>CM076569.1:98718034-99318034 GCA_034641835.2 Pinus albicaulis
ATCTGTTGAGCCTCAAAATTGTGCTTTCTTTCATTTCATTTTACCTCATTTTCCCTTGTCCATTGCTATCCTAGACCCAATTGATCAATGAATATGGTTAAAATAACTTTTATAATGATTTACATGACTGACTTGCTAAGTTTTGTGATTTTTGCCATTGTAAAGCATTTTGACCGGAACTAGCTGCAGAATGCAGACATTCCGTAGCTAACCGGCGATTCTGCAGTTGTCTTCACGTTTGGGTATGTTCCAGGTGGCCTCTTGAGAAAAAATACATATGGGCATAATCCACATCATGTCTACATGGTTCGTTGCTCATCATGGAGGAAGAAACAAATTCTGGGTATGGTTTTGGAACGTGGGAACACATTTAGGAAAGCAGACTTCTATTAGGACTGTCTCAGTCCAGATGTCTTTTTCCTCTTCACGAAGCCACTTCAAGAGTCCTAATGTGATTCTGATAAGGAAAGACATTGTTCCTGAATTGTTGCAAGTCTTGTTATGTGCATTTGCTATATAAACACTTGGGAAACCGAGAGCTATGTTAGATTTGATGTTAGATTTTATGCAAGATTTTATTTAGATTCTGTGCTACATTTCTGAAGACGCAGAGTGTTATGTTCAAGTTATTTCATCTTTAATGAAGCAGACAGAGTTATTTTGAAGGCGTTGATTTAATTTGGAGTTGAATTCCGTCAGGTGGTAGAGGGCCCCTGCCTCTTGCACGGATTTTATTTGCGTAAATTAGATAAGTATTCTAGCTGCGTTTACGTTTTTAGAGTTGAATTCATAGTTGTTTTAATTAAATACTGTAGTTATCCTCATTCTAAGACCTCTTCAAAAGAAGGAACTCTTCCAAAATATCACTAATGATGGACAAACAGATTGTGTAACTTTATAGAATAATGCATGATAGTATAGTTAGGATGCTCCGGAGTTTAATTGCACTTAACTCATGTTCAGTTACTTTGTTTTGAGTTTGATGATGACTTGTAGTTCAGCATTGTTTTAGATTAGTAGCACCTTAAGTTCATTCTTAGATTAACCATTGCACTTGCACTTCACATTCAGATTGTCATCCACTGCACATTAGATTAGCTTCAGTTGTTAAGATTAATAAAACAGCCTTCATTATTTACAAACATCTTCTTGTTCTAAAATCCACAATTGATCCATAACCATATGAACAGAAGACAACATCATTTTAAGGCCTGAATTATCTCTGCAATTTCCTTATCATTTCATAAACAGAACCCTCCTTCAAAAGACTACTTTGAAAAGAAATCAATAACTTTTGAGCAAGGTTTTGTGACATTCAATTAATTTGCAGAATAGAGTTAGGAATTAGTCCTAGAACAGAAGATCTTAGGATGATATCAATGTTTTTCCTCCAAATCTGTTTCAAATCTCTAATCAAGGACAAAATGTTGTATCATTGCAGGATTAGTTGTTTAACTGTTTAGTTAGAGGAATTGCATACTTAGTGATCATTTCTCAAGTTTAGTTTGTGTTTTGAATCATTTGCTTAAAAGTCATTATCAAGCTTTGCTTTTACTTAGTCATAGTTTAGATTTAATTCTGCTTCAGTGTTTCAAATTGCATTTACCATTTGACATCAACCAATTAGGCTTAACTCTGTTTTTAATCACCAGCTCCTTTCCATTAGCTTTCTAGGCATTTTTCCTGCAAACATAAAATCACCAAAAGACCAAAAACATCATAAATCATCACAAAAGACCAAAAACATCAAAAAACACTACACACAACGCATTAGGAAACAAGCACCTAGGTACATACATTACACTTCACTTCAGCAGTTTACTAACCCTGGTTGACAATTAAATGAGCTCAGTTTAGGAGACTAGATTGAGACCAAACATTTTTGCGTCATTGCCGGGGAAGTGAAAACTAGGTAACCTTTGTTTCTTAGCATCCAAAAACAATTCTATGCATAGGGAGAGAGATTCAAGGGGAATATTTATAAGCAGCAGAGGCAGAAGTTTGATTTCTAGAATACCACTTGTTTCATCTAGATCCAGACCTAGTACACCTTCAACTCAAATCAATCTTCCATCCTTTACTGATCCTGGACTTCTAGAAGATCTAAGTCACCTATTCCATTAGAGAAACCTTCCACTTCATCCACTGAACCTGTCATAGAAGAAGATCTAAAGACTCCTGTTAGGGACACAAATCTTTCTATTTCTACAGGAGATTCAACCATGGCAGAAGGAGGAGGAGGAGGAGTTTTTAACGGAGAAAACACATTATTTGGAGGTAGAGGTAGAGGTAGAGGAGAAGGAGGTAGAGGTGCAGATGGAGGAAGAGATAGAAGAGAAATATGAAGCTCTTTTGGGTTCCCTATACTTGATGAAGAAACCAATACAACCATGAAAAACATTTCACCCTCTGTCCTTCCAAACTTCTATGGACTTAAAATTGAAGATCCTGAAACTTTCTTATTCGAATTTCAAGTGCTGTGTAGAACTTATGACTACTTACAAGATGCTCAAAAACTGAAATTATTTCCTTCAACTTTGAAGGGAGCAGCATTGAAGTGGTTTATGAGTCTAATCAGTAGTTCTATTAGAACATGGGAAGACATGAAAAAAACATTTCTAGAGAGATACTTGGATTATTGTATGCCGGTTAATCATAAGGAAGAAATGTTCAAGATGTTACAAAAAGAAGATGAAAACTTAGAAGATTTGTTGGAAAGATTTAAATACAACATAAAAAGGGCAAAAATGGAAAACCTAGATCAGGACACCTTGAAAGCTCTTTTTTTGAAAACAATTAGGGATGAATGGTTGGATATCCTTAACATGATGGGAAAAGGGGATATATCACAACTCACATTACCTGAAATATCTGAGTTATGTATCAACCTTTCCAGAGGGAAATCTAGAACTGTCAAAGGTCCAAGAGATCTTGCTCTTGCAAGGGCAAGTAAATCTGCTTCTGGGACAGTAAGTAGATCAGAAATAGGACACATGCTTGATGATTTTAAATCTGACATCTTAGGGAGTCTTAGTGAACAAATAGACACCCTCAAGATACAAAACAAGCAAAAGGCTGAATCTGATGCCTTGGCAATCTTCTGTCCCAAATGTAGAAAGAAACATGCCTTGAGAGAATGTCCTTTAGATGTAAAATTTGTAGAAACCTGTGTCATTTGTTCTGAGAAACATGAGACCAAGAATTGTCCTTCTCTTCCTGGTCTCAAGGTTGTTTTTCAAGAAGAAACTCCTACAGACTCCACAGAATCTCTTAACTTTGTATCTAGAAGACCTTGGCAGGGACCTCAGACACAAGGATTCCATGATCAAATGTATAATCAACCTCCACCTTGGAATTCTTGGCAGCAACCTTGTCCCCAATTTCAAAATCAATCTCAAACTTGGGCACAAGGAACACAAAGTCCCTATGGAAGATACTCTCCATATTATCAGTATCCACCATCCTATCCACCATATCCACATTTTTATCCTCAAAATCCTCAACAAAATTTCCCTCAAAATCTTCAACAAAATCCTCAACAACATCATCAGAACCAACCACATCAAAATCAACCACTTTCATTACCATTCCCTCAAAAATCAAATCAATTGCCTGCTCAACCCATACCAAACCCCAATAATAAGAACCCTTAGAATACATACATGATAGAAGGCCAACAATTTCCAACTTATTTAATCACTCCTTTAGACCTTAGTGATGTTAAACTGAGGTCTGGAAGGATACTTGAAAAGAGGAAACCTTCTGTGATCATACAAGAACAAGATAATTATGAGGAAGAATCCCTACGGGTGAATAAAAGTCTTGAGGAAGACACATCCTTTCAAGACCCACACATTGAAAAACTAAAACAAAAAGATCCAATAAATCCAACTCCTGTATTAGAGCAACCATCCACATCTACTTCTATACCTCCCTTTCCGGAAAGATTACAAATTGATAGAGGTGTAGAAAAACAGATAATGGTGCCTAATTATGATTTCTTAGATGAATTGAGAAATGTTTGCATTAGAATTCCATTATTGCAAGCCATCAAGGAAATCCCAATTTTAGCCAAAACAATAAAGGAGTTGAGTATGAAGACAACAAGAAAAAGAATAAGAGAAACCAAGAAAATTCAACTGGTAGGACAAATAGCAGACATTATGATGGGAAAGATTGCTATTCCAAAGTATCTTGACCCAAGAAATCCAGTTGTCAAAATTCACATCAACGGAATTGAAATTAAAAACACACTCATTGAATTAGGAGCAGCAATAAATATCATGAGTAGACAAATCATGGACAAACTGAAACTTCCTAATCTTCTCTTTACACCCACATTATTACAATTAGCAGATAGATATGTGATCAGACCAGATGGGGTAATAGAAGACATTCCAGTGTCCCTAGACTCTTGGGAATACCCTGTGGATTTCATGATCCTAACTCCCAAGAATAATCTAGGAGGCCATCCTGTTATATTAGGAAGACCTTGGTTGGCTACAGCTGATGCTTTTATTAGTTGTAGGTCTGGTGATATGTATATTTCTGATGGTAGTTCAACTAAGAGATTCACTTTATATCCTCCAGCTAGGACAATTACAGATCTAGATGACACTCAATGGATAGAGGATGAAGAATATTTACAACCACTCTTCACAATTTCAGAAATCAGTGAAGATAATCAAATTCTGAATACTCTAGAAAACTTTGAATCCTCTCCAAAACACAAACATGAATCATTTCAAGAGGGATCCAATATTGAGTTTTTGTCATCTAGGTAGATGTCTCTTCATTCTATGGACAAATTTGGCAGCTCTACAAGTGAATTTTTTCCAGGCAAAACCTTGAACATAAACAAAAACCTAGAAAAATCTCAGCAAATTGGGGGGGGGGTAAGTATTACGAGAGACATTCTTGCGCCCATAAGGAGGCCTGCCGGCAGAAAAGGGATAAGTCCCCAGGCCCCTTACTCATCACATCTGTAAACCAGAGTTACGTAAGCAGACGAGCCCCTCAGGCAGATGAGTCAAATCTTGGAAATTGTCGAGAAGAATTACAAAAATTCTTCATCTTCCTTTTATCTATCAAACCGAGATAGTCAGTGGGTTTATCCTTTGGTAATTATGCCAAAGAAAAATGGAAAATGGAGGGTGTGTGTTGACTACCGAGAACTGAATAAAGCTACTCTTAAAGACCATTTTCCCTTACCTTTCATAGATCAAATATTAGATACATTAGCTGGCAAAAAGTACTCTTCATTCCTAGATGGGTTTAATGGTTACAATAAAATCCAAGTAGCACTTGAAGACCAAGATAAAACCACATTTACTTGTCCTTGGGGTACCTATGCCTACCGAGGATTATGCAATGCACTTGCAACATTCCAAAGGGCAGTATTAGGAAGTTTTTCGAATCTACTACATGAATGTGTAGAGGTGTACATGGATGATTTCACAGTTTATGGGGATACATTTGAAGAGGCTTTAGAAAACTTAGAAAAAGTCTTAAAAAGATGTCAAGAAGCAAACCTTTCACTTAGTCATGAAAAATGTTTTATGATGTTTACTGAAGGTATTGTTTTAGGGCACCACATTTCAGGGGATGGGATTAGAGTTGATGAGGCAAAAGTTTAAGTCATTTCTAACCTATCCATTCCAAGTTGTCAAAGAGATGTTAGAGGGTACAAGTTCCGGGGGTGTTATCGAGAGTTTCAACTTCACCAAATAGCATCTCACTCTTCAAATTACTCACCAAAAGATTGTGGTTCGTGGACTTACGATTTACCCGATTTAACATGAAAGCAAAAAACCCGAAATTGCAAAACTGCCTAGCCCGAGACCTAGCAGGGTTACCTTTTCACTATCGTGACGAATGCTTGAAATCTGACTCGGAAGACGATGTATTCAGGACAGAGAAAAATTTAATTCCCTACTACCCATATTATACAGTGGGGTGACTAATGAGGTTAAAAAACTATATACTTGAACATTCAAAAAGTTTCAGGCATTGTTCATGCCATAAACAAGTTTAGACATTATATAACAGGCTATGAAACTTTTGTTCACACTGATCATTCTGCCATTAGATACTTAATGAATAAATCAATCACTAATGGCAGAGTTATAAGATGGTTGTTACTATTTCAAGAATTCAACATTACTATTCTAGATAGGCCTGGAAAACAAAACACTGTGGCTGATTTCCTGTCTAGAATCCAAAATATCAAAGATGACACTCCGGTTGAAGATCAATTTCTTGATGAATATATTTTTGCAATCTCTACTCAAACTCCATGGTTTGCTGATATTGCCAATTATTTAGTTTCAGGAAAATTTCCTTCAATTATGAATGCAAGGGATAAAAAAAAAATCATTAATGATAGTGCAAGATATTCATGGGTCGCTAATGAGTTGTACAAGACAGGTCCAGATTTGATCATTAGAAGGTGTGTTTGTGAAGATGAGATGCCTGAGATTCTCAAGGCATGTGCGCAGTGAACAGCAACTGGCGGGACACTTTACGGTAAGAAATGACCTAAGGTCACTTAATTTAGGATATTCTTCAGCATCTTTATTAAAATGCAAAAGGTATCAAAAATTGTGGCGGTTGTAAAGGAGTGAGAAACCTTCTCCTTCAGGGGAGATGCCATTACAACCTCAGGTACACATTGAACCTTTTGAAAAATGGGCTTTGGATTTTGTAGGACCTATTAGTCCTCCATCAAGACAAAAGAAATACATATTAGTTTGCACTGATTATGTTACTAAGTGGGTAAAAGCTAAACCATTACTTGTTGCTAATGAATCATCTGTAGTTACTTTTCTTTTTGAGGATATTTTTACTCGTTTTGGTGTCCCAAGGGAAATTGTTACAGATCAAGGAGCTCAATTTACATCAAGGCTAGTGGAGCAAATGATGGAGAAGTATAAGATCAGACATATAAAAACAACTCCTTATCATCCACAAGCAAATGGCCAAGTGGAATCTACCAATAAAGTCATTGAAGGAATCCTAACAAAGACTGTTCATCTACATAGAAGAGATTGGGTAGATAGGCTTCCTGAAGCCTTGTGGGCCTATAGAACTACATGGAGAAAAACAACAGGCCATACTCCTTATGAACTTGTTTATGGAAAGCAAGTTTTGTTTCCCATAGAGTTCCAGATTCAAACTTTCAAAATGGCAGTTCAGCTAGGACTTGATTTAACGGAGGCACAAAAGCATAGACTGGAGCAAATTAATGAATTGGATGAGATCAGACAAGATGAAGTTCAGAAAACAAGTCTAGTCCAACAGCAAAGGGCTAGATGGCATGACAAGTACATCAAGGAGAAGAAATTCAAAGAGGGAGACTGGGCTCTCTTGTTTGATTCAAAATTCAAGGATTTTCGAGGGAAATTTCAGACACATTGGCTTGGGCCATATGAAATTGTTCAAATTTTTGATAATGGGGCAGTAAAAATCAGAACTATAGATGAAGAAGAGGTCACTTTTCTTGTGAATGGTCATAGACTGAAGCTATACCACAAGCCACTCTCAAGAGAAGAATTTGTCAAGAAGTTCCAAGAAAGCAATGATGTGAAGTTAATGAAGAAGAGTCTCTCTTCTTCCTCAACTTGATTAAATTTTCTGAAGCATTTCTCTTGTGAAAAAAAATAAAATAAAATAAAATAAAATAAAATAAATAAATAAATAAATAAAGGTATAAACATGAAAACCAATCATTGATTGGCATGTTTATACAGAAAAGATAGGGTGAAAATCAGAGTCTCTCTGACACTCTAACTTTTCCCATTTTTGTTTTTACAAGCAGCTGTTACAAAAAATCATAAGTTCAGATCCATAGTGCTTATGATCCATTTCATTTCATTTCACTCCATTCACTTATTCATCCATACTCCATCTCATCCATCATTCATATTTCACTCCATTCCACATTTCATTCATCCCATTCCATCTTCCATCCATCTCATTTTCATGTCAAAATACAAAATTTGATGTCTTGCTGTAAGTGAATAAAACATGTCATGAATTGCAGTACAGTTCTTATGTTCTTTCACTTCATTTCATAAACTGAATCCATTCCATTTCATCATCCACTTCATACATATCATAATCCATCATCCATCTTCATTCATACCATATAACATTTCATCCATATTCCAAAAACACTCCATTTTTATGATTAAAATGCTCTACAGGAACATGCTGACATGCTAGTCAAAAAGGGTACAAATGGAAACAACAGATTCTGATCCCTTGCACAGAGGGATCTGGGGGAAGGTCCCCTCAATAGGGAGTGTGAGGATATAAACGCCAAGGATAATGAAGGATAGGAAAATCATAACTCTGCAACAAGACATCAGATCTTGCAGGTCTAGATGGTACGCTCTCCCTAAATCCGTTATTATGAAATATACCCTTGGAATCAATCTCAATTATTCACCTTTGGGATTGAAAATCCCAATCGTGTCACTGATCTCTGACCACCGTCCCTCCGACCCAAGAACCATTCATATCCCTTGCACTGCTATGAAATATTTGTACTTGGATCTTCCAAATTTAATGACATTATTATCACCACCTTCCTCCTCATCCTACCCATCGCTTAGATTGCCTATGAATACTTCGGACTCAATGCCCCTTTCCATTACTCCATCTGCCTTCGAGCCTCCTCATCCTCCCCATCGCTCGACTCACCTATGAATACTTCAGACTCAACACCCATTTACATCACTCCATTTGCCTTTGAGCATCCTTAGCTTATTCTCCTCAAATCTCTACTCTGCGCCCCACCAGTCATAACCCCTTCACCCTATCCTTCAACATGAACCCTCGGAAAATATATGCTCCCTCCCCTCGCAAATGCAGAGGAAGGAAAAACGAACGCTGGAATCATGCAAACATACATCCAATAATGCGTTCTGAAGTGGTGGTTAGGAAGGCCTCCATCAATCACAACATCTTTGTAACTTAGGAGACTTGTGAGCGCATTCAGGAGCTTCAGAACCAAGCCAAGACTATTTTTCAGAGCACCAACAACGGAAAATTTGTTGCTCAATTCGCTTGGATTCTCGACCCTGGCTTCACCAAAGCTAGGGAAAATATTTATAGTTAAACAATTGAGATCTCATGGTAGTTAAAAACCATATTTTTCTTGGATATGCAAGAGCACAGTGAGTCCATGAAGTCCCTGGAAGAAAAATTGGATATGCTTAATGACAAGTTCATGGTTTATATAAACACGGTCCACCAGAGGCACTTTGGTACAAACGATTCTCCTCATTACCCTATGCTAAAGATGAGAATGGTGACCATGCAAGCGAGCGAGGAAGGCATGCCAAGCATCAAGTGAAATACTGGGGGTGCATCAACCAATCGCCCTACTTCAGTGGATGCCCCAACTAGTAGCACTCTCGAGAAGCCGATTTGGCTGGAAATAGAACCATTGGGTTAATTGGTCGGATGAAATTTGTCTCCTTTTTGTCTTGGCTCTGCGCCCTATGGGAAAGTTCTTTTTGGTCTTGGCCATTGTCTGTCAAAACAAATATAAATTTTGTTACTGTTGTAAATTATGCCACTCCTGTCAATTTTGTAAATTTTGTAACCAGTTATATTAGAATCCTGGATGAATTTAGGAATTCTCGAATCATTCTTACCAGGATGAATTACAAGTCTTGTAAAGGAAGAAAACCCATAAAAGTTATTTTTTGTTGATGGTCGAGGTTGGACTTTGTTAGACCACTCGAGCTCTCAATCAATTGTAATGTCTGCTTTATAATACAATGAAAACCTACTTACTTACAGAAAAAATTAATTAGAAAACAAATTAAATTACTTACAGAAAAATAATAATTAGAAAACAAATTGAGAATTTTAAAAAGTAAAATTTTCTCTTAAAAAAAAATAACAAAATAAAATTATAAAAGATAATAATAATAAAAAATAGAATGAAACAAATTAAAAATATAAATATAAAACAATATAACACACACACACTAAATTAATTAAATAAAAATAAATTTAAAAATGTGTGTGTGTGTGTGTTTGTCAGAGAGAGAGAGAGAGAGAGAGAGAGAGAGAGAGAGAGAGATCTTCTTCTTTATTTTTATTTTTAATTAATTTTAATTTTAATTTAATTTAATTTAATTTTAATTTAATTTTTTATTATTATTATTTTTTTTCGATGGCTCAAGAAGAGATTTGGATTTCGTACACTATGCCCTGGATTTTTCCAAGAGAACCATCGATATGCAGGTGAATATGACTAAATCAACCTTTTTTCCTCATTCCTTGGAAGGAACGGATGTCCTACACTTACAAACCTTGTTTCTCTACATTAGGTTGGACTTTGACGAATGCCAAAAATACTCGGGCTTTCAATTAAAATCAAATTCTTATAAGAATGCAAGTTGGAACTGCCTCATTGGAAATCTATAAAAAAGGCTAAACGCTTGGAGTTTGAGATGGCTTTCAAGAGTAAGTTGTCTTGTTCTTATAAAGTCGGTTCTCAAAGCCATCCCTGTATACTGGATGTCACTATTTTGGAAACCAAAAGGAATTCTTGAGAAAATGAAAAAGGTGTGTCTAAGGTTCTTTTGGACAAGATCTCGTGACAAAGCTGAGATGCCATGGGTCAAATGGGACATAATCACAACCACCTAGGTGTGGGTAGGATGGGGATTTATTAACATTCCTCTTTTTTCTAAAGCTCTCATGGTAAAAGTGGGATGGAGGGTTCTCACAACTCATAGTCTATGGACCTCAGTGGTGCATATGAATTATATATTTCATGTTTCAATTAACGATTAGATAAGGAACCCCAATAAGTCAGACAAAAATGTTTCAATCATTTGGAAGTATATTTTGGTCTCTTTCTATATCATTGAGGTAGGTCTAGCATGGAAAGTGGGGAATGGAGCTCGAGTCAAGGTGGGACATGATCCATGGGCTAGTTTTGATGAAGCTTATCTCCTTCCACAAGTTTTGGTGGCGGTGTTAAACAATGGAGTCATATATACTCTCAATCAGATAACATATCCAACCCTCACCAACATTTGGATGCAAGGCTAGTCATTAGCTGAGAAACTAGGACTAGAGGAAAATCACTCAAAAATGTGGGCTAGATACATTATAGCATTGCATGCATCCCATATTCCGCTAACAAATAGGGAGGATGAACTTCAATGGGCTCACTCTCCTTTTGGGGATTAGATGCCAAAGCTAGGATACCTTCACCTATTTTCATATTGGATGCAGGGTGAAAAAGTATGATGGTGGAAACACCTTTGGAAAATAAAATGCCCTACAAAAACCCATCTCTTCATGTGGTTCCTACTGGAAAACAATTCTCCAACTTGGGATGACATTTGAAAAACATATCTAGAAGGACCTAGTTGGTGTGCTATATGTAAATTTGAGGAGGAAAGGATGGTACATCTATTTATGGAGTGCCCTTACACAAAATATGCATGGGTAGGTTGTAGAGGGAAATTGGGGTTTACATAGAGTGGCAAGGGATGAGTCTAGAGGAATATTGACACACCTAGTTCGATAATAGAGTTGTAAATATTTCAGGGCCCTTCCTTTAATTATCTTTTGGGGGATATGTTTAGCTTGAAAAATATTCCAATACACTCTCTCCACACCCGATAGTATAACAACACAAGTAGTTACCATTTTCTCCCTACTCCCATAGAAGGACAAAATTTCTTGAGCCATAAATAATGTTCTTGAAGGAATTAATAATACCAAAACTTGGGCTTTTTTTGATGGGGTGGCTCAGGGCGATGACAAAAAATATGGGGGAGGGGTTATACTTTTCCCAAGGGAGACTCATTATTATATTATTTCGTGAAGATGGGGCTTGGAATGGGCACAAACAATTATGCTAAACTTATGGCTTTAAAATTTTTGCTACATTTTACAAAAAACAAGTCGCACCTCCCTTTAGATTTTTGGAAATTCAATGATAATCATAAAATGGACAAAAGGGGCCCAAAGATGTCACAATAATATTTTCTTACCACTATTGGAAGAAGTTATACAACTCAAAGATTATTTTGAAAAATACTCTATTTGTCATGTTTACAAGGAATGTAACTCGCTAGCGAATTCCTTATCAAAGGAGGGTGTTATGATGGCACTAGGTGGTTGGGTAATCAGGGAATCAACAATCATGGACATTAGGATTTTTATCATAGATCCTTCATAAAATGGAGGCCATAAATAACAAAAAATCAAAGCTAAAGCTGGTCCTTTTTTCCACGATCTAAAAGAAGTCATATGGATGACTCCCTTAGTATTAAGGGGGTACAACAACATAGAAGTATTTTGTTGAAATCTAAATGCAATGTTCTCACAGAGCATATATAAATGGCAAATTTATGTATTTATGTGTAATAGGAGATATGAAATATATTGAGTTTTGTTCAATCTTTCTTTATAGATGTGACACACATTCAAATTATTTTTGGGTGATCACTTGATCTTATTTAAATGCATACATTAGTATGCATCCACAAAATGTAATTTTGTATCATTAACTAAAGAAATGAATTTACAATTTTTTTCCAAGGAAAAAATAAATATTAAAAATATCTAAAAAAATAAATTAAAATATTTTATTATTATTAAAAAAAAAAATCTGCAATGTGTAGAGTAGTCAGTGACACTCTGTTATGTTAAGGCACTCCATGGTGAAAAGGTCAATGATTCAAAACTATGTCGATACAAATCCAACTGTGAGTACAAGTTTGTGTGGGCCATGTGGGGTACGATATCTGGGTGATTTTGACAACTTAAATGCCCTTATATCACAATTTTCCATGTAAGTTACAATATTTGGGTGATTTTTTACAACTTAAATGCCCTTGGATCATGATTTCTCACAACACAAGCCACGTTGAACAAACTAATTAAAAAAATAAATAAATTAAAACATATTATTAAAAAACTAAAAAAAAGGACACAAAATATGTGATATAAAGAATGGGTGTGATGCCCACTCACCTAACCACCATTCTCTAAGTAGCGCGCCATGCTATTTGGGAGTGTTGGTTGGGTGAGTGAGGGGATTGGTTGAGTTGGGGGAGCGAGGATCACCCATTCATGTATCACTTTTTTAATATTTTATTTTATTTTATTTTTTATGTCTAGAGGAATCAACATCTGGGTTGGTCTCACAGTCACGTGACATGAGGTCAATTTTGACCACTGCCACTATAGTCGTTAGGTGAACTATGCCGACCCCAACATACAACCATGAGTAAGCAACCAATGATTTGAACATTAGACCTTATATTCACATTTAATTTACATTTTCATGGAATTACCAAGTGAGCTCTCTTTAAATATTTTAATAATATAAGTTTGAGACATAATTTTTAATTCTGCGTTGTCAGGAGTCTGTGCCTAAGAAATTTTTGTTTGGACTGCTGAAAAGAATGGGATTCTTCTTCACTAGAAGAATCATCATCAGAAATACTTGATTCAGATTGGTAGTTGCATTTATCTGAATCGGAGAAAAAACATGTGGCTAGAACATATAATTCTTCTTCAGAAGAGGAAGAATATGAGTTTTCAGAATCAGAGGTATTAACTTCTTGAAATTTCTGGCGCTGTTCTCTCATTACTATGTTAGGGCAACTTTCAGTTCTGTGGTTCTTTGACCCACACCTGAGACATAGTGTCTGAGTTTCAATTTTCACAGCTCTCTTATTGAAAACTAGAGCTTGGTATTTCTTTCCTCTGTTCTTTCTAGATTCATCTGCATCTGGACATTTTGATGAAGTATGACCTGGTTTGCCACACAACCAGCAGGTCAACTTGTCCCATTTGTCTTGCTTGTGGGAACGCAAGTGAATGTCAGATGGCTGATAGTAGTGGGTCTTGGGGAAATATTTGTAATATCCCTTTTTTGATTTCTACTGACCCCTTTTATTTCTGCTATACCTAGTTGGATAGTCTCTGGTCTACTTCTTAGCTTTCTTAGCCTGATTTTTTGCTTTTCTTCTCTTAACAATTGGATCATCAAGAGAGAGACCATATTTGTGACAGATTGATTTGCTGTCAGGCATCTTTGACAATTTCTGCAGAGACTTATTTACTTTCATATTAGTACATAATCCAACCATAGTTTTAGTAATGATGGTATAGATTTCTCCCCAAGTATAAGACTTAAATGGCAACTGAAAAGCATCTTATTGTCTAAGCATATCAACAAACTTTGAAGGAAGAGCAGCAAGATAAACCTGTTCCAAAGTGATTTTTTTGGGTCTTTTACTTCAAATAATCTCTGCTTCCAATCTCTATGAAATTCATCATACTGTGAAAGCTTATGGCATTTGAGGTTCATGAGAATCATCTCATTTTTGTCAGCTATATCAATTTCTAAACCACACCAGTGTTCCAGAATCATGGAAGTCAAAGCTCCTATCATATTATTTTGAGGAGTACCATCTGGATTGTGAATGATGTCACCTTGTTCATCCCTTAGGAATTCATTTTCCATTTTTCTTATAAGGGCTGGTGATGATTCAATCTCCCACCATTTTAACAATATAACAGTAAAACATTGAATAATGGTTTTACATGCATCAAATTCAGACTTACCCCTTAAGCACATCAACTTATATTCGGTGAACATAATATCAAGCATTTGTCTTATTTGGCCTACAATCAAACTGTCTACATTCCATTCTCTATGAGCATCTGGGAGGAATGTATAGGCCTCTGGAATCTTCCCTTTGCCATTTACATCAGGAGCAGGGTATCTAGTATACTGACTTTCCAATGGCTCATATATTGGAAGGATATGGGCTTCTGATCCTGAGAAAGATTCTTCTTCTGGTTCTTTGAATAAAGAGGCTACAATAAGTTTCTCTGAAGCTTCTGCCTCTTTACTAGACTGGGCTTCTTCTCTGGGAAGAAGGTGAGGAAATGTGTCAACTGGTTTGACAGGATGCTGGATCTGAATATTTCTTTTATGAAGAAAAGATGCAGGGAATGGTTTTTCAACAGTCTATATTTGGGCTTTTTCTAACTGTACAGAAAGCCTTTTTATTAATCCTTGTGTAGAGTGAAATTATTTTTCTACTCTGGCTTCTACAGCTTCAATCTTTTCCAAGGATTCTATGAAATAACTCCTCATAGAAGAAGTAGAAAATTGAATATGATTTAAACTATTATTTACATCTGACATTGAAACTTGAATACCATCAAAGTATTCCTTCACTGTGGCTGCCTTGGCAACATTCATTTCCAGTCCTTTGACTGCAGTGTTAGTCCAGTTGATTTGCTCACTGGCTTTTTGAATCCTTCCATCTATACCCAAGGCATTATCATCTTGAATCCCAATATTATGCCTTTATAGGGAGGGAAGGTTGTACTTGTTTCAACCTTACGACCATCAAGGGTAGTCCATGAATGTTGTGTGGTGGAAGGTGTGGCTGTGTCTGTCATCATGACAGCTTCTATTTCTGATATCTTTTTCCAAGTGTAAAAAGATATCCATTCATTATTAGAGTCCATGTATTCCTTCCATTCTGTGGCAAGCCTGATTCTTTCTTCTCTGCTAGAGCTGATATCAAAAGCATCAGCCTCAGGATGTGTAATTAGATCCCAATTCAACATGGCTTTCATCCAATGGGTATCTATCTTGTGCTTTGGACATCCATCCATAATAGAAAAGAACTTATGCATTTCAGGGATTGATGGCTTCTTGCAATCAGCAGGAAGTTCTTTAAATCTGCTACTTGGAATTAAATCATTCAACTGTTCCAAGTATCCAATACCATATCTGGGCATACCAGGAGGTCTCAAATTGCTGAATATCTCTGTCAGCCTAGGGTCTTCATTTTCCAAGGAAGGTAGGCTGTTTATATGTTTTAATTCTCATTTTTATTGACATTTGGTAACTATTTTAATTTGGTTTTTTATTTTATTTTTAAATATTTATTTAAAAAAACTTGTATATATTTAGTTATTTTAAAACTTTTGGGTTTTTTAAGCTAAAATTTATTTTATTTATTTATTTTAAAAAATGGCTTTTTAAAGTTGAAATTTATTTCTTTGGTGTACTTTAAATTTTTTTCCTTTTTTTTTAAAACAATAATGAGAATCTTTGGAGAGTTGGTACCACTATTACACCAAATACAACTTTTCATAAATGTCACTAACAGGTCAATCAAAAAATGTCTCCGGAGGCTTGAACCTATGCAATTGGGAAACAAATTGTTCACCAAACGACTCGAGCTATGATCCTTTGATACTTTTTCCCTTTTTTATTTAGGAAAAAAATTGTATTTTGTAATTTTTTTTAGATGTAAGAGTGTTTTTTGTTAATTCTCTTTTTCTCTTTATTTATATATATATATATATATAGTTTTTTCTCAAGTTAGCTAATTTTTAATGTATATTATTAAAATAATAATAATCAATTAATTAAAAACTAAATTAATATCACTTCTAGATTTAAAGTCATTTTTATGCTTTTTATTTTTAGCAAGTACCAATTCGTTATTTTTTTTGACAGAAATGAGAAGTAATTATATTAAGTCTGTGCCTAGACGCAACAAAGTACACTGGAAACAGTTACAATGAGCTCTCTAGTGTTGGATCTTCAAAGAAACACAAGAGATAAGATTCAAAATTAACATCTATGAGACTTCTACTGACGTACATTCCATTACCCAAACTACCACAATAGGTTTTACAATGACCAGACAGAGGATCGAGAGACATATTATTTTATTGAGTACCAAAAGCACTGCTAGCTGAGATGTGTTGCTCACCCGTGTTCTATTGAGTGTGGGACTCAAACAATTAGCTTTTAATTTCTCCAACTTCATCTTCTAGCATGCTCACTTGCACTTTTAGATTTTGCAATTCTTATGTCAGGAATAGGATGGTGTCGAATTGTCATTTAATTTTATGGAAAAGGTTTGAAATCAAAGGTTTAATTTCAGTTGGAGGGTGCGGGAAGCTGGGGCAAGTAGTGGCCCCTCCAAAAGGGGAAAAGGGTGGATACTTGTGCTCCATAGTTGGCGAAAAAAAAGTGAAAATCACAAGTTGGCAGGAGGGCCAAAGGCTAATTCAAAGAAGGAGAAGGTGAGCCTTGGAATAAGAGTAAGGCAGGAGGGGGAATAAGAAAATCAGGGCATAAGACACACCACCAGCTAATAAGGAGTAGGAACTGAACACAATAGAAAATCCAAAATCGACCCAAACTAACAACTCAACAAAATAAAATTTCAAAACTTGCATAAAAGTACCTTTGAAGTTTCCAAAAATCCAGTATTGCCAGAATAATTTCACTAGACCCCCCACCTATGCTGCAATCGTGGTTCCAAGGGTGGATAAAGGGAGATGCAATAAGCACTAAAGGGACCCTGAAGACTTCAGGGTACACTACTTCCCAACTCTTAAGGGACAAAGGGACATAAGAGAGTGAAATATGGTCGACCCACGTCAAGGATCTAACTAAAATTAATCTAGGAAAACAAGTGCTCCCATTTGCAGGAAATGTCCCCCTTTCGATCCAGAACAACATCACTAATCGAGAGAGAGGCTATGGTACACTTCTAGTCCTTAGACTCCATCTTCTCTATGGGGTTAGAATATTCCTCCTTCTTGTAAGATCCAAGAAAATTCCTTCACTCCAATTGAAATTAACCAATCTCTCATGCCAATTACAAGTTCTAGAGACCTATGTGCTTTTGAAATTAACCTCTCTCATGCCAATTATAAGTGCTAGACACCTCGATGCCTATATTCATACCTCCGCTTTTCATTTTGATCTGAATTCCTACAAGTTCATTGGTAGCGATGATCCCATCCAAATTGATTTCGATTGAACACCACTTCCTTGAAGAATTTAATGGCACGAGGGAATTTAACATTAGGTACACTTTGAATGCTAAAAGATCCACATGATGAGAGCTAAGGGACATGGAAAGTGCATGTCCGAAACACCCGATGCATACCACATCAACCACAATGTTCGATGAATCAATCATAGTTAGCACCTTAGAAATTCCAAGATTGCATGAATAAGAGACTTTGTAAAACTTTGTTATGGAAGGTTGAGAAAATGCCCCCCAAAAAAATATTCCATTGCCACTTATGAAGTTGGGAAATAATACAATTAGAGAGCGTCTTATGGGATTGTCTTACATTCTAAATGACCATTGGTGACCAGCTAACCAACCTGCAAGCGGTAGGCCAGGTTGGGCCACTCATATGCTTTTTTGTTTTGACTCAGGATGTGGAAGAAGGATTGATGATGGAATATTTTTAGTAAGCTGAGGATTCTATTGAAAATAAGATTTAGTTGATTTTTCTTAGGTTGCGATCTGCTATGAAGATGATGAATCATAAGAAGGGAGTATCCTAGGACAGATATCTCAGAGGGGTTCCGTTATTTTTCTAATTAAAGCCTAATTAGAGACCCATACATTTTCGTCATGTTATTTTTCCTTTTCCCAAGACCCTAAGAGTACATAATTTCATGATTTCCTTCGGGATTCAAAAGAATCTGTCCCCCTCTTGCTACCCTTGGATTCTTTTTTGAAGCTATGTAAAAGAAAAGGGTCCAATATTTCTATGAGTTCTTCCATGCTTCAAAATCAACATCAGAGAGATAGAGTTTCCATCCCGGACTTGGGGGGCGATGAATAGAGATAGGAAGAGGTAGGAATCTTAGAGGATCGAGCAACGAATCTATCCATTGTCTCTCTTATCAGTGTAACATGGGATCTTGTTGCTTCAATTTTTCTCTGTTATATTCCACAAAAAATGATAGGGCTATCAAGGTCGTTCCACTAGGGGGAATTTAAATGTTTTTAAAGATGTTATTTCTAGACAACCAGATCTGCTAACATATATACTTTGGAAGCGAATACCATAAGCATTTGAATAAATGTTTCCTAAAGAAAGATCCCATGTAATGGTTATGCCAACTGGAGATTAACACTAAGAGGTCAGTTGGAATCCTCATTTACCTAGCCAAGGGGCCCAAAGAAATTTTCCATACCCGTGAGGAGAAAGGACAAGACAAGAAAAATTCTTACATTTTCTTCCTATCACTTGCACAAGGAACACCTAGATGGACCTTGGATTCCTCTTTTTTTAATATTTTATGAAGTTATGATTTTCTTATGAAAAAGATGATAGTATAAAGTATTGACTTTTGGGATGGCATTGTTCAACCACAATTTTTTCCAGAGAGATAAATTAAGGAGGATATGCATAGAGAATAATAGATCTCATAACCAACCTTTACTGTGTATACATGGGATTTCCATATCAATTTTTCCTCTGCATATTGGATCCAAGGGGAACATCCTGTAATATTTCCATTGATATTACTCCAGAGGGGAAGAATATTGTTGGAAATGTTGTCCAATTTCCACTCAAATCATAAAATCGAGTTGTCCCAACAAAAGATATGAGCTAGCGAAAAAATCCTTTGACTAGAAAAGAAGAGTTTGAGGGGCGACATGGGGTCAAAATATTGTAAACGGGGAAAAATCCTAATAAAGTCAGACCAAATGGTTATTCGAGTGAAACTTCTAGGGGTCCAACTAAGATGACTATTGATCAATTTTGTTTGAAGTTGATATGAGTTTCTAGATCAGGGAGAAGTGTCTTAAAGAGATAAAGGGATTAGATATATTTCCATTGCCTTGTTGCAGGTATTTTGCAGTGAGGACTTGAACCCACCATGCTTATGAATTGTTTTAATATTCTAAGCTAAATTTTCTCCCATGGCCTAGTTCATAAGCACTAGGTCTCTTATTCCTCAACCTCCATGCTCTCTGAGGGTGCAAATGGTGGACCAACCTATCAAGTGATTTTTTTTTTTTGAAGATTTGCTACCTTCCCAAAGAATTTTTCTAATAATTCTCCTAAGACCTTGTAGGATATTTTGAATGGGATAACAATTCAAAGAATTGGAACAATGGAATGATGGACAAAAAAACCTTTATAAGTACCATGTGACCTAATAAAGTGACCCATCTTGCCCCCCAAGAGTCTAGTTTGTGGTTAACTTTAGATAAGATGTTTTTCTAGGGCTGATGGGGGTGGAATTAAGGTATATTGGAACACCCAAGTACTTGAACTATTAGAATTTTTGCCTTGCATTCTTCCCTTTTTTTGGGTAACTGTTACAAAACATTTTGTCATTGTCCCTACAATCCCCATCCCACACATTGGAGGCTCATTTATGTGATCAAAATAAAGTGTCATGCCTTGCAAATACCACCATTGCATCCCTTTCCATGAGGACAACAATCCTTCTCTTGACCATTTCCTGAACAGACCACCAAAAACACCTATTTTTCCTTGGCGCTGGTAGCCCATTATGCCCTTGCACCAATGAGGCAGATTAACACTAGCCCCCGCCCCAGCTGGTGCTCTATCTCAGTTAGCCACCTGCGCCAATCTGTTTATGGAATTTAAAAAAAAAATAGAAGTGAAGTTTCGATCAAAACAACCTCGTGGATGAGTCATAGGGAGTGGTTTGACTGAATAACCATGAACTTCCTCCTTTTGCCTCTTGTTTCCACCTTTTGGGGAAACCTCCCAAAGGATAAGGCCTCCCTACCACCATAGTAGGGATCCCAACCTCCTCCTTTCCCTCTATAAATATAGCCATCCTCCATTGATGAAGCTAGCTGAACTGAAGATATTGTAGCAGAAACGTTGGAGAGATTTCTATTCAAGATAGAACGGAAGAGTCCCTCATTGAGAGAGCTTAGGCTTGTGCCTTTACCCTGTCTGAATTCCCTGACAATCATTGAGACACACTTCATTTGAACCCCGCTGAAGGAGGCTGCAACATCAAGTCTTGGTTGTAACTCTTTCTTCTATCAATAAATATGTATAACTATTGTCTCGTTCCCATGTCGTGTTGATGTATTTCATTGATGCAACATGCTTAGCCCTCCTTGACTGTTTAGTAATTATGAATGAGAATGTTTCTTCGTCAGCTGCTCTTGTTTGTTGATCTTGTGCAGGTATCCAAGAATCACTATGGAAGGATCGTGACTCGCTGAGACATGAATCAGGAGGCCACCACTATAACAGCTACAACGAAAGCATTAGACTCCAGGTAGGTCGATCTACCTCATCTATTTCATTAATTAATTAGGAACCTACACTCTAGTTTGTCCTTTTGTTACTCGACCCACTCTAGGGCTAGAAGGATCGTCTCTGTCCACAGAGAGGATTTACTTCCATAACAAATTGGCGACTTCGCTGGGGATCAGTGTGAGTTTTTTCGTTTTGTCCTTGTTAAGTCGACTTCGGTCATTTACTTGTTTATCTATATTTTCTGGCCTGCTTGCTTGATTAGAGTCCTCTTGTTCAGCTCCAGAGTGTCAATATTGACCTTTGCTCATTAGATTTTCCCATTCTCCCATAGATATCCAGCTTGGTGCATTTTTGGATTGAACAGTCACGCCGATTGGTGCATGTTGCTTGTGTTGCACTAGCGCCAACCCCTGTTTGGCGCAGATTATCGCCTTACAGTCACGCCGAATCCTGTAGGGTTTGGTTTAATAGATATTTTGAGTTTTTTGGTCAGTTTTTCTTGCCTCTGGGTGGTTTTCTGATCTGCAATTGTCCTGTTGAGATTGTTTTGACTGTCATAGACTTATTCTTCTCAGTTGTATGCCTGTTTACTTATTAGTGCAGTTTATGGCCTTAAGGTTTCTGAGTGTATTAGCTCACTGAGCCTTCTGATTGAAAGTTGAGTATTTTTTATTCTTGTCAGTCACATCTCTTGATCAATTTCCTTCAGTCCTTTTTTGATCCTTTGAGCGTTTTTTTTGATTGAATGATCACTTCGGCTTTTGTTTGATTGTTCTTCTTGCTGCTCCAAGCATAGATCACATTGCTTGTTTGAATCGTTTCTTTGATTGGAAGAGTGTGCCATTGGTTTGAGTGCATTTTTGTGTTTGTGTTGCTTTCTTTGAATTATTCAGATTAGCTCTTTACATTCGCAATCCTCAAACTAGTGCTTGTTTTGTTTTTTTGTGTAATTAGTGCATTGCATGCTTCATTTCATTGAAAAAATAAAAAAATTGCATTCTTTCGTTTTCATGAAAAAGGAAAGTTCTTTTGCATAACCAGTAGCATGACTATCTAGGAAAGAATTTTTCATTTTTCACTTGATTGAATTAGATGCATTAGTGGATTTCTTCGTTTGGTTTCATTTGATTGCTATTGTTTGAAATATCTCTATCCTTCTCGTAATTAGCATTCATTGAATGGAAAATGGTGATTCATTTGCATATAGTTTGCATTTAGGGAATTTGAGATCGACATTCGGTAGGGCCTTGAAATTGAAACATAATTCAAGATCAACTATAAAATCAATTGAATTAACCTAAGGAAACATTGGAACCTAACAAAAATATTCTAGTGGTCTAGGCTAGAGACGTGTTCCATCATCTTAAAACCTAATAGTTGTCATTCGCCTGTTGGCTTTAGACAACGCTAGTACGGACTTGTGCTCCTCGTACCGTCGAGTATATAAAGGGAGACCCCTATAGGTTCAAATCCTTTATCCATAGGAAGTCGAGTCTGCCGCCCTGTAACCGTGATACACCGAACACAACATTCAGGGAGACTACCAGCACGTACGGAAAGTCCTTGGTCATTTATATTTTATTTGATCACCAAGGTGTATATGGCAGTTCACGGAAACTTGGTACACCCTCTTTTTAAATTACCAGAGTAGTCATTTCGATATTTTCGTGACTCTTTAAAAAGAGAAAAGATCATCAAGCATTTTTCCTTTCACGCTCGTTTAAAATTGAAAGTGACTAGAGTCATCTTTTGTCTATTTCTCGACTCTTAAAACATGAAACAACAAAGTCCGATTTCAATGTCATAAAATTAATTACCCACGATTACATGCCTGTTAAGAGTTTGTTACTTGGCTTGTTTTTGTTTTTCCTTAGGCCTTGGTCTTGAAGTTTTCTTTTGGCTATCTCTTTTTCCTTTTCTGTTTTGAAATACGGTCACAGTGGCGGAACCACCAGTTTCGTCGTCTTCTTCATTGCCTCCTAGTGGTAGTTCTTTTCTTGAAGTTTCTTACGAAACCCCTCAACCCACTAAATCTGCTGAGTTTTCGCAGTCTATTCTCCTGACTATTTTACCTCTCGCTACTCGTCTCCTCCTGAAGAGCCAGTTGAGTTCAATTGGCCCCCTCCAAGTGTGTGGTCTGGTTTTGGGGACGAGGAAGAGTTCCATCCTCTTACTTCAGGATCACCATTTGTAGCTGTGGCTATACCCCCTAGTCCTCGTCGTATTTTTGACGATCTTATGACTTCATTAGATATGGATTCTTCGAGTCCTGTTGACAGTGAAGGAATGCCTGTTTCCACAGGAGAATATCAACTTTTCCTTGAAGAAATTCCGCATGTTTTTGTTCAATATTCTCCTCAATCGATGTCACTTCCACCCGGTTATCGGACTTTGAGTCAGATTATGTTTGGTGTTTCATCCATAGCACAATCCAGTACATCAAATTCTCCTAGGAGTTCAGTCCTCCCTTCGTTGGGACTGTCACCTTCGACACTGAGTTTGTCGGTTATTGTTACGTCTGTCCCAGTTCGACCTACCGTCTGTGTAGCTTCATCTATGCTGGTTGTTACGACACAGTCGTCAGAGTCTTTTCACACTCGTAGGTCTATCGTAATTAATCCTACGTGGCCCATCAATCGGGGTTCGAGCAGATCACAAGCTCGTGCTCCGGAGATTGCACCTGCTAGTGCAGCTACGAATTCACCTATGGTTTCTACCTATGCTTTTGATGAGCACATGTTGGACATTCACCAACGTTATGCTCCTTCTCCGAATGCTCAATCTCCTACAACCCCGTGTTGGGCCTTAGTTTTGGTCTTATTTTTGCTCAAAGAAACTTACTAATCCATCTATTTCCCATCCATTTTCCCTTCATTTATTCCATTTTGATGTATATTTGATATCCATTCAGGTATTTAATTTTAATTTTTCAATTTCTAAAGTTTTTATGAAAGTTTGGTTTTTAGTGCAAAATTGGCAGATTCAGCAATTCCCGTAATAGATCTATGGTTGATGTGGTTGCAGGACACTTGGGCACGAATTGAATGCATGGATGGATAGCTTGGGAACTAGGATTAAGCCAGCTATGCTTAGTTCGAACAGAACAAGCTTTATTAGGCCCATTTGGTGCTAGTCAATCATGACTAGTCATTCAGAAATCCCATAGAAATAGGGCAGTTTTGAGAATTCTATGGGATTGGTCATATTTCTTGGGATAAGAGTAATGAATTCGACTTAGATAGGTGGATGAGAATAGATGGGTTTGTTTGAGTGAATATAGATCAGTTTGTTTCATGAGACTTCTTATTTAAAGCCAAAACTTTGATGGCTTATGTATTAACTTAGTATTAACTTAATATACTTTTATGCTGTGACACCTTTGGATTGAGGAGCTAATTTGAAGACTTATGTTATTATTATTTTGCTGTTCAATGCTATGGATGTGTAACTGAATTTAAGCTTCTGAGATCACCTCTCAAGTGTGCAAGGCAAGGGTGGAAGGGCCCCCATTCCAAGCTAAGTACACTTCTTTGTTAACTAGTTTTATTTCCTTGTAATCTGATTATTGTAGAACTGGTTTTTCAAAGCTTTATTTCAGATTGCTTCATGGTTCATGCATAATGATTGATTTCATTAGTTCATAGCTTATTCATCACTTTATCGAGTTGGAAAAACAGGTGTTCAAGTTGAGCATCCCTTCTACTAAAATGATGAATTAAAACTAGTTTCCTTTGTTGGTATGCAAGTAGTTTCTTATTGAGATTTTGATATTGAGATGAATGAATTATGATGGAATACCTTATGTGTCTCTTACGTTAAGAGTTTCTTTCATTAATAATTTATCCATCTTAAGCTCTTGGTTTTAATCTCTGATTCATTAAGTGGTAATTGAGGTGAAAGTGGACTTCTTGAGTCAAGAACCATTTCAATATTCTTCCTCTTTTTAAACTAATTGAATTAGAATTATAGGATGTATTACTTTCAGCTTTTGAATAACTTCTCTTTCAAGGTTTGATTACATCTGATCTTCACATATAGTGAACTTGCCTCAAAGCATAAACAACCCGGATTGATAAGAAATAATTGTGTTAATTTAGGTACATAAATTAGCTCAACATTTTGGCGCCGTTGCCGGGGAGGCAAATATCGGCATAGTCAACAAAAAAAAAAAAAAAAAAAAAGTAGTTACATTTTTTTTAGTTATGTTTCTTTATGCCTAGACATAGAGATCCTCAAGGTAGATTTGTTAAAAATCCCCCAAAAATAGAGATAGGATCACCAAACACCCCAGTTACTGGTAATCCAATAATTGAGGAATTGGCAGAAAAACAAAGAAGTGGACAAAGATTAACTTTGATTGAGAGGCAAACTTTGTTAGCTTGGGAAGCAAAGCAAAAACAATCTTCAACTTCTGGAAAACAAAAAGAAATTATCAAAGGAAAAAAATCTTTATTTCCATCCATAAATCCTCCTATCTTCGACCAACCTGAAACTCCACTTAAAATTGAAACAAATCAACCAATGGCGGAAGAGGGACATGGATCTGTTATTCTCACTCCTGAACAACGAGCTGCATATGAAAGACAACAAGCAGAATGGAGAAGAAAGAGAGAGGAGGACGCAAAACAAGAAAATGATAGAAAAATGGAAAATGATCGGAAAAGACAAGAAGATGGTAATGATCAAGAGACTACCTTTGGCTTTCCAATAATAGACACAAGTGCAATATTAGGAGAAGAAGTAAAAATGAAAAATATTCCACCTTCTGTATTGCCAAATTTTTATGGAATGTCCACAGAAGATCCTGATGCATTTATGTTTGAATTTGATATTCTATGTAGAACATATGGATACACTGATGACATTCATAAACTTCGTCTTTTCCCTGCAACATTAAAAGCAGTAGCTTTGAAATGGTTTATGGGTTTGAGAGAACAAACAATAGCTTCTTGGGATGATATGAGATCGGTCTTCCTTAAAAAATATCAAGCTTATTGTAGATCTAGAGATTCAAAGGAAGATATTTTCAGAATGACACAACAAGAAGATGAAAGTTTAGAAGAATATTTGGAAAGATTTTTATATAATCTA
This sequence comes from Pinus albicaulis, assembly GCA_034641835.2. Lineage (NCBI taxonomy): Eukaryota > Viridiplantae > Streptophyta > Pinopsida > Pinales > Pinaceae > Pinus > Pinus albicaulis. The sequence goes on from CM076569.1 coordinate 98,744,225, forward strand.
CAGAAATCTAAACAACACTCTCTAAATCAAGAAACCATTCGAACAATCTTTCTCAAGGGTATAAGGGATGAATACCTTGACATCTTGAATGTGATGGGTAAAGGAGACATTTCAAACCTACCATTCGAAGAAATTGTTGACTTATGTCAAAAATATTCTAGAGGAAGAGAAAAAACAGGAAGAAGAGAAGTAAGTTCAAAAGCAGCAAAATCAGCTGCAGGAGGGATAACAAGAGCTGAAATAGGAAGCTTATTGGAGAACTTCAAAACAGATCTCTTGAGTACATTAGGGACACAAGTAGATGTGCTAAAGGCAAATAAGAAGAAAGAAGAACAAGAACAAGCTCTAGCAATATTTTGTCCCAAATGTAGAAAGAAACATCCATTGAGAGAATGTCCTTTGGATAGTGTTCAGAGTGTTCAGGTTTGTGGTCTTTGTACAGAAAATCATTCCACAGAAAATTGTCTAAGATTGAAAGAATTACAAATGAATTCAATGGAAGAAGTGCCAGGAATGGAAGGTTTTTATTATGTAGCACCACGAAGACCATGGCAACCTAGGATGCCTCAACAAAATCAACAACAATTCCCTCAACAAAATTACCTCTATCAACCTCAAAATCCTTGGACCCCTCCAATGCCATGGCAAGCTTGGCCTCCACAACAATATACACAACAACCTGCACAAGGTTGGAGAGGATATGGTTATGGAAACCAGCCACCTCAACAGTATCAACAACAATACCAGCAACAATACCAACAGCCATTTACATATCCACAATATCCACAATCCATACCATTTCAACAACAACATTCTGCATATCCACAATCCATCTCATTTCCACAGCAGAATCCTCCACCGTTGTTGACCCAACCACAACAGTTACAGTTACCCACAAATCAACCCAGACCAACTCAATTACCAGCCCAACCAATGGCAAATCCGAATAATAAGGTGGACAAAGCTGCATACACTGTAGAGGAAGCAACATGTTTTCACACATATTCAATTCTTCCTCTTAATGAAGTCCATCTAAGGTCTGGAAAAGTGCTTAAAAAGGATTCTCCTCCAATCATAGAAGAACCAACTGAACAAGGAGAATCACCTGAAACATCACAAACTGAGATACAAATTCAGAAAGGAACAAACATTACAACACAAACACCACCTTATCTTGAAAGGTTAGTGGAACAACAAAAAGAAATAACCCTTCCCGAATTTGATATTTTAGATGAGTTAAAAAATGCTTATGTAAAAATTCCTTTGTTGAAGGCAATTAAAGAAATACCAATATATGCTAAAACAATAAAGGAATTGTGCATTAAGAAATCACAGAAAAAGAAGAAGGATCCTACTACAATCCAAGTCATTGGTAAACTAGCAAGCCTCATGTCTACACAAACCATAGTAGAAAAATATGTTGATCCTGGTATCCCTATGGTTACTATATCAATAAATAATTTCTCAGTACCAAACACATTAATAGACTTGGGAGCAGCTATAAATGTAATGACAATGGAGACAATGAAAACTTTGCATTTGAACAACATTAGATCAACTTCTACAATCTTAGAACTAGTAGATAGATCTAAAGTTGTTCCTGAAAGAATATTGGAAGATATCATAGTCTCTTTGGATTCATGGGAGTATCCTGTTGACTTCCTTATCTTGCAACCAAAAACAAATTTGGGAGGACATCCTCTAATCTTAGGCAGACCATGGTTAGCTACCGCTGATGCCTTCATAGGATGCAGATCAGGAAGCATGATTATTTCACATGGAAATGAAAGGAAACATATTGCTCTTTATTCACCTGCACAATCAACTTCTTTAGAATCAGTACTTGAAGCTCAAGAAAAACAGCAAACTAAATCAGTTTTAAGTATAAATCAATTCTTTGATTTAAGAGAAGAAGAAGAGAATGAAGACTTAATGGATCTTTTCATTTCAGAACCAAGTATTTCAGAGAAGCTTAGAGAAGTCCAATATGAAGCTGCAAGTAACCTTTTGAATCAATGCTTTCAGGAAACTTGTACTGTTCAAACTTTGCGGAAATATTTTATAGACATCTTTCCTGTAAACACAATCTCCAATCCAACAATAAAAACAATTGAGGTAAATCCTGGAAAACATTTAAACATTGGAAACGAGTTGCAATCAACACAAGAGCAAGAGGTAATTGCATTATTACAGAAATATTCAAAAGCTTTTTCCTGGGATTATACTGACATGCAAGGAATCCATCCTAGCACATGTGTCCACCACATCTATACAGATGATCAACTCAAACCTGTAAGACAACCTCAAAGACGAATGAATCCCATGATGAAAGAAATAATGAAAGAGGAACTGCAAAAATTGTTGAATGTTGGATTCATCTATCCTATTTCAGATAGTCAATGGGTTTCTCCACTGGTTATTGTACCAAAGAAAAATGGAAAGTGGAGGGTATGTGTGGACTATCGAGAACTAAACAAAGCTACACTAAAAGATCATTTTCCTCTACCATTCATTGACCAAGTGTTAGACTCATTAGCTGGAAATTTTTTTTTCTCCTTCTTGGATGGGTTTAGCGGATACAACCAGATAAGAATAGCAACAGAAGACCAAGACAAGACAACATTTACTTGCCCATGGGGAACCTATGCATATAATGTTTTGCCATTTGGTTTATGTAATGCACCTGCAACTTTTCAACGAGCAGTGCTTGCAATCTTCGCTGATCTAATTCATGAATGTGTAGAGGTTTATATGGATGACTTCACAGTTTATAGAAATAAATATAATGATTGCCTAAATAATCTTGAGAAAGTTCTAAAACGATGCATTGAAACAAATTTGTCATTAAGCAATGAGAAATGCTATATGATGTTGACAGAAGGAATAGTTCTGGGACACCATATTTCTGCTTCGGGAATTAAAGTGGATCCAGCAAAAATCCAAGTCTTAGTAAACTTAATGCCTCCTACAACACAGAAAGAGGTAAGAAGTTTCTTAGGCTATGCAGGCTATTATAGACGATTCATTGAAAACTTCAGTAAAATAGCCCAACCTCTGTTTAAACTATTAGCAAAAGATATTGAATTTCACTGGACAAATGACTCTCAAAATGCATTTCAAAATCTGAAAGAGAAATTATCAGTTGCACCCATTCTCCGTGGGCCAAACTGGTCTTTGCCATTTCATATATCAACTGATGCATCTGATACTGCGATAGGTGCCTCTCTTGGACAGAAAGAGAACTTGTTCAATTATGCAATATAATTTATAAGCAAGAATCTAACACCTGCAGAATTGAACTACACAGTCACAGAGAAAGAAATGTTAGTCGTTATACATGCAGTAAACAAATTCAGACACTATATAACAGGATATCAAGTTTTCATTCATACAGATCATTCAGCAATCAAATACTTGATGAATAAACCCATCACCAATGGAAGAATAACAAGATGGTTACTATTATTGCAAGAATTTAATATCATAATACAAGACCGGCCAGGCAAGGAAAATCAAGTGGCTGACTTTCTGTCCCGCATACATTCACCCAATGATCCAAATCCGGTTGCAGATAACTTTCCCGATGAACACTTGTTTGCCATCACAGTAAAAACACCATGGTTTGCATACATTGCAAACTATTTATCTTCTGGAAAGTTTCCAACTCAATTCACTAAAAAGCAAAGACACAAAATTGTTAGAGAAAGCTCTAGGTATAGTTGGGTAAATGGTGATTTATTTTATACTGGTTCAGATTTGATAATTAGAAAATGTGTGCGAGAAGATGAAATATTAGATATTCTAAGGGCATGTCACGATGAACCATGTGGTGGCCATTTTTCAGATAAACGAACAGCATATAAGGTGCTGCAACTGGGCTACTACTGGCCATCCATCTTCAAAGACTCTAAGAAATATGTCAAGCAATGTGACAGTTGCCAAAGAACAGGGAGACCAATCAGAAGAGATGAGATGCCGCTGAAGCCACAGGTCCTCATAGAACCATTTGAGCAATGGGCACTTGACTTTGTTGGACCCATCAATCCACCATCAAATGGAAAGAAGTACATCTTAGTATGTACAGATTATGTAACCAAGTGGGCAGAGGCTAAAGCAGTGAACAGAGCAACAGAAGATACGGTGGTCACCTTTCTTTTTGAAGAAATCTTTGTCAGATATGGAGTACCTAGACAAATTGTAACAGATCAAGGAACACAATTTACATCAAAGTTGGTACGAGATCTAACAGATAAATACAAGATCAAACATAGGAAATCTACACCATATCATCCTCAAGCAAATGGGCAGGTTGAATCAACAAATAAAGTCCTAGAAAATATCATGACAAAAACAGTACAGCTGAACAGAAAAGATTGGTCTGAAAAATTAAAAGATGCACTATGGGCCTATAGAATTACATGGAAGAATACAACTGGTTTTAGTCCATACCAGTTAGTATATGGAAAAGAGGCCTTATTGCCTATAGAGTTTCAAATACAAACATACAGACTAGCAGCTGAATTAGGACTAGACCTGACAGAAGCACAACAGCAACGGATCATGGAACTGAATCAGTTGGATGAGCATCGTCAACAAGCCATAGAACATACTACATTGGTGCAACAACAAAGAATGAAGTGGCACGACAGATATATCAAAACAAAGACATTTCGCAAGGGAGACTGGGCATTACTTTTTGACTCCAAGTTCAAAGACTTCAAAGCAAAGTTCACAACACACTGGCTAGGCCCATATGAAATTGACGAAATCTTTGACAATGGAGCAGTCAAGATCAGGACAATCGACCAGGACTCCACCTCATTTATAGTGAATGGACATAGGCTCAAAGTTTATAATAGGCCTATCAGTAAAGAAGCATTTATGAAACAACTGATAGAAGATACAGAACTGGAAGTCATGGCACACCAGGCTCAGCCATCTTCCAGTCCTATAGTTGAATAAAAAAAATAAAATAAAAAACACATAAAAAATAAAAAATAATAAAAATAAAAAATAAAAAATATAAAAAAAATAAAAATAAAAAATAATAATTTGTTTGCTAGTGAAAACCAGGCAACTGGCACTAAGCAAACACGAATTCATAGGGGAAAACCAGGGCAACTTGGACTCTATGAATTCCTTTTTCTTGTTCTACTGTTCTCACATAATTTTAATACAGGTACTCTCCACCAACAACTGACTTGAGGACAAGTCACATCTTAAACAAGGGGGAGACTTGCATTAGATCTTTAGCTGGAAAGATGAAGTATAAAAGGAACTTGCATTGTCAACAGAGGGACCTGAAATAAGAAATCATTACAGAGGGACCTGAAAGACCTGCCAATGTCAAAACAACATGTGCATACTATGTAAGCAGTGCAGAGGGACCTGAAACAAAGAATCATTACAAAGGGACCTGACTTTTCAATTCAAGAACCAGAGCATGAAGAACAAGGAGCAGCAATAAAGTTTACTTTTTGATCCATCTACAACATCTGATCAATTGATTTCATTCCACTTGTACAGACATCATCCAGGGGAGTATATGTATAGTCATTTTGTGCTTGAAATTCAAATTTTTCTTAGAAATTTTTAGTTTTTGTTAAGTTGAAATTAGTACCTGAGGATATTCATTATCATTTCATATCCTATATTCCCTATACATATCCTATAACCCTTATACATCATATTCCATTTCATTTCCATACATATTCCTTATTTTCATTAACCCCTAAGTATTTTTCTTTAAGAGCTTAAAATACCAAACTGGGACAACTTTTCAACCTGCACATACAACTCAAGCATTAGTGATGGTGATAATTTTAAATATGACCTAAGATGGTCATTTTAAAATTATAAAGATATGCTATGTAATCTAAACAAACAAAAAAATCATGCGCTATATGGAAATCAAAGTAAATATATACCATAGTCCAAATGGTATGCATGCGCCATAGTCATATATATATATCATAACCCAAAGCGCATATAATACAATGGTATAAAACATATGGTATAGGATATAAGTGAAGGCATATGGTATAAAGGGCGCATATGATATAAGGAACGGTGGACGGCCACGCGCAAACCATATGGCACGACTGTGCATATAAGTATTGCGGTGGGGTATTGTCAAATGATAATTACATACACAATGCCGGAATATCATTGCACGCATGAGAACACGACGATGGCAATATTATGCGCATACCATTCAAAATAAAACAATGATTTGGCCATCCTCATGACACAGTCGGGTGACTGGTCAAACAGGACGACCATACCAACCACGCATCGTAACACCAATGAACGAAGAGGCGCACAGTACACCCATGAACTCGGTCAATTCATGACCGTTTGATTGTTTAGACCTCAGTCCTCATTTCCAAATAGCTCAGAGAGATGGTGTTTGAAGCTGCAAACTAGTGAAAAGAAGGGAGAAGCGAGTTTAGGCGGATTTAAGAAGGAAAATCATCCCGGTTTTAACGTTCAGAGATCACCGATTTTTGGGATTCAATCAGGTAATGGAATAATTGTTTAAGCTCGGCAAACAGTGGAAGTATACGTTGTGACTATCTTTTATTAATGGTTATGTTACTCTGCTCTTGCCACCAGTCAATTGAACGGTTGAACAGGGATTTGGGGCATCGGATATTCCTCAAGCGCTCGTTAACAACAGGTAATGCCGAAACCACAGCACTAAATCAGTTGATTCACTGCGTAAATCATGGCATAAACTATTAGTGAATCGCGCAGCATTTAAATGTGAATTCATTGCATGGATAACACGTTAGGATCTGGCAAAATTGTGGAGTTTTAACGAGGTGCCGTGTTCATAACGAAGTCTATGAACAGAGGAGGCACCGAAATATGATTGTTATGGCGTGTTTATGCTGCATGGCGGTATTTGTTGATTGAATTGTGTGCGCTGTTGGTTGAATGCGCACTGCGCTTTGTTTTGTTGATTAAATTGTTGCGCGCTGATTCCATCAACACTTCAACAAACAGTCAATCCCTAACATGAAAACGCCATATGTCTCTGTTATGAACCCTTGCTGCCTGCGTGTTTTTGTTTTAACCGAAACAGGGGATTGAAGTTTCTAAGGGCCGAACGAGCCATGCCATGTGCGATTTTGATTGCCAAAGGGAGTTCAATTGCCGAGCCATTTTAAAACTCAGATTAAATGCGCTGTGTTTTTTTTATCATTTGTGTTTTGAGGCCGAGAGCCATATGCATGCACTGTAGTCAAAACACTCCTTATTTTTCTTGATTGTACATACACAGTGAACTTATGGTTTGATTTTGGCAACAGTATAAGGCGATGAGCATACATAGAACATTGTTTGCATATGTATTTTGTTTTCAAGAACAGAGATTAGCATATTGACAGGGGTATACAGGTGTTTTCTTGCTTGAACAGGGAACTAAAACAGTGCTGTTGCAGAGAAAGAATAAACAGAGGTTAAGGAAATCAGAGTTAAATTGTTGAGAGGAGGAAGGTAAGCTTCTTTGCTTTAAAAATTTCGTTTTGAAAACGAACAATAGTTATTTTTATTGTCAAGATGAAATTAGTAACAGCAGAAGCATTCATTCATTGGTTTTCAGAAACAATGTCAGTCAGAGTAGAGCCAAAATTTCAGATAGAGAGCTGGGGGAAGGAAACTATAGAAAAACTTTACCAAGCAGGGATGATAATATTTTTACAAAAATTTGATGGCCACTCTGAACAGATAACCAGGGACTTTATAAATAACTTCAGTCAAGACCAGACACGGGTAGGAGATGTCATTATTCCTGTAACCCAGGAATATCTTTCCCAAGCTTTAGATCTACCCATGATAGGTGAAAAGTATTACAAAGGCCTGCACTTCAAGGAGAAATCTTGGACTTTCTTTCTTGAGAAGAACCGGAAAGGGACTTTTGATAGAACAAAAGGGATACCCAGGGAATGGTTCAATGAACCATGGGGTGACTTGGTTTTGGTCATCCAAAAGTTTTTGACTTGTGATAGAGGATATAGCGTTGCCCACTTGTATCATGTCAGACTTCTACAGCATATTAAGGGAGAGGATAGGATTAACTTGCCTTACTTCCTATATAGGAGCCTCTTGAGAATGATTGAAACAGTAAAACATGAACACAAGCCTAAAGCAGGACAGATTTACCATCAAGGATTGATCAAAATCCTAGTTGAGTATCAGGTGAGGTCACAGGGCATAGTATGGAGAGAGTTCATGTCTAAAAATCAGTTCATTGAACAGATTAAGGAAGTTCAGGATAAAACAGAGCAGGAAAACAGAGGATTGATGAACTCACCCTTGTATCCCAGAACAAGAGCTAAACAGCATAATAACATGGCCATGCAGGAAAATGAAACATCTGTTATGTCTATTCCTAGAAGATTTAGGAATAAAAGTCCCATTAACTTAGACAAGGAAGAAGAAACATATTTCCCAAGACAACAAGAAGAAAATGACATTGCACAAGAAGTATTTGAGAGGGATTCTTCATATGATGATGCAGCAGCAGCATCACTAATGAAAACAACACAAGATTTTGAAAAAGAAATCAATGTTGGAAGAATCGGGGACTTAAGTAGAAGCCAATTGATGGCAGGTGTGGAAAACAATTTAAAAAAGGAAAAGCAAAGGAAAAATAAGAAAGATAATGCTAAATTGGTTAGAGCAAATGAAAAAGAATTAAGAAAATTAGAGAGTAAAAGGAAAAAATAATCTACTTTCTAGCGAACATTAGTGGATTAAAGGAAAAGAATATACTGGCGACAAAAGTATTCTCAAGCAGTCCAAACGGCATTTCGGGGGAAAAGGCCACCTGCAGCACGGACACAGTTGTGGCGAGCGAAAGCTGGGAGGCATCTACGGTGCGACGTCTCACTACGGAAGAAAAGAGAAATTGAGGAATAAGCAATGGGGACATGTGCCGCCAGCAGTGATCGTAAAGAGAAGATATTGAGCTGGTTTTGGTCTATTTTTGTAAAGCACTAATATCATTTGTCTGTTTTCCTTCATTCATTCATTTGGAAGTGTAACCTTTTATGTTGATACGTCTGTTCAAGTGTTTAATTTTAATTTTTCCGTTTTCTACAAAATTTTTCTCAGAAAGTTTGGTTTTAAATTTTAAAATTAAACAGATTAAAATTAAAACAATAGCTCTATGGTTGATGTGGTTGCAGGACACTTGGGCACGAATTGAACACATGGATGGACAGCTTGGGAACTAGGATTAAGCCAGCTATGCTTAGTTCGAACAGAACAAGCTTTATTAGGCCCATTTGGTGCTAGTCAATCATGACTAGTCACCAGAAAATCCCTAGGAAATAGGGCAGTTTTGAGATTTTATGGGATTGACCATATTTCTTGGGAGATCGGTAATGAATTCAGCTTGGATGAGATGGATGAAAATAAGATGGGTTTGTTTAGGTGAATATAAGTCAGTTTTTATTTTGTAGGACTTACTATTATTAAACTTTGATGGCTCTTTTGTTACTTTCATTATTGTTATGTTTTATCTTTTGACACCACCTTTTGGCCCTAGTTGAAAACTTATATTTATTCACATAATAGCCGCGAGACCAAATGCATCGTTTCGCCAGGAATGCCTCTCTCAGTGTGCAAGGCAAGGGTGGAAGGGCCCCCATTCCAAGCTAAGTACACTTTCTTGTTAACTAGTTTTATTTCCTTGTAATTTGATGATTGTAGAACTGGTTTTCAAAGCTTTATTTCAGATTGTTTCATGGTTCATGCATAGTGATTGATGTCATTAGTTTATAACTTATTCATCACTTTATCAAGTTGGAAAAACCGATGTATCAAGTTGAGCATCCCTTCTATGAAAATGATGAATTAAAGTTGGTTTCTTCTGTTGTGTGCAAGCAGTTTCTTATTGAGATTTTTGATATTAAGATGAATGAATAGATGGAATACATGTGTCTTGGTCTTAAGGTTTTATGATGTGTTTATATCTTAGCTCTTAGTTTAATCTAAAATTCAGTTAACAAGTGATGAGGTGAAAGTGGACTTCTTCAGTCAAGAACCATTTCAATATTCTTCCTCTTTTTAAACTAATTGAATTAGAATTATAGGATGTATTACTTTCAGCTTTTGAATAACTTATCTTTCAAGGTTTGATTACATCTGATCTTCACATATAGTGAACTTGCCTCAAAGAATAAACAACCCGGATTGATAAGAAATAATTGTGTTAATTTAGGTACATAAATTAGCTCAACACCCTGTCTGCTTCTGGTATGACCTCGATTATCCCTCTGATTCCTGGAGGCCTCACTTTTGAAGAGTATTTGTTGGATATTCAGCAATAGAACTCTCAGGGTTTTCGGCCACCCCAAGTGCCTGTCAATCCTCCACATCATTATGATGCTGTTGGCAACCCCGTCTATTCGTTTCCTGTTGATCCTTATCAAACCATCACTCATTCAGGACCTTCACTGCAAGGACAACCTTCAGGCTTACAAGGAAAACCCTTACAGGGACAACCTTTGGCTCAACAGGGACAATCCTTTGGTCCTCAGGAACAACCTTACGGTCCTTAAGGGCAACCTTCGGTCCAACAAGGACAACCCACGGGTCCCTCAAGTCATTTTCAACCAGGAACGTCGTATGTTGCTAGCAGGCCACAGGGATAACCTATTGCACAGTAACATCAACCGTATGTACAGGATGGCCAAACTTTCGTGCAACAAGGACAACCCTATGGTCTTGCTTTGGGTCAACCTCATCATCAGGGACAACCTGGTCCATCACCTCCATCAGGCCAACCTCTTCCACAAAGGAAACCTGGTGGCTATCAATATGCAGGACAACCTGTTCCGCAGGGGCAGCCTGCTCAACCAGCTCAACATCCGTTTCAACCTGTTCAACAGCCAGTTCAACCTGTTCAACAACCTGTTCAACCTTCTCCGCAGCCAATTCAACTTGTTTTTCTGACTCAGTAGGGTCCACTTGTTCAACAACCTACTCAACCTGCTCAGTAGGTTCCACCTTCTCAACCCCAAGGCGCTTATTATCCACAAGGTAAATATCAATTGGTATATAGTGTGCCTCAAGGTTTCACATTTTACCCTCAAAATCCATCTCAGTTGGTGTATAATCAACCTTAAGGCCATGCTTACATTCCGCAACAAAATCCTTATGTTGCTCGACAAGGACCTCAATGGTATGCCCATAATCAGTATCCTGGTCCTCAACCACAGTATCAACAGAATTATCAGGCTTATAACCCCTATGGCCAAAATCCTCCAGGAAAAAACATATGGGGGCAGAATTTCTCGCAGGCTGGGTGGAATGTTAACACGGGTCCTTATCAGAGACCTCCAATGCCTCTTAATCCTCAATTACCATTTCTCGCTACGTTGGAACTGCCTGATGTGTCGAAGTTAACGAACAATCCAATTATTCATAACCCATAGTGGCCTCTAGTTCCGACCAAGATTCCCGGTGATTGTCCTAAATTTGAGGGTAAGTCTGGAGAAGACCCCCAAGCACATGTTATGACTTACCACTTGTGGTGTTCCTCTAACTCTTGGGTTGATGATTCCATTCGACTCCGTCTTTTCCAATAGAATCTTACTGGTGCTGCTACAAAGTGGTACATTGAGCTATATCGTGGCATTTTTTAAGACTTCAACTCTCTCGCCATGACATTCCTTACTCATTTTCAGTTACCAGTTCGTTATGATACCGGGACACACCTCCTCACATCCTTGAAACAGGACCGAGCTACTCATATCTCGGATCATATTCATGAATGGAGACGTCGTCAACGTTTGATCATATTTGATATCCCTGATCAACTTCTAATTGATTGGTTCACTACCTCCTTTGTCAATCAGATTGCGAAAGACAATGCTATGGGGGCATGTGTAACCGAGGAACATGCCATTTCTCGTGCCCAGTACCTTGATCTTGTGTACTCTCAATCTGGCACATTGTACGATATCTTTCCTGATGCCCCTCGACCTAGAAATTCTAAAGCACCAGCAACCCCATCGGTCGACGGTATTATTGGTTCTGTGTCTTAGACTTCTCAAAAGTCTTCTCCTTCAAATCCTGGGAAGCAAAATTCTAATTCTTCCAATGATGTTGCTTCTCAGCCCACTCTGAATCCTGGTAAAACCTCGGAAGTCAATCCCGTTCAAGCCAATCTGATGGATAAGACTTCCAAAGGGAAAAATAAGGGTAAGGGTAAGGCCAAAGCCGATACCTTGAAACCAGATTCGTCCAAATCTCGTGCTGATGATGGTTCACAGTGCAAGGCGAAGTAAACTTGTTTGATTTGTGACGAAGAGCACTACACCAAGGACCGTCCTCGACGGGCCAAAGTTAGTAGATATCTCAAAGGCACTCAGGGAACTACAACTGTTCTTAAAGAACCTTTTCCATCTCAGCAGACCCAGATGGTAGAGAAACCTCAGTCCTCTGCCCCATTTGGCTCTCAGGTGTTCATGATGAATGCTTCTGCATCCGTTTTTATCGCCACTCGATCGAAATATTATACTAAATCGCATTAGGCAGCAGGGAAAGAGATTGCTGATGGTCCTCCTCCTCCGCCTGCCTCTGGCCCTCTTCAGATTGAAAGGCCCAGTACTGAGTCTGTTGTACGACCACTTTCCAAAGGTGTACTCTGCAAGTCTTCTTATAATACCAATGCCCGTGTCGCTCAACATTATAGTATTGTTGAAGATTTTTCTTAGGCACCATCTGCCATGTCTGCTCTATAAGTACTTCAGAGTTGTCCATCTCAACGGAAATATTTGTTATCGGTGATTGGCAAGATTGATCCTGCTGATACTAGCCTTCTTTCTTTCGATTTAGAGAATTTCGTTCCATGACTCCCGCACCAGATTGCACTCATTATACAGGTTATCATTAATGGTCTCGATATCCATCGAGCGGTTGTGGACGAAGGTGCATCTACGTGCATCATTTCATATTCTTGTTGGAAAGCCATTGGTTCTTCGACCTTGACTTGATCGCCAAATGCCTTGGAAGCATTTGATGGAAGAGAATCAAAACCTTTGGGAGTTCTCGCTAGTTTACTGATTACCTTGAAAGGGAAGACACTCAATGTCGAGGTAGAAGTAGTTGATGCCAAACTCAATTACAATCTTCTCCTCGGTCGTAGTTGGACTCACGCCATGCCGTGCATTCCGTCCACTCTCTTTCATGTCTTGAAATTCCCGCATGAAGGAAAGATTGTTACTGTTGATCAATTGTCCTTCTTCACTTCTTCTTTCGAGAACAATGTTCCGTATGTGGATAAGCTCCCTGTTCCCTACGACAGCATTGGACCGGATCTCTTCAAATATCATACCCTCATGGGTATTTTTCCTCTTCCTCCACCCAAAACTTTTCAGATCAATATGATCTCTCAGTCCGATGACCCATGGATCATCCCTTCGCTTGAACAGATTGAGTCTTTCGGAAATTCGATGCCGTTAAGTTCGATCGAGATTGACTATTTTGAGCTCATCGCGGCTTCGGATCTTCCTCCTTCTAATCATGCTCCTTTGAGTATGTCTCTTGACGCTTATTCTCAATCCCCTTGGCTCGGCGATTCGGATTCATCCGGTCCCTTACGAGATATATTTCCTTCCGATGAAGCCATCATGGAAACTATGGCTCTCAAGGATTTACTGTGGGATGATGGTCATCATCGTTCCTCATTCATGCCTGGCCTCGGGGCCATGTCTACGTGTTTCGAGTGGTTTTCATCTCAGGTTCTTTCTCCTCCACTTCAAACGCTTATTCTAACACATGAAGTTTTTATGGAGGGTAATCTGAGTAACATTACGCAAACAACGCCTATTGACATTTCCGTCAAACTGGGAATTGTCGAGAACATCCATCTTGGGGTTACCTGTTCTTCGGATGAAGTTCAGGTTTATACTAGTATTTTCCGCGAGTTTCGTGACATCTTTGTGTGTTCCTACGAAGAAATGCCTGGCATTGATCCCAGTATCGTGGTGCATGAAATTCCTACCTACCCTGGTTTGAAGCCTATTTGCCAGCGCCTTCGTCCAGTGCACCCTCGGAAAGCTGCTGCCATTAAACGTGAAGTTGAGAAACTTCTCAATGTTGGTTTCATCTACCTGATTCCATTGACATAATGGGTGTCAACAATTGTCCCTGTAGATAAGAAACAGGGTACTATTTGAGTCTATGTTGATTATCGTGACATCAATCGGGCCTGTCCCAAGGATAATTATCCTACTCCCTTTATTGATCAGATCATTGATGAATTTGCTGGGAGTGAGATATTTTCTATAATGGATGGATTTTCTAGTTATAACTAGATTAAAATTCTCCTGAATTATCAACATAAGACCTCTTTCATCTGTCCTTGGGGTACTTTCGTGTATAAGAAACTTCCTTTTGGCTTGAAGAATGTTGGGGCCACTTTTCAGCGAGCGATGTCATATGCCTTTTATGATATTAAACACATCGTTCAACCTTATTTGGATGACCTTTCAGCTCATTCAGGTAAGCGTAAGGACCATCCTGGCCATCTTCGTTAGATCTTTCATCATTGTCGACGCTACAATATCTGGCTCAATCCGCATAAATGCGTATTTTGCATTGATTCCGATAGAATTTTAGGGTTTATAGTGTCCAAAGACGGAATTCACCTTGATCCACTTAAAGTCGAGGCTATTATTAATCTCCCCTCCCCATCTTCACTACATCAGCTGCAGAGTCTGCAGGGAAAGGCTAATTTTTTGCGCCGTTTTATACCTAACTATGCCGAGGTAGCTAAAGGATTTACGTGGTTATTAAAGTAGGGTGTCCCATTCCTCTAGGATGAAATTTCTTAGAATTATTTTGACACATTGAAAACGTTGCTCGTCAACGCTCCTCTGTTGCGCCCTCCAAACTATCATCGTGATTTTTTCCTTTATTTAGCTGCTGCTTTCAGCAAAATTGCCATGGTTTTGGTTCAAGATGATGATGACGGTGATGAGCATGTTATTTATTACCTCTCTCGTAATATTCTCGATACCGAAACGCGCTATGCTCATGTCGAGAAGTTAGCATTAGCTGCTGTTCAAGCAGTTCAACATTTTCGTCATTATATTCTATTATGTACTGTGACTCTAATTTTGGAATGAAACCCTATGACCTATATATTGTCTCGACAATTGTTGGGGGGAAAATAATCCATGTGGATTGTCATCCTCCAAGGGTTCGATTTGGTGTTTACTATGGCCAAGTCCAAGAAATCACTTGTCTTTGCTGATCTAATCTGCTCCCTTCCCTCTGACTCTGCTCTGTCTGGTTCTGAAGAACGCATTCCAGATGATACGATTTTTCTGATCTCTACCCTCGATCCTTGGTATGTGGATATCATTGTATATCTTCAGACTTCTACTTTTAGATCTGAGTTTACGAAGGATGCTCGCCGACGCATCCGTCATCAGTCGCAACCTTATCGTATATTCAGAGATACACTCTACCGTGTTGGAGTAGATTCCATTCTTCGTCGGTGTTTGACCCTCGAGGAGGCATAGAAAGTTCTAAATGATTGCCACAATGGCGCCTGTGGCGGTCACATGTCTGGTTATGCCACTTCTCAAAAGATTCTTCGTGCTGGGTATTTCTAGCCCTCTATCTTCAAGGATTGCATTGTTGCTGTCCATAAATGTCATGATTTCTAGATCTATCAGCGCAAGATGTGCGCGCCGCCTACACATCTGCACCTTGTCATTACTGTTGGTCCCTTTGCAAAGTGGGGCATCGATTTTATGACGTGTAACCCTCACTCGGCTGGGGGGCATGCCTATATTATCGTAGCCGTGTACTACTTCACCAAACGGGCCGAAGCAATGCCTACACTTGCCGCCGACGATAAGACATCCGCTTAGTTCATATTCAATCACATAATTTCAAGGTTTGGTGTCCCTCAAGCCATTGTTACCGATCATGGTTCCCATTTTTGGCATTATATGGTGGTGGAGTTGACTTCCAGGTTGGGCTTATGTCACGACAGCTCAACGCCGTACTATCCTCAGGCCAATGGCCAGGTTGAAGCTGAGAACAAAGTTTTAGTCACTATGCTTCAACGTACGATTGGGATCCACAAATCCAATTAGCATCTCATGTTATTTTCAGCTCTCTGGGCATACTGAACCTCAGTCAAGGATGCAACCGGATTCACTCCATTCCAACTTGTTTATGGTCTGGAAGCTACCCTTCCGATTGAATGTGAAATAACTTCGCTCAAGTTGGTTGTTGAATTACTACCCAACACTTCACCTGAAGAAGAGCATCTTCTCTACTTAGAGAGGCTAGATGAAACTCGCTGCTTTTGTCATCAAGGCACAGAAAAAGCGGGTCAAATCCCATTTTGACCAGTCAGTTTCCCCTCGCTCCTTTGTAGAAGGAGAGCTCGTCCTCCTGTACAATCAAGCTCACGATAATATGCATGAGTCATTCATGCATGTTTTGTGTACATAAGTGTTTTTTTCATTTTTGTACATTCTTAGCTTGGTGTGTTTTGCGAGCGTTTTCCTGCTTATTGGGTCATTACTTAATGTGCAGATGTCTATTACCCCTTGTGTCCGTTTCACGGATGGTGCTTCCCACAGTACCCGGAACTTGTCTTCATCAGCCTGGGTAATTTATGATCCTATTGGTGAGTTGATAGACCTGCAAGGTATTTTTCTAGGATGAACTACAAACAATGTCGCAAAATATAGTGTTGTCATTGAACTATTAACCGAGGCGATTACCCTCGGCATTAGGACGTTGCTTGTAAATCTAGACTCACAACTTGTTGTTCTTCAGCTTAATGGGTGTTATTCAGTTAGAAACCCACACATTTTAAGATTGTATTTATGTTTTCGTTTTCTAGAAAGACATTTTGATTATATCACATATCAACATATTCCTAGACAAATGTAAGCATTAACTGATACATTGGCTAACATTGTATTGGATAAACATTTGTGTAATCTGTAAAATCATCATCACTTGAGAGACTCATATTAAATAGGAAAATAGATGTATATATATATATATATCAAATGTTTGCATCAGTGTGCACCATAAAATTCAAAAAATATGTATATTTTTGTTACATCCTGAGACATCATGTCTCATAACAACAAAATGCAGAAATAAAAGCTTAGGTGTCTAGTCGACATGATGATCATGATAGCATGTTACTGCCCGGAAAAGCCGCCTCAGAAAGAGGTGAACTTGGTTTGACACCCCTACAGTATATCTTTGATATGCACGAGGAACATCGTCAAACCGCGCATATTTTGGGACCCCATGGGTAATTCCCTCCAAGTTGTGCACGATTTCCTCCTCCTTGCCTTGAGGGGCAACACAAAAATCATGAGGTATCCGCCTCGCTATCGGAGACATACCTGGAGGTCTCTTTGGGCCTAGATTGGCAAATGCATGGATTAATTATCAAAACATACATACCAAAAAAAATCATAATACTCATAAAATTAAAAATACGTCTTACCAAGTGCTTCATCCCAATCCTCTCCTTCCGGGAGTGGGAGGTCCGGATCACCAGTAAAATCTGTGCCAGAGTAGGGCCAGTCCTCTACGACAATCAATTGTCGGCGGAGCTAATAAAAAAACTCCGGTCTCCAAGACATTTGTTGACCGCCCCCTAACCTTGGCATCAGAGCTTCCCATCGGGCCATCCGTGGTTCTAGTGTTAGTGGTGTTGGGACTATCACCTCCTGACGTTGAAAAATTGGTAGCCATTCCAGAATGAACGATACCAGGATAGAACCATAACCAAACCATTTCAATTTTGTCTTCTTGCATTTTGTTAGCTGATGTTTTATATCGATTGTTACTGCCTCTGCCTAGTTTTAGATGGTAGGTGACAAGCAATCTACAGAAAGAAGTAGCTGTGTTTTTGTTGCTTTGTGCGGTGCTTGTGTTCCTGTAGCTCGTATGATCAGGTGTAGCACTACCCTTAGCGCTAAATCCGGGATAGTTTGGATATCCACCTTCCCGCTTTTTGATCCTTTCTTTGCTCCCGAGCATACCCTGTCAATCACCATGGCCATGTTCTCCATAGTGGGCCGGGTGCCGGTCAAGATCAGTGTTACCCCCCTCCGCGATAGTCCTGTTATGAAATAAATATCAGAAACATCAATATCGAGCTCCTGATCTCGAAGAATTAATTTTTCCTGATCCTCATCCCATATACTACTCAAGTATTGCAGCAGCTCCGGTTGACCTCTGAGGCACGGTGTCATGAAGAACTTTTTCAGTCCACAGTATCTGAGAGCTTCCATGCATCTCACATTTCCCATGGCAAGCTAATCCTCTTCACTGTGTTCTCATTCCTTCCACTCTATCACCATTTTTGTCACTCTTGCACCTGCAAACATGTTCATATGGACATTATTAGCCAAATCCAAGGCTGAAATTTGTGAAATTTAGACTTGATTTCTTGCATTGGGAGTTCTTTAAGAGGTCTGCGTGGTTGGCGCAACTGTTTTGAAAACAGTCACACCAATGGGCGTGCCCCAGTCTAGAAAATTGGGCAGTTGGCGTGAGTTCGTGCCCGAAACCCGCGCCGACCGCCGTGCCCTAATTTTCACAATTCCCCCCTCAGAAATCAAAGCTGAAGGTTGTAGGAATAGAAAAAATGCTTAAAATATGGGGAAGGATGTTGGCTCTTACCTGGAACAGATGGATTCGAGATTGGTCTGCTGGATTGCCCACTATTTTCACCGTAAAATCACAAGGTAAAATGGGTCACTATTGCTCCAAAAGAGGTTAAAGTGAAAAGTAATTATTTTTTACCATTTTTGGCATTTTATAACTTTTTAGAACACTAATTAGGTTGTAAGACATATTTTTTGATTATAACATTATGTTATTTCGAGAAATTGGTTTTACGTTTGTTTCTTGTGCAGTGACAGGTCTTTAATGCGATAGTGATGAAGTCACAAGTTGTATTTTATGCTTTTTAAGACTCAGTAAAAACACGAAAAAGTCACTACTGGAGTCATCTTTCAGCTCTATTCTGACTCTCTAAAATTGAAAATATTGTCGAGACTCTTGTTGTTTTGAACTTGTTAAATGGTTGCGAAACGATATCTACCCAGTATACATTTACCCCTTTTTCGGGCTGGGATAGATTATTTACGAAAAAGGAATACCTTAGCCTATCACGACTAATAGGTTCTTTTAGATATTTTTTTCTACTTTTTCGGATCTGAGAGACTACTTACGAAAAGGGACAAGTTGGAGTTTTCTTTTTCGTATATTTTAAAACTCTCTAAACATGAAAAGACGCTGAGTTATTCCTTTGTCAGACTCGTTAAACCTTGATGACATCAGACATCGTCACCATGACGTTTACCAAGTTCCTCCTTCCTAGGGCTCGTAAAATGTACTAGGTTGGATTTGTACGAAGGAAAAAATTACAACACAAGCATATGCTATCCCCTTCAATCTTGTTTTAAAAAATAATTGGGGTACTCGCCAGAAATGGTGGGGGAAAATTGAACCAGATTTTAGTTGTGTCTGTATTATGTCACTCTTGAAAATGACACTCGTCTGCATTCGTGTCGGGTTGGGGACATCTCACTTCGTCATATTTTGCCTCCATGGTTTTGGTTTGGGTTTTGCCACGTCACCATGACCTCAGATCCCTTGATGTCAAATATTTCCAAATCCAGAGTCGTGTCGCTGATATGTTCAAGATAAGTTTTCCTTTGCAGTTTTCAACCTCCCTCTGATTCTCTGTTTGTCATGATTCACTATCATTATGTTCCTCTGTCTCGTGTCGATGATGTGGGATACATTATGGCCCTCCTTCGACTAGGTCACTTCCTGTCGACCTCAACTCATTATCCAGAAAGTTGATCTAGAGACTCCCTACTAGTACCTTGGAGTTGGCATGCCTCAATGGCAGGTTCTTCACATTCGATGATAGGTTCACATCATTGGCCATCGATTGAGTGATTTTGCGAGTGTTTGATGCCAAATCAATGTTCACATTCTGTGGATTGTAACTGTTGTACCTTGAGAGCCATTTTCATTATTGGTGGTTTCTCTCGCACTTGTTAACAACTTTCATCATTGGCTGGTAATCAAGTGACTTTCCTGCATGTTTGACTTCATCTCACATATTCGCATGCTTGAATTTGTACTTGTTCGGGTCGAGATGGAGAGAAAGACGCTGTGCGTTGTCTGATAAGATCCAGGCTGCAGGATATTATGATTTATCATGAATTTATTACGTGACTCTTTTGATTGGATGGCTGCGACCATACTTGAGTCTATTTGTTGATCCTTACTGCTAGATGGCTATGTCCATACCTCAGATCTCAATTTATATGTACTCTATTATGGATGGCTGCACCCATACCACATGTTCATGTCTCAAAGATGTTAGTTGTATTTGTCACTACAGGTCTTTCGACAACGGTGTTTGGTTCGAATGCGTTCTCATAAATAATTTAAACCCTTCCTCTCTCTCGGACCTCATGCTTTAGGGGGAATCTATTACAAAACATTTTGTCACTATCCATGCAATCCCCATCTCGCACATTGGAGGCTCATTTCTGTGATCAAAATAAAGTGTCATGCCTTGCAAATACCACCATTTCATCCCTTGCCATGAGGACAACATTCCTTTTGTTGTCCATTTCCTGAATAGACCACCAAAAACACCTATTTTTGCCTTGGCACTAGTAGCCCGTTATTCCCTTGCGCCGATGAGGTAGATTAACACTGGCCCCCGCACCAGCTGGCGCTCTGTCTCAGTTAGCCACCCGTGCCAATATGTTTATGGAAAGTATTTTAAAAATAGAGGTGAAGTTTTGATCACAACAACCTCGTGGATGAGTCATAGGGAGTGGTTCGACTGAATAACCACAACCTTCCTCCTTTGGCCTCTTGTTTCCACCTTTTGGGGAAACCTCCCAAAGGATAGGCATCCCTACCACCATAGTAGGGATCCCAACCTCCTCCCTTCCCTCTATAAATATAGCCATCCTCCATTGATGAAGCTCGCTGAACTGAAGATATTGTAGCGGAAATGCTGGAGAGATTTCTATTCAAGATAGAACGGAAGAGTCCCTCATTGAGCGAGCTTAGGATTTTGCCTTTACCCCGTCCGAATTCCCTGACAATAATTGAGACGTGCTTCATCTGAACCCCGCTAAAGGAGGCTGCAATGTCAAGGATTGGTTGTAACTCTTTCTTTTATCAAGAAATATGTATAACTATTGTCTAGTTCCCATGTCGTGTTGATGTATTTTATTGATGCAACATGCTTAGCCCTCCTTGACTGGTTAGTAATTATGAATGAGATTGTTTCTTCGTCTGCTGCTCTTGTTTTTTGATCTTGTGTAGGTATCTAAGCATCACTCGGAAGGATGATGACTGCCGAGACAGGAATCGGGAGGCCACCACTACAACAGCTACAACAAAAGCATTGGACTCTAGGTCGGTCAATCTACCTCGTCTATTTCATTCAGTAATTAGGAACCTACACTCTAGTTTTTCCTTTTGTTACTAGACCCACTCTAGGGCTAGAAGGATCGTCTCTGTCCACAGAGAGGATTTACTTCCATAAAAGTAGCTCTCTTTTGATGCTCTCCTCATTTTTTTTTGGTCCAACAACCTCTTTTTCCTTGTTGTAATTGGAACCTCCAAATTCCCTTAATTGGATAGTTGAACCTTCAACCTTTGTATTCTTGGAGTTTGGTTCTTCTTTGAAACCAAAAATAGCTTTGATGAGAGGGGATCTTTTCTTAGCAAACATTTCATCCAAGGCCTTCTTAATATCCTCAAGCTTCTCATATTGAGATAGATCTTTACTAGAATTTTCTAAGTCATGTCTTAATGAGACTACTTCAGTCTATAGTCTCTAACAATGAGCTTCCTTCTCACTCAGTTGATTGGATAAAATCCATTCATTCTACTAGCCTATTCTTCTTGAGCATTAAGAGAAAATATTGTTTTGCTCAAATTTTAATTCTCAAGCTCATAATTTAGCAATTCCTCATTCTGTTTGAGATTTTCTTCTGATAGCTCCTTAATCTCTTTTAGAGTAGAGATCAACTTATTCCTAAAATATATCCTTTCATCTAGATATTTTTATTCGCTATCATAGGCGCTAGATTATCCACCCAGAGCTTTAAATCCATATCTGTGTCCATGGAATATTCCATAGGTCTGAGGATTATTCCACCTTCATCACTTCTAGGGATACCCCTATTCTCTTCACATGATATACTCTTTTCTTCTTCAGAGGATCCCTCATGTTCTATTGATACTAAATTAGGTCTATCTCTTGGTTCTCCATCATCATCTCGAGAGTTATGAGCAACAACTTGCATATTAGAAGAAAATTCTTCAAACTTATTGTTGGAACAGGGTTTCCTATGAGCTGCAAAACTGGTCCAGTTTTGAATACTTTTGATTATATTTAGTCTAGCGCAGGGGTTTTGGGGTGGGTAAAAGCCCCGAAAGCATTGTAATGGGAAAAAGGGTAAACCAAGGGTCCAAAAACCATGGGTTGCGGACCATAGGAAATTTTAGGCTAGATTATTATAAATAGAGGAACATTTTGAATTGTAAGGTAGGCAATGAAGAGATATTGATGTGAACTGTGGTTTAAGATATCTGTTTGGGTTTTTGGGGAAAGGACTCCTACTGGCTGTGTGCGCGGAGATCCAGAGTCCAGCTGTGTACGGACCTTGCTGCTGTGTGCGCAGGCTGGGATGGGTATTGTAAGAAGGAATTGATGAATTGATGAATAAGAAAGGTTGCTTGAGAATTGAATCTATGTGTACTATTTGTGCGAATCATTGGTAATTACTGCATTATGCACATTCTGTATTCAAGCTACGAAAGATCTGTGTAAGTGTGTTTACTGTATCTGGATTTGTTCTGTTATGTTTTATGCAATATTGTGCTACTATCATAGAAGTATATAATTATATATCTAGCGCACGTGGATGCGAAAAGAGACCCATCGACCCTGTGCAAAAAGAGGCAATCTGGGTATCACAGGGCCGGACGTAGCTCTGCTTGCCTTACCTATCCTTTCTCAGGGTGCGGAAACCTGGTTCCAGCACCCACCCATACTACTTCGGGTGAGACTTTGACCTGCGCAAGCATGTCACTGCTGAAAGGGCCAGTAGTATAGGGGTTTGTTGGAAAACCTTGAACTCCGAACCTGGGTCAGGATCCCTCGAGCCAGCAAATGGTTCCGTTGCCGGGACCTAGAGAATTTTTAGAAAGGGATCGGGTAATGACAAGAGAGTATTGGAAGCCTGAAAGGAAGTAGATCCAAGAATTTGCAGTAAAAGAAAATTGCAGCGAGAAGCTAACAGCGGAAAGGTGGAAAAATAGGTACATTCTTATAGAAATCTACAAAATATTGTTTGTAACATTTTCAATTGAGCTTTAGGAGTGGCTGGCTAGGCTTGTAGAATTCTAGAAGTGTTGGAAGGACGAGCGAGTCACTCAGTGAACCCCAGAGCTGATCCAGCAGCTGGAGAAGATTGATAATACTATTACACGCACAATATCTCACTAGGTGGAAAGTGTGCTAGGAGGATTTGTGATAGAATTTTCCATTGATCAGTTTGTCTCCTACTCTGAGGCCGAACGACGATTCTTTAAAGGGTTCCGGGGCAAATTTCTGAAGACGATATTGTTTCTGATTTAGATATTGCTATGTGAAAAGAGCATTCTGTGTAGTCATATCAACTAAATGACCTCAGATATAGACAGGAGCGCGAAGAGCAGTGGTAAATACTATTGGACCAACCTCGACGGGGGGAGATCCGCCTATAACCTTTTGTGAGAACCGGTTGCGCAAGACCCCCCCGGCTACACCACCGCCCAGGCTGCACAAAGGTAAGAACTCACCCATACCACCACCCCCGCCAGATAGTGATATGGCTACGCACCTGAGACTACCTACCTTCAAGGGGGTAGGGGATGAGGATATGGACCAATTTTGGTTTGTTGCAGACTCTGTCTAGACTGCGCAAAATGTGACAAACGATATGGTGAAGAGGGCGCAGCTGTCACTGGCATTCGAGGACAGAGCATTGGAATGGTATATGTGATACATTTCCCAGAACGGGAGTGCATCTATTCAAGATATCAAAGATGCTCTGAAGCAACAGTTCCGGAAGCCAAAATCTTACTCTCAATTGGTAGCAGAAGTAAAGGACTTCAAGCAAGGTGTGTTTGAATTTGTGTGGGAGGTTGATCAGCGATTGAAGAAAGAAATCAGGGAAGGAGGGTTTGATTATGACGATAGACAAAATACAGAATGGTTCATCGCTATGCTGTTACCCCACTTGCGTACGCCAATGAGTCACCAAACCTTTGAGTTGCAGGAAAAAGCTGTGGAAATCGCTATGAAACTAGAAGCTGCACCCAGAGAAGATACTTCTGTAGGGGTATAGCAAATTCAGGAGCGGCTTGGAGCTATGCACATGGAAATTCAGAACCTATGAAAGGAGTGGGGAAAAGAAGCCTGCGTAGATCTATGGTGCATACGATGTCGGGTATCTGGCCATACGAAGGATCAGTGCTCTTTATTGGCAGATTACATGCAGGTAGGAGGACCTAGTCCGGTACGCCCAGGAGCAAGTGGGGAACCCATCCTGTCACGACCAGGCTTGAGTGGACCTACGCCGTGGTGCGACGACTGCCGTGTAACAAGGATGCATGATACAAACCATTGCCCTCGGCTAGGTGCATACGTCCCAGAACTAAAGCAATAGTGGTGCAGGTTTTGCCAGTCGGTGGGACACGATGAGCAGAACTGTCGCACTTACGACTTGATGATAGATCGTGGGAAATTGTATAGGGTACAATCAGACCCTGCGTCACCAAGAACTTCCGTGAGCTTTGGAGGCTCTCCAGCAAGGGGCAGAGGAGGTCGGGGAGGAAGCGCAAGATGAGGACGTGGGAAGCTAATCTGTTATAACTGCGGGGAGGTAGGACACTTTGCCAGGGATTGCCCAAATCCCACTAGGAAATCATGAAAATATTGTAGACAGCTGGACCATGTGGTTGAAGATTACCCAATTTTAATAGCCAAGATGCAGGAAAAACAACCCACCCCTACGCAGAATGTGAAAAGAGTTAAAGCCGAGCTAATAAACATAGACCCGAGTGTGAAATTCATAACACGTAGCGGGACGATCACCCAGGGAGCAAAGGAAGCACCTGCCAGGGATCCTACAACCTCTCAGGAAGGATCGAACATCAACAAGGGACAAGAAACAATAGCAGTTACTGCACAAATGCTGACACACCTCAAGATAGAGGAGGGGGTGGAGCCCTTTCTGCAGGCATGTCTGAAGCTGCTACATAACCCACAGGCTGTAGAGAACCTTCAAGCATTAATGCATAGCTGCGCAGCTCAGCCCGATCCGATTCCTGGGACCAAGGATGTACACAAGCTATATAGATATAAAAAATGCATCGGAAGAGAAATGCGGTTGACTGCGCAGATTCGTGACTACGAGATGGATCAATTTATTTTAGATCTTGGATCAGATGCGAACGTATTACCAAAGAAAACATGGCAATGAATGGGAGAGCATAAATTGGAATGGTCCACCATCCAGCTGCACATGGAAAATCAACAAAAGATCATCCCTCTGGGAAGGCTGCCAAAAGTCATGGTAGATATCGCAGGGGTAAAAGTCCTAGCTGAATTTGAAGTAGTAGAAATTGTGGAAGATGCGGATCCTTACCCTGCACTCCTAGGACTAGACTGGGCTATAGATATGGGGGGTGTCATCAATCTCAAAAAGCACAACATGGTGTTTGAAAATAACGGTACGTGCGTAATAGTACCACTGGATCCCACAGAAGGTGCGCGGTATACAGAGCCAACATGCGACGAGGAAGAAATAGATCACATTTACAAATTGACTATGTAGGCGAAGACTGTATTAACCCCACAACGGAAGGAGTACTCTACTGGGAAAAGGACAGTGAATTCTTTTCCGACTCTGATGGGGAACTGGAGAATTGGCAAGGCCGGTTGCATGAGGTTTCGGCGCTACGATGTATTCGGGTCACAAGGAACTTCCGCTGCATCTCCGCCGAGGTAAGAGACCTGCCCTAACTTGAGGACGCGACTGACATTAAGGAGTTTTTACGCACATTCGAAGCCAAATTTCCCAAGGAATGCAGGCTAGGGGCACTTCCTCTAGCCCTGCGCGTTGGTGGGATACGCATGGGCCGGTATTATGCTCTTAGGAGGAGTGTCGGGATAAGATGATCCTGCGATTTGGAGCCCCAGATGGAAGATGAATCCAGAGGTTCCTTGGGTCAGAGGACCCACACAGATATTTGCTGGCATGGGAAACACAATGGTGCGACAGGACCCCAAATGAACAAGCTCACCTGGCTATCCATGACCTAGGCTTGCGTCTGACTGCGTGGTATTTAGATGCGGAGCTGCACCAATACACGCGCAATTGGGAGAATTTGCGGGCTGATTTTCTGTGAACATTTAAGGTGGAAGATAGCACAAGGATGCTCGATGCAGCTCTGCCGCACACGGACGCCCTGACTAAGGGAAAAGCATGCCTGTCAAGAGGTATGATGGCCAAGTTGCTGGAGTGGTACCTGGACCGTATTACAAAACACTTGGCATCGACTTTATTTCGGGGTACGGAGTAGCACGCAGGCGTCATCCAAAATCTGTAAATCCGTGGGAATGCTCTCAGGTATGAATAACAACTGTTAGACCACTACAATTTGGTGAGAAGGGAACCTTACCATTACAAAAAATGGGTGGCTGGCCATCAATACGGAAATTTATGGTAAGTTTGTTCCAGACGATCGATGGTAAGTTTCAAGTGAGGTTTACTCTACCATTGGATAGCCCTGGATAGTATAAGGTCAACAGGATAACTTCGCTCAGGGCTCCATATTGTCTCTGTACCCTCCCTCTGTTATTCTCCTGCTTTCTTATTGGGATCTTTAACGTTTTCTGGGAAGCCTGTCCTTTTGTTGCTATGGTGGTCCCTAACCCACCGAACGCTTCGGCATCTACCAGTTCAGCGCCTGCAGACATTGTGTTGAGAGGGTCTAGGGATGCTGAGATTGATAAAAGGATTTTCCTCTGGCTCCCTGCAGGGATAATTGACTTTGAACCCCGTGCAGAAAGGCACCACAGCTGCACGACGGGAGTTCCCAACCTTTACAACCCTGGAACGATCGCAGGACCCAGCTAGATGGAATCGAATGATACCACGAAGGAGGGTACGCAATTGCCACAGTTCACCACAAAAACTGACGCAGTCAAGTCGCAGCTAGTCCTGTGCATGGAAGGGGTGAAGCGATATAGGGATACACTGCGACTTCTCCACAGTTCCAGATTACCGACTAGCGAAAGACATATTTGTTCGCTACCTCGAACTATCATGGTTGACGACCACGACTCGACAGCTACAGACCTACAAATAGGCTTGGTGCAGCTACCCCATGAGGCGCTATAGGATTTATACACCGCTGTGTTGTAAGAGATCCGTAAAGGTGACCAGACTGCACGACAGCAGCGTAAAATACCCCCGGAAGTTTGGGCACAACAGGTTGCATTGATAATGAAAGCAACGAATATTATTAAGGAATAACTTACTCTGGGCACTCAGTTGGTCGAGGCGGCTATGCAACTCTGGATAGCGGTCCGGTTCAACCCCATGCTTCAACGTGTCCAGGAAGACTTACGACAGACGGAAGCTGCTTTCAATCGGGTCGAAGCTACCTTGCCTTCCCTCGAACCTGCGCAGCATCTAGCCCTCTTAAAAACCCACAATGCCTTCATAGACACGATTGCGGATCTCCGCCGTGCCAAGCATGTTGTCAGAAAGCACTTGAAACCATGGGGCGATACTGCCTTCCAGATATCTCAGGGTGCTCATAATGCCATCGCGCGCCTCCACCGGATATTGGAGCAGGTTACCACGGCTCCGGAAGGCCCTGCCTCCCTGAAGCTTATCAATATTGCACAACGAGCTGCTGCCCAAAGTCAGGAAGTGCTTCCTCCGCTCATCATCGCTTTCAATACCTTGTGTGCGTAGATAGTGGCCGCACCACCATAGTGACTCGGGACGAGTCACAAGATTGTGTTGGGGGACTGTTGGAACAGGGTCTCCTACGAGCTGCGAAACTAGTCCAATTTTGAATAATTTTGATTATATTTAGTCTAGCGCAGTGGTTTTGGGGTGGGTTAAAGTCCCGAAAGCATTATAATGGGAAAAAGGGTAAACTAGGGGTCCGAAAACCATGGGTTGCGGGCCATAGGAAAGTTTAGGCTAGATTATTATAAATAGAGGAATATTTTGAATTGTAAGGTAGGCAATGAAGAGCTATTGATGCGAACTATGGTTTAAGATATCTGTTTGGGTTTTTAGGGAAAGGACTCCTGCTGGCTTGTGCGCGGAGATCTAGAGTCTAGCTGTGTGTGGACCCTGCTGCTGTGTGCGCAGGCTGGGATGGGTATTGTAAGAAGGAATTGATGAATAAGAAAGGTTGCTTGAGAACTGAATCTATGTGTAATGTTTGTGTGAATCATTGGTAATTACTACATTATGCGCATTCTGTATTCAAGTTACGAAATATCTGTGTAAGTGTGTTTGCTGTATCTGGATCTATTCTGTTCTATTTTATGCAATATTGTGCTACTATCATAGAAGTATATAATTATAGATCTAGTGCACGTGGATGCGAAAAGATACATATCGACCCTATGCAGAAAGAGGCGATCTGGGTATCACAGGGCCGGACGCAGGTCTTCTTGCCTTACCTATCCTTTCTCATGGTGTGGAAACCTGGTTCCAGCACCCACCCACACTACTTCGGGTGAGACTTTGACCTGCGAAAGCAAGTCACTGTCGAAAGGGCCAGTAGTATAGGGGTTTTTTGGCAAACCTTGAACTCTGAACCTGGGTTAGGACCCCTCGAGCCAACACTTATCAACATCTCTTTTCTGGGTTTCTTTCTTCTCCTTCTACCTTCTTTCATTCCCAACAACAACCTTCATAGATTCAGGTTCACTTCTTGAGAAACAAGGTTCATCAACCTCCTATGTTGTTCCATCGATTTATCCTCCATATATACATTGCAATATATTCAAAATTTCCTTTATATGCCTCACTTTGTCAACATCTGGATTTGATATCCCTTTCATGATAATAGTCTTGGTTTCTGCACTAAACTTATTTTTCTCTCCATATTATATATAGAACCAAATATCTTCATTTATTACGATCAAATAGGCTCCAATTATAGTCCTACAGAGCTGATAGTATGATCCGTTAAATAATGGAAGTCCCTCTTGTGTTAGCCAAACTTGATTAGCCATTGTTTCCCTTTGAGATATCTTCGAGTGGTTAAGTTGTTCCTGAAGGAACTAGGATCTGATACCAATTGTTGGAAACAATGTTAATATTGAGAGGGGGGGTGAATCAATATTAAGGCTAACTTTAACTTTTTATGCCAAAATATATTTTCTCATTCAAAAATCAGCAACCATTCATGTGACTAGCAACACCACATTATTTAGCAGCGACAGAAATTAGCACATGAACACACACACCATGAGAAGAATACACATGAGATACAAAGGTTTAATGTGGAAACTCTTCCAAGATAAAAACTACCAAAGATTTTTTTTTATTTGATGTAAATAAGAGCACCTACTCTATTACATCAATGTTTGTATGTGAGCCACCACTCACAGGAATTACCAAATACTTTCTTTTCTAGACACTTGATCAACTTACCATAAGCACCAAATTCATGGATTTGTTGCAAGAACCAGCTTTCCATAGGAAAAAATCCCCAATATATTCTCAGACATCCACTAAGATGGAAGCACCAACTCCTTGGTCTGTATGCTCTAACTGACACTCAATAAGTAAATCAATGCACTTTATAATTGGCAGCCACTCTGCCTAATTACAACTCTTTATTCTCCTCTAGATTATTCTCTTTATTTATCCAACACAACACTCTGTCATATACTAATTTTGTAGCAACATACAACTCTCTGCTCTCATCCCTCTACACCAGAAACACACACAGTAGCATATCCTCAACTCTCGTCCTCTTTCCTTTGCATAGGCACTCTCGGCCTCTCACAAAAACATACACTCTCCTCAGATATCTCCACATTTCACTCAAAAATGCTGCAATTTTCCCATTTTATCAATGGAAATCCTGGGTCTTGTTCCTCTGCCACACAAGGAACGATGTTGTCTCTTCCAGCCATTAGTCTTCCATCCACGTCGCCCAAGAGCATACTCAAATGTATGGTTGTCCATGTTGTTGTTGCATCACGTTTCTTGAACACTGCAGCTTCATTAAACATAAGAATGGGCACCTGTGTGATCCTGCATATTGAGAATTAATCTCAGTCAAAATACAAGCTACAATAGGGCTCTCTATTCTTCTTAATTTCTTCACAGAGATCAAAGTGTACTACCTACATGGATCTATTCATCTCTGATAAAATCTTCTGCATTCAATAATCTTTTCACTTGATTTTTTCATGACATTCAAGGAAGATCAAGAGTGGGTAATTATGTTTCAAGTCAGGATCCATTAATTTTTTCCTGCGCATCATGGTCCTTCACTGTCTTGAATCATAGCTCTCGAAATTCACCATTTAATTAATTATCAATTTTAGTTGTCGACACATTCATCCAAGTGCCTAAGAACTTTGCTATAGACCCACATCCCTTGCCAAAATTTCATTGTCAAATTAACTTACCTCATCCCCATTTTGTTTTATTAGAAAGTGATACCAAAAATAATTTTAGCCTTAAGCCCCTTTCACACTAGCACCAGTTCAATTTTGACCATAGGAATGCTTCCTGTGATTGTCAGCTAAGCCTTTAGGCGCTAATCCACTTAAGGCCCTTCACGGACTGAATTCCATTTGTTATTTTCTCCACACCCTTGGTCTCATTTCTACGCGAACTGACCTATGTGTGGCACTAATTCCAAAGCTCCCAAGCTCGACGCTTTTATACCTATGGCTATTTATAAACCATCGAGCTAGGCCTTGCAGGATTAACTATCCTGCGAGGTCCTCCCAACACATTTTTAATTGGTTGTCACTTTTATACAACACTGCATGAATATATTAGCTACTTCCCTGCCCTATCCTCTCTACATACCATTAAACACCATTGGGCTCCATACCTATAGGATGAGCTATCTGGTAGGATCTGCAAACTACTACTGAGAGGTAATAAAAACACTTCTAGGATGAGCCAGTTCTAACACGACCCTCATTATCTTGATGCCTCTTTCTCGACGCATCCCTTGTGAACTTCTCTTAAGTATTCCAGGCTATGACCACCAAGATTATGCCACTTGTTTCTCTTTGATATGTTGTCTCTGCCAACTTGTCTATCTTCCGTGTCCAGACACTTTCACGTGCCTTCTATTTAAAATAATTTGGGATCCTCTTGGTGGGATTAGTTGTCCCATGGGGTACCCCTGACGCCTTTTTAATTGGATGTTCACTCCTTCGCTATCAATGTTGATGTGTCCCAACTCCTATTTCCTGGCGCTTCCACTTTGTGCACCTAAAAATTTCGTCGTGCTCCAACTTGTGGGATGGAATCATGTTGAAATCACCTATGTTGTGTTTCGACTTGTGAGTGGTCCATGTGTCCACCAGAAATGTTTCTTTTGGGTACTTGAAAATTCCAACACTACCTGCCTCGTGTTACATGCCATGTCATGTTGATGTCATCCTCTAACCACTACTATGCTGCCACTTGTCCTCTATCAAAGGACAGAGAAATTTTTTTGCAACCCTTGGTTTTGCACCAATTTCCTTTATAAAATTTTCAAATGGTTTCAGTTTCATTCTTCAAATATTCCTCCAGCACGACTCTCTATTGTATGCCACTTTGTAATCCCTTCAGGCTAGCCCTCAACAGGTTGAGATGTTAGAGTGGGGACCTCCCTCTCAACTCTCATTGGTATGTGCTCTGCCTTTGTGTCTCGGTGCTTGTCTCTCAACAAATTAACTATGCGCGCCTTAAGTTTGCGTCGGGGTTATACCGTTGGGCTTGCCTCTGCCGAGTGGGATCCTTTTGCACCAATAAGAAGGCTCTACATTTCACTGTTGGAATTCCAAGTCTTGCATTGATGTTATACCATTAGGCTTGCCTCTGCCGGGATGGATCCTCTTGCATCTTAACGATTAAACTTGTGCTCCATTTGTAAAATGTCAGGTTACATCTGATGGGGTAACTTTTCCAGGTGGGATCCACCTAAGCTAATAATAAAAAACATGCTCTTGCTATTATGCTATCAACCACGTTAGCCCAATCCTCATTTGGTTTCTCCATTAACTTTGTTGTTTGGTTTGGCAACTGTACCAAACTAAAATTACTCCAAAGGGCCCTCCAGCTACTTTTGGCACTGCAACTTTGACTTTGGAGGTCCATACTTTGATTGTTGATAAATTTCGATACAGTGAAGCGGGTTTTCAGGTATTTTCATAGCTCTAGTGATTATGGTCCATTCAACCAAGGAAGACAAGTATTGGACAAGGTTTTGGACATCTGTTATCACCCAAAAATTTTCAAAACATCATTGTGTCAACTCTGTTTTTGATCATGGTCTCAAAATGGGTTTGAAAGTTATTTTAGGATTTGGTTAAGGATAGGTTAGAGTTTTTATAAGCTTTAAGGTCATCATTGAATTCAAATAATTTTTTTTAAAGGTCCATTCCATGATCAAATACTCACATTTTCCATTTAGGAGTCATTCCATAAGGTTTCGAGTTAAATTTATGCAATTAGCCAAGAATCCTTTGTTTCGTAGCGCCACTAGTTCAAAAAAGTAGATTTGAACTACGAAAGCGCTAATACTTTCATAGCACAAACTGGGAAAAATACACTGTGGGCACTATGAAAGCGTGGTTTCTTAACTGTCTTGTCAATCGAGCTAAAATTTGTCAGAATCCGTTAGGAAATGATAGGATAATGGTATGGTGAGTCAGTTAGTGATCAGATTCAATGTACTTACCTGTTTCACAGTCATCATTGTTATGATATGGCATGAAAGAGGCATCATTCAGTTATGAGATGACATTTCAAATTCAAAATCTTGCCTAATTTGGTCATTTTCGTTTTCATTTGCTTCCATACGAGTGTCTGAGCTCTGAAGCAATAAAGATAAGTCTGTGGTTGTTCTATACAAAGGCTATCTTCATCCTAATCAACCGAGGATGTTCCATATACTCAAGCGACACTGTTCATATCCTAATCAAGCAAGGCTATTTTATAGATTCAAGAGAAGCTGACAGGTTTTTCTAAGAAGCATGGCAGAGGAAAAGAAAGTCCACAGAGGAGGACATTGCTTAAGATATGAGCCTGAAAATATGAAGGCTATAATTTAAGATCAAACAGTGATGGAGGCTTTTAGCAAATCAGGTTGTCTCCGATTTTGTGAAAAGCTTCAAGGTTGCCACACAAAGGTGTCTAAAGAATTTGCCTTAAACTTTAGCATAACAACTACAAAAGTTGGGATGTTAAATGTGCCAATTACAACTGAGATTATTGCTTCTGTGATAGAAATACCAAGGGGGCAAGAGACTTGGTTTAAAGGTTTTAAATTTGATATGGAACCATGCAAGGAATTCATGAAACATGAGTATGCAGATATGGACCTCAATAATGCAATACCTAGAAGCTGCATCAAAGACATCTATGCAAAGCTGTTGTTCAACATTCAAAGATATTTTACATGTGAAGGTAGATACCATAAGGTCTACACATATCATTTCAAGCTGCTTATGCATTTCACAAGTATGATTTCACTAGATTTTCCCTTTTATTTGCATAGGAGCCTTGCCAAAATAGCTGATAAAGTACAAGCCAAATCTGATGGTTGTGAAACATCTTTGTTTCACCATGGTTTGATCAAGCTATTGGTTTTGAATGAGCTTCAGAAAATAAGCATGGATTTGTCTTCCTTTTTGTTTATGAATGGTTTTGATCTGGAAACCCTAACCCCAGCTAGAAACCCTAAAACTAAAGGAACTCCTTCACCACCAGTAGCAGAGTCTAGTCAACCCGTGGTTGAAAAATCAAAGAGGTTTGTAAAGTTTAAACCAAGGAAAAAAGTTGAGAAAAGGACAGAGAAGACACAATTGCTTGTTGCACCAACTCCATCACCTGCAAAATAGAGGTTAAAAAGTGTCAAAGAGGCAAAAAAAAAACAAGTTTCCAGCAAGCAGGAAATCAAGAGAGTGACAAGAAGCCAAGCAGTGGCATTAAATGGAAAGACAATTGTTTCAGTTTCAGAAGATAGCCCAGTAATTAAGGGAAATTTAGATTACATCCTTCATGCAATTGATATAGAAGAGACACACATCGTGCAAGCTGATTTCTTTGGAGTAGATGAACACAAATAGAAAAAGGCTAAGTCAGCAAAGAAACTTGAATTTGAGGGTGAAAATGCAGCCTTTATCTTTCAAGCAAGGAAACATTTAACTAGGCATGCTAAGAAGCTCAAGGAAGGTAGCAAAGAGGTCCAAGTAACTATTGAAACAACTAAAGTCTCTGAAGAGGTGGTTGATCTCTCATCACCAACAGTGGAGCATGCAGCCAGCAGGACAATGAAGGGAAAAGAACACATGATAGAGTGTCAACATCTTGAGGAGAAATTGAAGTTAGAAAACCAAGAGATTAAAATGATGATAAAGAAGGCCAGAAAGCACAATATTGAAAAAACAGAGTTCAAAAGAATGAAGGCACTTTGGGAGGGTCAAACTGGTTCTATGTCTGAAATTCCAAGCAGTGCAGAACATTTTTTCCCATGGACAGTTCCAACCATCAAGGAAGCTAAATTTGTCAGAGTAATCAATACTCACTTGAGAGCCAGTAATAGAATACTAAGAGATCAAGTGGAGGACTTGGAGTAGCAACTGAAATTGACCAAGGATGAGCTTAAAAACAGAGGTGCAAAATGACAATCATTAAAAAATTCAAAAGCTAAATCAAGTGAAAATTAAGAAGGAACCTCATGAAAAATGTGTTTTTTAGTTCATTTGACTTTTTGTTTTGATGAAACCAATGGTATTTCGAGTATTGGCACATTTTTGGTTCTCATTTTGAAAAAATCTGCAGTTTCGTAGCACAAACAGTGTAAAAAGAGTGAAAAGCACTACGAAACTGCTGTATTAGTTTTTTTCACTCTTTCTCATAAATTTTTGAAGGGAAAATATATGGATTATGACTTGAATTTGCTAGAGGAGTTGTGTTAAAGGATAATGAAGATAATCCTGGAGGAAAGAAACCAAAATTTTGAAGGTAAAAGGGTAAAAAGGCTGCGCTATGAAAAGCGCTACGAAACTATGTTGTTTTCGTAGCGCAGGTCTATTTTAGCTA
This sequence comes from Pinus albicaulis, assembly GCA_034641835.2. Lineage (NCBI taxonomy): Eukaryota > Viridiplantae > Streptophyta > Pinopsida > Pinales > Pinaceae > Pinus > Pinus albicaulis. The sequence continues at coordinate 98,779,663 of CM076569.1, forward strand.
TTTTGAATAGTTTTATGGTGGTTTCAGACAGCTGAGACTTAAGAATGACTTTTGGTAGGTATTACTTCAGTAAATAACCTTGAAGTGATGGTTTCATGATGGTCAGAGTATCTCAAGAATGCAAAGAATCCTATGCCTAGAAACAGGGGGCAATTTCCTAGTTTAATGGAGATCAGTATTGAGGTCATAAAGAGTTGGAGCTTATCATCTGGATTCGACCTTATTTCAATACACTTGGAAAATGATGAAGTCTATTTTAGATAAGGTTGTTATGAGTAAATTTAAGGAGTTTGAATCTTATTTGTAATACGACTGTTGATTAGATTTGCAGCTATCATTTTGTAATAAATACCATGTCATATGGTTAGGCAAGGTGTCAAAAAGTATGAATTCGATGTATCTAGCTCAGGATAAGGTTATCCTATGTTGTAAATGATCTATAAAATATCAAGAAGTCGAATATGCATGGGTTGGACTTTTTTAGCAAAAACACTGTGTTTATTGTAAGTGACTGGTTTTCAGCTTAATACAAAGTTTTCTACTTAGCCAACTTGAGATTCATAAAGAGTTCTAGTGTGTTCTTTTTCTAATTGCATCTTTTTACTACCCTATTGTAGTGGTGTTTTCTTATGTTACTCAGAATTCATCATTGATGCTCAAACTTCCTTCTTAGACAAACTGACTGTGTGTTTTACAATTTCACATGTATATCTCTTGACTAGAACTCTGATATGCCTTGACTTCCATGCTAATTAGATTGTTTGGTTTTACTGAAGCTATTTTGACTCCATAAGCCCAATGTGCACTTGCTAATGTGATTTACAACCAATATCTATCATTTATATGCTTATTACCCCACATAGAGTTAGCCATCTATATTTCTATCAAAAAATCATTAATCCTTGAGAGAGCCCTCTCAGGTTGAGGAGGATAAGCCTCAATCAAAAGATTGGTTTGAAAAAGTTACACGAGATTGATTTGATTGGCAGCCTATCAGGTCTGATTTTGTGATAACAACATCCATCTAGATCTAGATCGTAGAAGATATACAAATGGGTATGTGTTTAACCTATTTGGAGGAGAAGTTAGTTGGATGAGAAAAACCAAGTCTGTAGTGGCTTTTTCAACTACAAAGGTTGAATACATGGCAACCACTCATTAAATCAAGGAAGCAGTTTGGTTGTAGAGATTGTGTTCAAGAATGGCGTTGGTAAAATGAGCTATAAGGATAAATTGTGACAACCAAAGTACAATTTAGTTGGAAAAGAACCCTGCATATCATTCAAAGACAAATCACATTGATGTTGAGTATCACTTTGTGAGGGATATGGTTGAGTACAAAAATGTGTTGTTGGTAAAGGTGTACACTTTGAAGAATGTTGCAGATGCATTGGTGAATTATTTGAGCACTGAGAAGTTTTCTTGGTGTAGAGAAATAATGGGCATTGTAGGGTTGTACCAATGACTAAGCTCTTTCGTGAACCCCAGTGTGGAAAGAAAACAACAAGTGGTAGATTGTTGGGTGTGTGTTATATTCTTTCCACAGGGTCCGAGGCAATGCCCCAAGATTTTTTTTTTCTTATGCGGATCCAATAATATTTGGGCGGACCCAAGGATGGGGGGCAGACCCAAATAAGGTGGGTGGACGCAAGGATGGAGGTCGTAACCAAAGATGGTGGACAGACCTGCCCATGGTATTGTTAACGGGTTTTGCACATGGTTTTGGGCATGATGGTTTTCTACCCTTGGTATTTTGTAGATACAATCAAGGGAAATACGGTTATGTTCTAATCCAGGGTTAGTGGATTGGGGTTTATGAATGCTTTGGCACATATATATATATATATATATATATATATATATATATATATATATATATATATATATTGTAACATTGAAAGTAATATAATGAAAAATCAATCTGGTAGTCCATTTTTTGGGATCCAAGGGAAAATATATATGTATATTTGTTTTATGTTCTCGCCATTATTTATTTTTCTATTTTAGGAATTAATTTGTAGATCATTTATGTACAGGGTTACAACCTACATTTGGTATCAATTTTTTTTTTGGCTTCAAGGGGATGCCGTTGTTTTTGAGGGGTTTTTATCGGGCCTATGGTAGACCCTGTTCAGTGGGAAATCTGTGGGATCGATTATTGCAGTAAAAGAAGATGGTGAACAGTGGAAATATAGAGATAGATAAATTTAATGGTCAGAGTTTTGAGTTGTGGAAGATTAAAATGGAGGATCTATTGGTGGACCGAGATCAATGGATTGTTGTATATCCAGGCACAACACCAACAAGAATGTCGGTAGAACACTGGAAGAAGTTAGATAGGAAGGCGAAGAGAGAAATACAATTATGTCTCTTAGATTAAATATTGTTGAATATATTAGGGGAAGCTACAGTGAAGGTTTTATGGGAAAATTTAAGGACTTTGTACCAATCTAAGTCTCTAGTTAACAAACTGTTCCTGCGGAAAAAGCTATATAACCTAAGGATGAAGGATGGAGACTTAGTGACAGAGCATCTGAACACATTTAATATTTCAGTAAGCCATTTGTTATCTATTGATATAACAATTTCAGATGAATATAAGCGCACCAATTTGTTTTTTTCTCTACCAGATTTGTGGGATAGTATTGTTGTTGCAATAGGTTGCAATACAACTACCTTGAATTTGATGAAATAGTCTCATCCTTGTTGTCATAGGAGATTAGAATGAAAAATATGGAGTCATAATGGATATGAATTGTGTGTGAGAGGACGGTCCCATAACAGAAACAAAAATAAGTCCTCGAGTGGGAGATCTAAATTTCCAAGAAAATATATAAAGGTGTGTTAGAAATGTGGAAATGAAGGGCACTATAAAAATGATTGTAGATATAAAGCTCTTGATAAAGGAAAGGGATTTTATGATGCTCCTTTTGTAGAGGAAAAAACCATCTCAGATGAAGGTGGGGATGTATACTTGGGTTATTCTTTAAGTGCACATGTATATCATGACGCATGGTTGAGTGACTTAGGTGCATCCTTTCACTTCACTGCCCATAGGGAGTGGTTCTGTGAGTACAAGAAATATGATGGTGGTGATGTCTTCTTAGGGGATGACAGGAAGGCCATAATCATCATACATGGAAAATTCAAGATAATTTTTCAAGGTGGAAGGATTAGAACACTTCTAGGTGTTCTGCATATACCTGCATTGGCTAGAAATATGATTTTTGTAAGAACGATGGATGATGAAAGTGTAAAAATAGTGTTTGAGAAAGATACCTGCAAGATAGTTTGGGGAGCACTAGTATTGATGTAGGGAGTTCATATTGGAACACTGTACAAGCTTCTGGGTAGCACTGTTATTGATGGGTGCAACAATTTTATGGTTCCTGAAAGTGGAGCAGAAAACCAAGTGGTCTCTAGAGAAAATACCATGCTATGGCATAAAAGGCTTGGATATATTGGAGATAAGGGCCTTCGAATACTGCATGGTAATTTTATGGTATAAGGTATGTCTAATTTCTCTCTGGATTTCAATTTCTGTGAATATTGTGTATATGGGAAGAAAAATTGGATGAGCTTCCCCTCAGGTGCTAAGAGGGGGAAAGGGATATTAGAGCTTGTGCAGAGTGATGTGTTTAGACTTCTGTCATTTCCATCACTGGGTAAGTTTGTGTACTATGTCTCATTTATAGACGAATTCTCGAGAAATACATGGATATATTTCCTCAGGAAAAAATATGAAGTCTTTGACAGGTTTAAAAAATTTAAGGCTCTAGTGGAAAATTAGATAAAGAAGAAGATTAAGGTGTTGAGGAAAATTAATGGTGGAGAGTTCTGCAAGAAGGATTTTGAAGATTTTTGTAAGAAGTGTGGTATAGCACAAAAAAATAATACTCCATACACACCTTATAAAAATGGAGTTGCATAAATAATGAACAGGACGTTGATGGAAAAGGAAAGAAGTCTGCTTAATGGTGTCAGGTTATGATAGGAATTTTGGGCAGAGGGAGTAGATACTGCATGTTACCTGGTTAACAGATCACCTTAATCAACGTTGGAGGATAAGACTTCACATGAGGTATGGACTGGTAAGAAACCCTCTCTTTCACATATGAGGGTATTTGGTTGTGATGCATATGTACATGTTCCAAAGGAGAAAAGAACCAAGTTGGATATAAAGTCTGAAATGTGCATATTTATTGGGTATAAGGATGGTTTAAAAGGTTATAAGCTTTGGAACATAGAAACATGGAAGGTTGTGCACAACCAATATGTGGTGTTTAGAGAGGTGAAGGATGTTATTAAACAATAAGTCCTACTAGATATTTAACTAAAGGAGGAACAATCAGACTCTAAAGTAGAAAAAAAATCAAAAGAAGAAGATTAGTTCGTGAAAGAAGGCAGCTAGAAAGGTATGGTCCATTTGATTTCTATTCAAAATTTTCTTTATCTATTACTTCTGATGATCCCATAACTGTCATGGAGGTAGTGGATTCATAGGATGGAAAACTCTGGAAATAGGCCATGGTTGGCGAAATGGAATATTTATGTTGGAAAGTGTAACTAGGTTTGGTATTCATAATGACTAGAAAACTGAATTTATATAATGAAGAAGACGAAGATAATAATATATATTTTGTAAAGATTGCCTGATGGGTTTAATGAGAAAGGAAGTTTTTGTTATAGATCATAGAATTATTCTTGATGTATTTTAGGGGTTTTGTCATCTTGTCATAAATGTATAATTTAGAGTCATGTATATGAAGGATTGTTACACATGTAAAAGACATTCATTAATGTAAAGTATGCCTCAATACCTTGTCATCATTGCTAGAATATATTCTTCACAAGTCGGGTTGAAAGATGTTGGAGAATACTGCTTGTTAATTCGGCCTAACATTCATATCAAATAAAATAAATAGTCACATCGGTTCACAAGTTAGACCGACTAATAAACAATGGAAAACCACTATAAATACCCAATTAAACTACGCATAAAACACTGTTACATAGCATTTTGTCACTGTACCTGCAATCCCCATCCCACACATTGGAGGATCATTTCTGTGACCAAAAAAAAGTGTCATGCCTTGCAAAGACCATCATTGCATCCCTTTCCATGAGGACATCACACCTTCTGTTGACAATTTCCTGAACAGACCATTAGAAACACCTGTTTTTGCCTTGGCGCTAGTAGACCGTTATGCCCTCGCGCCAATGAGGAAGATTAACATTGGGCCCTGCACCCAGTGGCGCTTTGTCCTGGTTAACTACCCACGCCAACCTATTTATGGAATGTTTTTTAAAAATAGAGGCGAATTTTCCATCATAACAACTTCGTGGGCGAGTCATCTGGAGTGGTTCGGCTGAATAACCACGGCCTCCATCCTTTGGTCTCTTGTTTCCACCTTTTGGGGAAACCTCCCAAGGGATAAGGCCTCCCTTCCACTATTGTAGGGATCCCAACCTCCTCCTCTCCTCTATAAATATATACATCTTCCATTGATGAGCTAGCTGAACATATCATAGCCGAAAGGATAGCTAAAACGCTGAAGAGATTCCTGTACATCTTGCTAGAAGGATAGAACAAAAGAGACCCCTTGTTGAGAGAGATTAGGCTTGTGTCCTCATTCCGTCCTAATTCCCCGAAGATCCATTGAGACACGCTTCAACTTAACCTTGCTGAAGGAGGTTGCGACGTCAAGGCTCCGGTTATAACTCTTTCTTCTATCAATACATATATATGACTATTGTCTGGTTCCCATCTTGTGGTATGTGTTTTATTTGATGAAATATGCTTAACCCTCTTTGACTGGTTAGTTGATTATGAATGAAATCATTGTTTCGTATGCTGATCTTGTTTGTTGATCTCCGTGCAGGTATCCGAGCACTGTAGCAGAAGGATTGCGACCCGTCAAAGCAGAGATCAAGAGGCCATCACCACCATAGCCACGACAACGTTAGACTCCAGGTAGGTCTATCTACCCTATCCTGTTCATTCATTAATTAAGGAACCTACACTTTAGCTTGTCCCTTTGTTGCTAGAACCACTCTAGGGATAGGGGGATCATCTCTATCTGCAGAGAGGATTTACCTTCCCAACAAATTGGTGACTTCGCCGAGGATCAGTGTAAGTTTTTCGTTTCGTTGCCTTTTAGGAGTTTGTCTCGTCAAGTCGACTTCGGTCGTTTGCTTGCTTGTCTATCTTTCTTGGATTGTTTGAGTGTATGGAATCATCATGTTCAGCTCCAGAGTGTCAAGATTGACCTCTAATCACTGGTTCTTCCCTCCTCCCATAGTTATCTGGCTTGGCGTACTTTTTATTTGAATAGTCGCGCCAATTGGCACAGGTTTCTTTTGTTACAGTAGCGCCAACCCCTGTTTGGCACAGATTACCGCCTCACAGTCACACCGAATCCTATAGGATTTGGTTTGACCCTTTCGCTAAGTTTTTTGTCAGTTGTGCTTGACTCTGGCTTGTTCCTTCATTTTAAATTGGTCTTTTTGGAGTTGTTTTGACTGCTTTAGACTTGTTCTTCTTAGCTGTTCGTCTATTTTCTTATTAGTGTAGTTCGTAGCCCTAGGGCTGTAGGTGTATTTCGCTCACTAAGCCTTGTGGTTGAAGTTCGAGTCTTTTGGTTTTTTGTCAGTTCGATTCCCTGATCAGTTTTTTGAGTCTTTCTTGATCCTTTGAGTTTTTGGTTTGTTGAACGATTACTTTGGTGTTTGTTTGACTCTCTGTCTCTTCATTTCGAGCATAGATTACATTGCTCGTTTGGGTCACTTTGAAAGCCTCTCTTTGATTGAAAGAGTGCATCATTAGTTTGAGTGCATTTGTGTTTGTATTGATTTGAATCATTCATTTTTATATATCTACATTCATAGTGCTCTTAACTAGTACACTATGTGCTTCAATCATTCAAAAACAAAAAACAAATTGCATCCTTTCGTTTGCATTGGAAATGAAAAAATATTTTTCATAACTAGCGCTTGCATCTAGGAAAGATTTTTTCGTTTCTTCTTTCAATTGTATTAGATGCATTAGGGGAATTCTTCGTATGTTTTTAGTGTTTTCTGATTTTTGAAAGATATCTATCCTTTTCGTAGTTAGCATTCATTGAATGGAAAATGGTTTTCTATTGCATATAGCTTGCATTTAGGAAAGTTGAGATCAAATTTGGTAGGGCATTGAAATTAAAACATTAATTCAAGATCAACTGTAAAATTTATTCAATTAACCTAAGGAAGCATTGGAACCTAACACAAATTTTTTTAGAGGTTTAGGCTAGTGATGTGTTCCAACATCGTTAAACCTAGTAGCTGTTGTTCGCCGCTTAGCTTTAGACAACACTAGTGTGGACTTGTGCTCCTCATACTGTTGCGTATATAAAGGGAGACCCTCATAGGTTCAATATCCTTTTATCCATAGGAAGCCAAGTCTGCCACCCTGTAACCTTGATACACCGAACACAACATTCAGGGAGACTTCCTGCACGTACGTTAAGTCCTTGGTCATTTCTCTTTCATTTGATCACCAAGGTGTATATGGAAGTTCACGGAAACTTGGTACATCCTCTTGATTAGATTACCTGAGTAGTCATTTTGATCTTTTCGTGACTCCTTAAAAAGAGAAGAGATCATCGAGCACTTGTCCTTTCATGCTCGCTTAAAATTGAAAGTGACTAGAGTCATCTTTTGCCTGTTTTTTGACTCTTAAAACATGAAACAACAAAGTTTTTTTCTAGTGTCGTAAAATTAAATACCCACGATCACACGCTCGTTAAAATTTCTTTTCTTGGCTTGTATTTTTCATTCCTTAGAGTTTGGTCTTGAAGCCTTGAATTGGTTTTTCTCATTTTTCCTTCCTATGTTGAAATATTTTCACAGTGGCGGAACCACCAGTTTCATCATCTTCTTCACTGCCTCCTACTAGTAGTTCTTTTCCTGACGTTTCTTTCGAAACCCATCAATCCACTAGGTCTTCCGAACTTGCGTAGCCTATTCTCCCGAGTATTCAACATATCGCTACTCGATCCCCTCCTGAAGAGTCAATTGAGTTCAATTGGCTTCCTCAGGGTGCTTGGTCTAGTTTTGGGAGTGAGGTAGAATTCCCTCCTCTTACTTCGACATCACCTTTTATAGCTGTTGTTATACCTCCTAGTCCTCGTCATCTTTTTAAAGACCTTACGGCTTCATCAGACATGGATTCTTCGAGTCCTATCAGTAGTGGAGAAATGCTCATGTCCACAAGAGAATATCAGCTTTTCCCCGAAGACCTCCCGCGTGTCTCTAATCAATATTCCCCTCCATCGGTGTCACTCCCACCAGGTTATCAGACTTTGAGTCAGAGTATTTCTAGTGTTGCATCCATAGCATCCTATAGTACTTCGACTCCTCCAAGGAGTTCGGTCCTTCCTTCATTAGGACTGTCACCATTGACACTTATTTTGTCGGTCATTGTTACATTTGTCCTAGTCCAACCTACCATTTTTGTGGCTTCTTCTGCACCGGTTGTTACGCATTAGTCGTCAGGGTCTTTTCACACTCACAGGTCCATCTTTCTTAATCCTACGTGGCATGTTAATCCCAGCCCGGGTAGATCACAACCCCATGCTATGGAGGCTACGATTGCTTCTAGTGTGGCTACGACTTCCTTTGCCCCTATGATTCCTGGCGGCCTTACTTTTGAAGAGTATCTGTTGGCTGTTCAGCAGTAGAAATCTCAGGGTTCTCAGTAGCCCCAAGCTCCTGTAAATCCTCCACATCACTATGATGTCTACGGTAACCTCGTTTATTTGCCTCCTATTGATCCAAATCAGGCTATTTATCTGCCTCCGGCTGATCCTTATTGGTCCGTCCCTCATCGAGGGCCGGTGATACAAGGACAACCCTTTGGTCTACAAGGACAACCCTCAGAGAGACAACCTTTTATCCAGCAAGGAAAACCTTATGGTCCACAAGGACAACCCTTCCAGGGTCAACCTTTGGTCCAGCAACCCTACGGTCCTTCCATTCAACCTCAGTATCAGTATCAACCAAGAGCATCTTATGTTCCTGGGGGGAAAATGTATCCACCACAGGGACAAAATTTTGTGCAACAGCAACAACCTTACATCCAGCAAGGCCAAAAATTTGTGCAACAAGGACAACCCTACGGTCCTGCTCCGGGTCAAACTTGTCATCAGGCACAACCTGGTCCATCGCAACCATCGGGCCAACCTCTTCCACAGGGGCAACCTGGTGGCTCTTAGTATCCAGGACAACTTTCTCAGCAGGGAAAACCTGCCCAACCTCAGCAGCCGATTCAACCTGCTTAATAGTCTCAACATCAGGTTCAACCTCTTCAACTAGCCCAACAGCCAGTTCAACCTGTTCAACTAGCTCAGCAGCCCATTCAACCTGCTCAGCTGGGTCCACCTCCTCGATCTCAAGGACCCACTTACCCTCCTCAAGGTCAATATCAGGCGGTATATAGTGTGCCCCAAGGTTTCACTTATTACCCTCAAAATCAATCCCAGATGGTGTATAATCCACCTCAAGTCAATACTTACATTCCACAACAGAATCTATACGTTGCTCAGCAAGGACTTCAATGGTATGATACAAATTAGTATCCTGGTCCTCAACCCCAGTATGGGCAGAAATATCAGGCTTATAACCCCTATGGTCAGAATCCTTTGGGGAAAAACATATGGTGGCCAAATTTCTCCCAGAGAGGGTGGAATGTTAACACGAGTCCTTATTAAAGGCTTCCGATGCCTTTTAATCCTCAATTACCATTTCTCGCTACGTTGGAAATGCCAGATGTGTCAAAGCTTACGAATGACTAGATTCTTCATAAATCGTATTGGCCTCCAATTCCAACTTAGATTTTGGTGATTGTCCTAAGTTTGAGGGCAAGTCCAGAGAAGACCCCCAAGCACATGTTATGACCTACCACTTGTGGTGTTCCTCTAACTCTTGGGTCAACGATTCCATATGACTCCATCTTTTCCAACGAACTCTTACTAGTGCCGCTGAAAAGTGGTACATCGAATTATCTAGTGGCATTTTTCAAGATTTCAACTCTTTAGCCATGTCATTTCTTACCCATTTTCAGTTACCGGTTCGCTATGAGACCGAGACACACCTCCTCACATCCTTGAATCAGGACCGAGCTACTCATATCTCAGATCATATTCATGAATGGAGGCGCTGTCGTCGCTTGATCAAGTTTGATATTCGTGATAAGCTTCTAACTAATTGGTTCACTACCTCATTTATCAATCAGATCGCTAAAGACATAGCTATGGGGGCATGTGTAACTGAAGAATAGGCCATTGCTCGTGCCCAGTACCTCGATCTCATGTATTTTCAATTTGGCATGTTGTATGATATCTTGCTTGATGCTCCTCGACCTAGAACTTCCAAAACGCCGACGATGCCATCTGTCGACGGTATCGTTGGTTCCGTGTCTCAGACTTCTCAGAAGTCTTCTCCTCCGAATCCTGGGAAGAAAAATTATAATGCTTCCAATGATACTGCTTCTCAGTCTACCCCGAATCATGGTAAAACTGTGGAAGTCAACGCTGTTAAGGCTAATCCAGTGGATAAGACATCCAAGGGGAAAAAGAAGGGTAAAGGTAAGGCCAAAGCCGATACCTCGAAACTAGATTCGTCTAAATCTCGTGCTTATGATGGTTCCACAGTGTAAGACGAAGTAAACTTGTTTGATTTGTGACGAAGAGCACTAGACCAAGGACTGTCCTCGACGGGCTGAAGTAAGTAGACTGCTCAAAGCCACCCAGGGAACTACGAATTTTCTCAAAAAAAATTTTCCATCACAACAGACCCAGATGGTAGAGCAACCTCAACCCTCTGCCCCATTTGGCTCTCAGGTTTTCGTGATGAACGGTTCTGCATTCGTTTCTATTGCTACTCAATCGAAGGATTATACCAGATCGTTTCAGGCAGTGGGGAAGGAGATCGCCGATGGTCCTCCTCCTCCTCCTGCTTCTGGCCCTATTTAGATTGAAAAGCCCAGTACTGAGCTTGTTGTACGACCACATTCTAAAGGTGTACTCCACAAGTCTTCTTACAATCCCAATGCTCGTGGATCTCAACATTATAGTATTGTTGAGGACCTGGCTCAGGTGCCATCTACAATGTCTGCATTAGAAGTACTTCAGAGTTGTCCATCTCAATGGAAGGCTTTGCTATCAGCGATCGACGGGGTTGGTCCTGTTGATACTAGCCTTCTCGCTTTCGACTTAGAGAATTTCATCCCACGACTCCCGCACCAAATTGCGCTCATCATACATGTTGGTATTAATGGTCTGAATATCCATCGGGCAGTTGTGGACGAGGGTGAATCTATGTGCGTCATGTCATCTGCCTACTGGAAAGCCATTGGTTCCCCAGCTCTAAATTCATCACCAAATTCCCTTGAAGCATTTGATGGAAGATAATCAAAACCTCTTGGTGTTCTCACTAGTTGGCGATTACGTTAGAGGGGAAGACTGTCAATGTTGAGGTTGAAGTATTTGACACCAAGCTCAATTACAATCTTCTCCTCGGCTGTAGTTGGATTCACACCATGCTATGCGTTCCATCCACTCTCTTTCATGTTCTGAAATTCCCACACAAAGGAAATATTGTTATTATTGATAAATTGTCATTTTTCACTTCTTCTTCCGAGAACAAAATTCCGTATGTGGATCAGATTCCTACTCCCTACGAGAGCGTAGGGCCAGGTCTCTTCAAAGATCCTACCCTCATGGGTATTCTTCCTCTTCCTCCACCTCATACTGTTCAGATTAATATGATCTCTCGGTTTGACGACTTGTGGATCATCCCTTCGCTTGAACAGATCAATTCTTTCAGAGATTCGATGTCGTTGAGTCCAATTGAGATTGACTACTATGAACTCATTTAAGCTTCGGAGCCTTCGCCTTCTAATCATGCTCCTTTGAGCATGTCTCTCGACACTTATTCTCAATCCCCTTGGATTGGTGATTCAGATTCACCCGATCCCTTAAATCCGATGAAGCCATCTTGGAAGCTATGTCTCTCGGGGATCTTCTGTGGGATGATAGTCATCATCGTTCCTTGTTCATGCCTGCTCTCAGGGCTATGTCTACATGTCTTGAGAGGTTTGCATCTCAGGTTCCTTCTCCTTCGCTTCAAATGCCTATTCTGACACATGAAGTTTTTTCTAAGGGTAACTTGAGTAACATTATGCAAATTATGCCTATCGACATTTCTGTGAAACCAGGAATCGTCGAGAACATCCATATCGGGGTCACCTGTTCTTCCAATGAAGCCCAGGTTTATACTAGCCTTTTCCGCGAGTTCCGCGATGTATTTGCATGGTCCTATGAAGAAATGCCCGGCATCAATCCTAGTATAGTGGTGCATGAGATTCCTACCTACCCTGGTTCGAAGCCTGTTCATCAACACCTTTGTCCCGTGCACCCTAGAAAAGCTACCGCCATTAAGGGTGAAGTAGAAAAACTTCTCAATGCTGGTTTCATCTATCCGATTCCCTTGATAGAATGGGTGTCCAACATTGTCCCTGTAGGTAAGAAGTAGGGTACCATTCGGGTTTGTGTTGATTATCGTGATATAAACCGGGCCTGTCATAAGGATAACTATCCCACTCCCTTTATCGATCAGATCATTGATGATTGCGCTGGGAGTGAGATATTTTCCCTCATGGACAACTTTTCTGGCTATAACTGGATTAATATCCTTCCAACTGATCAACATAAGACTGCCTTCATCTGTCCTTGGGGTAATTTTGCGTATAAGAAACTCCCTTTCGACTTGAATAATGCCGGGGCCACATTTCAGTGAGTGATGTCATATACTTTTCACGATATTAAGCACATCGTTCAGCCATATCTGGATGGCCTTCTGGCTCATTCATCCAAACGTAAGGACCACCCTGACCATCTTCGTCAGATATTTCTGCGCTGTTGACGTTATAACATCCGGTTAAATCCGCATAAGTGCATCTTTTGCGTCGATTCCGGTAGACTCTTAGGGTTTATCATGTCTAAAGACGAGATTCGCCTCGATCCACACAAAGTTGAGGCTATCGTTAATCTCCCCTCTCCATCCTCGTTACATCAACTGTAGAGTCTGCAGGGGAAGGGTAATTTTTTACATCATTTTATACCTAACTATGCCGAAGTGGCTAAAGGATTCATGCGATTACTAAATAAGGGTGTCCCATTCCTTTGGGATGAGGTCACCTAGAAGTCTTTCTATGCTATAAAGACGTTGCTTGTCAACGCTCCTCTATTGCGTCCTCCAAACTATCATCACAAATTTTCCCTCTATTTAGCCGCCGCTTTCAGCACGATTGCCATGGTTTTGGTGCAAGACGATGATGATGGTGACGAGCATGTTATTTACTACCTCCATCATAAACTTCTTGATACCGAAACGTGCTATTCTCATGTCGATAAGTTAGTGTTAGCTACGGTTCAAGCAGTTCAATATTTTCGTCATTACATCCTGTTGCGTACTGTGACTGTGATTTCTGACTGCAACCCTATGAATTATATATTGTCTCGAAAATTGCTGGGGGGAAAGTAATCGAAGTGAATTATCATCCTCCAAGAGTTCGATTTGGAGTTTACTACTGCCAAGTTGAAGAAATCACTAGTCTTTGCCGATATGATTTGTTCCCTCCACTCTGACTCTGCTCTGTCTGGTTCTAAAGAAATCATTTTGGATGATTCACTTTTTTTGATTAGCACCCTCAATCCTTGGTACGATGATATCATCGTATATCTTCAGACTTATACTTTCAAATCTGAGTTGATGAAGGATGCTCTGCGGTGCATCCACCATCAATCGCAACCTTATCGTATAGTTAAAGATACACTCTACCGCATCGGAGTAGATTCCATTCTCCGCCAGTGTTTGAGTCTCCAGGAGGTTGAGAAAGCCTTGAATGATTGTCATAGTGGTGCCTCTGGCGGTCACATGTCTAGTTATGCCACTGCACAGAATATCCTTCATGCCAGGTATTTCTGGCCCTCCATCTTCAAGGACTACATTGTTGCTGTTCAAAAATGTCATGAATGCTAGATCTACCAGCGTAAGATGCGAGCGCCACCTTCACATCTCCACCCTGTCATTACCGTTGGTCCCTTTGCGAAGTGGGGCATTGATTTTATGATGTGTAACCCTCACTCGGTCGAGGGGCATGTCTATATCATCGTAGCCATTGACTACTTCACCAAATGGGCCGAAGCAATGCCTACACTTGCCACCGACGGTAAGACAACAACTCAGTTCATATTCAATCACATCATTTCTAGGTTTGGTGTCCCTCAAGCCATCGTTACCGGTCATGGTTCCCATTTTCGGCATTATATGGTGGCGGAGTTGACTTCCAGGTTGGGTTTGCGTCACGATAGCTCAACGCTGTACTATCCTTAGGCCAATCGCTAGGTTGAAGTTGTGAACAAAGTTCTCGTCACCATGCTTCAATGTATGATTGGATGCAAAAATCAAACTGGAATCTCATGTTATTTTAGGCTCTCTGGGCGTACTAAACCTCAGTTAAGGATGTGATTAGATTCACTCCATTTTAGCTTGTTTACGGTCTGGAAGCTACCCTTCCAATTGAGTGTGAGATACCTTCGCTCAAGTTGGTTGTTGAATTGATGACGAACACTTCACTAGAAGAAGAGCATCTTCTTTACTTAGAAAGGCTGGATGAAACTCACTGCTTGGTTGCTTTGGTCATCGAGGCACAAAAAAAGTGGGTCATAGCTCATTTTGACCAGTCAGTTTCCCCTTGCTCCTTTGTAGAAGGAGACCTTGTCCTTCTGTACAACCAAGCTCATGATAAGTTGGGGGCAGGAAAATTTCAACCCATGTGGCATAGGCCCTACATTGTTAAACGTGTCTTGCAAAATGGGGCCTATGAGCTAATTGATTATGAAGGTCATCCTCTAGATCAACCCAGAAATGGGTTGTATCTCAAAAAATATTATGCATGAGTCATTCGTGCATGTTTTGTGTACATAAGTGTTTTTTAATTTTGAACATCTTTGGCTTGGTGTGCTTTGTGAGCGTTTTCCTGCTTATTGGGTCGTTGCTTATTGTGAAGATGTCTATTACCCCTTATGTCAGTTTCGCGGATGGTGCTTTCTACAGTACCTAGAACTTTTCTTCGATAGCCTGGGTGATTTATGATCCTGCTGGTGAGTTGATAGATCTACAGGGTATTTGTCTAGGACGAAATACAAACAATGTCATTGAGTATAGTGCTGTCATTGAACTATTAATCGAGGTGATTACCCTCGACATTCGTGCATTGGTTGTAAATCTAGACTCACAACTTGCTGTTCTTCAACTTCATGGACATTATTAAGTTAGAAAACCTCAGATTTTAAGGTTGTATTTGCGTGTTCGTTTGTTGGAAAGACATTTTGATTATATCACATATCAACATATTCCTAGGCGAATGAATGCATTATCTGATACAGTGGCCAACATTGTATTAGATAGACATTTGTGTAATCTGTAAAATCATCATCAAATGAAAAAGATCCATATAGGAATATATATATATATATATATCGAATTTTTGCATCAGTGTGCATCATAAGTACAAAATATGTGTGTTTCTGTTACATCCTCAGACATCATGTCTCTAAAAAATATGTAGAAGTAAATCCTAGGTGTCTAATCGGCGTGATGATCATGATAGCATGTCATTTCCCGTACTATAGTCGCCTCAGCAAGCGGTGAACTCGGTTTGACACCCCTACAATGTCTCTCTGATAGGCACGAGGAACATCGTCGAATTGCGCATATTCTAGGACTCCATGAGAGATCCCCTCCAAGTTGTGCATGATTTCCTCCTCCTCGCCTCCCTCACCATGAGGGGCAATATCAAAGTCGCGGGGGATTCGCCTCTCTATTGGAGACATGCCTACAAGTTTGTCTAACATCTGCATAACTCATGGATTTAATGTCAAAACATACATACCAAAAAATCATAATACTCATAAAAATAAAAAGTGAGTCTTACCAAGTGCTTCATCCCAATCCTCTCCTTCTGGGAGTGGGAGGTCTGGATCACCAGTGAAATCTGTGCCAAAGTAGGGCCAGTCCTCCACGATAATCAACTATCAGCAGAGCCAATCAAAGAATTTTTGTCTCCAGGACATCTCTTGATGGCCCCCTGACCTTGGCATCAGTGCTGCCCAACGGGTCATCCGTGTCTCCTGTGTTGGTGGTGTTGGGACTATCACTTCCTGTCGCTAGAAAATTGGTAGTCGTTCCAGGAAGAACGATACCAGGATGGATCCATATCCAAACTACTTTAGTTTGGAAATCTTGCATTTATTTAGTTGATGTTTCAAATTGATTGTCACTGCCTCTACCCAGTTGTAGAGGGTCGGTGTTGGACAGTCTACTATAAGAATAAGCTATGTTTTGGTTGCTTCGTGCGGTGCTTTCTATCCCGCAGCTTGCGTGATGGTGTGTAGCACTAATTTTAATGCCAAGTCCGAGATAGATTGGATATCCACTTTCCCACTTCCTGATCCTTTTCATGCCCCTCGAAATACCTTGTCGATCACCATGTTCATGTTTTCCATGATGGGTCGGGTGCCTATCAGGACTAGTGTTGCCCCCCTCCGTGACAGTCATGTTATGAAATAAAAGTCTGAAACATCAATTTCGAGTTCCTGATCTCGAAGAATGAATTTTTCCTGATCCTCATCCTAAATACTGATCAAGTATTGCAACAACTCTAGTTGAGCTCTGAGGCATGGTGTCATGAATAATTTTTTCAGTCCATAGTCTCTAAGAGCTTCCATGCATCTCTCATTGTCCATGGCAAGCTCGTCTTCTTCACTGTGTTCTCGTTCTTTCCATTCGATAACCATTTTGCCGCTTTACACCTGCAAACATGTTCATATGAACTTTATTAGCCAGATTGAAAGCTTAGAATGTTGGGTGTGGAGCCTGATTATCTTGTTTACTTTGTATCACAACATTGGACCCCTGTACCTTAAATGGGGTGGCAACGCCGCCCGTAAATTAATCGCTGCCGTGGGGGGTCCAGGGGGGGCAGCAACGACTTTATGGAGCCCCCCCCTGGCGGGGGGTTTCGGGGGCAGTGCCCCCGAAGCTAAAAAAATATGTAAAATTTCCTTATAAAAGTATAGTAATTTCTAGTCAATCTGGGCCGTTCATTAAGTGGATGATCTGACGGTAGAAGTTATGTTTAGTTTAGGGTTTTTTTCCCTAGAAGGAAACCCCTCTCTTTGTATGAGGGTATTGTATTGTGGCTATGTATTACATATGTATTCTCTGAGCAGGAAACAGATAGGGAGACTGTGAGAGAGAATAGAGGATATTATAGTGGATCTACTATAGGTTTTGTCTCTTCATTTTTGCTGGATAATAGTGTTACACCATTTTTTGGTCATCTAACCTATTATCATTGGATGGACCCAAGTACACCATGTAAGACCAATTTTACCCTAAGTAAAATTGCCTTCACTATGTTAAATAACTTAATAAACCACATTTATTAGGTTATTTATGGTCTAAACAGAAAACCCCAAAAGGAAATATTAAACAAACCTATATTTGTTTGATTTTCCTCATGGAATAATTAATTAAACCATAGTTTAATTATTATTCCTAGTCATGTTTAACCCAAAAACAAAGAAATTAATTAGATAAACCTTTATTTATCTCATTATTTTCTAGGAATAATTATTTAAATCTTATTTAGATAATATTCCTTGTTAAATATGACCAAATCACCCACAAATAATTAAATAAATCACTATTTATTTAATTATCTTTCAACCACTTCCTTAAATAATTAAATAAATCATTATTTATTTGATTATCTTCTAACTGCTTCCTTAAAAAAGATAAATAAATCATTTATTTATTTATTTTTGACAAATTAAGGGATTTGACCCAAGTCAAATACCTTTTCCCTCCAACAAATATAATAAAATATTCCATAAAAAGTGGATCTAGATCTAGTTAACCCATGCACCAAGATCTAGAATGACCCAATATTTTGTTATAAATAGGAGGGTTTTTCCTACCATTCTTCACCTTTTGTTGCCTATTAGATCACTCTGGATCTATACACTTGGTCACTCTTTTCTACCATTTTTTGTGTGAGCTCCCTTTGAGTTCTATTCTTTGTGTGGGTTTTCTACACCAACAAGAGAGAGAAATCTTAGATCTGAAGTGCTGAGGACTTCCAAGAACCCATCCCACTGAGGAGAATTGGATACGCCTTCTTGTTTTCCTCCCAGGTGCCCAATTAATATAAAAATTATTTCAAAAATTTTTCTTGTCTTGTCTATTGGTATATGGAGAAAACCCTTGTTTTTTTTGCTTAATGTCTTTCCATGCATAGATCTGGTTTTTGCAGCTCTTTTATGTTCAACTAACCGCAGATCTGAAGATATTGGCAGCCACTTTTGTTGTTAGGGCTATTAGTTATGCGTAGCTAAAGTGGTCCTTTTTCGTACACTTCGACAAAGGATTCATACTAACAAATGGCGACTCCACACGGGTTTTTAAATTACGACCGCTGTCGTTTTTCATATTCCTGCATATCCAGCTACTTCAGGCCCTAGGGCTTCTTTTTTAGCTGCTTAGTTTTTCTCTTTTCATGTCATTTTTCTCACATAAAACCCTAAAAACCTAAAATTTCTAACTTCGGTGTGTTTCTGGCCTAATGCCGCCGATGGCGGCACCCGGCACCGCGGCGGGCGAGGAACACACGAAAATGCGCGTGAGACGGGGGGGGGGGGGGGCCACATAACCTACGACACAGACCTCGGTGCACCCTCTGCCTGCGACACACGCGAAAGCGAGGTTAGAACTGCGATACGCAATTTTTCGGTGATTTTTCTGCAATTTTTACGGGATTTTGAAGCACATCGGGGTTTTCCAGCCTCCGTCTCAGCCTGCTTTGACCTAGTTCTGATCTGTTTTTACTCATCTAAGTGGGAACCTAGCCCCCTAGGGTTTCAGTACCCTCCACTTTTTGTGGAAGAGTTTTAGCTGTTTCAGCCGTCTGTTTTTCAGAGTTTCAACCTTCCCTTTTCTAGATCTGCTACCTACTTGTCAGATCCCTTTAAATCAGCCTTTCTTCCTTTCAACTCACCTCTTGTCTTTTTGTTTGGACCTCTCTGTAGGACCTCCTCCCAGTCCTTGCCGCTTTTTGCTGATTTCCTCCTTTTTTCCAGCCACCTTGCCTCTGTCTCTTGGCTGTGATCTGCACCTCTTTTCAGCAGCTTTATCCTTTAGATCCCTGTCCCTTTTGACCTTAGATCTATCGGCCTCTTTTCCGTGTGTTTTGCCTAGATTTTTCCCCTTTTTTCGATTAGTTTTGAGAGACCCGCCTTCTTGGGTTAGATAGATGCACAAGTAGCTGTTAATTTTCTGTTATTTCATCATTATATACTGTTCTCTGCAGATTTATTTCAGTTACGCAGCACACTTTTTTCTTGCTCTCAAAACGGAAAGGGTTTAAAAATTAAAATTAACGCACGCCACACACTGACCCTAAGTGAAGAAGCGCCTGGTTAACACCGCCTGGCAAAGACTCTAAAATCAATTGTCACTGCACATTTTCTGCCCTTGACCTCACTTGATTCTGTCCCTTTTTTCCCTTGTCGGTTTCCTTCTTCCCATCATCATTGCGCCCCCAAGGCGCCTTTCCCAGAGACTTCTTGGCCTTCACCCTCAGTTTCCGGTCGATCGACCTGCTCCGTCCCGCCGTCGTCGAGCCAGTCCTCCTCCGAGTCCGCACTCCGACTCCTCTTCTGATTCATTGGGTTCTCCCTCTCCTCCTGGTTCTCCCCCTGTCACCTTCACTATGTCTGGTCCAAGGCCTAACGTTAGCGGTGCTCCAGGCCCTAATGCCGGAACCACTACTAGCGGAACCGCCACAGGAACTACCTCGGCCATACCCTTGCTGCCGTACATTGCAGGCCTCAGCCTCCCCGATTTCAATCAGTTGATCAATGACCCTATCCGCTACGATGTTGGTTGGCTCGCTATGCCAACCAAGCTCCCCTCCGACATCCCTAAGTTCGAAGCCCTTGCTGGAGAAGATCCAACCAATCATGTCCGATCTTTGCACATGTGGTGTTCCTCCAATTCCATTACCGATGACTCCATCCGTCTTCGTTTGTTCCAACGCACGCTTACCGACGAAGCTTCTAAATGGTATGTTGAACAAGCCACCTCTTCCCATACCACCTTTGTGACCCTTGCCCAAGCCTTTTTATCTTATTTCCAGCTCCCTCTCCGATACGATACTGGCACGGAGCTCTTGAATTCATTCAAGCAAACCTCTTCGACCCGCATTTCCGCCCATGTTCAGGAATGGCGACGAAGACGGAGCTTATGTCAAGCCCCCCCCTTCGAAGATCGGGTTTACATGGACTGGTTCCTTCGCACCCTCTTAGCTCCTATCGGCAAAGATGTCGCCTCTCACTTTCCTCAAACCGAAGAAGCCGCCCTCCAAATAGCCTTGAAATATGACCCGATCTATGCTCAATCTGGTTATGTTTATACCGTTCTTCCTGACCTCCCCAGGCCCGGTGGTGCTAACGCCCCGGGGGCATCTCATTCCGCCGACGGTATCGTTGGAGCCCTTTCCCATCCGTACGCTCAACCTCCTATGGGCTATGGTTCCCCTCAGGGAGGGGCCAGCACCTCCAGCACTCTTCCCCCTCCCGGCAACATGTATCCAGGATACGGCATGCCTCCTCCTTTTGCCCAACCTCCTGCTTACCTCAATGTTGCCCAACCCAACCCTTACTTTTATCCACAGCCTGGTGCGCCAGCTCCTCCAGCATATGCGCTTCCACCTCCCTTGCCTCCTCACAACCCGCAACAGCACTTACAGCCCCCTCCAGGGCAAGTATTTGCACAGCAGGGCGCGACTAATCCCCCTTCTTCTCAAAGAAGGTGGAGAGGCAACCAAAACCAATCTGCCCCTGGTACCCGAGGACCCAATTCTGGTGTGGACCCTAACACTGGCAACCAGCAACAGGGCAGTCAGCCCAAGCCGGACAGGCCGCTTCGCACAAACAAGCCCTGTTCGTGTTGCGGTGTTTATGGTCATTACACCCATGATTGTCCCCTCTTACCCCAGATGCGGCAGATGTGGGAGTCTCAAGCCACATTGCGCGGACAACACACCTCCCCTCATGCTCCTCCTAATGTGGCAACTACCCAACCAGCTGTGTTTACTGATCCTTTCCCTCAGCAAGGATTCGTGGCTACCCAACCGTCTGACAGCCAGGTCGCCACTCCCCCTTCCCTTTCTGGTTCCTCTGATTACCAGATCCTTATGATGCACTTCGATCCTTCCCCGACCGTCGACCTTCACCTTCAAACTCGGTCTCGCCAGTACCCCAAGCCTCCTGCTCAGTCTGCCCCCGAGCCTCCTTCTTCAGGTTCTACAGAGCCTCTTTCGACATCCAGTGGCCCCTTACATATCCCTAAACCCAAAGTTGAGGTTCATACCAAGATTCCTAAGGGACCCCTACGTCGAAACACTGCTTCTGGTCGAGCTGCTCATTCGTATAGTATAGTAGATGATTTGGCGCAATCCCCTGCTGCCATTTCCACACTGGAACTCCTCCAGTCGTGCCCTTCCCAAAAGAAGTCTCTACTATCTGCCGTGGGCGCTGTAGATCCTGCTGATGACCAAATGATTGTTTTCGACGCCACTCAATCGGACCATCCTCCTCTCCCTCCTTCCGTCGCCTTCCAAATCCCAGTCAAAATCCGGAACGCCAACGTTTCCCGGTGTATAATCGATGAGGGGGCATCCACCTACGTGATGTCCGCTTCGGTTTGGAAGCAAATCGGATCCCCTAAGTTGGCCCCTTCCACGATCACCCTTCGAGCGTGGGACAGCCATGCCTCCCAGCCCATTGGCCTATTTCGTAATTGTCCTATCACCCTCGCCGGTAAGACTGTTTGCGTTGACGTCGAAGTCATCGACGCCCCGCTAGACTACAACATTATATTGGGGCGAAGCTACACCTATGCTATGTCTGCTGTCCCATCCGCGGTTTTCCGCAAGATGTCTTTCCCCCATAATGGAAAGATAGTCACCATTGACCAGTTGACATATCATGAGCCAAAATCTCAGACCTCACCTGAGACGACCATCTCTTCTGTAGCCAACAAGCAAATCGTCGATTCCTTGACCAGTGTCTCCCCCGGCGTTTACAAAGATTCCTCCCTGCTTGGAACTTTTCCTAATCTCCCTCCTCCTCCCATCACTGATCCCAGCTTATCGAATGTTTGCATGATGCAACCGTCTCAGTCGCCCGTAAGCGGCCCGCCCGGCCTAGTCGCAACCCCCTCCCCTCGCCCCCCCCTCCGCAACCCACCCTAGCCATTCATCTCGGCCTGTACCTGCACTCTCCTCCTTCCGGCCCTCCCCCACAAACACCGGTATCCCCCGAACCCTTGGACCTCCTGATCGTCCTCCGGCCCAACCATCCCGGGCCATCCTCCCGGCCGGCCACCGCCGGCGTATCCTTCGGGCTCCTCCCGAGCATATTCGTCCCCGCCATGGCCACCCTCTTCCCCAATCGACCTTGGTCACACCACCGTACTCGATCCTGTACCGCCCACATAGGGTCACCCCAAACCCTACATGGCTTTGACACTGGTTCAACCGGTCCCCCTCGCTTCCTCCATTGCCACTGTGCCCCGAGTACCTCCACAGAACCCCTCTCCTGTCGTGACGGCTCCTGGGAAGAAAGGCAAAGCCCGCAAGGGGGCACCCAAAGACAAGACCACCACGACTGACCCGACCCCTCCTTCGCCCGCAAAGCCTTGTGCCTTGTGTGATGTCACCGGTCATGCCACCCATGCTTGTCCCGAGTTGCCCCGTATTCAGCCCATGGTTAAAGTCGTGCTCCCCGAGTCTACGGTCCCTGAAGCCTCCATTCCTTCTTCGTCCGTAACTAAGAACCCCAAGACTCTCCGCACCAACAAACCCTGTGCTTTGTGCAGAGTTCATGGCCATTACTCCCACCATTGTCCTCACCTGACGCATTATCGCGCCTCTTTAGAGGTGGTCCGAGAGTATGAGGTTGAACAAAATAAATCTGCCTCTCCCATCCTCACGCAAAGATGTGTTCTGTGCCGTCCCGAGACCCCCGCTCCCATCGACATTCCCCTCGATGCCCGCATGACTTCGACCATCGTAACCATTTCATCATCTCCTCTACGAGACACTTGGAGCCTAGCCCCCCTGCCTCCTCCCCTGTTGTGTCACCTGACCACCCCTTTTCCACCCATACACGAGATCACCCCACCCGTGTCTCTGTTGACCTCCGCAGCCCGAGTCCTCACCCTACTTCCGATAGCCCTCATATACCACCCTCCAGATTGTATATGAGTCATAGTCATCCTTCTCCTTGCACTCCCGCCCGCAGTTGCCTCCCGATGTCTTTTGTGCACTCACGCTGCCGTCATTGCCTCTCCTCCCCTCATTTGTTGTCTTCTAACACCATTCCGCAGGACCTCCCGTCCACACCCTTTATCGGTTACGCCAATGGTGCAAGTCGTTACTCCCAGAATCTAGCCTCGGCAGGTTGGGCCATCTTCACCCCCTTGCATGCCCTTGTTCTCTCTAACGGGGTCTGCATTGGTTCTGCCACCAAAACTGTGCCGAATATGATGCGGGCATGCGGTCTCACGATGCCCTCTTTCATCGCATCCTCCATCTGCACGTTCGTTTGGATTCCATACTTCTTGTAATGCAACTAAATGGTGTTTATCGTGTGCATAACCCTGTGCTGTTTAGACGCTATTTACGAGTGAAACTCTTGATACGTGCATTTGAAACCATAACTTTCAACCATGTACCTCGAGAACAGAATCACTATGTAGATAGTATTGCAAACCATGTTCTAGATTGGCATTTATCACACGCATTTCATTCAAGACAATAACATTCATAATCATTACAAACGATGCATATCCATAGTATGTGTCGCAAAAAACATGTGTTTAGAGTCCATTTACTCTGATACATATGACATGCCCACAGCATGTTACAAAAAACTCAAAACTGGGGGCACCACCTGCCCCTACATACACACTAGGGGGCACCACATGCCCCACACCTAATCACTATCTGGCGGATCCCGAGCCAATGGCTCTGCCCCTGGAGCCTGTAGATCACGTATCCCCTGACCGGCCATCGCCATGCGCCGCATGACCCCTCGCCATTCCGAGGGTAGACCAATACATGGCTCTATGTACTAGTCGTCTAAGTTTTGCCACCCGCGCTCTAATACTCCGGTCAACAACCTTTCACATCTACGGTGGATGTCCTCCAGAAGGGCGGTTGCATCCTCATTTTGTGCTACTCTCAACCCACTCGGACCTGCAGCTCCAGCTGCTGCCGGTCGTCCCATATATCCGGCCGGTTTTACCGGTGCTATATCTGCATACCAACAGTACATGAATCAGTACCCTAGCTACTATTCAAACAACTGTAACATGCCCATACAAGGATAGCAATCTGTCACTTACCATCGGACCCTCAGACTCGATCAGGCGAAAGTGGCAGGTCCGGATCTCCACAATAACTCATCCCACTATAGGGATAGTCGTCTATGTATAACGACATCTGATCCCAATGGGCAAAGAACTCAGGTCGAAACACTCGCCCGACCGCCCCTCCTCCTCCCCTGCACAGTAGCCGCCCCCACTGGCGCATCCTGGGCTCTCTTGGGCCCCCATCTGGAAGCTGTACACGAGGCCGCAAGGTCCCATACGAGCAATCGTGGTTCAATTGCCACTTGCAGAGCGAAAAATGTCGTTTTAACGACACCAGCATCATTTGGGCCCACCCATAATAGGTCCCACTCAACACACCCTCTACCAGCATCATATGCCCCCCGGTGATGTGATGGAACGCCTGGTTGCCCAGGATACGCAGCACAGCTGTGGCCACTGCACGGGTTTCTAGCCTCTCTAGATCCCCGATCGGTATCCGAGTCCCCTTGACTTGGAGACCCGGTCGACAATGTCGTTCCACAAACTCCATGATATGCCGCCCCCGCGGTAATACTGGCTGCGTGTTTCCCACCATCCCCAGTGGTGGGAGACCCGTCAGGAAATATACATCGTGGACTGTCAGTTCGATCCTGTGCCCCTGCACTACAAAGACCTCATGCTTTGGATCCTAATAATTGATAATCCTGGCCAACAAGGGCTCTCCTACTCTCATCAATGGGTTCTCCAAAAACTTTAGAACCCCAAACCTAGCCAACACACGATGGACACCCTGATCCGGCTGGATCTCTGCCCGTAATGTACCCAGGTCTCTCTCTCTCCAGTTAACTCGTAAATCTGCCATACCTGCACAAAAACATCATCTTTGTCAGCATACAGATCGAGAATACCATAACCAAACACAAAAACCCAACTCCCAGCCATAAAACAGCACCAAAACCCCCTCATCTCCCAGGTCGCAGTTTTCTGCCCAGTTCAGGACCAGGTCGCAGTTTTTGCCCTGAAACCTGCATCCCAGGTCACACTTTTTGGCCCAAAAAGTGTGACCTGGCCGTAGAGATGAAGGAGGGTCTATTTCTGGGAGTTTGGGCCCTAAACTGAACTTTCAATCCATCAAAATGAAAGAGTAAGGTTAGGTCTCTTACTTGCAACTGACGGATCTCGATTCCAACGGTCAGTTTGTCCGCTACGCTCGCCGCAAGATTTAGGGCCTTCTCTCCTCTCTACATTCACCACAGCAACAATAGCAAATGAGTGAATTTGGAGGGAAAACTACCTTATTAAAAGAGAACCCCTGTTTCTTCTTTCGACTGCTGCGACCACACCGTAGCCCCGTTTGATAAACCATCTGCACCGTTGGAAAGCTCTCACCGAGCCCTCAAATGGGTATCTGTTAGTTTTTTTATGATCTGATACTTCACCAGGACGCATTTTGTCCAAGAAGGGTCACTTCCCCTCTCATTAAAATCGAATTTCCTCACTTACGACACTTGTACTCGGGGCACCACTTCGCCTCCTTACTTGTCTTTGTTCGTGTCGATTTTCGTCATGAGTTCCCATCTTGTACTCATGTTTTTATGGTCCCCCACTGGGCCTTTACTGTGTGGCAGCACCATCAAGTCGCCCTTGTTTAGAGCATCCAAGTTGAGTCATCATCGCATTTATGGAGTCTATCCTGAGTCCCTTTGTACCCCGCTATAGCCCTCCATCCTTCATTGCTTGGTCTCTCTCTTGTGTCGCACATTATGACCTTCAGTCCCACTGTCCCCCATCCCTTATGATGTTGTGTCAGTCGCTGCCATGTCATTCATTCCCTTTATGCTCTAACAAGGGAAGTCGTCCATTCGCTACTCAGTCATTTCCATTTCACCATCATCATTAGTGTCAGTCTGTTCGTCGCTCTACTATTGTCTCTCGTGCCTTAGGTGAGGCTCTCTCATTGTCTCACTTATGGTAGGCCTCCTTCTGTCGAAATCAGCTCATTCATTCCAGAAGCCGGGTCTAGAGGGCGGTGTGTACTCGGTCCTGTTCCACTCTTGTTCGGGTGCCTCGACCGGCAAAGGGATTTTCTCGGCTTCTCTTTGACTTGATTGTCACCCAGCCTTTCAGCATGATCGAGATCCAGATACTTGACGGTTCAAGGACAACAAAGGGCTCTTGATGACCCCGGTGTGTGGATGGGTCCCACCATGAGGGGTGGCCCTGGGCAGTAGCTCCCCCCACATGCCCTACGACTTCCTCTCATGTACCTTCGTATGTACCTCCGTATATTTGATGATGTTGGCCTTAGCTACCATGCTTCTTTGACTGCGCGTACGCAATGATTATGAGCCTTCCCCATTTGCTGTGTATTTCCATGGTGGGGTTTGCATTTCCGTGCATTTATATTATCATGACAGCTCCCGCTCGTTATCTTGTAACATGTATGTGGGATTCCTCATTGTATTTTTATCTGGCTCATGATTATGTCGGCTGTACTTTATGGTTCGGTCCCTTGTTTACTGGACACACTATTCTTTTGTACTTTGTCTCGGCGGGCATAGGTATGCCTCCCCCGCCGCCTTCAACACAGGTACCCTCTCATAAAAAGAGACTTGTTGCACCTACGAGTCTCGTCTCCTCAGGGTCTAGTTCTTCAGCACACTATCTACCTTGCATTTCTCTCTCTGACTTCCCTTTTGTTGTCTAGTGATTGAGTTCTCACAACGTACTTCGGTCATACGATTTGCTCCTGACACTTGCACGCTGGGGGGCAATCTGTTACACCATTTTTTGGTCATCTAACCTATTATCATTAGATGGACCCAAGTACACCATGTAAGACCAATTTTACCCTAAGTAAAATTTCCTTCACTATGTTAAATAACTTAATAAACCACATTTATTAGGTTATTTATGGTCCAAACAGGAAACCCCAAAAGGAAATATTAAACAAACCTATATTTGTTTGATTTTCCTCATGGAATAATTAATTAAACCATAATTTAATTATTATTCCGAGTCATGTTTAACCCAAAAACAAAGAAATTAATTAGACAAACCTTTATTTATCTCATTATTTTCTAGGAATAATGATTTAAATCTTATTTAGATAATATTCCTTGTTAAATATGACCCAATCACCCACAAATAATTAAATAAATCATTATTTATTTAATTATCTTTCAACCACTTCCTTAAATAATTAAATAAATCATTATTTATTTGATTATCTTCTAACCGCTTCCTTAAAAAGATAAATAAATCATTTATTTATTTATTTGACCCAATTCAAACACCTTTTCCCTCCAACAAATATAATAAAATATTCCATAAAAAGTGGATCTAGATCTGGTTAACCCATGCACCAAGATCTAGAATGACCCAATATTTTGTTATAAATAGGAGGGTTTTTTCCTACCATTCTTCACCTTTTGTTGCCTATTAGATCACTCTGGATCTATACACTTGGTCACT
This sequence comes from Pinus albicaulis, assembly GCA_034641835.2. NCBI lineage: Eukaryota > Viridiplantae > Streptophyta > Pinopsida > Pinales > Pinaceae > Pinus > Pinus albicaulis. Next base: position 98,807,680 of record CM076569.1, read on the forward strand.
CTTTTCTACCATTTGTTGTGTGAGCTCCCTTTGAGTTCTATTCTTTGTGTGGGTTTTCTACACCAACAAGAGAGAGAAATCTTAGATCTGAAACGCCGAGGACTTCCAAGAACCCATCCCACTGAGGAGAATTGGATACACCTTCTTGTTTTCCTCCGAGGTGCCCAATTAATATAAAAATTCTTTCAAAAATTGTTCTTGTCTTGTCTATTGGTATATGGAGCAAACCCTTGTTTTTTCTGCTTAATGTCTTTCCATGCATAGATCTGGTTTTTGCAGCTCTTTTATGTTCAACTAACCATAGATCTGAAGATATTGGCAGCCACTTTTGTTGTTAGGGCTATTAGTTATGCGTAGCTAAAGTGGTCCTTTTTCGTACACTTCGACGAAGGATTCATACTAACAAACAGAAAGGAAGGACTAGCTGCTGGGTGGATTTTAGAGTCTAAACTGGGTGAACCACGTATATCTGTGTCTCTCTGGTTTTATGTGTTTTGTGTGCTTGTATTTTCCGCATATTTTATGTGTTGCATTGCTCTGTAATATTTAATTTTCTAACAACTGGTATCAGAGCCGAAGGTATATTTGGTTGATAAACTCGCAGGAAAGAAGGGTTCCTGGTTCGAGTGGGAGCAATGGCGGACGATGGTAAGTTTAGGGTCGAGAAATTTAACGACCAAAACTTCCCGCTGTGGAAGATGCAGATGGAAGATTATCTGTATCAGAAAGATCTGTACCTACCATTGAGCGGAAAAACAAAGAAGCCGACGGCCATGACAAACGCGGAATGGAACATTCTCGATAGAAAGGCACTCGGAACAGTACGGTTGTGTCTTGCGGCGTCAGTCGCCTTCAATATTTCGAAGGAAACAACAACAGAGGGTTTGATGCAGACGTTGGCGAAACTGTATGAAAAGCCCTCAGCCTCAAACAAGGTATTTCTTATGAAATGACTATTTAATATGAAGATGTCGGAAGGTGGATCTGTTGCAGACCATTTAAATGAATTTAATACAGTTACCAGTCAGCTAAGTTCTGTAGGGGTAAAATTTGATGATGAAGTTAGAGCTTTGTTATTCTTGTGCTCATTGCCAGAGAGTTGGAATGGTTTAGTAATGGCCATTAGTAACTCTGTCTCTGGATCTAGTACTTTAAAGTTTGATGACGTTGTCGGTGCTATCCTTAGCGAGGAAATGCAACGGAAAAGCTCCGGTGAGACATCGGGTAATGCTTTGAGTGCAGAGTCTAGGGGAAGGAGAATGGAAAGAGGAAAGAGCTCAGGATATTGCAGTAAATCAAGAAAAGGCAGATCCAAGTCCAGATCGGGGATAGTGTGCTGGAAATGCGGAAAGAAAGGACACCTAAAGAAAGACTGTAGATCTCGGAAGGGAAAAGAAGGAGACGCGCAACAAGAAAACAATCATGAAGAAAATGTGACGGGTGATGTGTTACAAGATGCTTTGATTCTTTCTTTCAAAAATGTTATTGATTCCTGGGTAGTAGATTCAGGGGCCTCATTCCATGCCACACCTGATAAGAAATATTTTCATGACTATGTTCAAGGAGATTTTGGACAAGTCTGTTTGGGTGATGATAAACCCTGTAAAATTGTTGGAATGGGTAAGGTTCTTGTAAAACAACAGAATGGAAACCAATGGCTATTAAAGGAGTTAAGGCATGTTCCAGATCTAAAGAAAAATCTGATTTCAACAAGGCAGTTAGGCGGTGAAGGTTGTGTGACAACTTTCACGGATAAAGCTTGGAAGGTCACCAAAGGAGCCTTGGTAATAGCAAAAGGCGAAAAGGTTGGTACATTGTATTTATGCAATGGTATTTCTAACTCTGTTAATGCTTTAAATTCCAAAGGAGAAGATGCAGCATTATGGCATCATAGGGTCAGACACATGAGTGAGAAGGGGATGAAGATTCTTCACTCAAGAAATTTGTTGCCAGGTTTGAATAATGTTGATTTGGATTTCTGTGAAAATTGCATTTATGGAAAACAAAAGAGAGTCAGATTTCTCAAAGTTGGGAAAGAAAAGAAGAGCGAAAAATTGGAGCTTGTGCATACAGATGTATGGGGACCTGCTTAGGTATCATATCTCGGTGGCTCTCGCTATTATGTTACGTTTATTGATGATTCAACTAGAAAAACTTGGATTTATTGTATTCAAAATAAATCTGATGTATTTGATACTTTCAAGAAATGGAAAGCTTTGGTTGAGATTGAGATAGGAAATAAGTTGAAGTGTCTCAGATCAGACAATGGAGGTGAATATTGCAACAAAGAGTTTGATAGGTACTGTTCAGAGCATGGAATTCGTAGAGAGAAGACAGTTCCAAGAACACCACAAGAAAATGGTGTGTCAGAAAGGATGAACAGAACAATCATGGAGCATGCAAGGTGCATGAGATTGCATGCATGATTGCCTTTACAATTTTGGGCAGATGCTGTAGATACTGCTGTTTATCTAATAAAAAGAGGGCCTTCAAGTTCCTTAGATGGTGGTATTCTAGAGGAAGCATGGACAGGTAAAAAGGTAAACTACTCTTTTTTTAAAGCCTTTTGGTTGTGAGGCCTTTGTCCATATTAATAAAGAAAATAGAACAAAGCTTGAGGCAAAATCAAAGAAATGTACCTTTATTGGATATGGTGCTAATGATTTTGGTTATCGCTTATATGATTATGAAAATCAAAATCATTAGAGAAGAGATGTAATATTCAATGAAAAGGTCTTGTATAAGAATCAGTTGGCAGAAAAGAAACAGAAAATAAAGCAAGGAACACAGCTCTTGATGAGATAATCGAAAAGTAAAGGTGCCCGAAAGTAATAATAATCAACAACACAACAAATAGTAACTACCACAATGTGAAATAACATGCAGCACCTCAAACACCTGAAATTGGTGTTAGAAGATCTACCAGGATAAGTAGACCCCTTGAACGATACTCTCCTTCATTATATTATTTATTGCTGACTGATTCTAGTGAACCCGAATGTTATGAAGAAGCAATGCAGGTTGAAAGTAGGAAGAAGTGGGAGCTAGCCATGGAAGAAGAGATGGACTCCTTAATGCATAACAAGACTTGGGACTTAGTCAGGTTGCCTGTAGGTAAAAATACATTGCAGAATAAATGGGTTTACAGGCTGAAGGAAGAAGATGGAGGAAAACAAAGGTACAAAGCTAGACTTGTGGTGAAGGGGTTTGCACAGAAGAAAGGTATTGATTTTGATGAAATATTTTCTCCTGTTTTTAAGATGACTTCAATCAGAACTATCTTAAGTCTTGTAGAAGCAGAAGATTTACATATTGAAAAGTTAAATGTAAAGACAACATTTCTCCATGGAGATTTGGAGGAAGAGATATACATGAAGCAACCAGAAGGATATGAGGTCAAAGGGAAAGAAAAATTGGTGTGCAAGTTAAAGAAGAGCTTGTATGGCTTAAAACAGGCTCCAAGGCAGTGGTATCTAAAATTTGACAAATTTATGTCTGAACAAGGTTATACTAGATGTCACTCTGATCATTTTGTTTATCTAAAAAAACAAAATGATGGTAGCTATATTATATTATTATTGTATGTAGATGACATGCTTGTTGCAGGGTCTAACATGCAGGAAATAAATGTGCTCAAACAAAAATTGGCAAATTCATTTGCAATGAAGGATTTGGGAGCTGCAAAACAGATCCTTGGTATGAGAATAACCAGAGATAGGAAAAATAAAAAATTAACACTGTCTCAGAATGAGTACATACAAAAGGTGTTGAAAAGATTTAATATGCACAATGAAAAACCAGTTAGTACACCTTTTGCTAGCCATTTCAAACTTAGTAAGGAGATGTGCCCAAAGACCCAAGAAGACATGGATTATATGTCTAAAGTTCCATATGCATCTGCAGTTGGAAGCTCAATGTATGCAATGGTCTGCACAAGGCCTGATATTGCACATGCAGTGGGAGTTGTAAGCAGGTACATGAATAATCCAGGAAAAGAACATTGGATGGCAGTAAAATGGATTCTCAGATATTTGAGAGGTACCACAAATCAAGTATTATGCTTTGGTGGTTCAAACATTGCTCTACAGGGATATGTTGATGCAGATATGGCAGGTGACAGAGATAACAGGAGGAGCACTACAGGATATGTATTTACCGTAGGTGGAACAACTGTCAGTTGGGTTTCAAAAATCCAAAGTGTTGTTGCACTTTCAACAACAGAAGCAGAGTATGTTGCTGCTACAGAGGCTAGTAAAGAAATGATTTGGTTACAAAGGTTTATGGATGAACTGGGTAAGAAGCATGATATGGGCACGCTATACAGTGATAGCCAAAGTTCCATTCATCTTGCAAAGAACTCAACATTTCATTCCAGGACTAAACACATATATTCCATGGCCTATTTCATGGACTGTAGATGAAGATGAGAGTCAGTTTTAAAGACACACACACTGAAAATAATCCCTACATATGTTGTAATTAAAAGTAAAATCTGTGGGAGAAACTGAGAATATGCTTAGTTTCAATTTGTCTTCAAGGATGACGATGAAGATGAGAAACAACCAGGTCCAAAGAGGAGTCATTTTCCAGCAAAAGAAGCAATGGTGGAGTTGCTACAATCAGTCTCCAAGTGGGAGATTGTTGCATGTGGAGCCTGATTATCTTGTTTACCTTATATCACAACATTGGACCCCTGTACCTTAAATGGGGCGGAAACGCTGCCCGTAAATTAATCGCTGCCATGGGGGGTCTAGGGGGGGTGGCAGCGACTTTATGGAGCCCCCCCCTGGCGAGGGGTTTCGGGGGCAGTTCCCCCGAAGCTAAAAACATATGTAAAATTGCCTTGTAAAAGTATAGTAATTTCTAGTCAATCTGGGTCGTTCATCAGGCGGATGATCTGACGGTAGAAGTATGTTTAGTTTAGGGTTTTTTTCCCTAGAAGGAAACCCCTCTCTTTGTATGAGGGTATTGTATTGCGGCTGTGTATTACATGTGTATTCTCTGAGTAGGAAATAGATAGGGAGACTGTGAGAGAGAACACAGGATATTATAGTGGATCTGCTGTAGGTTTTGTCTCTTCATTTTTGCTGGATAATAGAAAGGAAGGACTGGCTATTTAGGGTGGACGTAGCCCAAACTGGGTGAACCACGTATATCTATGTCTCTCTGGTTTTATGTGTTTTGTGTGCTTGTATTTTCCGCATATTTTATGTGTTGCATTGCTCTGCAATATATAATTTTCTAACATAGAATTTTTGGAAATTAGGCTTGCTTACTTCCATTGTGAGCTTTAAAAGGTTTGCACAGTTGGCGCACCCCAGTTCAGAAATCTGGGCGATTAGTGTGAGTCCGTGCCCGATACTCATGCCAACTGCCGTGTCCTACTTTTTACAAATTCCCCCATAGAATTCCAAATTTTGGGTTACAAGTAATGAAAGAGGAATAAATGCAGGGAAGGATCTCGGCTCTTACATGGAACTGACGTATTCGAGATATATCTGTTGGATCGCCCGCAATCGTTGCCGCAAAATTACAGTCTAAAATGGGTAACTATTGGTCGACAAGAGGTAAAAGTGAAAGGTAATTATTTTTTACCATTTTTGGCATTTTATAACCTTTCAGAACCCTAATTAGGTTTTAAGACATATTTTTCAATTATTACATTATGTTATTTCAAGAAATGGGTTTTACGTTTGTTTCTTGTGCAACGACAGGTCTTTTTTGAGGTAGCGATGAAGTAACAAGTTGTATTTTATACTTTTTCAGACTCGGTAAAAACATGAAAAAGTCACTACTGGAGTCATCTTTCACTCTTTTTTGACTCTTTAAACTGAAAATATTGTTGAGACTCTTGTCTTTTTGAACTAGTTAAATGGTTGCGAAACGATATCTACCCAGTATACGTTTACCCCTTTTTTAGGCTGGGATATATTATTTACGAAAAAGGAATACCTTAGCCTATCGCGCCTAAGAGGTTCTCCCAGATATTGTTTTCTACCTTTTCAGATCTGAGAGACTATTTACGAAAAGGGACATTTTGGAGTTTTCTTTTCTGCTTCTTTTCAATCTCTCTAAACATGAAAAGATGCCGAGTTTTTCCTTTGTCAGACTCGTTAAACCCTGATGACACCGGACATCATCACCATGACTTTCACTGAGTTCCTCCTTCCTAGGGCTCGTAAAATGTACTAGCATGGATTTTTCCTAAGAAAAAACTTACATTGAAAGCATATGATATCTCCTTCAAGCTTGTTTTAAAAAATAATTGGGGTACTCGCCAGAAATGGTGGGGGAAAATTGAACCAGTTTTTAGTTGTGTTGGTAGTATGTCGCTCTTGAACATGACACTCGTTTGCATTCATGTTGGGTTGGGGACATCTCATTTCATCGTTTTTGCCTCCATGGGTTTGGGTAAACTGTTTTGACCTCTCATCTGCTCTTTGCCACTTCATCATGACCTCAGATCCCTTGATGTCAAATACTACCAAATCCAGAGTTGTGTCGCTGATATGTTCAAGAGAAGTTTTCCTTTGCAATTTTCAACCTTCCTCTGATCCTCTGTTGTTCCTGATTCATTATCATCATGTTCCTTTGTCTTATGTCGATGATGTGGGAAACATTATGGCCCTCCTTCGATCGGATCACTTCCCGTCGACTTCAGCTCATTATCCAGGAAGCTGATCTAGAGACTCCCTTCTGGTACCTTGGAGCTTGCATGCCTTAATGGAAAGTTATTCAAATTCGACGACAGGTCCACATCATTGGCCTTCGATCGAGTGATTCTGCGGGTGTTCGATGCCAGATCACTGTCCACATTCCATGGATTGTACTTTTTGTACCTTGAGAACCATTGTCATTATTGGTATTTTCTTTCACGCCTGTTAATAGCTTTCATCATTGGCTGGAAATCAGGTGACTTTCTTGCATGTTCGACTTCAGCTCACATATTCGCATGCTTGAATTTGTAGTTGTTCGGGTCGAGATGGAGTGCAAGACCCTGGGTTTTTTTCTGATAAAATCTAGGTTGCGGAATATTATGGTTTATCATGACTTTTATTACATGACTCATTTGATTGGATGGTTGCGACCATACCTGAGTCTATTTGTTGATCCTTACTGCTGGATGGCTGCGTCCATACCTCAGATCTCAGTTCATATGTATACTCTATTATGGATGGCTGCGCCCATGCCACATGTTCATGTATCATAGATATCAGTTGTATTTGTAATTGCAGGTCTTCCGACATCAGTGTTTGGTTCAAACACATTCTCGTAAAGCATTTCACCCCTTCCTCTCTCTCTCGGGCCTCATGCTTTAGGGGGCATCTGTTACACAAAATTTTGTCACTGTACTTGCAATCCCCATCCTGCACATTGAAGGATCATTTCTGTGACCAAAACAAAGTGTCATGCCTTGCAAAGACCATCATTGCATCCCTTTCCATGAGGACAACACTTCTTATGTTGACAATTTCCTAAACAAACCATTAGAAACACCTGATTTTCCCTTGGCGCTAGTAGAACGTTATGCCCTCGCACCAATGAGGAAGATTAACACTGGGCCCCATGCCCAGTGGCGCTCTGTCCCGGTTAACTACCCATGCCAACTTGTTTATGGAATGTTTTTCAAAAATAAAGGCGAAGTTTCCATCATAACAACTTTGTGGGCGAGTCATCTGGAGTGGTTCGACTGAATAAACATGACCTCCCTCCTTTGGCCTCTTGTTTCCACATTTTGGGGAAACATACCAAGGGATAAGGCCTCCATTTCACTATTGTAGGGATCCCAACCTCCTCCTCTCCTCTATAAATATAGCCATCTTCCATTGATGATCTAGCTGAACATATCATAGCCGAAAGGATAGATGAAATGCTGAAGAGATTCCTGTACATATTTCTAGAAGGATAGAACAAAAGAGACCCCTTGTTAAGAGAGCTTAGGCTTGTGTCCTCCTCCCATTCGAATTCCATGATGATCCATAGTTACGTGCTTCGACTGAACCCTGCTGAAGGAGGCTGCGACATCAAGGCTCTGGTTGTAACTCTTTCTTCTATCAATACATATACATGACTATTGTCTGGTTCCCATCGTGCATTATGTGTTTTATTTGATGCAATATTCTTAACCCTCCTTGAATGGTTAGTTTATTATGAATGAAATCATTGTTTCATATGCTGCTCTTGTTTGCTAATCTCTGTGCAGGTATCCCAGCACTATAGCAGAAGGATTGTGACCCATCGAAGCAGAGATCAAGAGGCCATCACCACCACAACCACGACAATGTTGGACTCCAGGTAGGTCTTTCTACCCTGTCATGTTCATTCATTAATTAAGGAACCTACACTTTAGCTTGTCCCTTTGTTGTTAGACCCACTCTAGGGCTAGAGGGATCGTCTATGTCCGCAGAGAGGATTTACCTTCCCAACAAAGACAGACATAACCGTTTGGTTACATCTGATATTATCGGGCTTGATTACAGGAAGAAAAGTTCAGATAACCTCTGAAGTTCAAGGTGAATTAAGGGTACAATTGGTACATTGAAGAGGAGACAGAACAACGAAGGGAATAATCTATAAGTTACCTCTGTTTTGGGTTCAATCTGCCACATTATGTTCGAAAGATCAGAGTGCAAATAAGAGTGTGTTTCTGGGTACATAAAAAGGATTCAATACAACAAAAAATGATCACAAGATAAAACGGTGATAGAATCTCTCTTTTGTGGAGTATACATCTACCTCGCATATCTGTATTAACTTCAGAAAGTTCGAAGTAGTAGGACTGCAATCAAGAGTGTGGACCAATGTGTAGAAGTAAGAGAAGCCAACAAGGACAACCGCATATTGGGAAAGTGATTTTGGTCTTAAAGATCAAGGGTATAGAAGGTCGAGGCTAGAATAAAAGGAGTTCACTAGGAATCGAGCTTTCCTACGGTTAGTACAAGAGAGTGCAGAAAGGAAGATCGACATAAGAAGCCTAGTGGAGCAGTGACAGGGTCTTGGAGGCATACAAGAGGCAAGGGTCTATATCATGGTCATGGTACTTGTCAACTGAAAGTCTATAAGAAGAATTACTTATGGGCTTTCCTCTCCAAGAAGGAGAGGTTTTGGCCCTAGATTGAAGAGATAAAATATTGTGTATTTTGTGTTTGATAATTGACTTGATGAAATACCTAATAATCTAATGAAGAGAAGATCTAGGCAAGAGAAATAAGTTCACAAGTAATTATCAAGTAGAGAATTTAATTAAACCACGCCCTACCAAATTCTCAACATGGTTTCAGAGCTAAGGTGCTAGAAAGGGCATAGAGACACTCAAGGATCAGGTTTCATGGAAGGATCAGATAAATGTGAAGGATTGAAGAATTAAAATAAAATAAGGAAGTCTACAACAACAAAGATTTTGGATCCTCATCTACAAAGCAAGAAATTATCTAAAAGTTGAAAAGTATATGAAAGAAGGCAATAATCAGATTCAGGCCCCTAGTCACACATCAGTTTAGATATTTGTATTAATGAACAACATTAGATCACAATATACAAAGAAAGGATTTGATTAGAAGAAATTTCAGTTTTCCACACTGAAAGAAATCCTGATTAGTACAGTGAAATCAAATCTCTTGATTAGTCAATTTTCCATAATGAAAGAAATAAGATAGTTTGGTGTGAAGACAATATTATAGTACCATCTTAAATGTGCAAGTAGTTCATTGCCATCTCAAGGTATTGCCATCAAAATTTTTAAGGAAAGTTACCTATCATCCTTGATCATTCAAGGAAGAAGCAAAACATCCCCGTCAATCACCATCAAAAGGGAAGCCATATCTAAAGGTTTTAACATCATAAAAGGAGCAATCTCCTTCACTGAAGGAATTTTCATTTGGAAGAAAATCATTCAAGGGGAGCTTCAACCATCGTCAAAGTAATCAAGATCAATATTTAATATTCACTTGTAAAGTAAGTATCTTTTATTTTATAATAAAATTTGATAAAATGACTTCGTGTTTGGGTCATCGAAATTCCTTACATGAGAAAGGAGGATAGATATAGTCCTCGAAAGGCAAGTCATTGAAATTATCTGAATGTTAAGTATTGTTTGATTCATGGGAAGGGATCAAAGGACTCAAGGTATTCTTATGAAATCATTCAAAGTTCCTCTCATCTCTATGTAGCAGGATTGGAGATATCTAAGAGATATGTGATAAACTATTATTTGAAGATGCAGTAAGTAGAATCTAAATTATGAGATTTGAAATAAATGATAAAAGTCAATCATCACTATTCTAACTAGTAATCAAGGTAACAAGTGTCCATGGGACAAGAAATTTACCTCATTCAACAACTTATGGTTTCTATGCAAGATGAAAAAAGACAAGTTGTGGGAAAAAGTATTAAAGTTTAAAGAAATCTCATATCACTGGAATGGATGGAGGAAGATGAAGAAAGGAATTTCAAGGAAATAAGGATTAAAAGATATTTACTATGGTTAAGATATTCTCCCTCACAAAATTTTCTTTTCATTGCTCCTAAATCCTATATAGGATATGACTACAATAAATAGATGCGGTGTGACATCATGAACGCATTAAGAAGAAAGAGCTTGTGACATCACCATGGGGGATCATGGAGGACAAGAGGAACAAAGTTCAGGGAAATCAAATATGAAAGATATAGCTCTTTGTAACCTCATTGAAGAAGTCATCCATGATGAGGATCATCATACATCGAAAGGAAACATTTTCCAAAATGAGGATATTCAAGATCCTCAGGATTCTATGATAGAATCCTCATCGAAGGATTCACCGATATAGAAAGGAAGCAAGTGTTTCAACAAGAACTCCAACTTGTGAAGTTCATGAAATTATGGTATGATGACATAAGAGATGAAGAAAAACAAGGGATTGAAGACATTTCAATCAAGGAAGCCGTTGAAAGAATACTAGATGACCTGAAGGTAAATGAGGTATACATGCTTGTATTTAATATTATAATGTCATGTTGTATGGCTGCAGGTCATAATGTCATGTTGTATGGCTGCAGGTAACATTGATCACTACTTCTATCCTGAGAAGCATGATCATAGGAAAGGGATCTCCTCCTCTAGAAGATTCCAAAAGGCATGGTTCACACTAGATGAAATCAACATAATATATTCTCATATAAAGTATGAGATGATTGGAAACTATTAAGGAAATCTGATTGGAAACTCCTCGGAATAAAATTGTTCTAAGAAATAAAGGAAGAGATCGTGGGAAGTGCTACCATGATAAAAGGCAGTCAACATCCAAGGAAACCAAGAAGAATTAACTAGGAAATGTCATTGGAAGATATGTAGACTCTGATAAAAGTCTGGAAAAGATGGATACCCTTGACACTACATATATTTAGGATATGTGTCAATCTATATGAAGGATGCTGATGCCTAGAGGAAGATGTCATGATGAAATATAATCACTAAGATAATATTTGATTTAAGTATTCATATTTATAATTATATAATATCTGGATGAGCTTATGCAGGGCTGCCAAAGGGAAGTATATGTCTTCTAAAACTGATATTCATATGGTAGGATGAAATATCCTTGGAAGAAATATGGTATGAAGAAAAGCAACATGACATGAAGCTAGACCAGATTAGAAGACTAATGGATCGGTTTCTGATGGAATGAATACATGAATCGTAAATGAAATTGATAATGAAATGTAACCTATGAAGAGATACCAAAGATGAAGACTCCCCAATAAACAAATTCATGACATCGAAGGAAGGAGTTATTCTGAACAGTTGGATGTCCCATTATTTTCCTTAAGAGATGTTGTAGGTCCTTGATTAAGAGGGATCCTGGAAATAATTTTATTACTTGAAAGAAACTTGGTAATTCCTAAGCCAAGAGGGAGCTTAGGTACATTCCTTATATAGGAATGAGTACATATGTCCTCCCTATTTTAGAGGGAGAGATAGACACATCATTCTGGGAAGAAAAAATGGAGGATTGGGTAATCACCTGGCATTAGATACTCTTTGAGGATGTATTAGGGTATCCAAGATAAGAGTATTCGTGGAAGGATCGATAATATTTGAGGAATGGGAATCCAATAGTAAGAATAGTCCTTGTGGACATATCCCGAGTGAAACCGTGTGGGATATGATCCAAGAGAGACAATTATGAGGGTTTCTACTCATCATTGGTCTCACCAACAATGTAGCTAAATATCTCGTGAAGAGAAGGAGATATTAGTCAAGGCCTTGCACTATGACAATGCTAGTTAATATGATGCTATACAATTGGGATTACCAATCAGATTCTTCTTATGAGACTCTTAAGAATGAAAGTGACCATGTACCATTATGAATACCTCCCTAGTTAAGAGGGAGTGTTGGAAAGTTTACCTAGGTTCGATCTTCACAATGACTAGTAATTATGCATTTATGTAATGAAGAATACAAAGGTAATAATATATATTTTGTAAAGCTTGCCTCATGGGTTTCATGAGCAAGGAATTTTTTATTATAGTTCAAATAATTCTTCTTGATGTCTTTTAGGGGTTTTTTCATCTTTCATAAATGTATAATTTAGAGTCATGTATATGAAGGATTGTTACACATGTAAAGGACATTCATTAATGTAAAGTATGCATGAATACCTTTTCATCATTGCTGGAAGATATGCTTCACAAGTCGGCTTGAAATATGATAGAACCGCTTATTAAGTCGGCCTAACAATCATGTCAACTCAAATAAATAGTCACATCGGTTCACAAGTCAGGTCGACTAATAAACAATGGAAAACCACTATAAATACCCAAGTAAACTACGCATAAAATATAGACATAACAATTTGGTTACCTATGAGAATATCGGGCTTGATTACAGGAAGACAAGTTTGGACAAGCTCTGAAGTTTAAGGTGAATTAAGGTTACATTTGGTACGTTGAAGATGAAACAGAACAATGAAGGGAAGAAGGTATAATTCACCTCTCTTTCGGGTTCAGTCTACCACGTCATGTTCCAATATCATAGTGCAAATAAGAGTGTGTTTCTGGGTACATAAAAAGGAGTCAATACAATGAAGAAGGATCACGTGATAACACAACGATATGCTATATTCATTGTGGAGTATACATCTAGCTCACATATCTGTAGTAAATTCAGGAAGGTTGAAGTAACTTGAATGCAATAAAGTGTGTGGAATAGTGCGTAGAAGAAAGAGAGGCCAATAAGGACAATCACAGATTGGGCAAGTGATTTTGGTCTTAAAGATCAATGGTATAGAAGGTCGAGGCTAGAAGAAAATGAGTTCACTAGGAATCAAGATTTCCTAGGGTCAGTACAAGAGAGTGCAAAAAGGAAGATCAACATAAGAAGCCTAGTAGAGAAGTGAAAAGGTCTTGGAGGCATACAAGAGGAAAGGGTATATTTCATGGTCATGGTACTTGTAAACTGAAAGTCTATAAGAAGAATTACTTGCGGGTTTTCCTCTCCAAGAGGGAGAGGTTTTGGCCCTGAATTGAAGAGCCAAAATCTTGTGTCTTTTGTGTTTTGATAATTGACTTGATGAAAGACCTAATAATCTAACGAAGAGAATATATAAGTAAGAGAAATAAGTTTACAAGTAATTATCAAGTAGAGAATTGAATTAAACTATGCCCTACCAATTTTTCAATACTTTGGACAAAAATGAGGCTTGGGGTCTAGTGGAGTTGCCAACTTGAAGGAAACCCATTGGTAGCAAATGGGTGTTTAAGAATAAGATGAATGCATAAGGAGAGGTGGAGAAATACAAAGCTCGGTTGGTAGCAAAATTTTATTCCTAGGTGTCTGGAATTGATTTAGGTGATATTTGTTCTCCTGATACCAAGTTAGCTTCTATTAGATTAATTTTATCCATTTCTGTTGCTTTTGATTTTAAGTTAGAACAGATGGACGTGAAGATAAATTTTTTTCACAGGGATATGGAATAAGAGATCTACATAAAGCAAGCAGAAGGATTTGTAGTGAAGGGTAAGGAAGAACTAGTATGCACATTAAAAAATTCTATGTATGGGTTAAAATAATCACCAAGGATGTGGTATCAGAAATTTGATACATATATACAGGGACTTGGCTTCACAAGAAGAAAAGTGGATCACTGTGTGTATTTTAAATTAATTGGCGACTGTGTTATTTATTTGATATTGTATGTGGATGATATGTTGTTGATTGGAAATGACAAGAAATTATCCAGGATTTGAAGACCCAGTTGTCATCCAAATTCGTCATGAAGAATATTGGTGTTGCAAACTACATTTTGGGCATGGAAATTAAACGAGATAAGGAAAAGAGCAAGCTATTTAAACCAGAGGAAGTATGTCGAGACAATATTGCAGAGGTTTTTTTGGAATAGGGTCTCCTACGAGTTGCGAAATTGGTCCGATTTGGTATACTTTTGATTATATTTAGTCTAGCGTAGGGGTTTTGGGGTGGGTCAAAGCCCCAAAAGCATTCTAATGGGAAAAAGGGTAAACCAGAGGTTCGAAAACCACGGTTTGCAGACCATAGGAAATTTTAGGCTAGATTATTATAAATAGAGGAGCATTTTGAATTGTAAGGGAGAAAATGAAGAGCTATTGATGCGAACTGTGGTTTAAGATATATGTTTGGGTTTTTGGGGAAAGGACTCCTGCTTGCTGTGTGCGCGGAGATCCAGAGTCCAGCTGTGTGCGGACCCTGCTGCTGTGTGTGCAGGCGGGGATGGGTATTGTAAGAAGGAATTGATGAATTGATGAATAATAAAGGTTGCTTGAGAATTGAATCTATGTGTACTGTTTGTGCAAATCATTGGTAATTACTGCATTATGCGCATTCTGTATTCAAGCTACAAAATATCTGTGTAAGTGTGTTTGTTGTATCTGGATTTGTTCTGTTCTATTTTATGAAATATTGTGCTACTGTCATAGAAGTATATAATTATAGATCTAGCACACGTGGATGCGAGAAGAGACCTATCGACCCTGCGCAGAAAGAGGCGATCTAGGTATCACAGGGCCGGACGCAGCTTTTCTTGCCTTACCTATCCTTTCTTAGGGTGCGGAAACCTGGTTCCAACACCCACCCATACTACTTCAGGTGAGACTTTAACCTGCGCAAGAAGGTCACTGCCGAAAGGGCCAGTAGTATAAGGGTTTGTTGGCAAACCTTGAGCTCCAAACCTGGGTTAGGACCCTTCGAGCCAACAAATGGTTCCGTTGTTGGGACCTGGAGAATTTTGAGGAAGGGATCAAGTAATTACAAGCGAATACTGGAAACTTGACAAGGAAGTGAATGAGCGCCACTCTGGATGAAAGTACAACGCGGAGTGGTAAGTACTATCAAACCAATCAAGAAGGGGATAAATCTTTCTATAGCTCGCTGAAAAGAGCAGATACGCAAGGCATGCCAGTTACACTGACGAATAAAACCTCAAATTAAACCCCACTAGAAGGAGACATGGCAGCGCACTTGAAATTACCTACCTTTAAAGGTGTGGCCGATGAGGACATGGATCGTTTTGGTTTGTGGCAGACTTGGTATGGATTGCGCAAGGTGTGGTAAGCGATACCGTGAAGAGAGCACAACTGTCCCTAGCCTTCGAAGAGAGAGCTCTGGACTGGTATATGCGATACATATCTCAAAACAGGGGCACATCTATTCAAGATATTAAGGATGCCCTAAAACAACAGTTCCAAAAACCTAAATCCTACTCTCAGATTGTAGCAGATGTGAAATATTTCAAGCAAGGAGTGACTGAGTCTGTCTGGGAAGCTTATCAGAGACTAAAAAAAGAAATCAGAGAAGGAGGATTTAAGTATGACGACAGACAACACACCGAATGGTTCATTGCTATGCTGCTACCTCACTTGTGTATACCAATGGGCCACCAAACCTTCGAGTCGCAGGAAAAATATTTGGAAGCCGCCATGAAAATAGAATCCGCGCCCAAAGATGACACTTTGGGAGGAGTAAAACAAACTCAGAAGCAGCTCGGAGCCATGCACATGGAGATTCAGAACCTACGGAAGGAACGAGGAAAACGAGCTAGTGCAGATCTCTAGTGCATACGATGTCAGGTATCTGGCCATATGAAGGATCAATGCCCTCTATTGGCAGATTACATGCAGGCAGGAGGACCCAGTCTGCTACGTCCAGGCTCAAGCGGGTTTGCATTATGGTGTGATGATTTCCGGGTAGCAGGACTACACGATATGGCCTAGTGACCTCAGCTAAGTATGGGCGAACTGAAGCAATAGTGGTGCAGGTTCTGCTTGTCGGTAGGACACGATGAATAGAACTATCGCACTTACGACTTGATGATAGATCATGGGAACTTATATAGGGTACAATTAGACCCTGCGTTTCCAAGATCTCCTATGAGCGCAGGACGGGGATGAGGGCAGCTAATCTGTTATAATTGCGGAGAGGTAGGGAACTTTGCAAGGGACTGCCCAAACCATACTAGGCAATCCTGCAAATATTTCCGGCAGCTGGACCATGAGATTGACTACTGCCCGATCCTGATAGAAAAAATGCAGGAAAAATAGCCAACAACAATGCAGAATGTACAAAGAGTTAAGGCCGAACTACGAGACAGAAGCTCAACTGCAACACGTAGTAGGATGGCCACCAGGGAGCCCACGAAGGAGGATATAAGGGGTCTTCCAAGCCAACCGGCAGCTGACAACCAAGAAGGGTTGGGCCGCGAACCGGGGCAAGAAACAATCCACTAGACACCTGCGCACTTAGGAGCGAATGACAAGGTAAGACCCTTCTTATAGGCAGGTATAAAGTTATTACGCCACCCACGGGCCGAAGAAAACCTTCAGTAGTAATTGATAGATTTGCAGGGAAATCCCACCTATCTCCAAAAGTTCGGGACGTACACAAGTTAGGTAGATATAGGAAACGTACCAGTAGGGAGATGAGATTAACTGCCCAAATTGGTTATTATGAGATGGATCAGGTTGTCTTAGATTTGGGGTCAGATGAAAAAATGCTACTTAAGCAAACGTGGCAGCAAATGGGAGAACCCAAATTAGAGTGGTCCAATATCCAACTGCGTATGGCCAACCAACATAAGATCATACCTTTGGGAAGACTACCAAAACTCACGGTAGATATCGCCAGGGTTAGGGCCCAGGCTGATTTTGAAGTAATTCAGATTGTCGATGATGCAGACCCATACCCTCCGCTCGACTCGACTAGGCAATAGATATGGGTGGATCGTTAACCTCAAGAAAAGAAGCATGGTATTTGAGAATAATGGAACAAGGGTGACAATACCATTAGATCCTATGGAAGGAAAACGCTACACAGAGCCAGTATGTGGTAACAAAGAGGTAGACCACATTTTCAGGTTGACCACGCAAAATGAAGATTGGATCCATCCCACGGTGGATGGGGTACTCTGCTGTGAAGCATATAGTGAATACTTCTCTGAATCTAATGAGGAGATGGAGAATTGGAAAAATCGATTGCACGATGTCTCAGCGCTGCAATGTCCTCAGGTCGCGAGGGCCCTCTGCTGCATTTCTTCGGAGGTAAGAGATATACCCCATTTTGATGAGTCTGGTAGCATCCAGGAATTCCTGAGAACATTGGAAGCTACGGTTCCAAGAGAACGATGGTCTGGGCCCTTAATCTAGCTATGCGTGGGACACCTGCACGATGGTGGGATACCCACAAGAAATAATTCCCGGACTGGGAGACGTGTCGAGATATGATGATCCCGCGGTTCGCACCCCCAGTTGAAATATGCACCAAGATATTCCTCGGACCTGGGGATCCCCGTGCACATCTGCTCACCTGGATGGAAAAATGGTTCGACTGGACTATAGAAGAATGAGTTCATCTATTTGTTCATGCCTTGGGCCCTATCCCTGCCACATGGTATTTAGATGCAGAGCTGCATCAACGCACCCGCCACTAGGAAATACTAAAAGATGACTTTATAGGAACGTTCGAACTAATTGGGGGGACGGAGACACTCGATGAAGCTTTGCAGGACATCGATGCGTTTGTATTTAATAACTCGCACCATCACACTGCACCAGAGGTCCTGACATGGGAAGCGCAGATGCAAGACATATTCAACTGCCAGAGCTTGGCGATAGATGAAGAAGAAGACAATCCTCGGAACGTCTCTGTTCCAGAATCTGAGGGGGAACGCACCGTTATTGGACCCCCGCTGCAGAATATTGATGTGATGCAACCTCTCAAGCTGCGCGAAGTTAATATTGGGACAGAAGAACACCCTAAGTTGGCTAAAATTGGGGACTATTGGGACGAAGGAACCGTAGGAAAAATTGCAGAGCTACTTATGGAATACCAGGACTTATTTCCGACAAATTTTTTCGAGCTCAAAGGAATCACGGGGGACCTAGGTATTATGCACCACTCTGAAACCTGAGGCGCGCCCCGTAAAGCAGCGGCCTTATCGCCTGAATCCTAAATATAAGCAAAAGGTCAAAGAAGAACTGGACAAAATTCTTGCTGCAAGTATCATTGAACCAGTTGAACAATCGGATTGGGTAAGTATGATGGTCATCCAGGAGAAGAAAAAAAGGGGGAAATATGCATCTGCGTAGATCTACGCAAGTTAAACGATGCATGTGTCCATGACCCCTTCCCTATGCCCTTCTCAGACGAAATCCTTGATAGCGTGGGTGGACAGGAAGCCTATTCCTTCACCGATGGGTTCTCAGGGTACCACCAGATCCGAATTTCACCTGAAGGTCGCAGTAAGACTACATTCGCAACAGAATGGGGGTCCTTTCAGTATACAGTCATGCCCTTTGGTCTCAAGAACACACCCACTATTTTCTAAAGGGTCGTAGTTGCTGTATTCAAGGAGTTTATTCATAAGTTTCTGGAGGTTTATTGCGATGACTGGACGGTCTTCGGCCTGGTAAAGGAGCATCTCTCTAACCTGCGATTAATGTTGGACGCATGCCAGAAGCACCAGATTTCCTTGAATATCAAGAAGTGCATCTTCTATGTACCTTTCGGAATCTTTCTCGGGCACATAGTATGTCGGCAAGGGTTGATGGTTGATCCTGCGAAGGTAGTCGTAATTATAAACCTTGCAGTCCCAACAATGGAAAAACAACTACGTTCTATTCTCGGACACACTGGCTATTACAGGAAATTCATTTAGGGGTACACACTGATCACAGCACCCATGGAAAAACTGCTTAAAAAAGATGTTTCCTTTTTTTGGAATGATGAATGTCAGAGGAGTTTTGAACTACTCAAAGAGAAGATGATCTCTACACCCATACTAATATTTCCTGATTAGTTGAAGGAATTTCATGTACATGTGGATGCATTAGGCATTGCCTTAGGTGCTGTCCTAACTCAACCTGGAAAGGGAGATATTGATCACCCGGTTGCCTTTGCGAGTTGGAAACTCTTGGGCGTAGAAAGAAACTACTCTACCACCGAGCGAGAGGGACTGGCTATGGTATAAGCATTATATAAATATCGACACTATCTACTGGGCGGGCTCTTTAAAATGTTCACCGATCATTCAGATTTGAAATACCTTGTCAAAAATCCTGTGTTGTGGGGGAATATTTTCCGCTGGCTGTTGCTATTTCAGGAATATGATTTTGAGATCATCATCAAGCCTGAAAGGTTGAATGTGGGTCCAGATCATCTGTCCCGCATCGAGACAAGGGAAGAACCTGCTAACTTGGAGGAAGGATTATCAGATGCGAAGATTTTCACCATTAAGGTTGTTGACGCACACTTCACTGATATCAATCAGTTGCTAACTACAGGCGTAGCCCCCACAGAATGTTCGGTGTAGCAGAAGAAGGAGTTGGTTACTCGAGCGGCAGACTTTACTATCATCACCGGCCAGTTATAAAAGCTAGGTGCTGATGAAATACTACGCAGATACGTCCTGGAACATGAACTACACGCCATTTTGGTGGAGGCACACGAAGTGTAGAAATTTGAATAATGGATGAGTTATTCACCGAGATTCTCCTGATCACACACTATTTTAGCTTCATGCATAATACATAATCTCTTCTACCATTGATCATCACATGCGGAAATAAAATCAATTGCATGCACACATTAAAGCCATAAAAATTCACACATATGAACACAGTATTTCATGGGAAAGCTTAAAGCTGAAAAACCCCAACTATCTGTATATTATACATGTCATGGAGATCATGTAACAATCATAGTACAAAGCTCTTTGCAAGCTCTCATGCACTACCTCCCATGCTACACACTATCAAGCTAGATCTAGCAAAACTCATGCTCCAACCTTTAGCCACTTGATAGCCAACCTCAATTGCGTGTTTCAATGCTATGGGATGGTCTCTTTATATAGATAAACCACCTGGATTGAACTGCGCAATCCTCATTGATTACTCCACCTATCTGTGTGTTGCAAATAGCAACAGTATAGTCACAACTAATAGTTAACCTGCTCTTTCACCTATTTCTGCACTGGTCTCCACCGAAACTGTCCATGCACTGAAGTTAACTGATGCATTCTTTAGTTGATTTATGAGTTTATAATTAGTGAATTAATTAATAATTAATTCACACCACTCTCACTAATTGTATCAATTAGTTAAACTGAATACAAATAGCTCAACTATGTTTAGATTAGTTAAACTGAATACAACTCCACTAACTTCCTCAATCAACTCCACCAAACTCTGTCACATGAGTTATAACTGAAGTATCCATGCAATAGCTCCACTTAACCCTCAGGAATAGCGTAATTCCTTCTGTCAACTCCTGTGCCACATCTGTGCACTTAACCGAAGTGCTCCAAGAGAATAAGATAATGTTTATAGTCCAAATATTATTAAGAGCTAATAATATTCGACATATCTATTTTAGACTGGCAATCTAAAAATAGATTCCGCCCAGTATGTCTAAAAATGTATAGTCTAAAAATAAGACTTTGAGACAAAAATCACCCGTGTGGTCCCCTGCACCTAGTTTAGGTGATCACTTTCCAACTAGATCGAAAGATGCTTCAGTTGCCTCCTTCATCAAGCTTCTTGTCGTATGGTTTGACACTCCCTCTCAACAAGAAAGGACTGTCATTGCATGCGACATGCAACTCCATGCATTCGCCCTGCAATCTTCACAAGCGCCATGCAACTCCATGCATGCGACATGCAACTCCATGCATTCACCATGCACCCTTTGCATGCGCCATGCAAACTCATGCATGCACCATGCAACTCCATGCATGTGCCATGCACCCTTTGCAAGCGCCATGCAACTCCATGCATCTGCTCTGCAACTCCTCTGAAACTAAATAGGCTCCAAACAACTCAATCAGTCTTGATGCATCTAGCATCTATCATCAAAGTCTTCGACTTCTGCTTGGCCAACTGCACATGTCATCAGGAACCACTGCGCTGTTGAACTCTTGCACCCATGCACTCTTGCAATTGCTGTCAACTCTGATCCATGCTCCAGTATCCGACACTGTCACTTTGATCTGCCTGCATCACTCCAACTGATCTTGCTACTGCTGCGCTGTGGGCACCTCGTAGCCAGGTTCAATTCATGAGATCCACACCATCTCACGAATCTGCCCAGAAATCTCCTCATGGGATTAATCATGCATGTCGCCCCACCTCTCACCTGGTGGTATAGCTGCATGCACTCCCTCTGCCCGTCTGGCATGAAATTTCTCTGCATGAGTGGTTTCTCCCACTCCATGATCCTCATCTTGTGGCTGCTCCACATCTCGAGGTTCACTCTTACCTGCATGCAAAACTTGCTCCCTCTCAAGCATCAATTGCATGTCTTTCATGCACTTCCCAACAGTAGGAAGCTCCGTAGACATCCCATCTACTTTAATACCTGCATGCAAAACTTGCTCCCTCTCAAGCATCAATTGCATGTCTTTCTTGCCTGCATGCAACACTTGATCCCTCTCAAGCTTCAGTTGCATGTCTTCCTTCCGCTTCCCAATAGTAGGAAGCTCCGTAGACATCCCATCTACTTCAAGTCTGTAGAGATTCTTCTGCATCTCCAGTTGTGGCTGCTCCACAACCTTTTGAGACTGCTTCTCACGCTGCATGTTGAGAGGATCCCTCTCAACCACCAAGTCACTAACCTCTGCTTTGCTCTTCAAAGCTTTGCATGCATCTTGTACCTCAGTGCATGTAGATTCTTGGCTCGCGCACATTGCAATTGTCCTGCCGTCGCAAAATTTTCTAACAAAAAGAGCTGATTTTAAATCGATGATATCTCCCTCATCCGAGCTCCGATTCGACCGATTTTTTTTTTCAATTTGGGTATTTTTTCGCAAGGAATCCAAATATGCTATTTGTTTCTGAAAATATTTCACCAAAAAGTTTCAGATATTCCCTACAAACTCGCGCACCCAAAAATTCTCGCTCTCATTCCATGTATAAAATTATATACAATATGCATGTATATTTCCAGCGTTCTCCATCTTTATGTTTCTTGAGTTTATCCTAAAACTCAACCGCTTCAATGCTTTGCAATTGCTCCAATGATCAATATCCCTCTAATACCATGTAGAAAATCTACAACTAGCTCCGATACCATGTAGAAATTTGAATAATGGATGAGTTATTCACCGAGATTCTCCTGATCACACACTATTTTAGCTTCATGCATAATACATAATCTCTTCTACCATTGATCATCACATGCGGAAATAAAATCAATTGCATGCACACATTAAAGCCATAAAAATTCACACATATGAACACAAATATGTATGGGGAAAGCTTAGCTGAAAACCCCTCCTATCTCAGATATTATACATGCCATGGAGATCATGTAACAATCATAGTACAAAGCTCTTTGCAAGCTCTCATGCACTACCTCCCTTGCTACACACTATCAAGCTAGATCTAGCAAAACTCATGCTCCAACCTTTAGCCACTTGATAGCCAACCTCAATTGCTGTTTCAATGATATGGGATGGTCTCTTTATATAGATAAACCACCTAGATTGAACTGCGCAATCCTCATTGATTACTCCACCTATCTGTGTGTTGCAAATAGCAACAGTATAGTCACAACTGATAGTTAACCTGCTCTTTCACCTATTTCTGCACTGGTCTCCACTGAAACTCTCCATGCACTAAAGTTAACTGATGTATTCTTTAGTTGATTTATGAGTTTATAATTAGTGAATTAATTAATAATTAATTCACACCACTCTCACTAATTGTATCTATTAGTTAACTTGGATACAAAATGCTCAACTATGTTTAGATTAGTTAAACTGAATACAACTCCACTAACTTCCTCAATCAACTCCACCAAACTCTGTCACATGAGTTCTAACTGAAGTCTTCATGCAATAGCTTCACTTAAACCCTAAGAAAAGCGTATTTCCTTCTGTCAGCTGCATGTGCCACATCCAGGCATCAAACTGAAGTGCTCCAAGAGAATAAGATAATGTTTAGAGTCCAAATATTATTAAGAGCTAATAATATTCGACATATCTATTTTTAGCCTGGCAGTCTAAAAATAGAAACCACCCATATGTCTAAAAATAGACATAGTCTAAAAATAGACTTTGAGACAAAAATCACCTGTGTGGTCCCCCACCTAGTTTAGGTGATCACTTTCCAACTAGGATCAGGAAAGATGCTTCAGGATGCCTCCTTCACTGTTTCTTGTTGCCATTTTCAACACGAAGGCATCGCATGAGGCCACTACGCAGGAAGAGCAATGACACAAAATGTTTTTAGAGTTGGGTTATGGTGGCCTACCTTGCATCATGATTCTTACACCTATTGTAAATCATGTGATACGTGCCAGTTAACTGGACGGCCCTCACGCCGAGATGAGATGCCATTACAGCCTCAAATGGCTTTACATGCTTTTGACAAATGGGCCATTGATTTTGTGGGACCCATCAATCCGCCAGGCAAGAAGACAGGTGCGCGCTACATTATTACCGTCACTGACTATGTCACTCGATGGGCTAAGGCACAAGCGGTGAAGGGTTGTACTGTGGATACTGCTGCACACTTCATCTTTGAGCAGATTATGACCAGGTTTGGCTGCCCAAAGATCCTAATGAGTGATAGAGGTACGCACTTCGTTAACGAAACGATTCAAGCCCTAAATGAGGAATTCTAGATCCATCATGCGAAAAGTACACCATACCATCCACAAGAAAATGGGGCGGTTGAAGCTTTTAACAAAATCTTGGAACAAGCATTAACCAAGGTCTGCAATGCCGATCATAGTGACTGGGATGTACACATCCCCTCTGTTATGTGGGCCTACCGAATGACCTGCAAGAAGCTAACATGAAGGACCCCCTTTCGGATGGTCTATGGCAAGGAGGCCATTATGCCCATAGAATACATTTTTCCTAGTCTACACATCACAACATTTACAAATATGGCAGAACCTGATATCATGGAGGAGCACCTTGCACATCTTTTGGCATTGGAGGAAGATCAATTTATTGCTAACTTTCATCAACAAGTTCAGAAGGCTCGCAATAAAGCCTGGCATGATCGATATATTCATCAAAAGACATTCATAGCAGGCGACCTAGTCCTCTTATACGATAGCCAATTTGTGAAACACCCAGGGAAATTCTGGCAGCACTGGCTTGGTCCCTACACCATTAAGGAAATTACGAATGGTGGAGCAGTCCGGCTAGCTACCCTGTGTGGTGACATGTTACCTGGCTTTGTCAATGGTAGTCGACTCAAGCCATATAGGGCTAAATGACTATATGGCCATAATAATTGGCTCAGGCACGATCAACCCACTAGGGAGAGGCCACTGACGCACCAGTGGGATACACACGTTGGTCATCCAATCACTCCAGAGGCGCTTGGAAAACCTGCGGCCATAGTGACTCGGGACGAGTCACAAGATTGTGTTGGGGGACTGTTGGAACAGGGTCTCCTATGAGCTGCGAAACTGATCCGATTTGGTATACTTTTGATTATATTTAGTCTAGTGCAGGGGTTTTGGGGTGGGTCAAAGCCCTGAAAGCAT
Source organism: Pinus albicaulis (assembly GCA_034641835.2). NCBI lineage: Eukaryota > Viridiplantae > Streptophyta > Pinopsida > Pinales > Pinaceae > Pinus > Pinus albicaulis. The sequence goes on from CM076569.1 coordinate 98,832,689, forward strand.
TTTAATGGGAAAAAGGGTAAACCAGGGGTCCAAAAACCACGGTTTGTGGACCATAGGAAATTTTAGGCTAGATTATTATATATAGAGGAACATTTTGAATTGTAAGGGAGAAAATGAAGAGCTATTGATGCGAACTGTGGTTTAAGATATCTGTTTGGGTTTTTGGGGAAAGGAATCCTACTGGCTGTGTGCGCAAAGATCTAGAGTCTAGCTGTGTGTGGACCCTACTGCTGTGTGCGCAGGCTGGGATGGGTATTGTAAGAAGGAATTGATGAATTGATGAATAAGAAAGGTTGCTTGAGAACTGAATCTATGTGTACTGTTTGTGCGAATCATTGGTAATTACTGCATTATGCGCATTCTGTATTCAAGCTGCGAAAGATCTGTGTAAGTGTGTTTGCTGTATCTGGATCTGTTATGTTATGTTTTATGCAATATTGTGCTACTGTCATAGAAGATGCGAAAAGAGAATTATCGACCTTGCGCAGAAAGAGGCGATCTGGGTATCACAGGGCCAAACGTAGCTCTGCTTGCCTTACCTATCCTTTCTCAGGGTGCGGAAACTTGGTTCCAACACCCACCCATACTACTTCAGGTGAGACTTTGACCTGTGCAAGAAGGTCACTACCGAAAGGGCTAGTAGTATAGGGGTTTGTTGGCAAACCTTGAACTCCGAACCTGGGTCAGGACCCCTCTAGCCAACATGTTTAATATGCAGGATAGTAAACTAGTGAAGGTTCCTATTCATGTAGGTGTAAATTTATATGTTGAAAAATGTCCCAAGACACAAGAAGAGGAAGAGGACATGTCCCGTGTTCCATATGCAAGTGCAGTCAATAACCTAATATATGGAATGGTATGTACTAGAATATACATTGCATATGTAGTAGGAGTATTGAGCAAGTTTATGTCAAAAATAGGGAAGGAGCATTGGACAACAGTGAAGTGGATTTTCGGGTATTTGTGTGGTACTAGAAATTATGCTTTGTGCTACCAATGAAGAGCAAGGTTCAACAAAGTTTTGGACAACCATGGATTTGTTGATGTAGACTGGGCTGGAGATATAGATCATAGAATATCTACAAGTGGGTATGTGTTTAACCTATTTGGAGGAGAATTCAGTTGGATGAACAAAAGATAGTCTATAGTGGCTCTTTCAAGTACAAAGGTTGAATACATGACAACCAATCATGCAAGAAAGGAAGAAGTTTGGTTTCAGATATTATGTTCAAGTATGGGGTTGGTACAATGAGCTATAAGGATAGAATTTGAAAGTGAAAGCAATGTTTGTCATTGATGTCAACCCAAGCAACACCAGGGGCTACCCCGATATTGCATGGGAATTTTGACTTGAAAACTTACTCTATTCTGAGTCAAGGATATTTTGGATGGTTTCTGCTTGTCCATATATTTCCGTTGATTTATGGAAAGCCACGTAATTCTTAACGTTTTGAGAGATATTCGTGTTTGAAGTTAGTAACCCCAATTGGTGGGCTAAAACCCCATGGGGTTGTGGCATGACAATAATAATTGGTTGTGGTCATTGAATAGTCAATAATTAATAAAATTTTAAACTCCTAAAATCCCTCCAACGTTCACTTGTTGAAGACTCTCTCAACCTAAGAATTTATATAAATTGTGACACTCATATCCTCATGATGTAAGGATTTCGCTACTTAAAACATGTCATCGTGGAATTATCGCTATAATTTTTTTTCTGCGAAGCTTAAGATGCTTAAAAAAAACCCATTTGAGCCAAAATCCTGATGAAGTGTGTGATCAAATTTCAGATATTGGTTCGCTATATTTTCAGAGATATGATCTGAGGAAGTTAGGGTTTTTGCATGCTCTTGAATTTCATGTCGTACAGGTGATCTTGGGAAAATCGTCATAACTTTCTCTCTGAGCATTGAATTAAAATTTTGTAAAAATTGATAGAAAGAGGAAAAACTGTAGTTTGTTTGATATTTTGTCCAGGATCGAAAGTTGAAACAATGATACGTGGCACTTCATACAAGTTCGATCTACTGAACCAGTATATAATCAGGTCATCGTAGGAGATTGGGCATAAATATTTCTTGGAAATCCAATATTGATCTGAACCGTGGGGTTGGAAAGAGGAATTAGAGGGTTGCCACGAGGCAAAATTTATGACCTTGGAGATCCAAAATTACATAGATACACCAGATTCAATATCGAGCTTCTAGAAGGCAAGAAAGAATACACATTCAAGGATCATTGCAGTAAGGAAAACACATCAACAGTTAAGGGTAAGTCTGCTACAACAAGGTATGTATGATTAGTTTTTGTATTTTAATATCATCTCTGACATGTGTTTTTGTAGGACAGTGTAAGTATTTTTTATGTGTGTTTGATTGGGTTTTGTTCATAAATCTTGAACATATTTACATTTGAATTTTGAATATTTCTCTGACATATGGTTTGCAGGATAGTGTAAGTATTTTGTTTTTATATTAGTTTGGGTCTTGTTCATTAATGCATGTGAAAGAAGGAGGAAACAAAACGAAAACTCAGACACATACTAGAAGGACAATGCAACGCCAAAGTACCATTACTTGAAGCAATCACAACAATACCTGAACAACTGCTAGTGTTCAAACAAGCAATGTCAAGTCAAGTATCAGGTCGTGTCAAAAGTCAGTATTGTAAAAATCATTATTGTAAAATTGTAAAAGAGTCAATCTACCTATAGTTGGAGAGGAATTTTTGGGAGGTATAAGTGTCATTGTTGGATAATTTTATGGTTGGGTTGCAAGTCATAGTGTGATTGGGTGATTGGTCTAGTTCAAGAAAATCATTGTGAATCATATTGTATCGTGGATCATTGTCCCTGGTACGGGAGTCCACACTCTTGTCTTATTTCTCATCATTATAGGGTGGCAGGGAGGTGCTAGGTTGGTGCATGAATTCACCTATAGGTTGGAGCTTGTGAACAATTCAAGTTGAAAGGTCAGTCTAGGATGTCAGGGCATCCATTCAGTTGACTACTGAAGAAACAAGGGCATTGGGGCATCCTTCCAGTGGGAGCTGGAGAAGAATTCTTTTCTATAATTCTAGGAATTTTTACCTTTCATTTCAGTTGGGGCTAGAGATTAAATAATTTATTAGAAAAGCGTTCGGTGGTTTTTGACCCAGAGGGGGTTTTCCACCTAAAATTCGTGTGCCTATTGTGTTCTATTGTTTATTATTGTTACTAGATAAACATCAAGAATAATTGAAGATTAACTAATGCTCTGAAAATATTTAAAAGTTATAATTGATAAGAAATATTGATTCCCCCCTTTCAGTATTTCCAATAGAATAAACATTGCACATGTAGTGGGAGTATTGAGCAGGTTTATGTCAAAACTAGGGAAGGAGCATTGGAAAACAATGAAGTGGATTTTCGGGTATTTGTGTGGCACTAGTGATTATGGTTTGTGCTACCAATGAAGACCAAGATTGGACAAAGTTTTTGACATCCATGATTTTTTTGATGCAGACTGGGATGGAGATAGATCAGAGAATATCTACAAGTGGGTATGTGTTTAACCTATTTGGAGGAGAATTTAGTTGGATGAGCAAAAGACAGTTTGTAGTGGCTCTTTCAAGCACAAAGGTTGAATACATGACAACCAATAATGTAAGAAAAGAAGCAGTTTGGTTGCAAATATTATGTTCAAGTATGGGGTTGGGACAACGATTTATAAGGATATACTTTGACAGCCAAAGTGAAATTTACTTAGCAAACAACTCTGGTTATCATTCAAAGGCAAAGCACATTGATGTTCAATATCAATTTGTGAGGGATATGTTTGAGGACAAAAAGGTGTTGCTGGTAAAGGTGGACACTTAGAAGAATGTTGTAGAGGCATTGACGAAGTCTGTGAGGACTAATGATTTTTCTTGGTGTAGAGAAACAATGGGCGTTGCAGGGTTGGATCAATGACTAAGATTTGATGTGAACCCATGTGTGGAAATAAAACAACAAGTGGGAGAATGTTGGGTGTGTGTTATATTCTTTCCACGATTAGTTTACAGGGGGGAGGTAGAGAGTGTACACCTCAAAGATGTTCCTGGGGTAGGCGCCCCAAACATATATATATATATATATAATGAGGATTCAATAATATTTGGGCAGACGCTAGGATGGGGGGCGAACCCAAAGACGGTGGGCGGACCCATGGATGGGAGGAAAACCCAAATATGGTGGGTGGACCCAAAGACAGTGGGTAGACCTACCCATGGTATTGTCATGGTTTTTGCACATGGTTTGGTTCATGATGGTTTTCTGCCCATGGTATTTTGTAGATCCGATCAAGGGAACTACATTTATGTTCTAATCTAGGGTTATTATATTTGGGTTTATGAATGATTCAACATGTATATATATATGTATTGTAAAATTGAAAGTAATTTAATGAAAAATTAATCTGGTACTCCTGGTTTTGGGATCCAGGAGAAAATATCTATGTATATTTGTTTTACATCCTCGCAATTGTTTATTTTTTTTTTGTTTTAAGAATTTGTTTGCAGGTAATTTCTGTACAAGGTTAAAACCTACATGATTTGGATAGAGGAAGAATATAATTAAGAAGGTATGGATTGGTATTGGAAGGGTATTTTTCTTGGTCTAGAGGTCTTTTAATTTTCCATCTAAATAATCTATAATAAGAGAAGAGATTTGTGGGTTTTCCTCTCTAGTGGAGAGGTTCTGGCCCTGGCTTGCAACCTACATTCCATGTTCTTGTGTACTGTTTATATTATTTTTTTGGTAGTTTGATGATAAGAAAAAATAAAAATAACAGAAGAAGTTAATAATAAAGAAAAATTAAAAATACATCACAAGTAGTTATCAAGTTTAAGAGAAATCATCCTAATTGACACCTTCACTATAAAATCTTACCAACTCTAAATTCAATGGTGAATGACATCCCTAAACTTAAGGAGGATCATGAAGGAGTGTGAAAGGGATGTGAATTAGGTAAAAATTTTAAGAAACCATCTAGAAGTAGCACTTCAAGATCAAAAGAAATCCTTTATCTCATTCACTCTAATGTTGGTGGTCCTATGTCTACAAAATCTCTTGGAGGTCACCTATATTATGTCACTTTAATTGATGACCACTTAAGGAAAATTTGGATCTATTTGATGAAGTCCAAGGATAAAGTATTTGAAAATTTTCAAGAATTAAAAGAAGTATAAAATATTATAGAAATAAGGATAAAGGTACTAATATCTAATAATGGAGAAGAATACACTTCAAAGGAGATCATAGCTTTCTGAAAGGAGGCAGAATTAAGAGGGAGTTGATAGTTCCATATAATCCACAGAAAAAGGAAGTAGCAGAATGAAATAATTTCTCGACTGAGGAAAGTGTTAGAGCCATGTTACATGATAGAGACTTGCCTAAATTTCTATGGAGTGAAGCAACTAAAAATGTTGTCTACATTCAAAATCGAATCCCTCACAGATCACTAGACAACATGATTCTTGAAGAAGCATTCACTCGGAAAAATTTGTGTGTAGACCATCTCTGAATATTTGGTTGTCTTGTGTACATTCACTTTCTAAAAGATAAAAGAAAGAATTTGGATCCCACAAGAGTGAAGGGTATATTTTTTGGCTATAGTAACACTTCAAATGACTATAGGATCTACATAAAGGAAGGGTGAAAAATTGAAGTAAGTCGAGTTGTGATCTTTGATGAAAGTATAACATTCGAGAAATTGAAGGACCTCCCGATTGACTCTGATGATGAATAAATTTCCAATATTTGAAGAATGTCCTAGGGAGGAAAAGGATTCAAATCATGAAGATGAAGGTCCCAGTGAACCTGCACAACAATTCTTCATCCTTGAAAATAGAAAGAGACCTAATTGGTTAAAGTCTACTCTTCTAGATGTGGAAGGACATGGAGCAGCCAAAGGTACATTTCAGGAAAGTAAAAATCCTAAAAGATATTCAGGGTATGCAACCTATATGAAAAATTTAATTGAAGCATATCCATACACCTTTAAAGATATTGTCAAACATCAAGAATGGAAATATGTTATAAATGAAGAATATCAATCAATAATGAAGAATGGAGTTTGGTAAATCGATATTAGTCCTGAAGAAAAATATGTGGTATATTCCAAGTGGCTCTACAAGATTAAAAATGCAGTAGATGGAAGTATTGATAAATATAGGGAAATATTTGTGGCTAAGGGTTTCTCCCAACAAGAAGGCATCTATTATGAAGAGACACTTGCACCTACAACTAGGTATACAACTATATGATCGTTGGTCTCTTTGACAACATTGATGGGATGGAACATCCATCAAATGGATGTTAAGAAAACATTCATGAGTGGCACTATCGATGAAGAAGTATATATAGAAAAACCCTTGGGAATTAAATTGAATGATAAAGAGACTCATGTATGCGGGCTGAAGAAGGCACTTTATGGTCTTAAACAAGCTCCAAAGGCTAGGTATGATAGGATGGATACATATTTGAAAATTTTGGGTTTATTTAAGAGTTTTGTTGATCCATATCTCTATATCAAGGCTATGAGGGGTGAGCTTCTAATAATTCTTCTATATGTGGATGATATTCTCATGAAAGGTGTGGAAGGTCGTATTCAAGAATGCATTTGGAATCAAAATTATTTATGAAGGATCTAGGGTTGGTGCACTGTTACTTAGGGTTGGAAGTTTGGAAAGGACATGATGAGCTATATATAGGTCAAGGAAAATATGTATGCTACAAAGGTTTGACATGATGGATTACAAACCTATGACAACCCCTATGATAAAAAAATTAAAGAGGCTAAGAATTTTTTATTCAAGATTTGTGGATTCGACAAGGTATAAACAATTGGTTGGATCTCTGATGTATTTGGTAAATACTCAACCAAACATTTGTTTTGCACTGAATATTCTCAGTTAGTTCTAGATATAACCCAAGTATGAACATTGGATAGCAGAAAATCATATATTGAGATATTTGCGAGGAAAATTCACTATTGCCTGAAGTATGATAGAAAGAATGATATCCAATTGATTGGATATACAAATTCTAATTGGGGAGGCAGTGAGACAGACAGAAGAAGCACTACTGGAGGATGTTTTAGTTTGGGATCCTATATGATATCTTGGATGAGTAGAAAGAAAGAGTCAATTTATTTAAGTAGTGTTGAGGCTAAATACATTGCAACATGTGAAGTAAGTAGAGAAGTTATCTGGTTGAGGAAGTTATTGTCCGACCTATTTGAAGGACCGATGGAACCTATGGTTATACATTGTGATAACGCCAGATTCATATGGTTATTTGAAGACATAGAGTTCCATGGAAAGACAAAACACATAAATAACAAGTATTATTGCATACGTAAGCTGGTGCAAGATGGAGTACTGCAACTACAGTATATCTCCAACGATGAGCAGGCAGCTGAAATTTTGACAAAATATCTTGCTAATAAGAAACTTGTATATTTGAGAGACAAGATTGGATTGGTTGATATATCCTCCCTAGTTGAGAGGGATAGATAGACACATCATTCTTGTCTTCACTTTGTGAAGAAAGAATGGAGTATTGAGTAAGAATTTGGTTTTCGATACTCTTTCAGGATGAGGTAGGGAATCCAATAGGTAAGAGTAGTCGAAGAGGAAATTCCTTGAGGATGTGTTATTCCAAGGTAGGAATTATCCTAAAAGAACACACCCTTTGAAAAATCGGGTGGGGTATGTGCCTTACGAGGAAAGGATGATGGTGTCTATCAGTCATTGGTCTCGCCAACATAGTTCTTTGATCTTGTGGAGAAATAGATTTGTTAGTAAGGGCCTCGCTATGTGACAATGTTGGTTGGTATGATAAGATGCAAAGATATTAGATGAAATGATTACTTATAATATGGCTAAAAAATCTGACTCTTCTTATGAGATCTCTTCAGTTTGAGAATTTCCATGTACCATTATGAATACCTCCCTAGTTAAGAGGGAGTGTTGAAATCTGTAACTAGGTTCGGTATTCATAAATATGAAATGTACACTTGATTCTTGTATATTGTAAAAATAGAGAAAAATTATTATTATTATTTTTTTAGCATGGGTTTTGTTGTGGCTCATTTGCGATATCTTTTATTTTAAATTTTTCAAAAATACAAAAAATAGAAAATTGTGAAAATGTATGCTAAAGAATAAAATTTCATGTACTTTAGCATAAAAATGTAATATTTGTTACATTAAGTGTAAGGTTTAATACTTTAAGCTTTTGTGGAAGCGGGTCCTAGTACACAGCTAAATAGCGAGCAGGTTATGAAGCGGGATCCGATGGTTCATCAGGCAAGGAATAAAAGTGTCAACTCGTGGACACTTTTAGCACGCGGGTTAACAAGGAGGGTGCCTCCGCAGTTGACCCTGTCGACTGCGGGGCTGATCCAGATCTGCGGCTGAGATTAACTGCGGGGGCATGAACCCAAAGAGCCCTCCATACTGTTATGCCTCCCGTAGTGACATGAGCAGCCAGTTGGTGACAACTATCAGCCACGCCAGGGTACTTTTAACGGTCTTTTGGCGCGTCATTTTAGCATTTAAGTCTTAAGCCCGTGCCACCTATTTACTATGGGTTCTCATCGTTTCAACTTTATTGTTGTTCTACCGTATTTGATAATTTATCTACCTTGTGTCTTTCCCTATTGTCTACCACCTTGTCGCTGTTTATCATCTCAAGCTGAATTGTGGCCAAGCGTCCATTCATTTCAGGTTCTTCCTATCATATTCCTCTCATGGACACTGAGAGAGATATTCAGGATACTGTATGTTCTTTAGACCACCTTCTGTTCTATCAACATGTATATCTGAATGATAAATATTCTCCCATTTTCACTGCCATGGTCAAAGCAGGTGTGTTTTCTGCATGCATTCCAAGAACGCACCTTTTTCCTAAGTTTGTGTATTGGTTAGTGTCAGTCATGTACCTAGGAAAGTGTTTCGTGATGAATTGTCAAGGAGAAAATGTCTTGCAGGTCTCAGCTCTATTAATTCGTCAAGCTATGTGTTACCCTAATTCAGAGTCCTATGTCCAATTCACTGATGATTCATTAATATCACATTATGATAGCCTTGCAGGTCAAGAATTCAATCAATTTATCTTTTTCCTGAAGCCATATATGAAGCAGTTTGCACCTGACAATAAAGAATTCTCCATGGAGGTTTTCGATGAAGAAGTTTGACCAGTACTGAGGTGCATTTCGAAGATATTGGGAAAAGACGATGACAACACAGTAGATAAATCAGTTCCGGGAATATTCGCCTTGATGATGAAGCCATGGGTAGTAGTAGATATTCCTTCTTATTGGCAAGAAGCTGTCAATTCTCAGCTCATGAGCTTATCACTGACGGGTTCATTCAGGTTTCCTTATCTTGTTATTTATCTCTTTTTACATCAAAATTTAGAAGAATTCATGCTTCTGGGGTTAAATATTATGGATATGAATAAGAAGAGACAGTCAGTGGTATTTTAGACAAACATAGTAAAGAAATAACAGAATGAGGAGGGTCTGTTTGACTTTGCAAGTCATTTTATGTCTATTGCATATAGAATTTTGAATGGGATCTCTCCCCCATGCTTTTTGCCAAAGGCTCAAGAGTTTTTGCAGTTGGGGATAAATTGTAAGTTTGGTGATTGGTACGTCTTTGAAGATAATTATGAAATTAGACTCTATGGAGCTAGTGTAGAACCTTATAGGCTTCCTGTATTTGTGCCTATGAGATTATTTGCTTTGGAGTTCATTAGGAAAAGTTTAAATGTTGATCAAATACATTTTGTGCCTATGAAGAAAGGTCATATGTTTAAGTTGCCAATGGCTGTTGGTCTTTTTATAGTCAATATGAGACAGGCAACTGATGAAGTCACTAGGATGTTAGATGAAATGCATCTGCTGTTAGGAGAGAAGTGGGCTTAGGACCCTCATAGCATGATTTCTAATAGGAGAATTGAAAATGGATATTCAAAATTCATTCATGAAAGCATACCTGATATAGAAAAGATGGAAAATAAGGGTTTTGCAGGTTCTGTGAGCTCAAATGTACAAAATCCTGTGATATCTGAGAAGTCAAATAAGAGAGGTAAAGAAGCAGCGATTGATTCAAAATATGAAGAACAAAGAACTGAAAAGAGGGCAAAGCTCAAAGAAGACTCAACAGATGCTCAACCTGGTTTCTCACTACAATTGGGAGATGAGAAAAATGTCCCGGATTCACCAATAAGACATGATAACACTCAGGAACAAGTGCCCTTAATTAAGCAAGTGTTTGCTCATATTTCAGAAATAAATCAAAAAATGAAGGCAAGCATGGAGGTTCAAGATGAGTATCAAATAACCCCAGATCAAACAAGATTGTTGACTACAATGGATCTTGAAAAGGATCAATTTAATATTTCCCTTTCACATCCCTCTGATATGTCTATAGGTTAATCCAATAATTTCAATACTGTGAATCTAACTGTAGATGTAAAGAAAATTCCATTGCTTGAAAAAATAAATTTACATATGTGTTACACAACATTTTGTCACTGTCCCTGCAATCCCCATCCTGAACATTGGAGGCTCATTTCTGTGACCAAAATAAAGTGTCATGCCTTACAAACACCATCATTGCATCCCTTGCCATGAACACAACATTCATTCTGTTGAAAAAATCCTGAACAGACCATCAGAAACACTTATTTTTGCCTTCGTGCTAGTAGACCGTTATGCTCTTGCGCCGATCAGGAAATTAACACTGGGCCCCGCACCCATTGGCGCTCTGTCCCAGTTAGCTGCCCGCGCCAACCTATTTATGGAATTTTTTGTAAAAATAGAGGCGAAGTTTCCATCATAACAAAATTTGTGGGCGAGTCATCTGGAGTGGTTCGATTGAATAACCACGACCTTCCTCCTTTAGCCTTTTGTTTCCACCTTTTGGGGAAACCTCCCAAGGGATAAGGCCTCCCTTCCACTATTGTAGGGATCCCAACCTCCTCCTCTCCCTCTAAAAATACAACCATCTTCCATTGATGTGCTAGCTGAACTGAACATATTATATCTGAAACACTAAAGATATTTCTGTACATTTTGTTAGAAAAGATAGAATAGAAGAGATCCTCATCGAGAGAGCTTAGACTTGTGTCTTCATCCCATCCGAATTCCCTAACGATTCATCCAGACACGATTTGACTGAACCCCATTGAAGGAGCCTATGACGTCAAGGCTCGGTTGTAACTCTTTCTTCTATTAATACATATACATGACTATTGTCCGATTCCCGTCTTGCGTTATGTGCTTTGTTTGATGCAATATGATTAACCCTCCTTGACTGGTTATTTGATTATGAATGAAATCATTTTTTCGTATGCTGCTCTTGTTTTCTGATCTTCGTGCATGTATCCGAGCATTGTAGCAGAAGGATTGTGACCCATCGAAGCAGAGATCAAGAGGCCATCACCACCATAGCCACAATTAGCATTGGACTCAAGGTAGGTCGATCTACGCTGTCCTTTTCATTAATTAATTAAGGAACCTACACTTTAGCTTGTCCCTTTGTTACTAGACCCACTTTAGAGCTAGAGGGATCATCTATTTCCACAAAGAGGATTTATCTGCATAACAAATTAGTGACTCCATTGGGGATCAGTGTGAGTTTTTCGTTTCGCCCTTGTCAAGTCGACTTCGGTCGTTTCCTTGCTTGTCTGTCTTTTTTTATTTCCTTGATTGTTTAGAAAGCTCCTGTTCAGCTCTAGAGTGTCAAGATTGACCTATGCTCATTTTTTTTCCCATTCTCCCATAGATATTCATCTTGGCACACTTTTTGTTTGAACAGTCACGCCAATTGGCGCTTGTTGCTTTTGTTGCAGTAGCGCCAACCCTTGTTTGGCATAGATTATCACCTTACAGTCGCGTTGAACCCTGTAGGGTTTGGTTTGACCTCCCTGTTGAGTTTTTGGTTAGTTGTGCTTGTCTCTGGTTTGTTTTTGGTTTGCAATTGGTCTTTTTCGAGTTGCTTTTACTATTTTAGGCTTGCTCTTCTCGACTGTTTTTCTATTTTCATATCAGTGTAGTTCGTAGCCCTAGGGTTATAGGTCTCTTTCGCTCACTGAGCCTTCTGGTTGAAGGTCGAGTCTTTTGGTTTTTGTCAATTCAATTACTTGATCCGTTTCCTGAGTCTTTCTTGATCCTTTGAGTTTTGGTTTGTTGAATGATTACTTTTGTGTTTGTTTGACTCTCCATATCTTCATTCGAGCATAGATTACATTGCTCGTCTTGGGTTGTTTAGAAGGCTTTCTCTTTGCTTGAAAGAGTGTGTCATTGGTCTGAGTGCTTTTTGTGTTTATGTTGCTTTGATTGAATCATTCAATTTAGCTCTCTACATTCGAAATACTCAGAACTAGTGTTTTCTTTGTTTTTTTAATGTAATTAGTGCATTGTGTGCTTCATCTCATTGAAAAATAAAAAAGTTGCATCCTTTCATTTTCATCGAAAATGAAAGTCTTTCGCATAACTAGCGCTTGCATCTACAAAATAGTTTTCATTTCTCTTTTGATTGTATTAGGTGCATTAGGAGACTTCTTCGTATGTTTTCTATGTTTGCTTCTTTCTGAAAGATATCTATCCTTTTCGTAGTTAGCATTCATCGAATGGAAAATGTTGTTCTATTGCATATAGCTTGCATTTAGGAAAGTTGAGATCATAATTCGGTAGGGCCTTGAAACTGAAATGCTAATTCAAGATCAACTTTAAAATCAATTGAATTAAACTAAGGAAGCATTGAAACCTAACACAAACATTTTTAGTGGTCTAGGCTAGAGACGTGTTCTGGCATCTTAAAACCTAGTAGCTGTCGTTCTCCATCTAGCCTTAGACAACGCTAGTACGGACTTGTGCTCCCCTTACCATCAAGTATATAAAGGGAGACCCCATTAGGTTCAAATCCTTTATCCATAGGAAGCCTAGTCTTCCACCCTATAACTGTGATACACTGAACACAACATTCAAGGAGACTACCTACATGTACGTTAAGTCCTTGGTCATTTCTCTTTCATTTGATCACCAAGGTGTATATAGCAGTTCACGAAAACTTGGTACACCCTCTTTCTTAGATTACTTGAGTAGTCATTTCGATATTTTTGTGACTCCTTAAAAAGAGAAGAGATCATCGAGCACTTGTCCTTTCAGGCTTGTTTTAAAATTGAAAGTGACTAGAGTCATATTTTGACTATTTCTCGACTCTTAAAACATGAAACAACAAAGTTCAGTTTCAATGTCGTAAAATTAATTACCCATGATCACATGCTCGTTAAAAGTTTGTTACTTGGCTTTTTTTTGTTTTTCCTTAGAATTTGATCTTGAAGCCCTCAATCGGCTATCCCGTTTTCCTTATTGTGTTGAAATACTGTCACAGTGGCGGAACCACCAGTTTCATCGTCTTCTTCACTACCACCTAGTGGTAGTTCTTTTCCTGAAGTTTCTTTTGAAACCCCTCAGTCCACTAGGTGTGCTGATTTTTAGCAGCCTATCCTCCTGAATGTATTGCCTCTTGCTACCCGATCTCCCCCTGAAGAGTTAGTTGAGTTCAATTGGCCTCCTCCGAGTGCTTGGTCTAGTTTTGGGGATGAGGGAGAATTCCATCCGCTTACTTCGGGGTCTCTATTTTTAGCTGCTGCTTTACCTCCTAGCCCTCATAGTCTTTTCGAATATATCACAACTTTTTCAGACATGGATTCTTCGAGTCTTGTCAGCAGTGAAGAAATGGCCGTGTCCACAGGAGAATATCAGATTTTCCCTGAAGATATCCCTAATGTCTCTGATCAATCTTCCCCTCCATCGGTGTCACTTCCACCTGGTTATCAAATTTTGAGTCAGATTATTTCTAGTGTTGCGTCCATAGCATTCTCCAGTACTTCGACTCCTCCAAGGAGTTCAGTCCTTCCTTCATTAGGACTGTCACCGTCGATACCTAGTTCGTCGGTCGTTGTTACATATGTCCCAATCCAACCTACCGTTTGTGTGGCTTCATCTGCACCGGATGTTACACATTAGTCATCTAGATCTTCTATTGTTCGTAGTTCCATCTCCATTAATCCTACATTCTCGGTTAGGCCTGCCGCGAGTGGATCACAAACTCGCGCAGTGGAAACCCAATCTGCTTCTGCACCCATGGTTTCCACTTATACTTTCGATGAACACATGTTGGATATTCACCGATGGTGTGCTCCCTCTCTGGACGATCAACAACAGAACTCTCAAGGTTCTCAACAGCTCCAAGGTCCTGTCAATCCTCCACATCACTTGATGTCTACAACAACCCCGTTTATTTGCCTCTTGTTGATCCAAATTAGGCTGATTATCTGCCTCCGGTTGATCCTTATTGGACCATCCCTCATCAAGGGCCGGTGATACAAGGAAAACCCTCTGGTCTACAAATACAACCCCCACCAGGGACAACCTTATGGTCTGCAAGGCCAACCCTTACAGGGTTAATCTTCGGTCCAACAACCCTATGGTCCTTCCAGTAAACCTCAGTATCAATATCAACCAGGAGCGTCTTACGTTCCTGGGGGGAAAATCTATCCACCACAGGGGCAACCTCTTACACAATAGCAGTAACCGTACGTTCAGTATGGCAAAATCTTTGTACAACAAGGACAAGACTATGGTCCTGCTCTCGGTCAACCTAGTCATCAAGGACAACCTGGTCCATCGCAAGCATCAGGCCCACCTCCTCCACAAGGGCAGACCAGTGGCCCTCAATATCCAGGCCAACTTGCTTCGCAGGGGCAGCCTGCCCAACCTCAGCAGTCAGTTCAACCTATTCAACAACCAGCTCAATTTGTTCAGCAACCAGTTCAACCTGCTCAGCAGCCGGTTCAACCTGTTTATCCTACTTAGCAAGGTCTGCCTGCTCATTAGGGTCAGCCTGCTCATCAAGGTCCACCTACTCAGCAGGGCCCTCCTGCTCATCAAGGTCCACCTACTCAAACTCAAGGTGCTTATTACCATCCTCAAGGCCAATATCAGTCGGTATATAGTGCGCCTTAAGGTTTCACTTATTACCCTCAAAATAAATCCTAGTTGGTTTATCATCAACCTCAAGGAAATGCTTACATTCTGCAATAGAATCCATACGTTGCCCAACAAGGACCTCAGTGGTATGGTCAAAATCAATATCCTGGTCCTCAACCCTAGTATGGGCTGAATTATCATGCGTATAACCCCTATGATCAAAATCCTCAAGGACAAAACATATGGGGGTAGAATTTCTCTTAGGCTGGGTGGAATGTTAACACAGGTCTTTAATAAAGACCTACAATGCCTTTTAATCCTCAACTACTATTTCTCGCTACATTGGAACTTCCAGATGTGTCAAACCTTACGAATGATCCGATTATTCATAACTCGTATTGGCCTCCAGTTCTGACTAAGATTCCTGGTGATTGTCCTAAGTTTGAGGGCAAGTCCGGAGAAGACCCCCAAGTGCATGTTATGACTTACCACTTGTGGTGTTCCTATAACTCCTGGGTTGACGATTCCATCCGACTCTGTCTTTTCCAACGGACCCTTACAGGTGCCGCTGCAAAGTGGTACATCGTATTATCTCGTGGCATTTTCCAAGATTTCAACTCTTTAGCCATGGTGTTTCTTACCAATTTTCAATTACCGGTTCGCTATGAGACTGGGAAACACCTCCTCACATCCTTGAAACATGACCGAGCTACTCACATCTCGGATCATATTCATGAATGGAGGCATCGTCGTCACTTTATTAAGTTTGATATTCCTGATCAAATTCTAACTGATCAACTTCTAACTGATCAACTTCTAACTAATATTCCTGATCAACTTCTAACTGATGGGGGCATGTGTAACCGAAGAACAGGCCATTGCTTGTGCCTAGTACCTTGATCTTGTGTACTCCCAGTCTGGCACGTTGTATATCTTGCCTGATGCCCCTCGACTTGGAACTTCTAAAGCACCAACAACCCCATCCGTTGATGGTATTATTGGTTCCATGTCTCATACTTCTCAGAAGTATTCTCATTCAAATTTTGGGAATCAAAAGTCTAATCCTTCCAATGATGTTGCTTCTCAACCTACCCCGAACTCTAGTAAAACCACGGAAGTCAATGCCGTTCAGGCCAATCCGGCGGATAAAACTTCTAAGGGGAAAAAGAAGGGTAAAGGTAATGCCAAAGTCGATACCCCGAAACCAGATTCGTCAAAATCTCATGTTGATGATGGTTCATAGCATAAGTCGAAGTACCCTTGTTTGATTTGTGACGAAGAGCACTACACCAAGGACTGTCCTCGATGGGCCGAAGTAAGTAGATTTCTCAAAGGCACCCAGGGAACTATGGCTATTCTTAAAGAACCTTTTCCATCTCAGCAGACCCAAAGGGTAGAGAAACCTCAGTCCTCTGCCCCAATTGGCTCTCAGGTGTTCATAATGAACGGTTCTGCATCCGTTTGTATTGCTACTTGGTTGAAAGATTATACCGAATCGCCTGAGGCAGTAGGGAAAGAGATCGCTGATGGTCCTCCTCCTCTGCCTGCTTTTATCCCTCTTCAGATTGAAAGGCCCAGTACTGAGCCTGTTGTGTGGCCATATTCCAAAGGTGTACTGCGCAAGTCTTCTTACAATCCAAACATCCGTGCTACTCAACATTACAGTATTGTTGAGGATTTGGCTTAGGCGTCATCTGCAATGTTCGCATTAGAAGTACTTCATAGTTGTCCGTCTCAACAGAAGGCTTTGCTATCTGCGATTGGCGGGGTTGATCCTATTGATACTAGCCTTCTCGATTTCGATTTAGAGAATTTTGTTCCACGACTCCCGCACCAAATTGCCTCATCATACAAGTTGGTATTAATGGCCTCATATCCATCGAGCAATTGTGGACGATGGCGCATCTATGTGCATCATGTCATCTTCTTGCTGGAAAGCCATCGGTTCTCTGGCCTTGAATTCATCACTTTAAAGCATTTGATGGAAGGGAATCAAAACCTTTGGGTGTTCTCGCTAGTTTACCGATTACCTTGAAAGAGAAGATAGTCAATGTCGAGGTAGAAGTAGTTGATGCCAAGCTCAATTACAATATTCTCCTCGGTCATAGTTGGACTCACGCCATGTTGTGCGTTCCATCCACTCTCTTTCGTGTCCTGAAATTCCCTCACAAAGGAAGGATTGTTACTGTTGATCAATTGTATTTCTTCACCTCTTCTTCCAAGAACAATGTTCCGTATGTGGATCAGATTCCGACTCTCTACAAAAGCATTGGGCGTTGGGCTAGGTCTCTTCAAAGACCCTGCCCTCATGGGGATTTTCCCCCTTCCTCGACCCAACGTTGTTCAGATCAATATGATCTCTCGGTTTGATGGCCCATGGATCATCCCTTCGCTTGAATAGATCGATTCTTTCAGAGGTTTGATGCTGTTGAGTCCGATTGAGATTGACTATTGTGAACTCATCGTGGCTTCAGAACCTCTGTCTTCTGATCATGCACCTTTGAGCATGTCTCTTGACACTTATTCTCAATCCCCTTGGCTTGGAGATTCAGATTCGCCTGATTCCTTGAAAGAGATATTTTCCTCCGACACATATACTGACACATACTGACACATGAAGTTTTTACAGAGGGTAACTTGAGTAACATTACGCAAATGATTCCTATCAAAATTTCTGTGAAACCAGGAATCGTCGAGAACATCCATATCGGGGTCACCTATTATTCAGATGAAGTCGAGGTTTATAATAGCCTTTTTCGTGAGTTCCGCGACGTCTTTACATGGTCCTATGAAGAAATTCCTGGCATTGATCCCAGTATAGTGGTGCATGAAATTCCTACCTACCCGAGTTCGAAGCCTGTTCGTCAACGCCTTCATCCTGTGTACCCTCGGAAAGCTGCTGCCATTAAAAGTGAATTTGAAAAACTTCTCAACACTGGTTTCATCTACTTGATTCCCTTGACACAATGGGTCTCCAACATTGTCCTTGTAGATAAGAAAAAGGGTACAATTCGGGTCTGTGTTGATTATCGTGACATCAATTAGGCTTGTCCTAAGGATAATTATCCTACTCCCTTTATCGATCATGTTGGCTCAAGGGGTCCTGACCTAGGTTCAAAGGTTAAGGTTTGCCAACAAACCCCTATACTACTAGCCCTTTCGGCAGTGACCTGCTTGTGCAGGTCAAAGTCTCACCCGAAGCAATATGGGCGGGTGCTGGAACCAGGTTCCGCACCCTGAGAGGGGACAGGTAAGCCAAGCAGAGTTACGTCCAGCTTTATAATGACCAGATTGCCTATTTCAGAGCTGGATCTATAGGTCTCCTTCGCATCTATGTGCGCAAGGTCAACTATACTACGGTGCTCAACAAATTATATACTTCTAAGACAATAGCATAGTATTGCATAACACATAACAGAGAGATCCAGATGTAGTAAAAACACTTACACAGTAATTTCGTAGCTTAACACAAAATACACATAGTGCAACAGTTACCACAGATTCGCATAAACAGTGCACATAGATTCAGTTACTCAAACAACCTTTCTTATTCATCAATCTGTCAATTCCTTCGTACAATACCCAAACCCGACCTGCGCACTCAGCAGCAGGGTCCGCACACAGCAGGACTTGGGATCTCCGCGCACACAGCTAGCCAGAGTCCTTTCCCCAAAACCCCAAACAGATCTATTAAACCACAATTTACATCGAGAGCTCCTTATCTTTCCTACCTTACAATTCAAAATGTCCCTCTATTTATAACAATATAGCCTAATCTTTCCTATGGTCCGCAAACCGTGGTTTGCGGATTCTAGGTCTACCCTTTAACCCATTATAATGCTTTCGAGGCTTTTTCCCACCCCAAAACCAATTTCGCAGCTGGTAGGATACCCTGTTCCAACAGTCCCCCAACACAATCTTGTGACTCGTCCCGAGTCACTATGGTGGTGAATTTTCTACCTCTGCACAAAGGGCATTGATGGCTGCGATCATTGGAGGTAACACTTCTTAACTTTGAGCAGCAGCACTTTGTGCAAGGTCTACAAGCTTCTGGGAGGCAGGTCCTTCAGTTGCCTTGGTGACACTCTCTAGTGTCTGAGTTAGTCGCTTGATCGCGCCATCTACATTCTGTGAATTCTGGAGGGCTGCGGTAGCCCAAGGTTTCAGACGTTCCGCAATGACATGATGTTTGTGCCGAAGTTCCTCAATCTCTTCCTGGAGATCATTTCTGGTCTTCAATCGTGCCAAGCGCTGTGCAGGAACCAAGGTGGGAAGCATAGCTTTGACCTGCTCGGAGGCCTCTTATTTCTGCCGTAGGTCCTGATTGATTTTTTGAAGGACCGGGTCGTGATGGACCTCAGTCCAGAGTTGCATGGCTGACTCTAGAAATTGGGCACCTTGGGAAATTTTCCCTGAAATAACGTTCGTCGCGTCGGTTACTAGTGCAGCACGCTGGGCGCATAGTTACGAAGGCGTTTCGGGTTGTAGTTTGGCATTTAAGTCGGTGATTTGCTGCTCCAGCTGTGTCTTGACGGCATGCATTTCCATCCTAGACGCTTTTAGTGCTGAAACCAATTTTTCCACTTTAGCCCGAGGCATGGCTGCGGCCGGGATCTCGTCTGTAACCTCCATGCAGAGCTGGTGGATTACTGTTTCAAGCTCCAGCTTCTATGAAACGGTGAGGAGAAAATTTGCGGCTTGCCGCATGATGGTCTGCTAGGCCGTACCAAGCTTTTGGTGTATTTTCTGGTCGCAATGTTTAATATCCTGGAATATAACATTGTGGAGGCCTTGTAAGGCTTCGTGGGGCATCTTAGCCAAATCCAGCTGGATCCCTGTTCCTTCTTGGAGCTGAGTTCCTACTAGGGTAGCACTAGGTACAGAACAGAGACGAATTTATTCTGTAACTAGCGCTGTACTGCTAGTTACCGAAGGAGTCACCGTCAGTTAGTGTGACCGTCGCATCATATTGCATGCGGTGGGCGTGCTGTTTCTTTCGAGATCCTAGTGTCGGCTCACCTGACCGCTTCGTACCGTGGGGAGGGGTGGTATCTCTATCATACCCTACCTGAGTCTTGGCCGCGGTGGTCTGTGGCGCCTGTGTATCCTTTTTCGTGGCTATGTCTGAGCTCGTCTGGCTAGGCTCCATGGTCTCCCCACGAGTGGCTGTGAAGCCTTTTTTCCAGGTAGGGGGCCATAGCGAGATCAACAGGTCAATTTCTTCATCTGCTACCATATATGGAAGTGCCGTCCATGTATTATTGTTGAGGCTGCGGATTTGAATATGGTGCATGGTAACTTGGAATGCTGCAACACTTTTGTGTTTGTCATATACCGTCGGGGACAGCTGGGGTCAGGAATTTATGGCTGCTGCCACACTGCTCTGGAAGAGGACCCAAAAAAATTTGTTATCCTCAATATGCTGCACATCCTTAGAGTCCCATAAATGAGCATACTGAGCTCCTTCACACATTCCTAGGGTGAGCTTGGGGAGGACCGACTCCTAAGAGGTGTCCCAGGCGACTAGTGCTATAAGGAGTAATAACCATGAA
Source organism: Pinus albicaulis (assembly GCA_034641835.2). NCBI lineage: Eukaryota > Viridiplantae > Streptophyta > Pinopsida > Pinales > Pinaceae > Pinus > Pinus albicaulis. The sequence continues at coordinate 98,853,267 of CM076569.1, forward strand.
TAGTATAAGGACGTCCCCTACTCCTGGGATTCGTGGACATTAGCCAGAAATTCATCGCATAAATATTGAGCCCAATTGAAAGAGACTCCCTTCGCACACCAGCTGGCTAACTGAATAACATAGGTGGGGATGGTCGCTACCTGGCACTTCCTCATTAGCTTATAGGCTAAGAGCCTAGTACCCATCTGAGTAGCTAGATCATTGATAGTTTGGATCACAAAGCCTTGCTGATTACGACTCATGTTGTAGGTCTTTCACACAAATGTAGTGGTAGTTGCGTCATACTTCTTGCCTACCTTCTCTAGCAGGTGCGGCCCTTGCATAAGAAGGCCTGTAATCTTTTGGATCAATGCAGCATCAATAGGGACTCTATCCCGAATCCACAAGTAGCCATCATGAATTAGGATGAGAAACTGACAAGCCAACCGATTCGTGACATTGTAATGGCAAAAATGGGGCATCCAGAGTAGATTCAAGAGTCCAGACCTGGCCAAGCCACATACCCAGCGCTGAGGAACCACCGTGACCCCATCATTTGTACGGATCGTATCGAAGTACAACACGGGGGCCAACTCAGGGAGGGTTTTAGAGTCCGCCAAGTCGTGATCATCCAGCTTGACCTCATGGAGTCTTCCACAAGGATCACTGAGGACAGGGACTTCTCCCGTGGTTAGGGGGGTTTGCAGATAGGTGACCAAGCCATCCAAGTTTTTTGGTGTTCGTGTGGACGATCTACGTGGGCAAACAAAGGGAGGTAACCAATTGATTGGATTAACAGGTAGAGCACCTTCTTGCGCATCTTGATCTAGAGGAGATGCCGACGGGACTTTGCATGCCTTGGAGAAGTCCTAGGCTTCCCGGTAGCCCATTTCGTAGCTTTCAGGGCTTTTCCTAAGCCTTGTGATTTCTCTTTTCCTTTCCTTGTGACCGGCATAGAGGGAACTTCTTCCAGTTCAGACTCAACGTCCATTATCTCCTCAACGTCAGGCCCTATCGGGGCCGAAGGTTTGACAGGGTTAGTGGCTGCCATCCTTGCGCAAAAGATAAATCCCAGACTTGGGTGACTACTATCGGACGGATCAGGTTGACCAGACATGAGAGGGATAGTGTAGATATGAAAAATCTGATTGCTCAAGTTCTTCTGAGAGAAAAATGGTGAGTGCAAGCTATGCAAGTGAGATGGAACCTCTAGCGGAAATATTTGGCCCCTTCTATAATACCCATAATCGTGCAATGGTAAGGTAAACTTTATTGGAGATGTGTCGCCTAGGAAATGGTAAAAAATCCCCAAAATTTTCTTCATTAAATGCCCAGAGGTCGCTCCTTTTAATGGTAGCTTTTTCTTTTTACCAATTGTCATCGTTTCAACGGCTAGTTTTCGCATCCCCTGTGTTCTTGGCCTATCTGCTATGCTAGGGTCAATCATCTGCATTTTCTGCTCATCCTCCCACAACAAAGGCTTGATTTCTAGGTAACTTATGAATGACGACAAATTTTCCTGACCTCCGTTATCCCCAGAGAGCCTTACCGTCAGTGTAAGTGAGGTTTTCAGAGAGGCTATAGTTAGAGCATATTTCCGAACGAACCTCCTGTAATAACCGGCATGGCCAAGGATTAACCGCAGATATTTTTTTGTTGTCGAGGCTGCCAGATAGATGAGAGCTATGCTTCTTGCACCGATAGCGGGTGTAGAGTGCATTTCAGTGCTACGTGTGCGCAACCTTGAGTTGGAAGTAGATCATGGGTCAACCTGACCTTCTTCTAGGGTTAGGCCGCAGTAGTCGATTATCCCTGGCTCCTTCAGGTCCCACGTGGGTAGTTCAGGGGCCATATATAAGTGTGATTTCCTCCATGCTATCATGTCAGTATCCTGTAGATCTGATGGTCCTTCGAAGCGCAAGGTTAACATAACGCGACATTCTTCCCAATCCTGGAATGCTTCTTTCTGGATGTCCCACGATCGCGTAGGGTTCTGACGTATGGATAGTTTAACGACCCCCAACCTTTGTTCCCTTGGGACCGCAACTTTGAATACTTGTAAGAATTCCTTAATATTACCCGAGCCGTCTAAGCAAGGTAGGTCCCTTACCTATGAGGTGATGCAGCGGAAGTCTTTTGTGACCTGAAGACAACGCAACGCAGAGACATTATGCAACCGGTTCTGCCAATTCTCTATCTCCTCATCGGGATCAGATAAGCATTCATTATCCTCCTCCCTGCAAGGTACTTCATCCATTGTCGGGTTGATCGCATCCTGCACAATTAACTTATAGATATAGTCCACATCTTCCTCCTTGGGTACTGGTTCAGTGTAGCGGTTACCTTCCACAGGGTCTAATGGTACGATCACCCTTGTATCGTTATTTTCGAAGACCATGCTTCTCTTTTTTAGATTAATGATACCACCCATGTCGATGGTCCAATCCAATCCTAGTAATGCAGGGTAGGGGTCCGCATCTTCTACAATCTGAATGACTTAAAAGTCAGCTCGGACCTTAACCCCTGTGATATCTACCATAATCCCTGACAGCCTCCCCAAAGGTACAATCTTCTGTTGATTAGCCATGCATAGCTGGATAGTGGACTATTCCAACTTTGGTTCGCCCATCCGTTGCCAAGTCTGTTTAGGTAATACATTGGCATCCAATCCGAGGTCCAAAATAACCCAGTCCATATCGTAATCGCCGATTTGTGCCGTCAACTGCATCTCCCTCCCAGTGCATTTCTTATATCTGTATAATTTGTGCACATCCTTAATATCGGGGGACACGGTAGAGCGTGTTGCACAACTATCTATTAATGCCTGCAGATTTTTCATTGCCTTTGGGTTACGCATCAACTTCATACATGCCTGCAAGAAAGGTTTAACCTCCTCATCTGCCTTAAGGTTCGCAGGGAGTAGGAACGTAGATGCCTTTGTCTCGATGAAGTCCCTTCGAGCTACTACAAACGTTTCTCTTTCTTTGTCCAGGTCCAGTCCTTCTTGTTTGCTAACTGCCTTGCAGATCAACATTTCAGTTTCAACCTTCTCCTTAGTCCCTCTAGTAGCCAATCCACTATGCGTAACAACATTTAAGCTTGGATCCTTATCCCACATCTCAGTCTTAACCCTTTGCACATTTTGTGTAGGTGGTAGCTACTTCTCCCGTATTTTTTCTATCAAGACTGGACAGTCTTCAAGCGTATGGTCCAACTGTTTGTAGTATCTGCAGGACTGTCTTGTAGGGTTTTGTCGATTCCTCTAAAAGTGCCTTGTTTCTCCATAGTTATAGCAGATCAATAGCCCCTGGCTCTGACTTGTACTTTCACTTCAGCCTCCTCCCCTGCTTTCGGAGGGGGAGCTGCCCATGCCTATGGGGGTTTTTGGCGATGCGGGGTCTGACTGTACCCTATACAAGTTCCCCCGATCTATCATTAGATCATAGGTCCAACAATTTTTCTCATCATGCCCTACTGACCAAAAAAACCGGCACCATTGTTGCTTCCACTCTGGGACGTATGAGCCCAGAAGGGGGAAGTGGTTTGTATCATGCAGTCCAGAGACGCGGCAATACTCCCACCATAACATAGGTCCGCTTGGGCCTAGCTGTACTGGGCTGGGTTCCCCGCTTGATCCAGGGCGCATCGGGCTAGGTCCTCCTGTTTGTAGGTAGTCTGTTGGCAGCGGGCACAGATCCTTCATATGTATAGATACTCGACATCGTAGGCACCATAGATCTGTGCTAGCTTCCCTCCCTCATTCCTTTCGTAGGTCTTGAATCTCCATGTGCATTGCCCAGAGCTGCTCCTGAATTTGATGTACTCCTAACGAAGTATCTTCCCTGGGCATAGCTTCTAGTTTCATAGCGGCTTCCAAAGCTTTTTCCTATGATTCAAAATTCTGGTGACCCATAGGTACGCGCAGGTGAGGTAGCAGCATAACGATGAACCACTCCGTATGTTGTTTATCCCCTTATTTCGTGCCTACTCTGCTTTTCTTCCCAGCCTTTCAATACTTTTCTTAGCATTACCCAACCCCCTTCTCAAAATGCTCCCGGTCCCGGCAACGGAACCATTTTTTGGCTCAAGGGGTCCTGACCCAAGTTCAGAGGTTAAGGTTTGCCAAAAAACCCCTATACTACTGGCCCTTTCGGCAGTGACCTGCTTGCGCAGGTCAAAGTCTCACCCAAAGCAGTATGGGCGGGTGCTGGAACCAGGTTTCCACACCCTGAGAGGGGATAGGTAAGCCAAGCAGAGATGCATCCGACTTTATAATGACTAGATCGCCTATTTCAGAGTTGGATCTATAGGTCTCCTTCGCATATACGTGCACAAGGTCAACTATACTACGGTGCTCAACAAATTATATACTTCTAAGATAGTAGCGTAGTATTGCATAACACATAACAGAGAGATCCAGATGCAGTAAAAACACTTACACAATAATTTTGCAGCTTAACACATAATACGCATAGTACAACGGTTACCACAGATTCGCATAAACAGTGCACATAGATTCAATTACTCAAACAACTTTTCTTATTCATCAATCTATCAATTCCTTCGTACAACACCCAAACCCGATCTGCGCACACAGCAGGACTTGGGATCTCCATGCACACAACTAGCCAGAGTCATTTCCTCAAAACCCCAAACAGATCTATTAAGCCACAATTCGCATCCAGAGCTCCTTATCTTTCCTACCTTACAATTCAAAATGTCCCTCTATTTATAACAATCTAGCCTAATATTTCCTATGGTTTGCAAACTGTGGTTTGCGGATTCTAGGTCTACCCTTTAACCCATTACAATGTTTCGGGGCTTTGTGCCACCCCAAAACCCCTGCGCTAGACTAAATATAATAAAAAATATGCAAAATCGGACCAGTTTCGCAGCTTGTAGGAGACCCTATTCCAAAAGATCAGATCATTGATGACTGCGCTGGGAGTGAGATCTTTTCCCTCATGGACAAATTTTCTGCTTATAACCAGATTAAAATTCTTCCGAATGATGAGCATAAGACTGCCTTCATCTGTCCCTGGGGTACTTTCGCGTATAAGAAGCTCCCTTTCGGCTTGAAGAATGCTGGGGCCACTTTTTAGAGAGCGATGTCATACGCTTTTCACGATATTAAGCACATTGTTCAACCTTATCTGGATGACCTTCCGGCTCATTCAACTAAGCGTAAGGACCATCCTGACCATCTTCATAAGATATTTCTTCGTTGTAGACGCTATAACATCTGGCTAAATCCGCACAAATGCGTCTTCTGCATCGATTCCTGTAGAATCTTGGGGTTTATCATGTCCAAAGACGAGATTCACCTTGATCCGCTCAAAGTCGAGGCTATCATTAATCTCCCCTCTCCATCTTCATTACATTAGCTACAGAGTCTGCAGGGGAAGGATAATTTTTTACGCCGTTTTATACCTAACTATGCAGAAGTAGCTAAAGGATTCATGCGATTACTAAAGCAGTGCGTCCCTTTCCTTTGGGATGAGATCACCAAAATTCTTTCGATGCTTTGAAGACGTTTCTTGTCAACGCTCCTTTTTTGTGTCCCCCGGACTATCATCGTGATTTTTCCCTCTATTTAGCTGCCGCTTTCAGCACGATTGCCATGGTTCTAGTTCAAGACGATGATGACAGTGACGAGTATGTTATCTAATACCTCTCTCGTAACCTTCTCGATACCGAAATGCGCTATGCCCATGTCGAGAAGTTAGCATTAGCTGCGGTTCAAGCGGTTCAACGTTTTTGTCATTATATTCTGTTGCGTACTGTGACTGTGATTTTTGAATGTAACCCCATGACCTATATATTGTCTCGAAAATTGTTGAGGGGAAAATAATCAAAGTGGATTTTTATCCTCCAAGAGTTTGATTTGGAATTTACTACTGCCAAGTCTAAGAAATCACTGGTCTTTGCCGATCTGGTTTGTTCCCTCCCCTCTGACTCCGCTCCATCTGGTTCTAAAGAATGCATTCCGGATGATACACTTTTTCTGATTAGCACCCTTGATCCGTGGTATGGTGATATCATTGTATATCTTTAGAATTCCACTTTTATATCTGAGTTGATGAAGGATGCCTGCCAATGCATCCGCCATCAATCGTAACCTTATCGTATAGTTGGAGATACACTCTGCCACATAGGGGTAGATTCCATTCTCCGTCGGTGTTTGACCCTTGAGGAGGCTGAGAAAGTTTTGAATGATTGTCATAGTGGCGCCTGTGGCAGTCACATGTTTGGTTATGCCACTGCACAAAATATTCTTCATGATGGGTATTTATAGCCCTCTATCTTCAAGGACTGCATTGTCGCTGTCCGTAAATGTCATGATTGCTAGATCTATCAACGCAAGATGCACACGCTGCCTGCACATCTCCACCCTTCCATTACCATTGGTCCCTTTGCGAAGTGGGGCATCGATTTTATGACGTGTAACCCTCACTCGGCTGGGGGGCATGCTTAAATTATCGTAGCCGTTGACTACTTCACCAAATGGGTCGAAGCAATGCTTACACTTGCCGCCGATGGTAAGATAGTCGCTCAGTTCATATTCAATCACATAATTTCTAGGTTTGGTGTCCCTCAAGCCATCATTACCGATCGTGGTTACCATTTTCGGCATTATATGGTGGTGGAGTTGACTTCCAGGTTGGGCTTGCATCACGATAGATCAACGCTGTACTATCCTTAGGCCAATGGCCATGTTGAAGCTGTGAACAAAGTTATTGTCACCATGCTTCAACATATGATTGGGATGCATAAATCCAATTGGCATCTCATGTTATTTTCGGCTCTCTTGGCATACCGAACCTTAGGCAAGGATGCGACCGGATTCACTCCATTCTAGCTTGTTTACGGTCTGGAAGCTACTCTTTCGATTGAGTGTGAAATACCTTCACTCAAGTTGGCTATTGAATTAATGCCCAACACTTCACCTGAAGAAGATCGTCTTCTCTACTTAGAGAGGTTGGATGAAACTCGCCGCTTTGCTACTTTGGTCATCGAGGCATAGAAGAAGCGGGTCAAAGCTAATTTTGACCAGTCAATTTCCGCTCGCTCCTCTGTAGAAGGAGACCTCGTCCTCCTGTACGACCAAGCTCATGATAAGCCGGGGGCAGGAAAATTTCAACCCATGTGGCATGGGCCCTACATTGTTAAATTCATTTTGAAGATTGGGGCCTATGATCTCATTGATTATGAAGGTCATCCGTTAGATCAACCCATAAATGGGTTGTATCTCAAAAAATATTATGTATGAGTCATTCATGCATATTTTGTGAACATAGGTGTTATTTTACTTTTTGTACATTTTTTGGATTGTTGTGTTTTGCGAGTGTATTCCTGCTCATTGGGTTGTCGCTTATTGTGCATATGTATATTACCCCTTATGTCGGTTTCACGAATGGTGCTTCCCGCAGTACCCGGAACTTGTCTTCAACAGCCTGGGTGATTTATGATCCTGCTGGTGAGTTGATAGATCTGTAAGGTATTTTTCTAGGATGGACTACAAACAATGTCGCTGAGAATAGTGCTATTATTGAACTGTTAACCGAAGCGATTACCCTCGACATTAGTGCATTGGTTGTAAATCTAGACTCACAGCTTGTTGTTCTTCAACTTAATGGGCATTATTCAGTTAGAAACCCTCACATTTTAAGATTGTATTTACATGTTTGTTTGCTGGAAATAATTTTTGATTATATCACATATCAACATATTCCTAGACAAATGAATACATTAACTGATAAAGTGGCTAAAATTGTTTTAGATAGAAATTTGCGTAATCTGTAAAATCACCATCACATGAAAAAATCATAACAAGTAGGAAGATAGATGTATATATATATCAAAAATTTTCATTAGTGTGCACCATAAGTTTCAAAAAATATGTGTGTTTCTGTTACATCCTGAGACATCATGTCTCTAAAAAATATGCAAAAGTAAATCCTAGGTGTCTAATCGGCGTGATGATCATGATAGCATGTCACTAGTCGTACAAGCTGCCTCAGCAAGGGATGAACTCGGTTTGACACCCCTACAGTGTGTCTCTCGTATGCATGAGGGACATCTTTGAATCACGCGTAGTCCAGAACTCCACGAGAGATCCCCTCCAGGTTGCGCATGATTTCCTCCTCCTCGCCTCCCTCACCATGAGGGGCAATATCAAAGTTGCGAGGGATTCACCTCGCTATTGGAGACATGCCCGTAGGTCTTTCTGGTCCAACATCTGAATAACACATGGATTTAATGTCAGAGCATACATTAAAAAAAAAATCATAATACTCATAAAAATAAAAAATGAGTCTTACCAAGTGCTTCATCTCAATCCTCTCCGTCCGGGAGTAGGAGGTTCAGATCACGAGTAAAATTTGTGTCAGTGTAGGGCCAGTCATCCACGACAATCAGCTGTCAGTGGAGCTAATCAAAGAACTCTGGTCTCTAGGACATCTGTTGGCCATCCCCTGACCTTGGCATCAGTGCAGCCCAATGGGCCATCCGTGGCTCCTGTGCTAGTGGTGTTGGGACTATCACTTCCTGTCGCTAGAAAATTGGTAATCATTCCAGGAAGAACGATACCAAGATGGATCCATATCCGAACTGCTTCAGTTTTCCCTTCTTGCATTTCATCATTTGATGTTTCATATTAATCTTCACTGCCTCTACCCAGTTGTATAGGGTTGGTGTTAGACAGTCTACTGCAAGAAGAAGTTGTGTTTTTGTTGCTTCGTGTGGTGCTTGTGATCCTGCAGCTCGCGTGATGGTGTGTAGCACTAATTTTAGTGCCAAGTCCGGGATAGTTTGGATATCTACTTTCCCACTTCCTATTCCTTTTTGTGCCCCTTGACATACCATGTCGATCACCATGGTCATGTTTTCCATGGTGGGCCTGGTGCCGATTAGGACTGGTGTTGCCCCCCTCCGTGACAATCCTGTTATGAAGTAAACATATGAGACATCAATCTCAAGTTCCTGATCCCGAATAATGAATTTTTCTGATCCTCATCCCAGATAATGATCAAGTATTGCAGCAGCTCCGGTTGCACTCTGAGGCACGGTGTCATGAAGAAATTTTTCAGTCCACAGTCTCTGAGAGCTTCCATGCATCTCTCATTATCCATGGCAATCTCGTCTTCTTCATTGTGTTCCCTTTCCTTCCACTCGATCACCATTTTTCCACTTTACACCTGCAAACATGTTCATATGGACATTATTAGCCAAATCAAAAGCTAAGATTTTTGGAATTTATGCTTGCTTACTTGCATTTTAAGTTTTAAAAGGTCTGCGCGGTTGGCGCGCCCCAGTTCAGAAAATTGGGCGATTGGCGCGAGTCCATGCTTGAAACTCGTGCCAATCACCGTGCCCTAGTTTTCACAATTAAAATGTGGGGAAGGATGTCGACTCTTACCTAGAACTGACGGATTCAAGATTGGTCTGCCAGATTGCCTGTTATCGTCGCCGCAAAATCGCAGTGTAAAATGGGTAACTATTGCTCCACAAGATGTAAAAGTGAAAAGTAATTGTTTTTACCATTTTTAGCATTTTATAACTTTTCAAACCGTAATTAGGTTTGAAGACATGTTTTTTGATTATTACATTATGCTATTTCGAGAATTTGGTTTTACGTTTGCTTCTTGTGCAGCGACAGGTTTTTAATGCAATAGTGATGAAGTAACAAGTTATATTTTATAATTTTTCGGACTCGGTAAAAACACGAAAAAGTCACTACTGGAGTCATCTTTCAACTCCTTTCTGATTCTCTAAAACTGAAAATATGACCGAGACTCCTGTCGTTTTGAACTCATTAAATGGATTTGAAACGATATCTACCTAGTATACGTTTACCCCTTTTTCGGGCTGGGATAGATTATTTACAAAAAAGGAATACCTTAGCCTATCGCGACTAAGAGGTTCTTTCAGATATTGCTTTCTAAATTTTCGGATCTGAGGGACTATTTATGAAAAGGGACATGCTGGAGTTTTCTTTTCTTCTTTTCAAACTCTCTAAACATGAAAAGATGCCGAGTTCTTCCTTTGTTAGACTCGTTAAACCCTGATGACATCGGACATCGTCACCATGACGTTCACCGAGTTCATCCTTCCTAGGGCTCGTAAAATGTACTAGGTTGGATTTGTCTGAAGGAAAAAATTACAACACAAGCATATGCTATCATCTTCAAGCTCGTTTTTAAAATAATTGGTGTACTCGCCAGAAATGGTGGGGGAAATGGAACCTGTCTTTAGTTGTGTTGGTAGTATGTCACTCTTGAATCTGACACTTGTCTGTATTCGTGTCAAGTTGGGGACATCTCACTTCGTCATTTTTGCCTCCATGGGTTTGGGTAATCTGATTTGACCTCTCATCTGCTCTTTGCCTAGTCATCATGACCTCATATCCCTTTGATGTCAAGGACTGCCAAATCCAGAGTCGTGTCGCTGATACGTTCAAGAGAATTTTTTCCTCTGTAGTTTTCAACCTCCCTATGATTCTCTGTTAGTCTTGATTCATTATCATTATGTTCCTCTGTCTCGTGTCGATGACGTGGGAAACATTATGGCCTTCCTTCGACCAATTCACTTCCTGTCGACTTCAGCTCATTATCTAAGAAGTTGATCTAGAGACTCCCTACCGGTACCTTGGAGTCTGCATGCCTCAATGGCAGGTTCTTCACATTCGATGACAGGTCCACATCATTGGCCTTTGATCGAGTGATTCTGTGGGTGTTTGATGCCAAATCACTGTTCACATTCCATGGATTGTACCTATTGTATGTTGAGAGCCATTGTCATTATTGGTGGTTTCTATCGTGCCTATTAGCAGATTTCATCTTTAGCTGGTAATCAGGTGATTTTCTTGCATGTTCGACTTCAGCTCACATATTCGCATGCTTGAATTTGTACTTTTTCGGGTTGATATGGAGCGCAAGACACCGGGTTTTTTCTGATGAGATCCAGGCTGCGGGATATTATACTTTATCATGAATTATTGCATGACTCTTTTTGGATGGCTGCGACCATACCTGAGTCTATTTTTTGATCCTTACTGCTGGATGGTTGCGTCCATACCTCGTGTTGTCATGGTACCCCTCATTACAAAAGGTTTGGTAAGAAAATACTTTGAAAGCAAGCATAGGGACACTATGGTAAGATATATACGAGAAAAGTCACATAAAGGAAATGCACGCGGCCCCTTTACACAAAAGATGACACGTGAAAGACATTGGAAAAGGAGTTTGAACTAAGCGCAAGGGTCAGTGGGCCATATAATAGGTTAAGTGACAAAGGCGCAGCCACCTGGAAGCATTCCGGGGGTACCAAGGGAAGCACAGAGAGATGGGAGCCTCGACCCCTAGAATGACATGATGTCATAGCCTAGTGGGGCGCAATTCTTTCATTCCGCAGGTCGACGACGTAGTGTGAAGGGATTTCCCAAGCCCCTGTCAGAATTATATGGTGGGCCCCTCGGAACGAACAGGTGGCGCATTCGGAGGCGAAGGTACGTTATGTTAGGGAACCTGGTACATGACTAGTACTAGTTTTAAGCTCGGCTCGTGGCACACACCCACTCGGTCTTGAATAACCAATAGCTCGATGCCACATGCCTCAGTGTCGACGTCCTTATGACGTCAGCCCTCCTAGTTGTCAACTGAGCTTCGTTTTACGTAAAATCGGCCTGTTTAACCCCACCAGAGACTCATTTGGGTAAATCACTCATTTTTACGTGTTCGCCCCACAGTTAAAGTCTGGATTTCAGAAGCAGGTCGCTTTCAGCTCCCTCCCTGCGCCATTTTCCTTCTTGGTTCTCTCCCGCACAGGTCACAGGTAAATAGCCATTTCTGTTACTTATGTTTTTCCTTCCTTTTTCTCTTTCAAAATGGTCGTCGCGAGAGTCAAGTCTAAGAAATATGAACCTGAAACTCCCCAAGCACGTGAAGTTAGGGCCATCCCTGGACCCGACCCCCTTACTGATACGCAGGCTCACATTCGTGACCCGTAGTACCCTTTCAGTGTTTCCCACGTCTGGCCTAACTTGCTAGAAAGTCATGTGAAAGGCCAAGATTGGTTCCGAGTTGTTCAGTCTGGCCTGTACTACCAGGTAGCTCCGACCACTTTCCCAGTTACAGAATTCATCTGTTGGCTCAGAGACGCCTATGACGAGCGCAGAGAGGTATTCTTCTCGGCTCATGGAAACAAGGTCTTCCGAATTTCCCCTGAGCTCATCAAGAATGCTCTTCGTTTCCCAAACAACCTAGAATATGTCACATTCACCGAGTTATCCCTATTGTGCCAGTTCTCTAAATTACCCTGGAAGCAACAAAGTGAGTTCCTCTCCTCCATTTCAAATTCCCGCCTTACTTCCCTTCCGTCTTAGGATATGGTACCCTTAACCTCATTTTCTGACGGTCTCCAGCTGGTTCTCGCTCTTATCTCTAGGTTATTAGGTCTTAGGGAAGTCGAAAGGGTGTCTAAAGAGTGTATAGCCCTCCTCTGGCTCATGTCTCAACCAGGTGTTGTTCTAGATATTCCAAACTTTCTAGCTTCTTCCATCCAGACCTAATTCCAAGAAATGTCCTCTTCGGGGGCTTTTCATTTCTGCTCACTGGTTTTTTACCTATTTCTGTTCGAGTATTCTAACAAGTTTGAAGCTTTGGGCCTTGAAAAGCTCTCCAGAATGATTGGCCAACCCATAACCGTTTTTGAGCGGAACATTTCATTACGGAAGCAGCCAAATGGGAGGGGTTACTCAAGGTTCTTGAACGAGTTCATGTCCATTGCCTATACCATAATTCATGATAGTCCCCCACCCAGGATTTTTCCCGAGCAGAAATACTGGTTGCAGTTTGGTGAGGAAGAAAGCACAGGGGATTGGTATTTTTTTGATGATTATACCAAGATTAGGTTTTATGGTACGGATGTGCCTCCTTACTGCCTACCGTTGTTTCCTGCCATACGGGTTTTCGCCCTCGAGTACATCCGTCAGACCATGAAGGCCGACCAATTCCATTTTGTCCCCTCTAAGAAGGGTTATATCCTCAAGATTCCTACTACCGTCAGCCCTTTTACTGTTAACTCAAGACATGCCCTCTCCATAGTGGAAATGCTGCTTTAGGGAATGGATTTAGTGTCGGGGAAATTTTGGCCCTACGACCCGAAAGGAATTATATCAAGTAGGAAAAGGAAGATTAGGTCCACTGCATATGTGCATGAGAATAAGCCCTTCATTGATTGGAGAGCTAACCTTGACACATGGCCTTTGGCTTCACAAATGGAGGTCGAGTCTTTGGTAGCGAAGGGAAAGGGCGACACCACTTCAGCAGGCATAGGCAGAAAATGGCTTACTGATGAAGCTGAGTTTTCAGAAGAACCAGAGGGATTGTATACAGGGGAGGGATCTCATCCCTCCAAGAAGAAAAAAAGTGATGAGGTGGAGATCCTTTGGGATGAACTACCCCTGGAGGAGTTGGTCAGGTACGGGGAGCCTGATAGAGGCAAGGTGGGTTTCAGAGTAAACTATGAAAGAGCGTCATCTTCAGAACCTTCTGGGTTATCGCAGGCCACTTTGGTAAGCAGAGCTGAAGTGAGAGAAGAAATTAGAAGCATAAACAAGACTGTGAGGGAGAAGCTTCGGGCATAATTAGCGAGCTTCATAGACAAGTACCATACCCGGCTCACTACAAAACTGGACATGGACAAAGAACATTTGATATTTTCTATCACGAAGGCAGTGCTGGAACCCACCGCTAATGAAGTCAGCTACAAGGCACTGGAGGTAGCTGTGAATTTGTCACAAGTTCCCTTAACTGATAAACTGGGTTTACATCAATGCATTGGAGATATGCTGAGAGATGAGGTTGTGAAGCTGGCGCTTGCTTTGAGAAAACTTGAAGACAAATATAAGGAGGTGGTGGATAATCTGAAGAAGGAGAGGAAAAATTCCAGGGGGGTTAGCAACAACCTTCATCATCTTAGGAAAATAATGAGCGAAAAGGGAAGCGACGAGGACGGAATCTGAACGAAAATCATCCGGGATTTAGAGGTTGAAAATTCGGAATTGAAGAAGAGAATTAAAATTCCTCGAGGGGAATATGTGCGGACTGAAGAATTAGATCAAGCAGAAAAGGAAAAAATGACCCTTACTAATACCCTCGCTCGGAAAAGAGATGAGAATGCGAAAACGGTCGAAGAGCTGGTTGCCCTCAGACAGAGATTCACTGACTTGCAAAAGAATTGGGATACTCATGTCTGCGCAACTCCAACTCCAGAATCGGCGGATGCTACCACAACAAAGTTAACCAAGGCCCTCTTGAACCTCCAGGTTTCAGAGAAACAAGCTCACACTGCTCAGCAGAGGATTCAAGAATTGATGGCTAGGGTGGAACAAAATAATAAAATCATAGCGGCCCTGCAAATAGAGGTGGAAGAGGAAAAGAAGGAGAAGAAGCTGCAAGAGAAGGTTATCAGGGATCTGAATAACTGTATGAAAGGAAACACAACTCTCCTCGAAGCCAGATGTCTCATTTGGTTTGACATCAGAACAGAGGTAAGGAAACGTTGGGATTACCTCCTTCTGATGAACAAAAAGAAAGTTGCTGTCCAATCATGTAAAGAGAAATTGCAGGAAGGGTGAGCTGAAGCCGAGACCAAGGTAGCCATGGCCAAGAGATACATTTCATAACTAAATGGTTTACGCTCTAAGGAGTTAGCCACACAAGAAATTGAAGACCGTTTCAGGGGAATAATGGAAATTAGGCGGATAATCGAGAAAGAGATAGCGCGCATGAACGCTTTGAGTGGTTTGGATCGTGTTGCTAAGGGAATAGGGAGTTTTGAAGAGGAGTGGAATGAGCTGATAAGAGAAGGTCTCCTCTCATGCTGTGATTCTGAAACTGATGCTTTCCCAAGTCTAACTAATTATGATGAGAAGCTGGCAGCGGTTATGAATCAGACAAATATTCCTTATGAGAAAACCACTCGCTTGAAAGCTGAAACAATAGTTGCTGCCCTTGGGAAAGAAATCTCCCTTCTCTGCCAGATCAGACAACGCTTGATGGTGCATGTGGATTATTCATAATTAACAGATATGCAAGCCTTTGTGGAGTCCTTCACCACAATTCCTTTGCTAGGAGCAGGCATTTGGCAGAAATGCAGTAATTTCGCAAACGATCCAGCCGTAACAATGTCCATTCAGTCTCCACCACCTCAGAAACACAAAGCTGGTTCATCTGCATCATCAATGCTTCCAACCCAGTCAGCCACTGCTACACCTCGCTCCACCAAAAAATGATAATCATGTTCCGTCCCTTGTGGCCTTTTTACTTTTATTTTGTTACTTTTGTAATATCGGTGAAATCATCATTTCACCCTATGCACTTCTTATTTTCTGTTCATGTTGTTTTATTTTTTGTTGGTGCTTCTACTAAAGCCACCACAGAGATGATGAGAGGCATTATTCCTCATCATTGATTTTTTATTTTGATAGAGACAGCTAACAGAGAAGATATTTCCAAGAGCGCATGTTGATCCAAAAATATCTTCTGCTAACAATAGAAAGGGGAGAAATATAAAAGGCGGACCCCAAGTCTAAAAGAGGGTTCCAGATTTGGAGAATAGAGATTGTTGTTAGTAAGTTCCCTTTTTGTAAATTTTTGAGGATTTCATGTGTGTGATGTTGAAGAATCCCGATGGGAAAGAATATAATGAAACAATTTTGCTGTGAGATGGATTCTTGGTGAGACCAGTTGCAGTTTGTACTTCTTGTTTAAATCTAATACAAATGTTTTTGCACCTCGCCACTATTCTGTGTTATATGTCATTTGCTTCTGGAATGCGAGTACAGGATTAATTGGGATGAATTTATCTTTTCCAGATACTCATGTCTTTAGTCTATTGTGCTTTAAATATGGCTCAGGGCTATGATGTTATTTTCATATGTTTCACTTCATGTATCCGTCTTTCTCCTATGTTGAATGCCGATAGATTCTTAGGAAATGTTAAGCCTATCTGTGGTTAATACTCTCTCTATTTGCTGCCATTGTCACTTCGCTCTTTACACTTTTATATCTGTGTACTGCGTTTCACAATCTGGCCCTTCTCACAGCTTGTAGATTTAGATTTTTCTTCGATAATATCTCCATAAGACCCTAACTGCTTGCTATCGGGTATTGCTGTATTTTCATCTCTATTCTCGAGATCTCGGTCCCAATTTATGAAGTTATAGAAATTGTTTTTGAACAAGAAGGTACTTTCCACTGACCATGGAAAACTTCCTTATATCTTCTTGGCTTTAAGATGACCTAGGCACTGGTCCTTCACAACTCAGGGCTGTCTCTAGGAGCTACAACACCTCGGATCTTAGTTTATATATGTACTCTATTATGGATGGCTACACCCATGCCACATGTTCATGTATCAGAGATATCAATTGTATTTGTAATTGTAGGTCTTTTGACAACGGTGTTTGGTTCGAACGTGTTCTCATAAAACATTTCACCCCTTCCTCTCTTTCGGACCTCATGCTTTAGGGGGCATCTGTTACACAAAATTTTGTCACTGTCCCTGTAATTCTCATCCTAAACATTGGAGGCTCATTTCTATGACCAAAATAAAGTTTCATGCCTTGAAAAGACCATCATTGCATCCATTTCCATGAGCACAACATTCCTTCTGTTGAAAAATTCTTGAATAGACCATCAGAAACACCTATTTTTTCCTTGGCGCTAGTAGAACGTTATGCCCTCGCGCCGATCGGGAAATTAACACTGGGCCCCGCGCCCATTGGCGCTCTATCCTAGTTAGCTACCTGCGCCAACCTATTTATCGAATGTTTTTTAAAAATAGAGGCGAAGTTTCCATCATAACAAACTTCGTGGGTGAGTCATCTGGAGTGGTTCAACTGAATAACCACGACCTTCCTCCTTTGGCCTCTTGTTTCCACCTTTTGGGGAAACCTCCCAAGAGATAAGGCCTCCCTTCCACTATTGTAGGGATCCCAACCTCCTCCTCTCCCTCTATAAATACAACCATCTTCCATTGATGTGCTAGCTGAACTAAACATATTGTAGCTGAAACGCTGAAGAGATCTCTATACATTTTGTTAGAAAAGATAGAACGAAAGAGATCCTCATCGAGAGAGCTTATACTTGTGTCTTCATCCTATCTGAATTCCCTGATGATTCATTGAGACACGCTTTGACCGAACCCCGCTGAAGGAGGCTGCAATGTCAAGGCTGGTTGTAACTCTTTCTTCTATTAATACATATACATGACTATTGTCTTGTTCCAGTCTTGCGCTATGTGCTTTGTTTGATGAAATATGCTTAACCCTCCTTGATTGGTTAGTTGATTATGAATGAAATCATTGTTTCGTATGCTGCTCTTGTTTGCTGATCTTCGTGCAGGTATCTGAGCATTGTAGCAGAAGGATTGTGACCTTTCGAAGCAGAGATCAAGAGGCCATCACCCCCACAACCACGACATCATTGGACTCCAGGTAGGTCGATCTACCTTGTCCCTTTCATTAATTAATTAAGGAACCTACACTTTAGCTTGTCCCTTTGTTACTAGACCCACTTTAGGGCTAGAGGGTTCGTCTCTGTCCGCAGAGAGGATTTACCTGCATAAAAATATGCAGACAGGTCAACTGATTGTGAATGACTTAACCAAAACCAATGCAATGGCACTCAAGGCTGAAAACATGTTTAGAAAAGTGATCAAGCAATTGAATTTAGAAAAAGCCAATTCTAGGGCTTTAACAACACAGAATGAAGAACTCAAGAAGATCATTGTAAAGATTGGAGTGGATCCAAATGACAGGACTGCTATGCAGAAGTTGCTGCAGAGTGCATAATCAGAGATTTATGTGCTAAATAAAAAGCTGAAGTTACCTACAGGAGAACATTCTATGGTAGCAGAAATGGCAGAAGTGGAGAATGAGAAAGAAAACCTTCTTCAGCAGCTCTTGTAGAAGGAAGAAGAAATCACCAAATTGAAGAAAAATACATTATCATTATAGAATCACATTGAATCTCATACTTGTACTTTCGTTTTACCATCTAGAAATGAAGATACGGTAGCACAAATATCTCAATTGACCACTGAATTGAATATGGAAGAGAGAGCTCACAAAAAGGCACAAACCGATCTGGAGACAACAATGAAAATAATGCAATCTAAGGATGTAGAAATCCGTAAATATAGAACAAATTTCCAAACTATTGATGCTAGGATTAAGAATCTAAAGGAGAAGTTGAAAGGAAATATATCTCTGATACAGGCTAAGGAAATCATTTGGAATGATATCATTGAAGAGATGAGAGCAACTTGGGGATCTTTGACTATCATATCAAAATAAAGAAATATTATCAGAGATTTTTAGGAACAGGTTATGGTAGATAAACATAAGACAATTCACAGAGCCATTTGGGCTAAGATATTCATTGATTTTATTGATTCCAATACTGAACAAGAGTTGGAAGAGAATTGGATTAAAGACAGGATTTCATGTGCTTTAGAAATTAACAAACTGATTATCAAGAATAATTACAGGAAGACTACTGAGAAAAAGTTGACAGACATTAAGGAATCAGTTAGCAAGTTTGACAATTTATATGAAAAAAGAGCCAGGGCAGGTTTGCCATCATGTTGGGGTCTTGGAGGCAGTATTTTATCATGGGAGTCTTATGAACCACTACTGATATTGGCAAAGAGAAAAGTGAACAATACTCATGAAAAGACTCAAATTTTAAAAGGAGCGACAATGATTAATTTTCTCCAGAGGCACTTTCAACTTTTATGGTTGGTAAAGACCCTGTTTATAGAAAGACCATCATTCAAAAACATTACTGCTTTTAGATTGGAATATCACAGGCTGATCAATTCACCCAAGACAAACATTGAGGTATGGAATAAATGTAGAGCCTGGATGACTGGTCTTCCTAAAGATCATTCATCTCCAAAGAAGAACAAGATAGAAAATCAGGAGGACACAACAACAACATCATCAGTTCACATTCAAAAAATAGATTAGGATTTAAGTTTTATGTTATTTTTCTCTTTTAAAGAGAATGTAATTGTAATAAGACATTTTGATGACATGTAATAGGTAGTTTACGAATTCCTAAGTAGTTGAAGCAGTTAGGATTAGTTCTAGCAGTTACAAACTACTTTATATTGTATTTAAAGAGATAGACAAGAAAGAAAAAGGTTCCGAGTTTTGGACCTTCAGATTGCAAATTTTGTACTCAGTTTTTAAATGATTAATGAATGAAAAGCAATATTATGGCATTTTTTGATATTGATATGTTTTCCAGTTTACATTGTGTATTTTATGTCCTTGAATAAAATGAAGTAATGAAGCTACATGTCTCTTTTTACATATGTGAACAAGAGTTAAAATCCTTAATGGGCGCTCCTTCATTTTAACTAATCTTCTGTCATAAAATTCTTTTGAAGTTTAAATTGATAGATACTGTTTATCAGCATATCAATTTGGGCTTCCTTCCTTCATATTCCATTTAATATCAGCAGATAATGGCATTGTAAAGCATTTATTCCATTTGATTCTTGAGGGTTTAATAAAAGAATATCCGAAGGTGATTAAGCAAAGACCCTTGATATTAAAATTCTATGACATACATGTATAAATGTCTTAAGCACTAATTCCTTAATACAACCAAGGGATACATTTTTTGGTGCCGTTGCCGGGGATGAAGAAACAAATTTTTTTCCCTGGGTTTTATTTCATATTTCCTCTGGTTTTTCAAAGAGGAGGAAATATTAGGCTGTATATCTATTTTATAATTCTAGCGTATAAAAAGCCACATACAAGGTCAGACACTTTGCAACAGAAAGCACCAATTATGTCAGATCCTGAGAAATTAGTTTCTAGAAAAGCTCATAAGCCAAAGAAGTTTTCCACACCTGATGCTACATTGCCTGCACCTGGCAGCAGTTCACATAGTCCTTCATCCAAGGATATTTCCAAGAAACTCATTTTCTTGGAACAAGAATCCTTTTCCCCACCAATTCATTTTCAAGAACCAAGGTTAGAAGAACAATCTTTTGAGTCTATTTCATTTACATTTACAAAATATCAACCAAATAAAATTGTCATTTCTACTATTGTTCATCAACCCCTTCCTATATCAGTTGTTTCACCCCATTCATACACATTTACAACTGGTATACAAACCCCACCTACTCAAGGAGCAGTTAACCAAGGCATAAATATGGAAGCCCTTGTTCATGCTTTCTTGATGAATAGATATGCATCGTTAAATCTTCCACAACCTATGAATTCTATTCCCCAAGGATATCTCAAGTTACTTCCTATATTTACTGGTGAAGATGAAGTAACTACAGAACACCACCTGCCATTGTTTTGCACTTTTTCTGAGAATCTAAATGTTGAACATCTTGATGTAGTAATGAGGCTTTTTGTACAGTCCCTGAATGGAGAGGCAAGAAAATGGTTTAAAGGATTGCTGAATGGCTCAATTAATAATTGGGACGAATTAGAAACACAATTCATCCAAAGATGGGGTGAAAAGAGAGATCATGGTTATTCATTGACATAATTTAATGCTATCAAGAAAAATTCAGATGAAAACATGACTGATTTCATTAAAAGATTCAATAAATTGTATAATAGTTTTCCCGCAGAAATGAAGCCTCCCCCTGTCGGAGCAAGAGTAGTTTTTGCTGGAGCTTTTGTATCAGATTTTAGTTTCACTTTGAGAGAGAGACGATATGCTACACTTGAAAAAATTCAAACTGATGCTTTGGAGATTGAGGAAAACATGGCTGCTGTTGGAAAAACCCTAGAAAAGAAGTCAGTTCAAGAGAAAGGTAAGGCCAAAGAAGAATCACCACAAGATCAAAGGATTGATGACATGAAAAAGGTTATCAAGAACTTGTCAAATAAACTGGTGAAGATGGAGCTAGACAGTAAAAATCCTGCACAAAAAAACATAGGAGTTTTCAATCCACAATTTAGAAAATAGCCCCTGCAGATTTTGTAGAGGGAAATAAGAGATCAGGATCAAGTTCAGGCACCATTATATATAGAAGCAACACATTCACAGTCTGCTGAGGATGATCAGAAATAAGTTGAAGATCATATATCTTCTGTTTACATGGAAGATGATGAGGAAGGAGAAGAATGTGAAGAAAAATGCACCGAATCTGAGGTGTCATTTGATCAAGAAGAGATGGATGAGTATTGTAAGCAATTCACATATTTTATGCAAGAAAAGCTGCATAAGAAATATGATTTAAGATCAAAAAAGAGATAAAAAACTCAGAATGATGAGGAAAAAGAGACAGAGTCAGTCCCTTATTCAATGGTGAATCCACAACCAAAGAACTCAGTAAAATCATCAAATAAGGGAAAACAACCTATGAATCCAGTGAGTGGAAATGAAAAGCAACAGGTTGAAACTTCCCAAAATAAGTCTATTGATACTAATAATTTGGAGAAGGTGGTTACCGTGTCTTATCAGAATGTTAGTCCTAACAAAAATCAAGAAGAACCTGAGAAGATGGTCAAACAAAATCAAACCCGCAGTCTATCAAAAGATCTAGAAAATATCAAAATTCAAGTGCCTTTACTTGAGCTAGCTAAGACACCAGGTTACAAGAAGAAAATTGTAGAATTCATTAATCTTTCTCAGTTTGATGATATTGGTTATACTGTGAATTTGCAAGAGGAAAAACCAGTGGTAAATTTTGGTCCACAGGTGGAGGAGGTAGATTCTTCTGTTCCCCCATTTTATATTTCACTGCTTCTTCATGATTTTATTATTCATAATTGTATGCTGGATTCTGGTGCATCACATAATCTCATGCCATTATCTGTAATGAAAGAGTTAAATTTGGAAATTACTAAACTCTACTGATACTTATATTCATTTGATTCAAAAAGGGTGAAATGTGTTGGGTTGATCAAAGACATTGGTGGTATCCCTGGCCCAAATTCCAACCAAAAGTATTATGATGGATGTAGTAGTTGCAAATATTCCAGCTAGATTTGGTATGATTTTGTCTAGATCTTGTGGAGAAAATCTTGAAGGTGTTTTAAAACTTGAATTTACATATGCAATCATTCCTGTGTTCAATGGGGAAGAAAGAAGATTATACATAGAAACAAGATTTGTTAAAACCACCACAAAGAAATATGCAGGAAATTCCCCTATATTTGGTCAAGGGAAGGAAGATCTTTCTTGTTTTATGCTGCATGAAGATGCAGAATTTGCTGAAGACTCAGAGAAGCAACTCTCTTCAACAATTTTACATAATGAGCTGGGTTCAAACAATATTTGGAAGTGTTATTTTTATGGTGCCTATTCAAAATATGGCACAGGAGCTAGATTTCTATTCATATCTCTAGAAGGTAATATTTTTCCTTTTTCTTTTAAACTCGAATTTGAATCAACAAATAATGTAGCTGAATATGAGGCATGGATTTTGAGTCTTCAAACTTTTAAACAAATGAGAATTCACTGCATTTCCATTTTTGGTGATTCTGAGTTGATTATAAGACAAATTAAAAATCTCTATCAAACCAAACATCGAAGGTTGAGGTCATATAGGAATGAAGTATGGGACCTGATTGAGATTTATTTTGAAGCTTTGAATATTCAATTCATTCCAAGGGAAGAAAACAGAATGGTATATTCATTGGCAGTTGCAACTAGTACATTCAAGCCACCCATTAATCCAAAACTAAGGTATGAGATTGAGTTGAGGCATAGACCTTCAATTCCTAATAATGTAAAGCATTGGCAGGTTTTTGAAGATGATGAGTAGATCAATCATTTCCTGAAAATGATTGAAAACTTTGAAGATAGTGAAATAAATCAAGAAAGTGAACAAACTAATCAGAATGATGACTTGAAAAATCTTAAGCAATCCATAGGGGATCAGAAGATAATTTAGTTGAAAGACAATATATTTCCCAGAGGATTAGTTCCTCTTGAAATATTGTTTGATGCAAATGATGTAGCAGTGAATCAAAAGAAGGTATCCCAGGAGAGTGAGATGGAAGATTGTAATCTAGGAACTTAGAAAGAGCCCAATATTGTCAAGTTATTCAAAGGAGTTCCTAAGAATTATAAATAAAGGTACATTGATCTTTTCAAAAAATATATGGATGTATTTGCATGGTCCTATGAGGATTTGAAGACATATGATCTAGATATTATTTAGCACAAAATACCATTGAAGGATGGGGTCAAACCTCACAGGCAGAAACTTAGGCAGATTAATCCATTGCTCCTTGCCCCAATTGAAAAGGAAGTGAAGAAATTGCTGCAAGCAAAAATCATAGTCCCACTTAGATATTTAGACTGGGTTTCTAATCCGGTTCTTGTTAGGAAAAATAATGGAGAGATAAGGTTATGTGTTGACTTCAGGAATTTTAACAGAGCCTCACTCAAAGACAATTATCCTTTGCCTAAGATGGACTACGTTTTACAGAAAGTAACAGGAGCATATATATTGTATATGGTTGATGGTTTCTCTAGGTACAACCAAGTGGCTGTTGAGAAAGAAGATCAGAAGAAAACAAATTTTACCACACCTTGGGGAACGTTCATGTATGCTAGGATGTCGTTCAGTCTCATGAACGCAGGTGCCACTTTTCAAAGGGAAATGGACATAGAATTTCTGGGTGATAAGTTTGTAGTCGTATATTTGGATGATGTGACTATTTTTTCAGGTTCTGATGATGAACACTTGGAGCATTTGCAAAAGGATTTCCTGAAATGCAGAAATTTTGGGTTGTCACTGAATCCCAAGAAATATTTGTTTTATTTGGAAGAAGGAAAGTTGCTGGGGCATATAGTTTCAAATCAGGGGGTGAAAATTGATCCAAAAAGAGTTGAAGCTATACAGACAATTCCTTTTCCTAGAAGTAAAAAGGATATTCAGAGGTTTCTAGGAAAAATTAATTTCCTGAGAAGATTTGTCCCAAATTATGCTGAAATTGTCAGGCATATAACAGATATGCTGAAGTAAAATGGGACAAGGATGCGAGAGAATCCTTTGCCAAGATTAAATAAGCTCTCCAAGAAGCTCCTGTTTTGATCAGTCCAAATTATCAAAATCCTTTCCAAATATTTTCATTTGCATCACCTTCTACCATTGCTGTTGTGTTGCTACAGAAGAATGAAGAGGGAAAAGAGCAACCTGTGGCATTTTTCAGTAAAGTTCTCAGAGATGCAGAACTCAAATATAATATCTTGGAGAAACAGGTATATGCATTATTTAAAGCATTAAAATCCTTCAGAACTTATGTGCCACAGTCTCAAATAGTTTCATATGTACCTAACTTAGTTATAAAAGATGTGTTAGTTCAAAGTGATGTTGAAGGAAAAATAGGAAAGTGGATTGCTAAAATCCAAGAGTATGACTTAGACATTAAGCCTACTAAATTGGTAAAAGTACAGGGCTTGGAAAAGTTGCTGAAAAAATCTAATTTTCAAGCTCTGGGAATTAATTTGCTTGTACCCTTGGATGAAGCTGTTGATGAAAGGAGTCAAAGTAGAAAAAATTCAACAATTAAATACAAGTTTCTCTGCTCTGATTGGTATAAGGATATTATTCATTACTTGTGCTTTTTCTCTTTTCCACCCTCAATAAACATAACAAAGTACAGAGCCCTTAAACTCAAAGCTCAACCATATGTTATAATTGATGCTAAGTTATATTGGAAGGATCTTGCTGGTATTTTATTGTTGAGTTTGACAGAAGGTGAATCAATGGAAGTTATAAAAGAATATCATGAGAATTTATGTGGAGGTCACTACAGTTGGAAATTTACTGCTCATAAAATCCTCAAATCAGGTTTTTATTGGCCATCCTTGTTTGCTGATGTATACAGACTGGAAGCTACCAGAAATGTCAATTATTTGTAGAAAAGAAAAGGTTAGCTCCTCTACCTCTTCTCCCGGTGTTTGTTGAAGAACCCTTTAGGCAATGGGGATTAGATTTTATTGGGGAAATCAATCCACCATCTAGTGGGCAGTTCAAATGGATTTTGACTGCCACTGACTATTTTACAAAGTGTGTTGAGGCAATACCTACCAGAAAGGAAAATGATCAGGTAGTAATGAAGTTTCCGGAAGAAAATATCTTTAGCAAGTTTTGGTGTCCTATTAATATTGTGACTGATAATGCCCAGGTATTAAATTCAGTCAGATTCGTTAATTTTTTTCAAACATATAATGTCATTCTATCTCATTCTACAACATATCATCCTCAAGGTAATGGGCTAACTGAATCTTCCAACAAGACATTGGTCAAGATTCTGAAGAAAACAATTAATGAAAATCAGAAAAACTGGGATTCAAAATTAACATTTTCACTTTGGGCAGTAAGGATGACTACTAGAAGATCTATAAGTAAGTCTCCTTATGAACTGGTTTAAGGCACTCAAGCTTTATTTCCTACTCAGTTGGTCAGACCAGTGATTTATTTTCTTCAAGAAGCACAAGAAGAGCCTAATGCATTGGTAAGAAGGTTGAACAAGGTTATAGAATCAAGTGAAAGCAGGAACAAAGTCAGAGAGAATTTGATCACCTATCAACAAAAAAATGAAGACCATTTTTGACAGAAAGTCTAAGGAGATTCTTTTTCAAACTGGAGATTTGGTATTGAGATGGGATACCAGAAGAGAAGAGAAGGGAAAGCATGGTAAGTTTGATCCTCTATGGTATGGCCCATACAAGATCGTTGAGGCTAGATCAAAGAACACATTTATGCTGGACGATATTGATGGAGAAACAGTGGAGCTGCCTGTGAATGGGCAACATTTGAAACATTATTTCCAACATTAAGAGTTCATGGTTCACCATTGTACATATCTAGTTTTCTCATTTTTCATATTTCATATTTCATCAAACAACATTTGACTCCATGCTCGAAGTGAAGGCACTAATATGTAGTTATTAGTGTTTTGTGGCAAAAAACACTATCCCCAGGTGGAGCCAGATGTTGTGGCTCATTTGCAATATCCTTTATTTTAAAATTTTCAAAAATACAAAAAATAGAAAATTGTGAAAATGTATGCTAAAGTATAAAATTTCATGTACTTTAGCATAAAAATGTAATATTTATTACATTAAGTCTAAGGTTTAATACTTTAAGCTTTTGTTGAAGCGGGTCCCAGTACATAGCTAAATAGCGAGCATGTTATGAAGCGGGATTCGATGATTCATCAAACAAGGAATAAAAGTGTCAACCAGCAGGCACTTTTAGCTCGCAGGTTAACGAGGAGGGTGTCTCCGTAGTTGACCCTGTTGACTGCGGGGCTGATACATATCTGCGGCTGAGATTAACTATGGGGGCATGAACTCGACGAGCCCTCCGTACTGTGAGACCTCCCGCAGTGACATGAGCAGCCAATTGGTGACAGCTATCGGCTACGTTAGGGTACTTTTAACGGTCTTTTTGCACGTCATTTCATCATTTAAGTCTTAAGCCCGTGCCACCTATTTAAGATGGGTTCTCATCGTTTCAATGTTATTGTTGTTCTGCCGTATTTGATGAATTTTTCGCCCTGTGTATTTCCCTGTTATCTGCCACCTTGTCGCTATTAATCATCTCAAGTTGAATTATGGCCAGGCATCCATCCCTTTCAGGTTCTTCCAGTCATATTCCTCTCATGGACACTGAGAGGGATATTCAGGATATTTTCTGTTCTTTAGACCATCTTTTGTTATATTAATAGGTTTGTCTGAATGATAAAGCTTCTCCCATTTTCACTGCCATGGTCAAAGCAGGTGTGTTGTCTGCATGCGTTCCAAGAACACACCTTTTTCCTAAGTTTGTGTATGGGTTAGTGTCAATCATGTACCCAGGCAAGTGTTTCTTGATGAATTGTCAAGGAGAAAATATCTTGCAGGTCTCAGCTCTATCAATTCATCAAGCTTTGTGTTACCCTGAGTCACAGTCCTATGTCCAATTCACTGATGATTCATTAACAACACATTATGATAGCCTTGTAGGTCAAGAATTCAATCAATTTATTTTTTTCCTAAAGCCAGATACGAAGAATTTTTCACCTGACCATAAATAATTCTCCATGGATGGTTTTCGATGAAGAAGTTAGACCAGTACTGAGGTGAATTTCGAAGATATTGGGAAAATACGATGACAACACAGTAGACAAATCAGTTCTAGGAATGTTAGCCTTGATGATGAAGCTTGGGGCAGTACTAGATATTCCTTCTTATTGGTAAGAAGTTGTCAATTCTCAGCTCATGAGCTTATCATTGATGGGTTCATTCAGGTTTCCTTATCTTGTTATTTATCTCTTTTTATATCAAAATGTAGAAGAATTCATGCATCCGGGGTTAAATATTATGGATATGAATAAGAAGAGACAACCAGTGGTATTTTGGATAGACATAGTAAGGAAAGAACATAATGAAGAGGGTCTGTTTGACTTTGCAAGTCATTTTATGTCTAATGCATATAGAATTTTGAATGGGATCTCTCCCCCATGTTTCCTGCCAAAGGCTCAAGAGTTCTTGCAACTGGGGACAAATTGTAAGTTTGGTAATTGGTATGTCTTGGAAGATCATTATGAAATTAGATTCTATGGAGCTGGTGTAGAACCTTATAGGCTTCCTATATCTGTACCTATGAGATTATTTTCTTTGGAGTTCATTAGGAAAAGTTTAAATGTTGATCAAATACATTTTGTGCCTATGAAGAAAGGTCATATGTTTAAGTTTCCAATGACTGTTGGTCCTTTTATAGTCAATATGAGACAGGAAACTGATGGAGTCACTAGGATGTTAGATGAAATGCATCTACTATTAGGAGAGAAGTGGGCTTATGACCCTCATAGTGTGATTTCTAATAGGAGAATTGAAAATGGATATTAAGCATTCATTCATGAAAGAAGACTTGATATAGAAAATATGGCAAATAAGGGTTTTGCAGGTTCTGTGAGCTCAAATGTACAAACTCCTGTCATATCTAAGAAGTCAAATAAGAGAGGTAAAAAAGCAGTGGTTGATTCAGAAGATGAAGAACAAAGAAGTGAAAAGAGGACAAAGCTCAGCGAAGACTTAACAGATGCTCAACCTGGTTTCTCACTACAATTGTGAGATGAGAAAAATTTCCTGGCTTCACCAAGAAGACATGAAAACACTCAGGAACAAGTTCCCTTAATTAAACAAGTGTTTGCTCAAATTGCAGAAAGAAATAAAAAAATGGAGGCAAGCATGGAGGCTCAAGCTGAGTATCCAATAACCCAAGATCAAACAAGATTGCTGACTGCAATGGATCTTGAAAAGGATCAATTTAAGATTTCCCTTTCACATCCCTCTGATATGTCTATAGGTTCATCCAATAATTTTAATACTGTGAATCTAACTGTAGATGTAACGAAAATTCCATTGCTTGAAAAAGTAAATTTACATATGCAAACAGGTCAACTGATTGTGAATGACTTAACCAAAACCAATGCAATGGCACTCAAGGCTGAAAACATGCTTAGAAAAGTGATCAAGCAATTGAAGCTAGAAAAATCCAATTCTGGGGCTTTAACAACACAGAATGAAGAACTCAAGAAGATCATTGTAAAGATTGGAGTGGTTCCAAATGACAGGACTGCTGTGCAGAAGTTGCTGCAGAGTGCAGAATCAGAGATTTATGTGCTAAAGAAAAAGCTGAAGTTACCTACAGGAGAAAATTCTATGGCAGTATAAGTGGCAGAAGTGGAGAATGAGAAAGAAAACCTTCTTCAAAATCTCTTGCAGAAGGAAGAAGAAATCACTAAATTGAAGCAAACAACATTATCATTACACAATCACATTGAATCTCATACTTGTAATTTTGTTTTACCATATAGAAATGAAGATCCAATAGCACAAATATCTCAATTGACCACTGAATTGAAGATGGCAGAGAGAGATCGCAAAAAGGCACAAAATGATCTGGAGACAACAATGAAAATAATGCAAGCTAAGGATGGAGAAATCAGTAAATATAGAACATATTTCCAAACCGCTGATGCTGAGATTAAGAATCTAAAGGAGAAGTTGAAAGGAAATATATCTCTGATACAAGCTAAGGACATCATTTGGAATGATATCATTGAAGAGATGAGAGCAGCTTGGGGATATCTGACTATCATATTAGAAGAAATAAATATTATTAGAGATTTTGAGGAACAGTTTTTGTCAGATAAACAAAAGACAATTCACAGAGCCATCTGGGCTAAGAAATTCATTGATTTTATTGATTCCAAGACTGACCAAGATTTGGAAGAGAATGAGATTAAAGACAAGATTTCATGTGCTATAGAGATTAACAAACTGATTGTTGAGCATAATTACAGGAAGACTACTGAGAAAAAGTTAACAAACATTAAGGAATCAGTCAACAAATTTGACAATTTATATGACAAAAGATGCAAGGCAGGTTTTCCATCATGTTGCGATCTTGGAGGCAGTATTTTATCATGGGAGTCTTATGAACCACTACTAATATTGGCAAAGAGAAAAGTGGACAATACTCATGAAAAGACTTAGATTTTAAAAGGAGTGACAGTGATTAATTTTCTGCAGAGGCAATTTCAGCTTTTATGGTTGGTAAAGACCCTGTTTACAGAAAGACCATCATTCAACAATATTAATACTTTTAGATTGGAATATCACAGGCTGATTAATTCACCCAAGACAAAAATTGAGGTATGGAAGAAATGTAGAGCCTGGATGATTGATCTTCCTAAAGATCCTTAATCTTCAAAGAATAACAAGATAGAAAATCAGGAGGACACATCAGCAACATCATTAGTTCACATTCAGCAAATAGATTAGGATTTAAGTTTTATGTTATTTTTCTCTATTAAAGAGAATGTAATTGTAATAAGACATTTTGATGACATGTAATAGGTATTTTACGAAGTCCTAAGTAGTTGAAGCAGTTAGGATTAGTTTCAGCAGTTACAAACTGCTTTCTATTATATTTAAAGAGATAGACAAGAAAGAAAAAGGTTCTGAGTTTTGGACATTCATACTGCAAATTTTGTACTCAGTTTTCAAATGATTAATGAATGAAAAGCAAGATTATGGAATTTGTTGATATTGATATGTTTTCCAGTTTACATTGTATATTTTCTGTCCTTGAATAAAATGAAGTAATTAAGCTACATGTCTCTTTTTACATATGTGAACAAGATTTAAAATCCTTAATGGGCACTCCTTCATTTTAACTAATATTCTGTCATAAAATTCTTCTGAAGTTTAAGTTGATAGATATTTTTTATCAACATATCAATTTGGGCTTCCTTCCTTCATATTCTTCTCATCATTCCATTTAATATCAGCAGATAATGGCATTGTAAATCATTTATTGCATTTGATTCTTGAGGGTTTAATAAAAGCATATCTGAAGGTGATTAAGAAAAGACCCTTGATATTAAAATTCTGTGACATACATGTATAAATTTCTTAAGCACTGATTCCTTAATACAGCCAAGGGATTGTCTATTAAGGTACAACAGGTTTCATGCTCTAGGTCATTTTATTTAGAGGTGAAGAACCCATTGAGTGCTTCTAGGGTTTTTCCTAGTGTCAAGAAGTCAACAAAGTCATTGGCATATGAAGAATACCCAATTAGGCACATTTTAACATCTCAAAATAATTATTTTTGTATTTAAAAGTGTCAAAATATGTAATGTCCCAAATGAGGGATTTTCTGCTCCATCAGGAACATCTTAAGATGTTCCATTTTTCCTTCTTCAGTGAGACACTGCAAGTCCATTTCAGAGATTGAATGTTGGGGAATTTACAGGATATGTCTCCTTCATAGAAGGGAGAGATCCTGAGGCTAGCTGGCCCTTCACAGACTCTGCCGATGGATATGCAATATTCCACCTCGGGAAATCCTGCTACAGGGTCCTTGAGGAAGCTGTGTGAGGAAGCTGCTGCATAAATAAGACAAAAAACCACTGGGATGCCCTAGAATAACTCATATACAACTCCCTTGCAGAAAATGAGCTTAAAGAAATAACACTAGATGGGTTATTCAGACCTCCCCAATCTAGGTCTCTATAACAATGCTCAATGAAAGAGCTTACAACAATATGAAAAACATAAATCTGGAACTCTGAAAATCTGAATGTATCATGAGAGGGTAAATATCACAGCCATCATATTATTATTAAATCAGAAATATTATACAAAAATATCATTAGGAACAAATCCCTCAAGCATTAGAACCAATCTCCAAAGAATAGACAATGTAATGTCGGAGTAGCTGCAGCTACACAGAAATGCCGGAAAACCATAACTGCGCAGTCTCTATGAGAGATGCAGCTGCTGAATACATAAAAAATGATGATAGAGCTGAAGGAATACAAAGAAATTCCCATACATGAGAAAATGGGCTGAATATAGGATTTGTAGCCAATCTCAGGGAGATTGCTAGAAATTCCAGACAAAATACAATAGTGAAAAATAAATTGTCATTGCAGATGGAACCAATGATCATGAAGATGTGGCTGATCTGAAATAATGATGCCCTCATATGATTGAAGTCCTCAAGGGAAAAGGGGTTGATCCCCTTTCACTCAAAGAACTCCTCCTGATGAGCACAAGAACCCCTCACAACACTACCCTCATGGAATAACGCAGTTTCTCCAAGTGACTGCGCAGTGGGAGTTGGTGAATGAGTGGCCTGATGCCATAGATTTGAAATATGCTCCAATAGCCCTCTCTACAGCTCTTCCCATGAAGAATCCCTCCTCCACTGAAAATGCAAGTAGTGAAAGACTCAATGAGCTCCTCTGCTGCTTCCCCAGCTACACAGCACCATTCTGCTACAGAAATAATGCTGCAACTGAAGGAGTGAGCTTGGCCAAATTCCAGAATGAGGAAATGCAGCTCAAATCCTCTCCTCCCATGAGGAAGAGGCGGGGGGATCCCCACCGGGAACACCCCCAGTGCTCAAGAGCACTGCAATCCTGCTAAACAGCCCAGATATGCAAGTCCTTGGCCTCACCACGAAATTTCTAAATCAAAACATGAATCAAATGAGCTTCTCCTTTCTTATAAATCAAATGAACTCTCTTTCACCATAGGCCCCACCATTAGGGTTTCCATTCACCTTTGAATGCTTTCCCTCCAAAAACTGCGTTGTCTTCTCAAGCAAGCTAACCCTCTAAGGCAGCGATGTTGACTTGGTCAAAGATGGCCAACTCAAGGTGATCCTGATCATGTTCACACCATGGGGTGTTTATTTCAGCTTCTTCATTATTTCTCCTTCCATACAAGGAGTGTTATTTTCCATTAAAAGGGGTTAAGGGGTCTCCTTACCCATTTTATTAAGCAAAAATAAAATATGCCACTATAATGTTCCATTTTAGCTTGAGGCTAAAATTGGGAACATTACAGTCCTCCCCTCCCACATGTTGCTTGTCCTCAAGAAACTGCATAGAGAGAAAAAAACTTCTCCCCCTTCTTCTCTTGTGGCCTCCTCATCAACAATCTCCACCCCTGCTCAAGATATACTGCAATAAAACTGTCCTCCAATGCCTCCTCCCAAGTATGCAAACCTGAATGGTGCACCTTACAGAAAGATAGAAGGTGTAGGTGGAAATCTCCCTACTGAACCATGGCCTCCTCAAGGTAGGAGTGATGACATGCATGGGAAAATATAATCCCATTAGTGATCTCCTCATCCATGCTTTCATCAAATGGAAATCTTGCCCCCGATTCTGCAATGTAATGGGGTTGAATGGAGAGTTTTACTGCTTCATCCCAATAAGCTCTTCTTTCCCTCTGTAGAACATATGGGGCTGCCTATATCCTTGGGCTGAAATGGTATGGCCTCCAAGAGTGGCCCAAGCAACCCCATCAAAGTATCCAGCCATGAAATGCCTCTGCAAATTCTCCAAGTGGTTTGCCCCACAAGAAGAGAAAAGTGATAGTATGGCAATCATGGTTTTCCCATGGTATATCTTGCAAAATAGAACATTTGTAATGGGGAGAATAGTGCTCCCAATGGGCTTTCCCAATCATATAAGTCACTCTCCATATAGTTCTCCCTGTGAAAAATAAGCATCAACAATACAAGGTAGCATAATACAATGAAAACAAGCTGCCATAAGACAACTAGAGAGTGGGTCACTTCTCCTCTCATGGGACTAACGCAGTGAGCCTCTTCCCTTCATCAAGGATATACATAAAAATTTCCTCTCCCAGCCACTTGTTTGCTGCCACACACATCTCAAAACATCGGAACATGAAAACATAAATTGGTGCCAATGGTGCACACCAATAAGCATGTGGCTCCCTCCACAACCCACCATAAGAATGGTCCATTCTTCCACTACCAAAGCCTAAAAATACATCCTTGTACATTATGCAAGAAGAAATCAAATCTTCTTGACCCATCATGCTGCTCAAACAAGGAAGGAGAGTACGAAATAAAATGTGAGATTATACCTCCAATTTGTACTTGAGCTCTTGAGCTGAAATGGCCCAACTGAAAATTTCCCTCTATCTCCAATGAGTAGGGAAGTGGCTGTGAGGTTCTCTCCACCATAATCAAGCGGGCTATGCATCTCTCCCCATGCTGATAGGTTCCATGATGATTTCCCTCCAAATGAACTCCTCTAGCTAATCAAAGTATGCATCCAAGTGCATAGCTAGGAAGCCCTCATATGTTGCATGCAAATAATTTTTCCTTGAGACTAGAAACTCTAGCCAAGAAGATTATGCCATAACAATAGATGACCATATCATCAGCCATGTATCTTTCATCATCCTCTTGGTCATGAAGAATCATGCATGCATCAAGATCCTGGGACCTCTCAACCAAAGCTGAGTCCTCCAACATGGATCAACCCTCCACATAGACAACACTGGTAATCTGCAATAAAGTGCTCCCATCATGCTGCTGCCTGTTACCTTGACATCCCCTCATGCCAAATTCATCCTCCAAGGTTACTGCCATGCCATCTTTCAGCTTCTCATGCTCAAATAGAAATAAGTACCTCTGAAAATGAGCCTCCCATGAGAGACTATCACCTCTAAATATTCTCCCGATCTTGGGCAATGTAAGCATGAGTGGCCTCCTTCCACTCTAATGCATGAAAGAGTCCTTCCCCAAAGCAAGTATCATCTCTCTCACTAAATATATGGAGTAGTAATCCTGCATCATGAATATGCAATCCTCCATCCCTGCAGCAAAGTCTGTCAGCGCAGTAACGCTGATGAAGATGGGTGATATTGAAAATGAAAGACTATATCTCTCCTCCTTGAGTTTACCCCAAACCCTCTGCGTTGTGATGGATCCCTCTAGTGTCTCCACCCCTTTGGAATCCATGGGTGGTGAGCCAAATGGAATGATGCCCCTGTTGGCATTATGATGCAGAGTGTTGTCCTTGATGGCAACCCACTAAATGAAGATGAAGACATACGATTGTTGACATGTGTTGTCCTTGATGGCAATCCACCTGATGAAGTTGTGCTCAATAGAATATGTTCTTGATGGACGAAATCTGATGTATCTACAGTATGTACAAAAGACAATGAAGAAAGGATTTCAGCATGTGCTAAATCTTGATGAAAAGAGTATGTCTCTAGGTATACGCGGATTGGCCTAGGGGAAGTCGCGTATGCACGCGGGAAACAACGTTCCAAGTCGCGTATGGGCAAAAGCGCTCAAAAAGTGCAAAACCAGGGGTAACCACCATGGTATTGACCCATTGTATTGGGTAAGGATCCGCCTAATTGACCCCGTCCAAGAATACCATCGGAAGTGATGAAGTTTTGGGCTCATGGTATTGTTTTGGCTCATGGTATTGAAAAAGGTTAAACCTATATAAAGAGATGAAATTCATTATGCAAGGTGAGGTGCGTGCGTGCAAGATGTCTAAGCTTGAATGAATACTTCTCTCTGAAGTAGATCTGAATGGAAAGGGTTACACTTGAAGATAAATCTGAATGTATGATGCACCAATGATGAAGAAGGGGATCTAGATCTGAAATGCACTTGTATCTACTAGATCTTCTTATGGAAGGCCTAGATCTGTGATGAGGCGAACATCTAGGCGAACATCTGTCTGAAGTAAAAGGGTAAATCTAATCTGAACATTAGATCTGAAGAAGTATGATGCTCTGTAAATGATTGAAGATCTATACGCTACTTAGCAGTGGAGGAAGCGCGTATATACGCAGGTTCTATGAAGGGAAAGCGCGTATGCGCAATGAAATACATACAGAGAGATACGCTTGTTTGTGTGGACGGAAGCGCGTATATACGCGACATAAGTGAAGGGAAAGCGCGTATTCAAACTAGGGTTTGCTGAAGCAAGGGGTATGAAATATCTGATCTGTTCTACTATGTTTCTGCTATCTGATCTGTGTTGATAAGTATCTGTTGGTGATGTATGTTTGTGCTTAAAAGTATGGAAAGGGTTCAGTCTGAAAATATGATGAAATGTGGTCTGCAAGTTGTGTTCTATTGAAGTTGTTGGATCCAGTGTGAAAATTGATGAAACGTGGTCCTCAGAGGTACTGAGGGTTGTAGCCTTCAGTCAGGGGGTCGTAGCTCCCTTCCAGGTGAGGCTGGTAAATGAGATCAGGGGGTCGTAGCTCCCTTCCAGGAGAGGCTGGTAAACGAGTCAGGGGGTTGGAGCTCCCTTCCAGGAGAGGCTGGTAAACGAGCGCAGGTGGGTGCCTGCGTGCTGGTAGGAGTCTGCACTAGCACATATGTTATAAGATGTTTTCTCTATAATAAAATATTGAAGGCTGAGACAACGACAGTGGTGGTTTTCTCCCGACTTGGGTTTCCACCTAAAATCCCGGTGTTCATGTGTGATGCTTATGTGTGATGGTTTATTCTGTTCTTACTGCACATGTTTACTGTTTATTGAACATCTAGTGAATGAATGATGGAATGATATAAGTGAAGAATTAATGACATAATTAGATCTCTGTGTATACGCGAGTTTTATGAAGGATATCCGCGTGTATACGCTAGTTGGCTTCATCAGAGTAGCGTATGGGTTTTAGAGAGTTGAAAAGTAAAAGTTTTGGTTAAGTCCTAAATACTGATTCACCCCCCCTCTCAGTATTTTTCCCAACAATTGGTATCAGAGCAGGTCCTTCTGCAGAAGCTTGATCGCTTGAAGGAGATCCGTCGCAATGGGAAGTCATGAAGGAGTTATGTCTATAAGGCCACCTCTATTCAATGGATATAATCTGCTATTCTAGAAGATATGAACAAAAGCATATCTGCAAAGTCTTGGTGCAGAAGTATGGGCAATCGTGGAAGAAGGTTATCAGTATCCGACAAGTATTCCAACTGATGCAGCAGAAAGGAAGAAATATGCCAAAGCAGTGAATGTCTTATTAGGAAGCATGTCTGAATCAAAATTTGCTAAGGTGATGCAGCTACATTCAGCAAAGGAGATATGGGACAAAATCATTCTGAGCTATGAAGGAGATACAAAGGTAAAAATGCAAAACTCCAAACTCTTAGAATCGAATATGAAAATTTGAAGATGCATAGTGATGAGAGTATTGCCAGTTTCTTTCTTTGTCTAGATGATATTGTAAATCGGATGAGAAATTTGGGTGAAACCATAACCGATACTACTCTGGTGGAAAAAGTCTTAAGATCCTTGACTTCAAAATTTGACTCTAAAGTTTCAGCTATTGAAGAAAGGCAAGATCTGCCAACTCTTACTATTGTTCAATTACATGGTATTCTGACTGCTTTTGAAATGAGGCAAGGAGGCCCTTCTCAAATCAAAGAAGTCGCTTTTAAGGCATCAGCAAAAGGAAAAGAAAAGGAAGTTGTCAAAGAATCCAGCTATATATCTGAAGAAGAAGAAGAAGCAAATTTTGTGAGAAGACTTCAACTAGGTACCGGAAAGTTCAAAGGTAAGCTTCCTTTCAAATGTTTCAATTGTGGAAGAGTTGGTCATTATGCTGCAAAGTGTCCTTATAAAGAAACCTCGGCTAAAGGAAAATAAGTAGCAAGAATGAATAAGAATCGATCTAGCACAAGGAAAATTTATTATACTAATGAAGACAGTGATGGATCATCTAATAGTGAGGAAGATTGTGAAGAAGACTTTAGACTTCTCATGGCTTTTGAACAAAGAGAAGAAAAGGATACTTTCATGGATGCTCTAGAGGACAATGATTTTCTTGAAGAAAACAATCAACTCAAAGTAAGCCTAGCAGAAAAGAACATAATCATAGAGACTCTTGAAAGACAGCTTGAAGCCAAGGAAAAACGCATTGAGGAATTGGAGTGTGAAATAGTAAGTCTAAGGAAAGATAATGAGAAAGTGAAGTCTCTCAATCTTAGATTTGCTAAAGGTTCAGAAACCTTAGATGAGATTATCAAGACACAACGGTCTCCTCTTATAAAAACAGGTCTTGGATATACTGGGGAATCTTCCCAGACTTCAGCACCAAATTATCTGAAAGCAGTCACAACTAGCTCTCTTCACTCAGCCACTCAGCAAGGGAACAAAGGTTCTTTACAGGTAAAGCATGATCATCTCAAATCAAGGATCACTAACAGGGAGATCCCTCAAAGAAGCAACAACCAACAGGTAAATTCAAATAGAAGATTTCATGGTCGCCGGAATTTCTACTTCAATGGACAATGTTTCTCATGTCACAATTTTGGTCATAAAGTTGTTCAATGTGTTTCATATAAAACCATCATGACAAGAGAAGCAAGAAAGAAAAGAATGAATATTGAACCAAAGAAGAATACCTATAACAACTTTTCTCCTCTTCAAAATGAAGTTGAATGTACTTATTGCAATAACTTTGGTCATGAAGAATCTGAATGCAGGAGCAAGGTCCAGCCAAATGAACATGTTTCCTCAAGCTCTAAAGTATGGAAAAAGAAAGAATTACAGGTTGAAAATTGTGGGATAGCATTATTTGCATAAGGTGAAGAAAATCAATGGTACATTGATAGTGGGTGCTCAAGACACATGACAGGTGACAAAAGCAAACTTCTTACATATAATGCTCTAGAAAAGGAAAAGAAAGTTACATTTGGAAATGATACTCTTGCTGTGATTAAAGGAAAAGGGTCAGTATTTCTAAAAGAAAAGGTGAAGGCTAATGATGTCATGTATGTGGATGGATTAAGGCATAACCTGTTAAGTGTAAGTCAAATGTGTGATCAAGGAACATAAGTGGTCTTTAGTTCAAAGGAATGTGTGGTTCGTGATCTTGATACAGGTAAAATCATTATAAAAGGAAAAAGAAATCCTAGCAACCTGTATGTACTGAACGGTATAGATCAATGTTACTTGAGCAAGTCTTCAGAAAATTGGCTATGGCATAGAAGGCTGGGGCATCTGAGCTTCTCTCAAATCAACAAAGCAAGAAGACTTCAAGCTGTTCGTGGTCTTCCCAATATTAATCTACCAGAAAGCATCATATGCAAATCTTGTCAATTCGGTAAGCAGACCAGAGTACGTTTTAATGCCAAAGAAGGATCATCAAGTAAGCCTCTTGAACTCATTCATACTGACATATGTGGACCTATGAGGAAGAAGTCACCACTTGGGGAAGAATACTATATCTTATTTATTGATGATTACTCTAGAATGTGTTGGATCGGGCTCATTAAACACAAGGATGAAGCATTTGAAAAATTTCAGATCTTCAAAGCTTTAGTTGAAAATGAAGTAGATCTAAAAATCAAGTGTCTTAGATCTGATCGAGGAGGAGAATATACACCAAATGAATTCCTTGAATTTTGTGAACAACATGGCATAAAAAGACAATTCTCTGTAGCAGGTACTCCACAACAAAATGGCGTAGCAGAAAGAATGAATAGAACAATTCAACAAATGGCTAGAGCTATGCTCGATGACTCTGGAACTCCTGACATGTTCTGGGGAGAAGCAGCACATACAGCAGCTAACATTCTCAACAAGGCTCATGTTCGGGTAAATAGTGACAAAACTCCATATGAACTCTGGTATGGTAATTCTCCATCTGTGAAGCATTTTAGAGTTTTTGGAAGTAAATGTTTTATCAAAAATAATGATGAAAAGCTTGGAAAGTTTGAACCTAGATCAGATGAAGGGATATTTCTTGGTTACTCATCTTCAAGCAAAGCATACAAATGTTACAATAAAAGGCTTCGAAATATTGTTGAATGTATTGATGTTGTTATTGATGAGTCTCCTGCAGCTCCTAAAGAAGAAAAACAAACAACAAAAGAAGATGATGGTGACCTATGTCCTTCTACATCAAATGATGTAGACAATGGATCCAATGAAGAACCTAAAGATGATCTATCTGAAAAAGCTCCATCAAGATATGTGCAAAAGAATCATCCTGAATCTCAAATTTTGGGTGACAAGGAATCAGGTGTACGAACAAGGAGAACTCTTGTGGGATCTTCTAATCATCTGGCACTTCTATCCACAATTGAACCACACAGTGTCAATCAAGCTAGCAAAGATGAATGTTGGAGGCAAGCCATGAATGAAGAGCTTGATCAAATTGAAAAGAATGACACTTGGGAATTGGTACCAAGACCACATGATAAAAATGTCATTGGAACTAAATGGATTTTCAAGAACAAGTTAAATGAGAATAGGGATGTTGTAAGAAACAAAGCTAGACTGGTTTGCAAAGGGTATACTCAACAAGAAGGTATAGACTTTGAAGAAACTTTTGCTCCTGTAGCTAGACTTGAAGCCATAAGAATGTTTCTTGCTTTTTCAAGTTATCAACAAATCAAAGTTTATCAAATGGATGTTAAATCTGCTTTTCTTAATGGTGATCTAGAATAAGAAGTATATATAGAACAACCGGAAGGATTCATTTTGGGAAATGATGAAAATCTTGTTTGTAGACTTAAAAAGGCTCTATATGGTCTCAAACAAGCTCCAAGGGCTTGGTATTATCGTCTTGAAAAATATCTTCATCAACAAGGATTTTCAAAGGGGTCTGCTGATAGCAACTTATACACAAAAGTTGAAAATGATAAACTATTGATTGTGGTTGTATATGTTGATGATATCATTTTTAGGAGTAATGAAGAATCTTTGAGTCAAAAATTTGCTTCTGCCATGCAGCAAGAATTTGAAATTTCCTTACTTGGAGAACTAACATTCTTTCTTGGCTTACAAGTGCATCAAACTACAGATGGTATATTCCTATCACAAGCAAAATATCTTAAGCAAATTCTGAAGAAGTATGGCATGGAAGAATGCAAACCTGTAAGTACACCAATGATAACCGGATGAAATCTCAGTTCTCATGATGATTCTCCCACGGTGAATCAACCAGAATACAGATCAATGATAGGAAGTCTACTTTATCTCACTGGAACTAGACCAGACATTATGCATGTAGTAGGGATTGTTGGACGATTCCAAGCTAATCCAAAAGAGTCTCACCTTCAGGCTGTTAAAAGAATTTTCAAATATCTTCAAGGAACTCAAGACCTTGGTCTATGGTATCCAAAGAATGCTGATCTTACTCTTCATGCTTACACTAATGCAGATTGGGCTGGAAGTGTTGATGATCGGAAAAGCACTAGTGGTGGTGCATTCTATATGGGACCCCGGTTAGTATCTTGGTTCAGCAAGAAGCAAAATTCTATTGCCTTATCTACAACAAAAGCAGAATATGTGGCTGCCGCATCTTGTTGCACTCAACTCCTTTGGATGATGCAAACCTTACAAGATTTTCAAATCAAATGTACACCTCCTGTCCCCATTAAGTGTGACAATACAAGTGCCATCAGTATTTCAAAGAATCCTGTTGTGCATTCGAAGACCAAGCACATTCCCATCAAGTATCACTTCTTACGTGAACAAGTGCTTGAGCAAAAGGTGAAGTTGGAGTATGTTCCCTCCAAAGAACAAGTTGCTGATATCTTTACCAAACCTCTTCCCAGGGAAGCGTTCGAGTATCTAAGACAAAAGCTGGGAGTGTTCTCTGCCAGTCAAAAGAACAATTCTACTTAAATTTAGAAGATGGCATTGGATACGCGGGTTTCCTGAAACACAGTCGCGTATATACGCGAGTTCATGCACAGAAAACCACGTATGTCTGATTGCTGACATTTTTCTGATTGGAGTCAGCTCTCTTCAACACATCTGCAGTGATGTTTGGTGTATCTGATACTGTTTGGTATCTCTGGTGGTGTTCCAGTTCTCATGATTCTATTTCTAATGTTTTGATAAAGATGCCTTGATGATTTGTTGCTAAACATGTTCAGGATGCACTAACTAAGGGGGAGCCTTAGTCATATGGAAAGGTTGCTTGGATGCACAGATTCAGGGGGAGCATTAGCTTTGCTGAGTATAATGCATTGTTGGCATTATGATGGTTCTGAAATATGTTCTCCTTCTTGAGGACTTTCTAATGTTGGTTATGAAAAGTCATTTTTGTATATTGATGAAAAGGTCTGTTGAGACCCATGATGTAAATTTGTAATATTCAGTCATGTAAGGACTTGTCAAAGTTGTAAACCCACTTGGTTGGGTAGCTGAGTCAATTTTTGTAAACCCACTTGATTGGGTACTTGAGTCTATTATGTAAATCCTCTTGGTTGGACATTTGATGTAAGTATGAGTCTTTGGTGATAGGAAGTTCATAGAGTCATGTACTTCATTGGAAATTATGTTTGAAGTTTCAGCATGAACTCAGGGGGAGCTTGGTCACTTCTATGTACATCAGTTCTGTGTATATGGATGTGAGAATAGGGAGAGGCTGTTGGTTTTTGATCCGCTCAGCCTTACCCTTGATATAAAAGGAGGTATTAGTATTTTAAACAGTGTCATTGTATTCTTCATCACATATGCACATATTAACCTGTACGTGGTTACCCATTAAATCAAGGAGATTGTTTGGCATTATGATGCGATGTACATCGTAGTGACATACTAATGAAGACGAAACATACGTGGGCGTGACATGTTTTTTCACTTGATGGCAATCCACACAGTGAGTTGTGCTCAATAGATATCATTTGATGGAGGAAATACGATTATCTTTTATGTGTAAAGAAAACGTGAATGTAAGGATTACAGCATGTACGCAGCAAATGTCTTGATGAAAAATCATGTCTCTAAAATATCACGTGGAATTGGCTAGGGGGAAGTCGCGTGTCTGCACATGGCTGCGCAGTTCCAGAAGTGGCATTGTGGGCAAAAGCGCTCAAAAAGTGCAAAACGAGGGGTAACCACCATGGTATTGACCCATTGTATTGGGTAATGATCCGCCTAATTGACCCCGTCCAGGAATACCATCGGAAGTGATGAAGTTTTGGGCTCATGGTATTGTTTTGGCTCATGGTATTGAAAAAGGTTAAACCTATATAAAGAGATGAAATTCATTATGCAAGGTGAGGTGCGTGCGTGCAAGATGTCTGAGCTTGAATGAATACTTCTCTCTGAAGTAGATCTGAATGGAAAGGGTTACACTTGAAGATAAATATGAATGTATGATGCACCAATGATGAAGGAGGGGATCTAGATCTGAAATGCACTTGTATCTACTAGATCTGCTTATGGAAGGCCTAGATCTGTGATGAGGCGAACATCTAGGCGAACATCTGTCTGAAGTAAAAGGGTAAATCTAATCTGAACATCAGATCTGAAGAAGTATGCTGCTCTGTAAATGATTGAAGATCTATACGCTACTTAGCAGCGGAGGAAGCGCGTATATACGCAGGTTCTATGAAGGGAAAGCGCGTATGCGCAATGAAATACATACAGAGGTATACGCTTGTTTGCGTGGACGGAAGCGCGTATATACGCGACATAAGTGAAGGGAAAGCGCGTATTCAAACTAGGGTTTGCTGAAGCAAGGGGTATGAAATATCTGATCTGTTCTACTGTGTTTCTGCTATCTGATCTGTGTTGATAAGTATCTGTTGGTGATGTATGTTTGTGCTTAAAA
The DNA here is from genome assembly GCA_034641835.2 of Pinus albicaulis. Classification (NCBI taxonomy): domain Eukaryota; kingdom Viridiplantae; phylum Streptophyta; class Pinopsida; order Pinales; family Pinaceae; genus Pinus; species Pinus albicaulis. The sequence continues at coordinate 98,896,184 of CM076569.1, forward strand.
GTATGGAAAGGGTTCAGTCTGAAAATATGATGAAATGTGGTCTGCAAGTTGTGTTCTATTGAAGTTGTTGGATCCAGTGTGAAAATTGATGAAATGTGGTCCTCAGAGGTACTGAGGGTTGTAGCCTTCAGTTAGGGGGTCGTAGCTCCCTTCCAGGTGAGGCTGGTAAACGAGGTCAGGGGGTCGTAGCTCCCTTCCAGGTGAGGCTGGTAAACGAGATCAGGGGGTCGTAGCTCCCTTCCAGGAGAGGCTGGTAAACGAGCGCGGGTGGGTGCCTGCATGCTGGTGGAAGTCTGCACCAGCACATATGTTGTAAAATGTTTTCTCAATAATAAAAGATTGAAGGCTGAGCAACGGCAGCGGTGGTTTTCTCCCGACTTGGGTTTCCACCTAAAATCCTGGTGTTCATGTGTGATGCTTTGTGTGATGGTTTACTCTGCTCTTACTGTTCATGTTTACTGTTTATTAAACATCTGATGAATGAATGATGGAATGATTTAAGTGAAGATCTAATAACATAATTAGATATCTGTGTATACGCGAGTTTCATAAAGGGTATCTGCGTATACACGCGAGTCTGTTTCAGGAAAGTAGCGTATGGGTTTTAGAAACAAGAAAAAGTAAAAGTTTTGAATGTGCAGTAAATACTGATTCACCCCCCCTCTCGGTATTTTTCCCAACAGCCCCTCATCAACTCTAAACCAAGTGGCCTTCCAGGTGGAAAGCCCCCATAAAGTGAGACATCATGCTCTGGAATAGACTGCATGTATGAGTGGACTGATTTGTCCCTCTCTCCTCTGCGCAGTGCAATCTCTTTCCCTTGTGCAGAAAGTTTCTGAAATAGATAAAAGAGAATTCTCATCATCCCTTCATGCTGATCCTTCTCTTCTTCTTTCTTCATCTCACAATCCCCAGCAAGTGCTACATATGGCTCCAGAATTGTGTCTTGGTACCCACATGCAAAAATATTTGGAATCTCCTTGCAAAGACACAAGGGCTCCTCTAGTGGAAGCAATGGCTCCCCTTTCTCCTCCATGTGGTGATGGATCTCCTTCTAATGTGACAGCGCTGTTGGTTCTCTCCAATGTATGCAAAGTGTTCGTGCTTATGACACAATGAGTTTAACCAAGTTTTCTCCATCAAAACCTTAGTGAATGCATCACAATTTCTTGCATTTTCATGTCAATGAAAAATGAAACCCTCAAACCAACAATCATGAGCCATACATTTAGTTGCAGCACTGCTCCTCCCATGGCCTCATTTTCTTCCTCTACTCCCTTGCAATGCAAGTGAACAAAGGACTGCGCTGTGGATCTGCATGTGTGTCTGAATGCTCACACCCTTCTTGAAGTAGCTAGGATTTGTCCCATCAACAAACCCTTCTCAGAAAATTTCTCCAAATTTCCCTTTCATCAAGATCTTCAATGACTTCCTCAATGGTCTAGAAAAGAAGAAGGGAAACCTCCTCTTCCTTCATTCCTCTTTCCTTGTCTCCTTTGTAAATCTCCTCTCCTTGGAGAGAAGCTCCTCTTTTTTATAGCCTTGGATCTTGGGCACAGGCTGAGCCAAGATCATGCTCCGATACCACTGTAATGTCCCAAATGAGGGATTTTCTTTTCCATCGGGAACATCTTAAGATGTTCCATTTTTCCTTCTTCAGTGAGACACTGCAAGTCCATTTCAGAGATTTAATGTTGGGGAATTTATAGGATATGTATCCTTCATAGAAGGGAGAGATCCTGAGGCTAGTTGGCCCTTCACAGACTCTGCCGATGGATATGCAATATTCCACCTCGGGAAATCCTGCTACAGGGTCCTTGAGGACGTTGTATAAGGAATCTGCTGCATAAATAAGACAAACCACCACTGGGATGCCCTAGAATAACTCATATAAAACTCCCTCGCATAAAATGAGCTTAAATAAATAACACTAGATGGGTTTTTCAGACCTCCCCAATCTAGGTCTCTATAACAATGCTTAATGAAAGAGCTTACAGCAATATGCAAAACATAAATCTGGAACTCTGCAAATCTGAATGTATCATGAGAGGGTAAATATCATAGCCATCATCTTATTATTATATCAGAAATATTATACAAAAATATCATGAGGAACAAAGCCCTCAAGCATTAGAACCAATCTCCAAAGAATAGACAATGTAATGTTGGAGTAGCTGTAGCTACACAGAAATGCCGGGAAACCATAACTGCGTAGTATCTATGAGAGATGCAGCTTCTGAATACATAAAAAATGATGATAGATCTGAAGGAATACCAAGAAATTCCCATACATGAGAAAATGGGCTGAATATAGGATTTCTAGCCAATCTCAGGGAGATTGCTAGAAATGCCGGACAAAATACAATAGTGACAAATAAATTGTCACTACAGCTGGAACCAATGATCATGAGGCTATGGCTGATCTAAAATAATGATTCCCTCCTCTGATTGCAGTCCTCAAGGGAAAAGGGGCTGATCCCCTTTCACTCAAAGCACTCCTCCTGATGAGCACAAGAACCCCTCACAACACTACCCTCATGGAATAACGCAGTTTCTCCAAGTGACTGCGCAGTGGGAGTTGGTGAATGAGTGGCCTGATGCCACATATCTATAATATGCTCCAAGATCCCTCTCTACAGCTCTTCCCATGAAGAATCCCTCCTCCACTGAAAAGAAAGTAGTGAAAGACCCAATGAGTTCCTCTGCTGCTTCCCTAGCTACACAGCACCATTCTGCTACAGAAATAACGCTGCAACTGAAGGAGTGAGATTGGATAAATTCTGAAATGAGGAAATGCAGCTCAAATCCTCTCCTCCCATGAGGAAGAGGTGGGGGATCCCCACCGAGAACACCCCCAGTGCTCAAGAGCACTGCAATCCTGCTAAACAGCCAGGATATGCAAGTCCTTGGCCTCACCACGAAATTTATGAATCAAAGCATGAATCAAATGAGCTGCTCCTTCTTTCTTATAAAGCAAATGAACTCTCTTTCACCATAGCCCCCACCATTAGGGTTTCCATTCACCTTTGAATGCTTTCCCTCCAAAAAATGCGTTTTCTTCTCAAGCAAGCCAACCCTCTAAGGCAGCGTTGTTGACTTGGTCAAAGATGGCCAACTCAAGGTGATCCTCATCATGTTCACACCATGGTGTGTTTATTTCAGCTGCTTCATTATTTCTTCTTCCATACAAGGAGTGTTATTTTCCATTAAAAATATGCCACTATAATGTTCCATTTTAGCTTGAGGCTAAAATTGGGAACATTACAAAATACCTTCCAATACCAAGTTAGCCTAGTAGCCAAGAATTCAACCTCATTAGGGCATGCAATCCTCCTTTGAATCCTATATATAGGAGGGAAATCGACCTCCTATGGAAAATAACTCACTTATCATCATCCAATTGAAGGAGAAGCAGATTAAAGGAAATCAAAGAAGGATATAAGGACGAAGGACAAAGTTCTTGGGTTATTTATCACCCTCTCTCTCTCTCTCACTCACTCACACACACGAAATGAATGCTAGGGTTTTGCAGCTGCAAGGTCAAAGTTGTGAAAGTTTCAAAAAGAAGGCCGAAGAAAGGACACTTAGGTCACCTACAAGTCCTAAAAGAGAGGCAACCCAAGATAATGTCAAAGAAAGCCTTGGATTACTTAAAATTTCTCATATGTGTGGAAGCATTAACTGTTGCAGGGGCTGAAAATTTCAGACCTGCAGTGGAGCCTAAAATTCTGTAGTTAGGGGTCAATATTGTGTAGCTAGAAGAGATTTGATTGGGTTTGAATTGGATAGAGGAATCACATCATCAAGAATGTCTGGCTTGGTATTGGAAGGGTATTGGTCTTGTACTAGAGGTAATTGAATTCGTCATTTGAAGAATATATAAGAAGAGAAGATATTTGTGGGTTTCCTCGCAAGTGGAGAGGTTTTTGCCGTGACTTGCAACCTACGTCCTTTGTTCTTGTGTACTATTGGTCTTGTTGATTTGGTAGTTTTTTTATGATAATAAAAACATAATAATAAGAGAAGAAGCTAATAATCAAGAAAAAGTAACAATAAATCACAAGAAGTTATTAATTTTAAGAGAAATCATCCTAATTGTATCCCTATAGATTTATCAACAAAGTTCAAGCTCTATGATGATAAGAAATGAAGAAAAACAAGGAAGCTACATTGATGTGCTTAAGGTTCCCATCAAATAGGAAGAATACAATTCGCTAAAGGAGGACATACAACAACCAACAATGAAGAAGATTCAAGAGGAAGATCATGGTTTCAAAAGGACATCATCAAGAAGACCACCTACACTCAAGTACCAAAAGATTTTTATTGGTTCGTGTTACTCTTGTAATAATTTTAGGAATAATTCTATAAAACGTAGAGCCTATGCAAGGGATAGAAATATAAGAAACAAATATGAAAATCCCAAAAAATACTATGAGGGTAGTTATGGTAGAAAACCTCATGAAGTTTTCAACATAAATTATACTATTTTTTTTTCTCTTAGTTATGAAAGTGATTGTTACAAATGTAACGATCTTGGACACAACCAAAATTGTAAAAGAAATTTGATGGTTCCTTTAAGGGAAACAAGGTAGGTTCCTACCATCTTATGGGGGAACAACCAACAAATTGGAAAAAGAGGCAGGAACATTTGAATTTTGAGGTATGTGGGTTTTCCTTACAAGCCCAAAGAAGAAGTCAATGGTATATTGATAATGGATGCTCAAAGCATATGACCAGAGACAAACAAATTTGTAACATTGAGGAAAGAAAAAGAAGGATTTGCCATATTCCATGATAAAACCATTGTAACTTGTACAAAATGATTTATGTGGGCCAACAAGAACAAAAGGACTAGATGGTGAACAATACTTCATGTTGCTTGTTGATGACTACAAAAGAGTAACTCGAGTTTGTTTTCTTAAGAAGAAATCAAAATATTTTGAAAATCTCAAAATAATCAAGGAACTTGTTGAAAATGAAACCGATTTGAAAATAAAATGCTTGAGATTAGATAAAGGTGGAGAATTTAATTCAAATGAATTCAATGATTAATGTGAAGAATGTGGAATAAGAAGGCACTTCTCAACAACCAGAACTCCTCAACAAAAATGGAGTAGTTGAATAAAGAACAAAGTTGTGGAAGAGATGGCTAGAACTTTGTTACATGAATTGAAGCTGAGAAATATATTTTAGGTACAATAAGTGCATGCAATTGTTCACAGTTTGAATAGAGGGTTGCTTAGAAGAAAAAATGGGAAAACTCCCTATTAATTGTGGAAGGGAAGACCAACTAGTGTCAAACATTTCAGAATACGTGGAAGAAAATGTTACATAAAGAGAGATGACTAGAAGTTAGGAAAGTTTGATTCTCAGATAGATGAAGGCATAATTTTTGGGTCCTCATGTAAAAGAAAAGAATACAAGTGTGACAATATTAGACTCAACAAGAAAGTAGAAATCATCAATGTAAAAAAATGATAAAACAAACTTGCTGAAAACCAAGAAGGAAAGCAAAAATTCATACATATTTGAAGAACATGAAGAGGAAGAACTAAATCAAGAAGAATAAAAGGAATAAGAGGAACATCAAGAAGAGAAGTGACTAGAAGCGGAACAAGAAGAGAATGAAGATAATTAGTAAGATTTTTAGACACCTTCCAGGACACCTAAAGGTTGGTATCAGAATAATCATCCACTGTTCTCCACAAATAATTGGGGAGAAGATTGTATGAGTAGAAACTAGAAGAATAAGAAAAGAAGGAACACCAGAATAAGGGAATCTATCACTATTGTCCACAATTAAACCAAGCAACTTTGAGGAAACTAGTAATGATGAAAAATTGATCAAGGACATGGAAAAATAACTAAATAAAATTGAGATAAATGAGTCATGAGAACTTATTCCAAGACCTACGGACAAAGATGTGATTGGTACAAATTGGGTCTTCATAAAAAAAAAATGAAGATTGAAAGGTAACCAAGAACAAACAAGGTATAGTGTGCAAAGGATATGTCAAAAGTGAAGGGATAAACTTTGAAAAAACCTTTTCTCTAGTAGCCAAAATGGAAGAAACCAAAATTATCATGGCCTATGCATGCTCCAAAAAATTCAAAGTGTATCAGATGGATGTAAAATCATCCTTTATTAATGGGGAATTAGAAGAATTCTATATAGAACAACCAAAAGGATTCCTATTACCAAAATATAAAGGCTATGTTTTTAAATTGAAGAAAGCCTTATATGGACTTAAGAAATCCCCTAGAGCTTGGTACTCAAAATTGGATAAGTATTTGCAGAAACAAGTATTAGAAAATGGAAATGAAAATAGTAATCTCTACATAAAGATGGATCAAGACAATGTGATCGTCATTGAAGTATACATTAATGACATCATCTTTGGAAGTGATGATGATAGATTAAGCCAAAAGTTTGCAAAATATATGCATAATGAATTTGAAATGTCCTTGATTGCAGAGTTCAATTTCTTTTTAGGACTCTATATATCTCAGCTAGATGGAGGCATTTTCATTTTCCAAACCAAGTACATCAAATAAATGTTGAAGAAGTTCAAAATGGAAGACTGCAAACTTGTGAGTATTCCTATGGTCACCAGATGAAATTTGAATAAATAAGATGAATCCAAGGAAGTGGATCAAAGACTCTATAGATTAATTATTGGTAGTCTACTCTATGTGACAACTTCAAGACCAGATGTAATGCAAGAAATTAGAAAAGTTGCAAGATTTAAAGCAGCACCAAAGGAAACACATGTTCTAGTAGTGAAAAAGGATCTTCGGATGTGTCAAACAATAGATTTTTGTATTTGGTATCCGAAAGGAAAAGAATTAACACAGATATGTTACATAGATGCAGATTGGGAAGGAAGTATAGATGGTAGAAGAAGTACAAGTGGAGCATTTTTATACTTGCGATATTATTTAGTATGCTGGTTGAGCAAGAAGCAATCCTCAGTATCCTTGTCTACAACAGAAGAAAAATATATTGCAGCAACAACATGTTGCACTCAGGTACCCTAGATGAAGGAGACCATTCAATACATTCAAGTAAATTACGATGAGCCTATTTCGATACTTTTTGACAACGTGAGTGCAATAAACATCTCCAAGAATCCAGTGATGCATTCTAAGACCAAACATATACCTATAAAACTTCACTTTGAACACACTTTTTTAATGTATATTCAACTTTTATCAATGTGAGTCTTCTCAAAATTATGCATGATGGGTACTCGTTGGATGAAAATTTAATTCCGCATCCAATGAGTGTCTACACTTGAAATTTGAGTAAACCCGATAAACAAAAAATACAATTAAAAATTTAGTTTTTCTTTTTCTCCCTCCAAAATTCTTAACTTTTATTTTATTATTTTAACTATTATTTTATTATTTTTTCTTAGGTCACTTTTAGGCTGAAATTTCCTCTAATGCAAATACTCATTCTTCTCATAAAATCTCAGAGTCAAAACATTACAAGTAAAACTAATGAATAACTCTCAAAATTGAGATTTATTTGCAAGTATAACTTAAGTTAATCAATAATATCATACAATCCATGTTCAACATCTTCTAGAGCTTCATTAATGTCTTCGTCCACAATATTTTCTACTTCAGTTTGGTCATTTTCCTATTTTAATGGATCTTTGATGTCTGCAAATCTTCCAAAGTGTCATTTTCCAATCATTCCATATAACGGTAGTTCATGTTCCTTTTCCTTTTTTTCCACACGTGACTCATTAAAATCCCCTTTCCTCAAACCAATTTCTTGCATTTCATCTGGAAGAAATTGAAGAACGTTTATTATTTGTTGAATAAAATTGCATTATAGTGAGTCTTTTTCAATGGCAATGTAATTTCTTCCTTTTTGCAAGTAACATGTTAGTGTTGTACCTGATAATCAAGCATAAAAGAAATAATTAAGTAAATTAACATAAACACAAAAACTAAAAAGATTAATATTAAAATTAAATTTTATATAATAAAACTTACTTGAACCTGAGAATAAATCCAAAACTCAATCTCATTCATTTGAACATAAATCTATAAGATAGTTAATCAATGCTTGTGGTTTTTGATAAATATTAACTATCTATCCTTTTGCATATTTGTCCTAATATGTTAGCTTTTTTACGACAACATCATGAACCAGTACTTGGCTATGACTCTTTACATCTACTCAATTCAAAAGAACATGATTATAATTATCATATTTTGTCCAACATTCAACATGGATGGACTCACAATCACTTATAATTGGTCGATCTCCGGAAGAAACAAGATTTGACTTTTTCCTGTAACATGGCATAGTAAAAGTTCAATTAACTTGTACATAAATATTTTTTTTTAAACATTAATCAAACATAAAATTTCAATGTCTTACCATGTAAGTTGCATCCTTAAGTTTTTTTTTTCCCCTTGAACCTTGTTAATAACATTGAAAATTGTGTGACTTCTTGTGTTTCCAAAGTGGTGATGTTGTGACTTCTTGAAAGCCCATAACCACTTTATTAAAATCTTGATAAGTATAAGATTCACTATAATATCCAATGTCTTGGAAACTAAAACCATGAGGAATATATGCAATAACTAGGGAATATTTCCTTTTAGGTATGAGCTTTGCAATGTATTCACAATCACCTTGTATTATTTTATATTGGATCGTGTCGAGCCCATTCAAAATGAAATGAGTAAGAGTAGGATCAAGTTCAACATTTCTAGGACATTGCTTTATCATCCTTTCCAACTTAATTTTTTCAATAAATATTTTGAAAGTATTTGGTACTCCATTTGCATCCTTATTTGACATCTTTAATGAAATAAAAAATAAAATAAAATGTATAAGTAATAAAATAAAAATAGTTTACATATGAATAAAATGAATATATAAATCAACATACCTTTTTGAATGCAAGATAAAAATCTTTAAGTGTTTTTTTAGAGCTTGATTCTGGGTAGTTACATACATCATCCCAAATCTCTTCATTCAACATTTTAACCATATTTTCTTGTATTTTCATTTAAAAATTATGAATGAATAAATAAATTAAAAATTGTTAATATAGTGATATGTCTAAAAAATACTACAAAAAACAATATTTTATATTTAAAAGAAATTTATAATATAAGAAAAAGTAAAAATAATTCAACAAACTTACCTTTGAAATTTCGAGCACATTTCCTTCATTGATAATTCACCTAACTTAACACAACATAGTATTGATTTGACTAGTGTGTCATCCTTCACTCCTTGCATTGTTATCGAAGGTGTGATAGTCATATCATCTGGAAGTTGCTTCATTTTAGGACCTGTCTTATTGTTGGTACATATTATAGGTTTACACTTTTTAACCTTCTATTTTTTATGGAAATATTCTCCCACAGGTTGAAAATTTCATCAATATGTTGGAATTATGATTGCATGTGTTGTCCTTGATGGCAACCCACTTGTAAAAGACCAAGTATATCAGTTCTGGATAAGCTCAGAGGTGACAATGTGATGGAAAAGAATGTCAGAATGATGGGATATAAGATTTACAGATCAAAATAAGAAGATGGATAAAGTAAATATTTAAGGAACTATACGCGAGTTGGTAAAGACAAAGTCGCGTATACACGCGCGTACAAAGAAGCAAAGTCGTGTATGAAATAGTGCCCTAATTCTATAATACCAGGGGTCCTTACCATGGTATTATCCCACAATATTGAGTGTAATAATAGTTATTTGATCCTGTCCAAGAATACCATTGACACTTGTGTGGTTTTGGCTCATGGAATTGGTTAAGACTCAAACTATATAAGGAGATGAAGATCATAGTGTTATGTGTACATGAGTATGTTAATTGAATGAATACTTCAATTTGAGGTATATCTACATGGAATGGGCTTTAATCAATAGATAGATATGATATTATGATGCACTCATGAATACAATGATGGATCAAGCTCTCTAGACCTGAAATGAATATGTATTTGCATGATCTATTTATGAGTTGTTTAGTTTTGTGGTCTAGTGCATGTTTGTTGAAGTGAAGGGTATGATCTGAGTGAGTTTGTAGTTCTGAAGTGTTGCACAGTCCTGAATTATTTACAGATCTATACCCGAGTTTTATTCAAGGAAGGTGCGTATACACGCGGGTTCGACTTTGCGAAGGCGTGCATATATTCAGTGAAATCTATACGCAAATTGGCTTAAGAAGAAGCGTGTACAAACATGTATTTGTATTATGAAAGGTGTGTATGCAAGCCAGGGTTTCACTAAAGAATGATGAAGAAAATGTCTAGTCAATTTTGTTGTATTTATGTTATCTATCAATGATGTATTCATATAGATCTCGGTTGTTTGAGTACTGATTGTGTATAAAGATCAGTGATTGGTTGATTGAAAATGGTGGATGTTGTTGACTGTATGAGGGCTCTGTAAAATTGACAAAATATGTCTAAATATATTTGATCTATTCCGAGTCTCGTCAGAAATCTAATCTTAGTATATTAAGCTCTATACGCAGATTTCTCCACAGAAAAGCGTGTATACACGTGAGTTTCCTTAAGTAAAGTAGCGTATACTTTCGTCTTATGAATGATCAGGGTTACAGTTGATTCTGTGTGTTGATGAAAAATTATGGGTTTAGTTCTGTGGCATGGTTACAGTGATATGATTGTTCTGTTAGAATTTGGTTGATGGGATTTTTAGTTGACCTACAAGTTGTGTTGAATTAAAAGTTGTTGGATCAGTGTGAAAAATTATGAAACGCGGTCTGTAGTGGTTCTAAGGGTTGGAGCCTTCAGTGTGGAAGTTGAAGCTTCTTGCCAGTAGGAGCTGCTGATCAGATCAGGGGGTTGTAGCTACCTTCTAGTGGTGTCTAGTAAACACGATTAGGGGGTTGGAACTCCCTTCCAGTAGCAGCTGGAGAACGAGAGAAGGTTGCAGCCTTCTGCAGGTGGGTGCCTACGAGCATGTATGTGTCTGCGCTAGTACAATATTGTAAGTAGTTTTATTTATAATAAATATTGAAGACAAAAGCGACAACAATGGTGGTTTTCTCCCGACTTGGGTTTCCACCTTAAATCTTGGTGTTCATGTATGTTGCTTATGTGTGATGATTTATTTTGTTCTTTCTACACATGTTTACTGCTTGCTAAATTTTTGATGAATAAATGATGCACTGGGTAAGTAAAGCTTCTGAAGATTTATCTAAATAATAAGTTCACTCGGCCGCTACGCAAGTTTCCTTAAATAAAGCCGCGTGCATACGCAAGTTGGATTAATTAAAGTTGCGTATAGAAATAAGTAAAGTAAAGAATTTTTTTGTGAGTTTTTTAAATAATGACCCCCCCTCTCAATATTTTTCCCAACAATTGGTATCAAAGGAGGTCCTTCTGATGAAGCTTGATCGTTAGAAGGAATATATACCAAGATGAGAAATCAATATGGAAAAACATCTATCAGACCACCACTCTTCAACGAAAATAATTTAATCTTCTAGAAGACAAGAACAAGATACTATCTTTAGTCTCTTGGAGCAGATGTTTGGTAAATTGTTGAAGGAGCTTGCCAAAATCCAGTTGCAGTTCCCACAGTTCCAACAACAAATAATAACTATGAAACAAATGCGGAATCTATCAATGCATTTTTGGGAAGCCTGACCAAATCATAATTTGTCAAGGTTATGCAGTTAGATACAGAAACAGAGATATGAGACAAAATAATTACAAGATATGAAGGCGATGCCAAGGTAAAAAGTGATAAAATCAAATCTCTCAGAATTAAATATGAAAATCTCAGAATGCATAATGATGAAATTATTGCTAGTTTCTTTCTACCTCTGGATGAGATTGTAAATCATATGAGAAATCTGGGTGAAGATGTTAAGTCCCTATATTAATAGTGTAGTCCCTTATTATGTTAGTTTAGCCCCCCTTATTGTTATTTTTGTACCCCTGTAACCCCCATATTGTTATTATTGTGCCATTACATTATTATTGTTAGGTCGGCTAGGATTACATTTTGGCCCCACTAGGATTACATTGTGGCCCCATGGACTCCTATATATAGAAATGAGGTTTTGTCATTTGTATCATCCAAGAATTATTCATTCATGTAATGTATTAGAGGTTTCCCCCTCAAAGTGGCTTATTTATAAGGTGTTGATATCTCTTTTCTTCTATTTTTGGAGTTGGTTTCACAACATTTGGTATCAGAGCTTTGGATTCTAGGGTTTCGCTGCTCCAAACAGGTCATCGTGGAATTTTCACTATAACTTTTTTCCTACGAAGGTTCAGAAGCTGAAATTTTTAGAGGGTGAAGCCAAAATCTTGAGAAATATCGTCACAAAATTTCAGATCTTGGTTCACAATATTTTCGGAGATATGAACTGTTAAAGTTAGGGATTTTTGAAGGCTCCTGAATTTAATCCAAACAGGTCATTGTGGAATTTTCGCTATAAATTTTTTTCTACGGAGGTTCAGAAGCTAAAATTTTTAGAGCGCAAAGCCGAAATCCTAAGGAACATCTTCAAAAAATTTCAGAGCTTGGTTCGCAATATTTGTGGAGATATGATTTGTGGAAGTTATAGATTTTCCAGGCTTCCGAATTTCATCTCAAAGAGGTGATCATGGGAAAATCTTCATAAATCTCTCTTTGAGCATCAGATTGAAATTTGGTAAAAAGTGGCCACAAGTACACAGACTGTAGATTCTTTCTATCAATTTCAGAGCCGAAGGAGGAAACAGTGACACGTGGCAAGTTGTACAATTTCTCTCTACTGAACTAGTCCATAATTAGGTCATCGTAGGAGATTGGGAATAACTTTGTCTTCAAGAATCCAAATCAGGTCAAACCTATGGCATTCGAAAGAAGATTGAGAGGGCTACTTTAGGGCCAAATTGCAGCTATTGAGGGTATGAAATCACATGGATAATTTGGTTTCAATATCGAGCTTCTCAAAAGAAAGAAAAAGGTGTGTATTTGGTTTTTAAAATTGCATAACGTTTGTTTGAAAAAGCAGTTTGAAGTGATTCCAATAGTATATTTTAGAATTTTATCAATATTGGGTTCTATAATGCCTCCAAAAAATAATTCCATACCCACTAAGCCCTCAAAAAGCTATACTATGACGCATGAAGAGGAAGAATTGCAATATGAGATATCAAAATTACGGTACCATGTGCAACAAATTTTGATCTTACGAAGAGCAACCGAAGATGACATAGATGGTTTAAAAGCAGAAATGGAGGCTATGTTGGATGGTTTGAAGGATCAAATAATAGCTAATATGAATGATAAATTAGTGGAAGATCACATCGAGCATCAACAACAAGTTCTCCAACTCTCAAAGGATAACCTAACTTTGGTGTAGAATCTAATGAAACAACAGGAAGATCAACATCACATCGAAAGAAGTTCTAAAGCAGTCACAGAAACAAGAACTCGAAAAGTACAATCAATTTCAGAGTATCTCAACAAGTGGAAGAAATTTCCTATAGAATATTCCACATGGGAGGATGAGAATTTTATACAGAAGCATCAAGAAATAATCAAGCGTTGAGGACAACACTTGTTTGAAGGAGAGGGGCATGTTAAGTCCCTATATTAATAGTGTAGTCTCTTATTATGTTATTGTAGGCCCCCTTATTGTTATTTTTGCACCCCTATAACCCCCATATTGTTATTATTGTGCCCTTACATTATTATTGTTAGGTCGGCTAGGATTACATTGTGGCCCCATGGACTCCTATATATAGAAAGGAGGTTTTGTCATTTGTATCATCCAAGAATTTTTCATTCATGTAATGTATTGGAGGTTTCCCCATCGAAGTGGCTTATTTGTAAGGCGTTGATATCTCTTTTCTTCTAATTTTGGAGCTGGTTTCACAACAGAAGAAATAAAATACACAACTTTATTAGAGAAAATATTAATATCTCTAACTCCTAAATTCGAGTCAAAAGTGTATGCTGTTGAAGAGAAACAGGATTTGCAAACTCTTACTATTGTACAATTTCATGGGATCCTGACTACTTTTGAAATGAGAAAAGGAGGTCTGTTTGAAGTCAGAGAAGCCGCATTTAAAGCTATTGCGAAATGAAAGGAAAAATAAGAACAAAAGGAATCGGGGTATGTATCAGAAGAAGATGAGGTCAATTTTGTAAAGAAACTTCAACTTGGCACCAGAAGGTTCAGAGGTAAGCTTCCCTTTAAATGTTTTTCTTGTGGAAGAGTAGGTCATTATGGTGCTAAATGTCCTCGTAAAGGTAATCATAACAAGGGAAAGGATATAGAAAAGGTAATATGATATGATTTGACAATAGGAAAAGTTATTATACTCATGAAGATAGTGATGGCTTGTCAAATAGTGAAGAAGAAGAATATGATCAAGATCTTAAATTTCTCATGGCATTTGAAAAAGACACTAATGAGTCTAAAGATAATTCTATGGATGCTTTAGAAGAAAATGATTTTCTTGAAGAAATCACTCAACTCAAAAAAAAAATAGCCATAGATACTCTAAAGAATCAGCTCATAGAAAAAGAGAAGAATAATGAGAAGTTAGAATGTGAAATAGTAAGCCTAAGAAAGGAACTTGAGAAAGTAAAAACTCTAAATCTTAGATTTTCTATAGGATCTGAAACCTTAGATGAAATTTTCAACGTTCAACACTCTCCTCTTATGAAGACAGGTCTTGGATACATTGGTGAATCTTCTCAGACAGAAAAATCCTCAGCCACAAGCTATCTAAATGCAAAAAAATCCAGTCAGCAAAGTTTCATCACTCAAGAGAAGAAAAAAGACAATTCACAGGTAAGTTATGTTCGTTCCAATTCAAGGATGAAAAATAATAGAAGCATTAGTCAAAAGGTAAAAAAAACTAGAAGGTTCTATGATCACATAAATTTCTTCTTTAATGGACAATGTTTCTCATGTCATAATTTTGGTCACAAAGCTGCTCAATGTGTTGCTTACAAAACCATCATGTCGAGAGAAGCAAGAAAACAAATAAATGAGACAGGAATAAAGAAGAATACTTATAACAATTTTTATCCTCTTCAAGATGAAATTGAATGTTCGTTTTGCAATAACTTTGGACATGAGGAATCTGAATACAGGAGCAAACTACAACCAAAAGAACAAATATCCACAAGTTCTAAGGTATGGAAAAGGAAGGACTTACAATTCGAAAGCTGTGGCATAGCTTTATTTGTAGAAGGAGAAGAAAATCAATGGTACTTTGATAGCGTATGTTCAAAACACAAGACATGTGATAAAGACAAACTCATTTCAAAAAATGCATTAGAAAAGAAAATAATGTCACTTTTGGAAATGAATCTCCTGTTGTCATTAAGGGTAAAGGATCTATTTTTATAAAAGAAAAGGTTAAAGCTAGTAATGTTATGTATGTTGATGGATTAAAGCATAACTTGTTGAATGTTAGTCAAATGTGTGACCACGGAAATGAAGTTGTATTCTAATCAAAATAATGTGTGGTTCGTGAACTTGACACAAGAAAAACCATAATAAAAGGAACAAGAACACCAATATATATGTATATATTGAAAGGCCGCCAAGAAAAATGTTATCTAGGAAAATATGCGGAAAACCGGTTATGGGACAGAATATTGGGACATCCGAGATTTTATCAAATAAGAAAATCAAGCAGGCTCAAAGTTGTTAGTGATCTACCCAACATCACCCTACTAGAAAGTACCATATGTAAGTCATGTGAATTCAATAAACAAACCAGAGTTTAATTTAATTCCAAAGAAGGATTAGCAAGTAAGCCTCTTGAACTTATGCATACTAATTTGTGTGGACCTGTGAAGAAAAAGTCACCTCGTGGAGAACAATATTATATCTTATTCATTGATGACTTTTATAGAATGTGCTGGATCGGTTTATTAAAACAAAAATATGAAGCATTTGAAAAATTTAAGGTCTTCAAAGCATTATTTGAAAATTAATTAGATCTAAAAATCAAATGTCTCAGATCTGACCGAGGAGGAGAATACATATCGAATGAATTCTTTGATTTCTGTGAACAATATGGCATAAAAGACAATTTTTTTTAGCTGGAACTCCACAACAAAATGGTGTGGCAGAAAGAATGAATAGAATAGTTTAGAAAATGGCTCGTGCCATGCTTGATGAGTCTGGAACTCTTGAAACCTTTTGGGTGAAGCTACACATACTGCAGTAAATATTCTCAACAAGGCTCATGTTTGTGTGAATAGTGATAAAACTCCTTATGAAATCTGGTATGGTAATACTCCTACTGTGAAGCACTTTAGAGTTTTTGGAAGCAAATGTTTTATAAAAAATAATGACGAAAAACTCAGTAAGTTTGAACCTAGAGAAGAGGAAGGAATACTTATTGGTTACTCTTCTAGAAGTAAAGGATACAAATTCTACAATAAGAGACTTCGGAAAAATGTTGAATGTATTGATGTTTTGATTGATGAAGCACACACAATTGCCAAAATGGAAATAACAACAAACGAGGATGATGATGATGATGAATGTTTTCCCACATCAAATCACAATGAAATAGAAGAAGAATCTAGTCAAGCATTAGAAGAAGACGCATCAGATAGAGAAAATGCTCCCTCTAGGTATGTTCAAAAGAATAATCCAGAATCTCAAATTTTGGGAAAAAATGAATCTGGGGTACAAACAAGAAGAACACTTGTAGGATATCCTAGCTATATAGTACTATTATCCACCATTGAACCACAAAATGTAAATCAAGCTAGTAAAGATTAATGTTGGATTAAGGTTATGAATGAAGAAATGGATCAAATTGAAAAGAGTAATACTTGGGAATTGGTTCCAAGGCATCATGATAAAAATGTTATTGGGACAAAATTGATATTCAAAAATAATTTAAATGAAAATGGAGATGTAATTAGAAACAAAGATAGAGTTTTTTGTAAATGATATGCTCAACAAGAAGGTATGGACTTTGAAGAAACATTTGCACCAGTAGCCAGACTTGAAGCCATAAGAATGTTTCTTGCATTTTCAAGTTTTCAACATTTCAAAGTTTATCAAATGGATGTAAAATTTTCTTTCCTTAATGGAGATATGGAAGAAGAAGTATATATAGAACAACTAGAAGGATTTATTCCGGGGAATGATGAAAAACTTGTTTGCAAACTCAAAAAGGCTCTATATGGGCTAAAACAAGCTCCACGGGCATGGTACTATCATCTTGAAAAATATCTTCAACAACAAGGCTTCACAAAAGGATTTGCAGAAAATAACCTGTACACAAAAATTGAGGATGAAAAACTATTAATTATTGTTTTTTATGTTGATGACATCATTTTTGGGAGTAATGAAGAATCCATGAGTCAAAAATTTGCTTCTGTTATGTAGCAGGAATTTGAAATGTATTTACTTGGGGAACTAACATATTTTCTTGGTTTACAAGTGCAACAAGCAAAATATGGCATCTTTCTCTCACAAAAAAAATACATCAAACATATTCTGAAGAAGTATGGGATGGAAGACCGCAAACTTGTGTGCACTCCAATGATGATTGGATGTAACCTCAGTTTTCATGATGATTCTCCCATGGTAAACCAACCAGAATATAGATCTATGATTGGAAGTCTATTTTATCTAACAGGTACTAGACCAGCTATCATGCATGCTATTGGGATTGTTGGACATTTCCAAGCCAATCCAAAGGAATCACATGTTCATGCAGTAAAAAGAATATTCAAATATCTCCAAAGAACTCAAGACTTTGGTCTATGGTATCCAAAAAATGTTGATCTTAACCTTCATGCTTACACATATGCACACTGGGCTGGAAATGTTGATGAATGGAAAAGCACTAGTGGAGGTGCATTTTATATGGGGCCCCGATTAGTATCCTGGTTCAGAAAGAAATAAAGTTTCATTGTTTTATCTACAACAGAAGCAGAATATGTGGTTGTTGCATCATGTTGCACACAACTGCTCTGGATGATGCAAACATTACAAGACATTCAAATTAAATGTTCTCCACCCATATTCATCCTATGCGATAATTCAAGTGCTATTAGTATCTCAAAAAATCTTGTTATGCACTCCAAAACCAAGCATATTCCTATCAAATATCACTTTTTACGAGAACACGTGCTTGAGAAAAGGTAAAATTAGAGTATGTTCCCTCCAAAGAACAAGTTGCTGACATATTTACTAATCCTCTTCCCAGAGAAGCATTTGAATATTTCAAACAGAAACTTGGGGTTGTCTCTGCCTCATTATGTTTTTAAACTTATCTAATCTGTGTTCAGATGAAATTTCAGAAGAATAATTTCGGTACGCAGGTTGCTTGACGCATACTCGCATATATACGCGAGTCTCTCTTCAGACAGTCGCGTATGGATATTTCTGTCATAAAATCAATGGGTCAGCCTCTAGAACAAACTATTGTCATGATTTGGCTCTATTAATCAGGTTGCACAAGTTTAGGGGGAGAATTAGCCTTGCTGGGTATAATGTATTGTTGGCATTATGTTGCTAAATTATATTTGATGATCTGCCTCTATTAAGGTCCTTTGGTATTGGTTATAAATGTCATATCTGTAATTTGATGTAAGGGTCATGTTGAGACCTATACTGTAAATATTGTCATATTCATTCATGTATGGAATTTTTCAAATATGTAAACCTACTTGGTTGGGTGATTGAGTAAAAAATGTAAACCCACTTGGTTGGGTAGTTGAGTCATATATGTAACACCACTTGGTTGGGTGATTGATGTAAGTATGAGTCCTTGGTGATAGGAAAGGTCATAGAGTCATGTATTTCATTGAAAATCTATTTGAAGATTCAACATGTGTTCAAGGGGAGCATGGTTAATATAGTGCAGAGCAGATCTACAGAACTATTGTATCTACAAGGAAAGAGAAACCTTGTTTCAGAATTGGTCTGCCCTTTTCCCTTGATTTCAGGGGGGGGGAGAGTAATTTGGTGTTTTAATAATGCTTATGTTGATGTGCCTATCCAGTATCTACAGGTTGTGGTGATCAAACACCAACATGGTTGCCATCAAGTCCAAAGGGGGATATTGTTGGCATTATGATTGCATGTGTTGTCCTTGATGGAAACCCACTTGTAAAAGACCAAGTATATCGGTACTCGATAAGCTCAGAGGTGACAATGTGATGGAATAATATGTCAGAATGATGGGACTGAAGCTTTACAGATTAGAATCAAGAGATGGATAAAGTACATATTTGAGGAACTATAAGCGAGTTGGTAAAGGAAAAGCTGCCTATACACACGGGTAAAAAGAAGGAAAGTCACATATGAACTAGTGCACTAATTCTATAATACCAGGGGTCCTTACCATGGTATTAGTCCATAGTATTGAGCGTAGTAACAATTATTTGATCCCTTCCAAGAATACCATTGACACTTGTGTGGTTTTGGCTCATGGTATTGGCTAAGGCTCAAACTATATAAGGAGGGGAAGATCATATTGTTAGGCACGCATGAGTATGTGAATTGAATGAATACTTCAATTTGAAGTATATCTGGATGGAATGGGCTTTAATCAATAGGTAGATATGATATTATGATGCACTCATGAATACAATGATGGATCAGGTTCTCTAGACCTGAAATGACTATGTATTTGCATGATATGTTTATGAGTTGTTTAGATCTATGATCTGGCGCATGTTTTTTGAAGTGAAGGGTAAGATCTGAGTGAGCTTTCAGTTCTGAAGAGTTGCACCATACTGAATTATTTACAGATCTATACGTGGGTTTTACTCAAGGAAGGAACGCATATATGCAGGTTCGACTTTGCGAAGGTGCGTATATATTCAGTGAAATCTATACGCAAATTGGCTTCAGAAGAAGCGCGTAAAAACATGGATTTGTCTTATGAAAGGCGTGTATGCAAGTCACGGTTTCAATGAAGAATGCTGAAGGAAATGTCTGAACAGTTTTGATGTATTTCTGTTGTCTGCCAATGATGTCTTCATATAGATTTGGGTTGTTTGAGTACTGATTATGCTGCTAGTTGATTGTGTATAAATATCAATGATTGTTTGATTGAAAATGATGGATGTTTCTAGTTGTATGAGGGCTCTATAAAACTGGAAAAATATGTCTGAATATCTCTGATCTATTCTGAGTCTGGTAATAACTCTAATCTAGTATATTAAGATCTATACTCAAGTTTCTCCATAGAAAAGCACGTATACACACGGGTTTTCGTAAGTGAAGTAGCATATACATTTGTCTTATGAAGTATCATGGTTGCAATTGATTATGTGTGTTGATGCAGAAGTCTGGGTTTAGTTATGTGGTCTGGTTAAAGTGATTTGACTGTTCTATTAGAATTTGGTTGATGTTTGTTTCAGTTGACCTACAAGTTATGTTGAATTAAAAGTTATTGGATCCAGTGTGAAAATTTATGAAACGTGGTCTGCAGTGGTTTTGAGGGTCAGAGCCTTCAATGTGGAAGTCAAATATTTCTACCAGTAGGAGATGGTGATCATATTAGGGGGCTGTAGCTCCCTTCCAGTGGTGGCTGGTAAACGAGATCAAGGGATTGGAGCTCCCTTCCAGTAGCTGCTAGAGAACAAGAGAAGGTTGCAGCCTTCTACAAGTGGGTGCCTGCGTGATGGTATGAGTCTATTCCAACACAAGATTGTAAGCAGTTTTCCTTATAATAAATATTGAAGACAGAGAAGAAAACAATGATTGATTTCTCCCAACTTGGGTTTCCACCTTAAATCCTTGTGTTCATGTGTGTTGCTTATGTGTGATGATTTATTCTGTTCTTACTGCACATGTTTACTGCTTACTAAATGTATGATGAATAAGTGATGCACTAGGTAAGTAAAGTTTCTAAAGATTTATCTGAATAATAAGTTCACTTGGCATAAAAATTTTCCTTAAATAAAGTCGAGTGCATACGCAAGTTGGATTAATTAAAGTTTCGTATAGAAATTAGTAAAGTAAAGAAAAGTTTTGTGAGTTTTTTAAATACTGATTCACCCCCCCCCCCCCTCTCTCTCAGCAATTTTCCCAACAATTGGTATCTGAGAAGGTCCTTCTGAAGAAGCTTGATCCCTCGAAGGAAGATCTACCAAGATGAGAAATCAAGATGAAACAACATCTACGAGACCACCACTCTTTAACGGAAATAATTTAATCTTCTGGAAGACACTAGAAGATAGGAACAAGATCCTATCTTCAGTCTCTTGGAGCAGATGTTTGGGAAATTGTTGAAGGAGGTTACCAATATCCAGCTACGGTTCCCACATATCCAGCAACAAAGAAGAACTATGAAACCAATGTGAAAGCTGTCAATGCATTATTGGGAAGCTCGACCGGAATGGAATTTTTCAAGGTTATGCAGTTAGATATAGCAAAGGAGATATGGGACAAAATAATTCTAAGCTATGAAGGTGATGCCAAGGTACAAAGTGATAAACTCCAATCTCTCATAATTCAATATGAAAATATCAGAATGCATAGTGATGAAATTAATGCTAGTTTATTTCTGTGTCTGGATGAGATTGTAAATCGTATGAGAAATCTGGGTGAAGACATAAAAGACACAACTTTAGTAGAGAAAATATTAAGATCTCTAACTCCTAAATTCGAGTCAAAATTGTCTGCTATTGAAGAGAAACAAGATCTGCAAACTATTACTGTTGTTCAACTTCATGGGATCCCGACTACTTTTGAAATGAGAAAAGGAGGTTCGTTTGAAGTCAGAGAAGCCACATTTAAAGCTACTGCGAAAGGAAAGGAAAAATAAGAACAATAGGAACCGGTGTATGTATTAGAAGAACATGAGGTAAATTTTGTGAAGAAACTTCAAATTGGCACCGGAAGGTTCAAAGGTAAGCTTCCCTTCAATTTTTTTGCTTGTGGAAGGGTAGGTCATTATGCTACTAAATGTCCTCATTGTTGGGTGTGTGTTATATTATTTCCATGAATAGTTGCATGCATGGGGGGGTCACAGAGGGGGAGACAACCCCTACCTGTTTGTTGAGTTGGGCGCAGCAGGGGGGGGGGGGGGGGTCATAGGGGGGGCGGCAGCCCACCCTGTCCAGGGGTTCACAGGGGGAGGGTAGCCCCCTGCATAGGGTCTGGGGCAACGGCCTGAGAAATTTTTTTTGGACCCTATTTTTGGTGGGGGGACCTGCCTATGGTTTTGTACATGGGTTTGCACATGGTTTTGGGGTATGATGGTTTTCTACCCCTAGTATTTTGTAGATCCAGTTAAGGGAACTACGGTTATGTTCTAATCTAGGGTTAATGGATTAGAGTTTATGAATGCTTCGGCATGTATATATATGTGTTGTAAAACTAAAAGGAACATAATTGAAAATCAAGCTGGTAGTCCCGATTTGGGATCTGATGAAAAAATCTCTGTGTATATATGTTTTATGTTTTATGTTGTTGATATTGTTTATTTTCTGTTTTTAAGAATTTGTTTGCAGATAATTTATGTACAGGTTTAAAACCTACATTTCGTATCAGAGTTTTTTTGGCTTCAAGGGGATGCCTTTGCTGTTGAGGGGTTTTTTTCTCGGGCTTGTGGTAGACCCTGTTTAGTGGGAGATCTATGGGATTGATTCTTGCGGTGAAAGAATATGGCAAGTAGTGGAAAGATAGAGATCTAGAAATTTAATGGTTAGAGTTTTGAGTTATGGAAGCTCAAGATGGAGGATGCGGCTGGTGGATAAATATTAGTGAATCGAGGTAGATTCAGGTACTAAGCCAACGAGAATGTCAGATGAAGATTGGGCGAAGTTGGATCGGAAGGCAAAGAGAACAATATGGTTGTGTATCTCAGATTTAGTATTGTTGAATGTATCTGGGGAAGCTACGACGAAGACTTTGTGGGTCAAGTTAGGGACTTTGTACAAATCTAAGTCTCCGGTGAATAAATTGTTCCCACGGAAAAAGCTGTATAACCTGAGGATGAAGGATGGAGACTCGGTGACAGAGCATCTGAATGCTTTCAATATTGTAGTAAGTCAGTTGTCATTTGTTGATATTAAAATATCATATGAAGATAAGAGCATCATTTTTTTGTGTTCTCTATTAGATTTGTGGGGCAGTCTAGTTATTGCAATAGGTAGCAATACAACTACCTTGAATTTTGATGAAATTGTCTTAGCCTTGTTGTCGGAGGAAATGAGACGGAGAAATATGGAGGGCCAGAATGGAGATGCCTTATTTGTATGAGGAAGGTCCTAAAACAGATTTTTTTGTTTTTTTTTTCAAATGGGAGATCTAAATCTAGAGGGATATCTAAATCTCCAGGAAAGCTTGTAAAGGTGTGTTGGAAATGCGGAAAGGAAGGACACTTCAAAAAGGACTGCAGATCTAAAGCTCCTGAGAAAGGAAAGGGATATGATGATGCTCCTTCTGCAGAGGCAAAAACCACCTCGGATGAAGGTGTGGATGTGTATTTGGCTTCTTCATCAAATATACATGTAGATCATGAGGAATGGTTGATTAACTCAGGTGCATCCTTTCACTTCACTCCCCATAGGGAGTGGTTCTGTGAGTATGAGAAGTATGATGGTGGTGATGTCTTCTAAGGGAATGATAGGAAAGACAGAATCTTCAGATGTGGAAAATTCAAGCTGAAGCTGCAAGGTGGAAGGATTAGAACACTTCCTAGTGTTCTACATAATCCTGCATTGGTCAGAAATCTGATTTTTATAAGAAAGATGGATGATGTAGGTGTAAAAAAAGTGTTCGAGAAAGATACCTACAAGATGGTTCGGGGAGCACTGGTATTACTACAGGGAGTTAGGATTGGAACTCTATACAAGCTTCAGGGTAGCACTATTATTGATGGGTGCAACAGTTCTGTGGTTCTTGAAAGTGGAGCGGAAATTCTAACGCTCTCTGGAGAAAAGACCATGTTATGGCATCAAAGGCTTGGACATATTGGAGAGAAGGGCCTTCAGATACTGCATGGTAATGGTAAGGTAGAAGGTATGCCTAATTTCTCTTTGGATTTTGATTTTTGTGAACATTGTGTATATGACAAGCAGAATCGGGTGAGTTTTTCTTCTGGTGCTAAGAGGGCGAACAAGATATTAGATCTTGTGCACAATGATGTGTTTAGACCTGTGTCGGTTCCATCACTGGGAAATTCTGTGTACTATGTTTCATTCATATATGAATTCTCAAGGAATACATAGATATATTTCTTGAGGAAAAATTCTGAATCTTTGACAGATTTAAATAATTTAAGGCTCTAATGGAAAACTAGACAGAGAAGAAGATAAAAGTGACGAGGACAGATAATGGTGGAGAGTTCTACAAGAGGGAATTTGAGGAGTTATGTAAGAAGTGTGCTATAGCACGCCAAAAGACTACTCCATACACACCTCAGAAAAAAGAAGTTGTAGAAAGAATGAAAAAAACACTGATGGGAAAGGCAAGAAGCATGCTCAGTGGTACCGGGTTAGGACAATAATTTTGGGTAGAGGCAGTGGAGACTGCATGTTACCTGGTTAACAAATCACCTTCATCAGCGTTGGAGGATAATACTCCACATGAGGTATGGACTGGTAAGAAACCCTCTCTTTCACATCTGAGGGTATTTGGATGTGATGCATATGTACATGTTCCAAAGGAGAAAAGGACCAAGTTAGATAATAAATCTGAAAGGTGCACTTTATTGGGCATAAGGATGGTTTAAAGGTTACAAGCTTTGGAACCCAGAAACAAGGAAGGTTATGTACAGCCGAGATGTGGTGTTTAGAGGGGTGAAAGATGTTGTTAAACAGGAAGTCCTACCAAAGGAACCTGAGAAGATAGAGTTTTAGCTAAAGGAGGATGAATCAGAATCTACAATAGAACAATATTCAAAAGAGGAAGAGCCACAAACTCCAGCTGTGAGAAGACAAGTTCAGGAATGAAGGCAACCATAAAGCTATAATCCATCTGCTTTCCGTTCAATTTTTTCTTTAACTATCACTGATGATGATCCCAAAACTTCCAGGGAGGCAGTGGATTCAGAGGATGGAGAAATCTGGAAGGAGGCCATGGTTGATGAAATGACATCCTTGACAAAAATGAGGCATGGGATATGGTGGAGTTCCTGGCTAGAAGGAATCCCATTGGGAGAAAATGGGTGTTTAAGAAGAAGATGAATGTAAAAGGAAAGGTGGAGAAATACAAAGCTCCGTTGGTAGAAAAAGGTTATTCCCAGGTGTCGGGAATTGATTTTGGTGATAATTTTTCTCCTTTTGCCAAGGTTACTTCTATTAGATTACTTTTATCTGTTGCTGTTGCATTTGATTTTAAGGTAGAACAGATGGATGTGAAGACAAAATTTATTCATGGGGATCTGGAAGAGGAGATATACATGAAGCAACCTGAAGGCTTTAAGATGAAGGGTAAGAAATAACTGGTATGCAGGTTAAAAAAGTCTCTGTATGAGTTAAAATATACACCAAGGATGTGGTATCATAAATTTGATACCTATATACGGGGACTTGGCTTCACCAGAAGCAAAGAGGATCATTGTGTTTATTTTAAATTAATTGGTGATCGTGTTATTTATTTGGTCTTGTATGAAGATGATACGTTGTTGGTTGGAAATGACAAAGAAATTATCCAAGATTTGAAGGACCAATTGTTATCCAAATTCAACATGAAGGATATTGGTGCTGCAAACTATATTTTGGGCATGGAAATTAAGAGAGATTGGGCAAAGAGGAAGATTTGAATAAATCAGAGGAAGTATGTCGAGAAAATATTGCAGAGATTCAATATGCAGGATATTAAAACGGTGAAGGTTCCTATTCATGTTGTTGTAAGGCTATCTGCTGAACAATGTCCCAAGATACAAGAAAAAGAGGAGGATATGTCCCGCCCGTGTTCCATATGCAAGTGCAAAGCTATTTGCTGAACAATGTCCCAAGACACATGAAGAAGAGGAGGATATGTCCCGTGTTCCATATGCAAGTGCAATGGGTAGCCTGATGTATGCAATGGTCTGTACTAGACCAAACATTTCACATGCAGTGGGAGTATTGAGTAGGTTTATGTCAAAACCAGGTAAGGAGCGTTGGACAACAGTGAAGCGAGTTTTCAGATATTTTCGTGGCACTAGTGATTATGGTTTGGGATACCAGGGAAGACCAGGATTGGACATAGTTTTGGACATCTGTGGTTTTTTTGATGCCAACTGGGCTGGAGATCTAGACCAAAGAAGATATATAAGTGGGTATGTGTTTAACCTATTTTGAGGTGCAGTGAGTTGGATGAGTAAAATATAGTCTGTAGTGTCTCTTTCAACTACAGAGGTAGAATACATGGCAGCCACTCATGCAAGAAAGGAAGCAGTTTGGTTGTAGATATTGTGTCAAACATGGGGTTGGTGCAACAAGCTATAAGGATAGACAATGATAACCAAAGTGAAATTTTCCTGGCTAAGAACCCTGCTTATCATTCAAAGATGAAGCACATTGATGTTCAATATCACTTTGTGATACATATGGTTGTGGATAGAAAGGTGTTGCTGGTAAAGGTGGACACTTTGAAGAATGTTGCAGATGCATTGATGAAATCTATGAGCACTCAGAAGTTCTCTTGGTGTAGAGAAGCAATGGGTGTTGCAGGGTTGAACTAATGACTAAGCTCTCATGTGGCCCCATGCATAAAGAAAAAGACAAGTGGGATAACGTTGTGTGTGTGTTATATTCTTTCCATGAATAGTCGCATGTGCGGGGGGGGGCGCACAGGGGGGGCAATAGCCCCCCCTGTCTAGGGGTTCGCAGGGGGCGGGTAAGCCCCTATGCGAGGTCTGGGGCAGTGACCTGGGAAATTTTTATTGGACCCTATTTTAGGTGGGCGGAACTGCCTATGGTTTTGTGCATGGGTTTGCACATGGTTTTGGGGCATAATGGTTTTCTATGCCTGGTAATTTCTAGATCCGGTCAAGGGAACTACGATTATGTTCCAAGGTTATTGGATTGGGGTTTATGAATTATTTTGCATGTATATATATGTGTTGTAACACTAAAAGAAACATAATGAAAAATCAAGCTAGTAGTCCCGATTTGGGATCCAAGGGAAAAATATCTATGTATATATGTTTTATGTTTTATGCTCTCGCTATTGTTTATTTTTTGTTTTTAAGAATTCGTTTGCAGATAATTTCTGTACAAGGTTAAAACCTACACTCATAAAGATAATCATGAAAAGGGAAAGGATATAGCAAAATGTAATAGGAGATGATTTTCCAATAAGAAAAGTTATTATACTCATGAAGAGAGTGATGGCTTGTCAAATAGTGAAGAAGGAGAATCTGATCAAGAACTGCTCATGGAATTTGAAAAAGACACTAATGATTCTAAATATAATTTTATGGATTCTTTAGAAGAAAATGTTTTTCTTGAAGAAATCACTCAACTCAAAATATGCTTGGAAGTAAAAAAAATAGCCATGAATACTCTAAAGAATCAGGTCATAGAAAAAGAGAAGCATAATGAGAAGTTAGAATGTGAAATAGTAAGCCTAAGAAAGGAACTTGAGAAAGTAAAAACTCTAAATCTTAGATTTTCTAAAGGATCTGAAACCTTAGATGAAATTATCAAGGTTCAACGCTCTCCTCTTATGAAAACAGGTCTTGGATACATTGGTGAATCTTCTCATACAGAAAAATCCTCAGCCACAAGCTATCTAAATGCAACAAAAGCCAGTCAGAAAATTTTCATCCCTCAACAGAAGAACAAAGACAATTCATAGGTAAATCATGTTTGTTCCAATTCAAGGATGAAAAATAACAGAAGCATTAGTCAAAAGGTAAATAACACTAGAAGGTTCTATGATGACATAAATTTCTTCTTTAATGGACAATGTTTCTCATGTCATAATTTTGGTCACAAAGTTGCTCAATGTGTTGTATACAAAACCATCATGACCAGAGAAGCAACAAAACAAATAAATGAGACAGAAATAAAGAAGAATACTGATAAAAAAATTTATCCTCTTCAAGAGGAAATTGAATTTTCATTTTGCAATAACTTTGGACATGAGGAATCTGAATGCAGGAGCAAACTACAACCAAAAGAACAAATATCCACAAGTTCTAAGGTATGGAAAAGGAAGGGCTTACAATTCGAAAGCTGTGACATAGATTTATTTGCAAAAGGAGAATAAAATCAATGGTACATTGATAGTGGATGTTAAAAACACATGACATGTGATAAAGACAAACTCATTTCATACAATGCATTAGAAAAAGAAAAGAATGTCACTTTTGGAAATGACTCTCCTGTTATCATTAAGGGTAAAGGATATTTTTTCTAAAAGAAAAGGTTAAAGCTATTAATGTTATGTATGTTGATGGATTAAAGCATAACTTTTTGAGTGTTAGCCAAATGTGTGACCAAGGAAATGAAGTTGTATTTCGATCAAAAGAATGTGTGGTTTATGAACTTAACACAGGAAAAACCATAATAAAATGAACAAGAACACCAAGCAATCTGTATATATTGAAAGGTAGCCAAGAACAATATTATCTAGGAAAATCTGCGGAAAATTGGTTATGGTGCAGAAGATTGGGACATCTGAGCTTTTCTCAAATAAGAAAATCAAGCAGGCTCAAAGCATTCTGTGATCTACCCAACATCACCCTACCAGAAATTACCATATGTAAGTCATGTCAATTTGGTATGAAAACCAAAGTTCAATTTAACGCCAAAGAAGGATCAACAAGTAAGCCTCTTGAAATTATACATACTGATTTGTGTGGACCTGTGAAGAAAAATTCATCGTCACCTCGTGGAGAACAATACTATATCTTATTCATTGATGACTTTTCTAGAATGTGTTGGATCAGTTTATTGAAACACAAATATGAAGCATTTGAAAAATTTAAGGTCTTCAAAGCATTAGTTGATAATTAATTAGATCTAAAAATCAAATGTCTCAGACCTGATTGAGGAGGAGAATACATATCAAATGAATTCTTTGATTTCTGTGAACAATATGGCATAAAAAGACAATTTTCCGTAGCTGGAACTCCACAACAAAATGGCGTGGCAGAAAGAATGAATATAACAGTTCAAAAAATGGCCCATGCCATGCTTGATGAGTTTGGAACTCCTGACACCTTTTGGGGTGAAGATGCACATACCGTAGTAAATATTCTCAACAAGGCTTGTGTTCATGTGAATAGTGATAAAACTCCTTATGAACTCTGGTATGGTAATACTCCCACTATGAAGCACTTTAGATTTTTTGGAAGCAATTTTTTTTATAAAAAATAATGATGAAAAACTCGGTAAGTTTGAACCTAGAGAAAATTAAGGAATACTTCTTGGTTACTCTTCTAGAAGTAAATGATACAAATTCTATAATAAGATACTTCGAAAAATTGTTGAATGTATTGATGTTGTGATTGATGAAGCACACACGACTCCCAAAAGGGAAATAACAACAAACGAGGATAATGATGATGATGATGATGAATCTTTTCCCACATTAAATCACAATGATATAGAAGAAGAACCTTATCAAGAATCAGAAGAAGACACATTAGATAGAGAAAAGGCTCCCTCCAAGTATGTTCAAAAGAATCATCCAAAATCTAAAATTTTAGGAGAAAAGGAAACAGGGGTACAAACAAGAAGAACACTTGTAGGATCTCCTAGTTATCTAGCACTATTATCCACTATTGAACATGTTATCACCTAGATTGACCTTAGGCTAAAGGAAGGTAAGCCAGGGTAACCAAAAACCATGCTTAACCTTGTAGCTAGCCCTACAATGCAGGGAGAGGGCTCTCTTCGTAAGAAATCTCAACCAAGGATGACTGCGAAAAATGATTTTAGGCTAGGTATAGTAGCTCGAAAAGTTTTGATAGATTTTGTTGGTGTTTGTTGGATCAAATGGAGCTGGTAAGTTTAAGTCTGGGAAATTAAATAAAAAATGTAGAGTATTCTATGGGGCAAGGTAGGCATGGACTTTAACACCTTTGGCTTAATGATGTGAAATGTTTAAGACTAGTGAGGAGCTGAGGAGGGCATATGAGATGAATCCTTCTCAAACAATAGAAAACATAAAATATTGAATGATTTCCCAAGGCAAAGCACTGTAATAATGGATTCTACCTATCTAACTTGAAAACATTCAACATAAATGAATGGAATGAAATGATGGCATACATAACATTTAAAAAATGATTACAAAAGAAGAAACTGTGCTAAAATTCCATACCACAGGGATCCCATAAAAAATAGCTGCAAATCTTATTAATTTCCTGCCAAACTGGTTACAAATATGTACAATCAAGCTCAGAGTGCCCCAATGATTCCAACCCTTTTCCACCCTTACAAATGACTGAAAAATTACGTTAAATAGACTAGCCTCAGGGGGGCGAATTCGTAAAAAGAGGAGTTGTTTCACCTGCCCCCAAACAAAAACCTGAAGATAGAAATACCTAACGGTAGACCTCTGAAAGAGACGGAACTGTTCGTTCGTTTTTACCATCTGAAGCATTATCTGTTACATTTACTCCAGCAAATGAAAAGAAAACAAATTTGGAACCCTGCCCCCTCATTTATTCGTTTGTTGTCGTTTCGTGGTTGATGCCGTAATGATCGATGTATTTACAATTTGCTCACGTCTTTAACATAATGCTTTTTACTTTAACCTGAAGAAAACCCCTTTAAAACAAAAAATCGAATGTGCCTCATTTAACAGAGAAAAGCCCTTTTTTCTTTGAAAAGAGTGGAAATAAGTGGTGGGCCCGGGAATCGCAATCGCAATCGAAAGAGTGAGCGGGACTACTTTGGGTGAAGGAAATCGCGATATGCGTTGAGCGATGGAGGAATGGTGCAATGGCAGCGATGGTCGATGCAGCGATGCGATGAGGGATGGCGCGATTATCGCATCGGCAGAAGTCGAGAGAGCGGGAGTTAGCGTAGCGGGAATGCTGCGATCGCGCGATGTGATGAAGGATTATCGCGTCGGCGGAAAAGGATGGTGGGTGTTAAGTGTTGGTGGGAGAGAGATCACGCGATGCAATGATGCGATGCAATCGTATCAGCGGAAGGGATATGGAAGGTTTGGCGCAGCGGGAATCGCGATATGTGATGTGCGATTATCGCATCGGGGAAGTCGGGAATGCGGAGTTAAGCGCTGCGGGAATGCGATGTTGCGATGCGATCGCATCGGCGATGAGCCATCGCATCGGGATTGTAGGAGACGAAAATTTCAAAAGAAAAAGGGACTTAGCGGTAAAGGAAAAATATAGAAAAAGGTAAGGGATTTAAAGTTAAAGAGCCATCGGAATAATGGAAAAAGGGCAGAGTTGTGCTTTTTGAGCCATTTATTCATTTGGGCATATTTTCCGATCCAGAAGTCGATTTTGGGAGTGTGATATATCGTTGGAAATATTTTTCTGAGCTGCTTCTGATGAAAATGCTTAGAATATGATTTGTACTGAAAATCACGTGTAGAACACTTTTGAAAACCAAGCAGAGAAAAGGCCCCGTTGACCCTTGGTGACGGGCTGCGAAAGACTATCATTGGCTTTATGAAGATAGCAGCTTTTGAAGTTTCAACTTATTACATATGGAAACATAAAATTACATAAGAATGATAATAAAAACAAAGTACCTTGTTTTCATCTCAAAACATGATTTTGAGGTGAAAATTACATTAAACTTAAAAGAACAACTCTTTGACTTTTCCAGATACTATTCTTTGAGTTTATTTGGCATCGTCATGTCCTTGCTGATATTTATTGACACTTTCATCATCAATTTGACTATGGTGGAACCCTAAAACCTAATGAGACCAAACCCTATGACCTGATGAAATGAACTGCAAAGTGAACATGACTTAAGACCATAGAGAGGAGAACCAACAAGTATTTTTCATGAGGGAAAACTAATGAAGTGACCCCAACATCAGTGAATCCATGACCTAATGGAGTGATAAAAAGTTATAGTATGAGACTCCTACTATGCAAATGCAAAAGAGCATATTTTGATCATTGATGGCAGTGTGACAAGACTGACACTAACATTAGCTCCAATGCGGATGGTAGCTCCTTGGAGGTGCCAAGAACACCGTAGACCTAGTAGCCTTATCCATTTGGCATTACGGTCAAAATACTTCAAAGACTGAAAACTGACACAATGCAAACTGACTCGTGACTCAAACCATGACTGTAAACTAAATCAAAACCAGCAAACCTTACACATATCATTCAAGTTTTATAGCCTTCGCTTCGGGCCCCAAGCTTCAATGAATGTGTACTTTAAATCTTACCAAAAATGAATATGGCATGTACAATGGTTGTGACATAATTTCAGAGAATCATCTTAAAAGTAGTAGTGCTTCAAGAGCCTACCATTCACTGGCCCTCCTAGGAAATCTTGACCATCCATCTCTGTGAGCAGAAAAGCGTTCTGTCCTCTGTATGCTAAAATATTATATGGTCCTTTCCACAGGTTATCAAACTTACCATGCTTTCCTTTGTCCTCATTTTGTGCATCCCATCTTAGCACCACATCTTCCAACTGAAATTTTTCTACTTTGGTTTGGCGGTCTTAGATTTTATTTATTTTTTCCTGCAACTGAATAATGTTTTGAGAAACTTCTTCTCTTGTTTGCTGAAGGTGGATCATTTGATTGATCCTTCGCTGAATATCATCCTCTTCGCTGCCAACTTCTTGTAGTAATCTCATGACTAGAATTGTAAGTGATGTAGGAAATATAGAATCAGTGCCATAAACTAATTCAAATGGTGACATACCTATGGAATTCTTGCTGCTAACTCTGTCGGCCCATAATGTGTTGACAAGTTTCCGATGCCAATTCCTCTTATTTGCTTCCAACATTTTCTTGATTATATTCACCAAAGTCTTGTTTGATGACTCTGCTAATCCATTTCCCTGCGAGTAGTATGTTGTCGAATGGCCCAGTATAATATTGTACTTATGGAATAACTCCATCATCTTCTTGGATTTAAACGCCGCCACATTATCTGTTATGATCTTGTGAGGGCAACCAAAACGAGACAAGATATTTGATTCTAAAAATTGAATAATTACCGTATCCGTGGCCTGCCTTGCTGGAATGGCCTCAATCCATTTGGTGAAATAATCGGTAGCTGTCAAGATCCATCGATGTTGTGCTGATGATGTGGGATGGATTTCCCCTATGAAATCAAGTCCCCACTGCTGGAAAGGTGCATTTACTTGAATTGGTTTCAAAGGAAGAGGAAGCAGTTTCCTTTTTCCTTGAAAAACTTGACACTCATGGCAGCTCATCACTGTTTTATACAAATATGAAAATAGAGTTGGCCAATAATATCATGGTCTTAATACCTTGTTAGCTGTTGTTTTCCAAAACAAATGACCACCACAATCAGCTTTATGAAAGTCATGCATCACCTGCTGAGCCTCATCTTCAACCAAACAATTAAGTAGAATACCTCCCGGATCTTTCCAATAAAGAGCACTGTTTAAAATATATAATTTAACAGACTTGAGTTTTAGTGATCTACCTTTGCTTCTAGACATCCCTGGAGGTGGCAAAAGATGCTGAAGAACATAAACTATGTCTGAATACCATGGTGATTGGAGAAAAAATTATGAAACTGGAATAAGCGAACCATCATCCTCATCCTCCGACATTTATGCTATGAGATTTATGTCCAGGGCACATAGATTTGATTGCGCCATTATATTTGCCAAGCCTTGTCCCTTGATTAACTTTGTGGGTTTAATCTCCAAATCATATTCCAACATTACTGCTATCAACTTACCTCTTCTTCCCTCCGGATCAGTCTGCACCAAAACATATTTTACTGCTGCATTAGGAACATATGCTATGGTATGTGAATGCAGAATGTACACTCTGAAATCCTTTAATGCTTTTATAAGAGCCAATGCTTGTTTTTCAATGATATTATACCGCAAGGAAGCATCTCGAATAGTCCTACTGAAAAAGGCAATGGGTTGTTCAATCTAATCCATCTTTTGCATCAATACCGCAGCCATGGTATGCTCCGATGCAAATGAAAATATAATGAAATATTGAGTGTAATCGGGACTAATCAAGACTGGGGTGTTGGACAAAGAAAACTTTACCAAATTAAATGACTTTATAGCATCCTCGCTCCATTTGACAGTGTTGTCCTTTTTCAACATATTAGTCATTTCTCGTAAATGTTCTACCAAATTGGGTATAAATCTGCATAAGAAGTTCATCTTACCATTGAATGCCTCAATCTCCTTTTTGTTACGTGGGAAATCTATGTGCTGAATTGCCTCCACTCTTGAAGGATCAATGCGGATATCGTCTTTAGAAATGATATGACCAAGGAGCTTTCCCTCATCCATAGTAAAAATACTTTTCTTCGGGTTGAGAGAAATCTCAAACTTTCTGCATCGCTGAAATACAATCCTCAAGTGGTGCAGGTGTTCATCATCAGAACCAGAAAATACTGTCAAATCATCTAAATAAACAACTAGAAAAACATCCTTCTCATTAGCAAAAGCAATGTCCATTGCTCACTGAAAAGTGGCTCCAACATTCTTCAATCCGAATGGCATTTTGGTGTACTGAAAATTTCCCCAAGGTGTCGTAAAAGCAGTTTTGTCTTGGTATTTTTCATGCACCAAGATCTGATTATAGCCTAAGTAACCATCAAGTAGTGACATCCACGATGCTCCAACTACTCTTTTCAGAATATGGTCCATCTTCGAAAGTGGATAGTTATCCTTTAAGGATACTTTATTGAGATTCTGGAAATCTATGCACAACCTTATTTCTCCTGTCTTTTTGCGTACCGGGACTAAATTCGAAATCCAATTAGAAAATCTAATTGGAACAATGATACCTGCTTTATACAATCTGTTTACCTCTTTTTCAATGGATGGAAGCAGCTTTGGATTGATCCTTCTCAGCTTCTGTCTATCCGGCTTGATTGGAATAGTATGTTGAATTATATTTTTATCATATACCTTCAAATCTGAGTAATCCCATGCAAACACATCAGAAAATTCAGAAAGTAATTTAACATACTGGGCCTTTACCTTAGGAGACAATGCTTTTGATAACTTCACAAACTTAGGCTTGTCAGCTGTTCCAAGATTGACATCCTCAACTCCTTTATCAGTAGGCACCAAGCTCGGATTTCTTGCAACATCATCTTGATCAAAAAGCTCCTCTAAAGGTATGAGACCTCTAGGAATAACATTATCTTTCAGCTGCAAAACGTCCATCTGATTTGCTTCAATCTCTTGTTCATCGGTATCATAATCACCATCTATGGAAGCATTCTTGAATTTTCCTTCACTATGTAAAAAAGCATTGATTTCCTTGTCATCCCAAAACATTTGCCAATACCTTAAATTATCTAGAACGGCAGGCCGATGTTTGACATGAATTTCAAATTTGTTGCTAGAGTTCATTGGAATCTTCAAATTGCTTGCAATAGTGGCAAGTGAATCTGCAATAAGATTCTGCATTCGGGGTACTGCTGTCAAATTATATTTAGAAAACATTCTCAAGATGTCTAGGACTGCATTTCTGTAGGCTCTCAATCGCGGATGCTTTTCTTGATACTCTCCCTTTACATGTTTGATTACCAACTCTGAATCTCCATAGACAAAAATTCTTTTTGCATTTAACTTCTTCAAAATTTTCAGGCCTGCAATCAAAGCTTGATACTTTGCTTCATTGTTAGAGTAGTCAAAAGCCAACTTATAAGCACATACTCTAACATTACTAGGAACTCTGTCAGGCTAGAAAACAGGGCTTCGAATCCATATTCCTATACCAGCACCGTCCTTACCAACAGCCCCGTCAAAATCCATGCTCCAAAGGCCTTCCTCTTCTTCTAGATGCTGAAATTTTGTTTCTTTCTCTACCTTACCTTGACTAATCTCTTCATTTTTCTGCTGTTCACTGACCTTTTGCTGCTGGCAAGTAGAAGGCTCAGAAAGGCTTTCTACTTTTTCTTTTTCTTGTTTAAGGAATTCCCTCAAATTGTTTGAAATTTCTGGTACCTCATCTACTTCTACCAACTGAACATCTTCATCATTCAAACCACTATCTGAATATAGTACAAATGACTCTAAATCTGTGTGGACAACATTAATTGGATGATTAACTGGCTTCTCTTTGCTAGTGATCATATATTTCATTTTCTTCTCCCTGTATAGTTTTCTCAATTGACCGAACACGAGGATGGTGGCATAAGAGAAATCAAGTTGTATAGTACCCTTAAGTTTTGCACCCCACGATCTGGAAAAAATCATACCAAACCGTGGTGGAACATCAACAACAACCACATCCATTAAAACATTATTGGCTGGGATTTGATCTAAAGATACTACCAAGTCTTTGATAAGACCAATGCAACGGACCCTACCAAAGTCAAAGGAATACAGATCATGGTATTTGCGGGTAATATCAAGACCCAACTTCTCCATAATGGCTTTAGGCATCAAATTGTGAGAAGCTCCGGAATCCAACATAGCATTGTGTAAAATGTACTCATGAAATCTAAGACTCGGGTAAAAGGGAGGGACTTCACTATCTTCAGACTGACCTTCTATGGCAGGACCAAAAATGAGTTCAGGATGATCATCTTCGACATTTACCATATTTGACATAGAGTCTATTTGCAAAAATCTAGATACCTAATGTTTATAAGTGTTGTTCTTCACCAACTCAGCTAAGGGAATGTACACCTTCAACTTAGCAATTTCATTTTCTAAGTTAAAAGATGAAAATTTTTCTACCTCTTTGACGAGAAGATCTTTCTTCTCCACTTGCTCCTTTGCTACACTTGGTTGATTATTCTTCTCATTTGCAATGTTATTTGTCAAGGGTGCTTTGCTGGAAGATGGATCAGCAGGTTATTTCCCTTTCCTCTGAGTATTTGAAGAGTCATTCTTTGATAGCAGCTCTTTCCTTTTCTGAATGGGATTGATTGGCACATCTCTACTCCTCAAAGAATACTGCTTTTGTTGTGTTGACAAAGCGTTCATATATCCTCGTTGATAATCATCGGACTCTTCCTCTAGAAATACGTCATTGGCCAATATGAAATCTTCATCTCTTCAAGTGTTTGGAACCACTGCATATTCTTCATCTTCTATTAGAAAAATGGGCGTACCATCGGCAGTGAAAAAATTATTAGCTTCAACTACCAGATCATCATCATCATCTGTTTCCATTCCCCGAACATAATTTTTCTGAAAAGGAGTTCTAATCTGCTGATGTTGTGTTGTTTGGTCTTACGTTTTATGTTCCCTCTGCTTGATTCGGAATTGGGGCTGCTACTGTCCTTTGAAATTTGGATTCTTGATTGGTGCTTCAGGTCTATCTGAAATAGTCAACCGGTCAACCATCTTCTCCACTGTTCGGATCAAGGTATCCATCTTAGCATCTTAAGGGGATGCTTCCTCCTTTACAGTCACTCTCTTTTCAGCCCTCGTCCGTGCTCTTTTAGCCAGCAGATTTTCTTCCACACTTACAACGTTTTTCTACATATCTTCAAGTGTGGTAGGATCTCGTTCTCGTAATTGATATGCCATGTCAGCATCGAAACCATATAGAAATTTGAGCAAAGCTAGCCCCATGGGGGGTTTTAGGTTGGCCAGAATAGCATTATCCACTGCATTAAACCTCACACAATAATCGTGTACACTTTCACCCACATTCCTTTTGATATTTTCATACTCAAACAAAATTTGGAGTGGGTTTTTCTTTACCTCCCACCGGTCTAAGAATTGTCTATGTAGCTCCGCCAAAGTGTGGATAGAGGCTGTTGGTAAGGCTCTGAACCATTTTCGAACTTCACCTCCAAAACTTTGGACAAACAATCTCACAGTCACATTTTCTGCCTCTACCTCATGAAGGTCAAAGAAGTCATTCATTTTATCAACATGTTGTTGCACTGTAATGCTTTGAGTGGCATCAAAAAAAGGTATTTTACTTTGGTAATCGATAGGCATATCATTCATATTTTGAGGTAAAACCAGGGGTGCATACCAGGCAGCCATGACTCAAGGTGGATTTAAAACAACGTTTGAACCACTAGGATTCAAGGGAGCTGTTGATGGAGAAGTAGGGGTGATAAGTTGGAGGGGAAGGGTAGGTATAAACTGAAGTTGAGAATTGATTTTAGAAATTGATGGGAATACTGATGAATTGAGGGTAGATGATGCTGATTTTGATGATTCTGAAAGCTCAGGGATATTAGTAGCAGTGATAGATGATTGAGAAGAGTTTAAGATATAATTGTCAATTGATATGTTTTCCTTTTGAATTTCAAGATCTACAAGAAACTCCGGGTCCAACACTGTGTCATCAAGGGCAGTTTCAGATTTGGTTTTGAACAGAGAAAGCTTAAAACACTCATCAAAAGGGAGGTCTTCAACGAACAACCACTCACTAGGCCAGGAATGGGATCTGAAAATAGGTCTAGGGCTTACTGAACTTTCTTCTCTTCTGATTATTCGCGGAATAAGGTTAGGATTTTCAAATATAGGGGGAGGATTTGGATCAGGATTGGCCCTCGTGTATTTCCTTGAAGCCAGTGTGGTCGAATTTTGAAATTTTTACTTTGCAACGTTTTATTTCAGCCTAGCAAATTCTAAAACTCATCATCCAAAGTTCAAGAATTTATATGGAAGATATTGTCTGGGCGATCAATATTTCGTTTTAGATTTGTTCCCCAGTATGGTCGCCACTACGTTATCACCTAGATTGACCTTAGGCTAAAGGAAGGCAAGCCAGGGTAACCACAAACCATGCTTAACCTTGTTGCTAGCCCTACAAGGCAGGGAGAGGGCTCTCTCCGTAAGAAATCTCAGCCAAGGATGACTGCGAAAAATGATTTTAGGCTAGGTATAGTAGCTCGAAAATTTTTGATAGATTTTGTTGGTGTTTGTTGGATCAAATGGAGCTGGGCAGTTTAAGTCTGGAAAATTAAATCAGAAATGTAGAGTATTCTATGGGGCAAGGTAGGCATGGACTTTAACACCTTTGGCTTAATGATGTGAAATGTTTAAGACTGGTGAGGAGCTGAGGAGGGCATATGAGATGAATCCTTCTCAAACAATAGAAAACATAAAATATTGAATGATTTCCCAAGGCAGAGCACTGTAACAATGGATTCTACCTATCTAACTTGAAAACATTCAACATAAATTAATGGAATGAAATGATGGCATACATAACATTTAACAAATGATTACAAAAGAAGAAACTGTGCTAAAATTCCATACCACAGGGATCCCATAAAAAATAGCTGCAAATCTTATTAATTTCCTGCCAAACTGGTTACAAATATGTACAATCAAGCTCAGAGCGCCCCAGTGATTCCAACCCTTTTCCACCCTTACAAATGACTGAAAAATTACATTAAATAGACTAGCCTCAGGGGGGCGAATCCGTAAAAAGAGGAGTTGTTTCACCTGCCCCCAAGCAAAAACCTGAAGATAGAAAGACCTAATGTTAGACCTCTGAAAGAGAGGGAACTGTTCGTTCGTTTTGACCATATGAAGCATTATCTGTTACATTTACTCCAATAAATGAAGATAAAACTAATCTGGAACCCTACCCCCTCATTTATCATTTGTTGTCGTTTCGTGGTTGATGCCGTAATGATCGTTGTATTTACAATTTGGTCACGGCTTTAACATAATTCTTTTTCCTTTAACCTGAAGAAAACCCCTTTAAACCAAAAAATCAAATGTTCCTCATTTAATGGAGAAAAGCCCTTTTTTCTTTGAAAAGAGCGAAAATAAGTGGTGGGCCCGGGAATCACAATCGCAATCGGAAGAGTGAGCAGGACTACTTTGGGTGAAGGAAATCGCGATATGCGATGAGCGATGGAGGAATGGTGCGATGGCAGCGATGGTCAATGCAGCGATGTGATGGAGAATAGAGCGATGCGATGAGGGATGTCGCGATTATCGCATCGGCAGAAGTGGGGAGAGCGAGAGTTAGCATAGCGGGAATGTTGCGATCGCGCGATGCGATGAAGGATTATCGCATCGGCGGAAATGGATGGCGGGTGTTAAGTGCTGGCAGGAGAGCGATCGTGCGATGCGATGATGCGATGCAATCGCATCGGCGGAAGGGAGATGGCAGGTTCAGCGCAGCAGGAATCGCGATATGCGATGCGTGATTATCGCATCAGGGAAGTCGAGAATGCAGAGTTAAGCGTTGCGGGAATGCGATGTTGCGATGCGATGGTGCGATGCGATCGCATCAGCGATGAGCCATTGCATCGGGATTGTAGGAGACGGAAATTTCAAAAGAAAAAGGGGCTTAGCAGTAAAGGAAAAATATAGAAAAAGGTAAGGGATTTAAAGTTAAAGAACCAGCGGAATAATGGAAAAAGGGCAGAGTTGTGCTTTTTGAGCCATTTATTCATTTAGGCATATTTTCCGATCCAGAAGTCGATTTTGGGAGTGTGATATATCGTTGGAAATATTTTTCTGAGCTGTTTCTGATGAACATGCTTAGAATATGATTTGTATTGAAAATCATGTGTAGAACACTTTTGAAAACTAGGCAGAGAAAAAGCCCCTTTGACCCTTGGTGACAGGCTGCGAAAGACTATCATTGGCTTTATGAAGATAGCAGCTTTTGAAGTTTCAACTTATTACATAGGGAAACATAAAATTACATAAGAATGATAATAAAAACAAACTACCTTGTTTTCACCTCAAAACATGGTTTTGAGGTGAAAATTACATTAAACTTAAAAGAACAACTCCTTGACTTTTTCAGATACTATGCTTTGAGTTTATTTGGCATCCTCATGTCCTTGTTGATATTTATTGACACTTTCATCATCAATTTGACTATGGTGGAACCCTAAAACCTAATGAGACCAAACCCTATGACCTAATGAAATGAACTGCAAAGTGAACATGACTCAAGACCATAGAGAGGAGAACCAGCAAGTATTTTTCATGAGGGAAAACTAATGAAGTGACCCCAACCATCAGTGAATCCATGACCTAATGGAGTGATAAAAAGTTATAGTATAAGACTCCTACTATGCAAATGCAAAAGAGAAGATTTTGATCATTGATGGCAGTGTGACAAGACTGACACTAACAGAACCACACAATGTAAATCAAGCTAGTAAAGATGAATGTTGGATTAAGGCCATGAATGATGAACTGGATCAAATTGCAAAGAATAATACTTGGGGATTGGTTCCAAGGCCTCATGATAAAAATGTTATTGGGACAAACTGGATAGTCAAAAATAAGTTAAATGAAAATGGAGATGTAATTAGAAAAAAAGCTAGACATTAAGTTGAAATGTTTTGCCATCATTAGTTAATTTTTTTTTCCTCAAGTGATCTCAAATGACATTTTGTTTTGTTTTAATAGTTCCATTCTCTAACTCAACACCCGGTGTTATGATTTCTCTGTTGCCTTTAGATCTTTCACTTTGATTTTCACTGTTGCTCATGATTTTTACAGATTCACCTACTTTTGATTTCTTCTTCTTACTGGTTAACATATCTTTTTCTAGATAAAAAGTCTCCTCATCATCAACTTGAAGAGAGAGATCCATGGTCATTTTTCTTTTTGGTGTTTTATTTCTTTTCTACTTTTCAACAATAGTTCTAATCTCCTCACTAATGGTAGCATATTTTTTAGCTTCAGCTTCCACATCTTCAAAAGCAACATGTTTAACTTTATTAGATTGACCCACTTTAGTGATTCTTTGATGATCCCCTGTATGTACTATTGTAGTGTCATGAGTTATTGCTCTTTTCTTCCTTCTCCTTTCTTATTTTATATGTGTGTGGAGATTGTTGATCACATTCATAATATTTGGCTCTAGATAATAAATACCCTCCAACATGATTGAAAGACTCAAAAAAATCCTATCAAACAAAGTACAATATGTCAATGATCAATAATTTATAAATTTTTTAATAATTCTTCAATAGTGCATGACACATAAATATAAATAAGCATACTTATAATGTTATTTGCAATGTTGCTTGCAATTTCTTCACACAACTATGTAGATTCTTCATGTG
Organism: Pinus albicaulis; assembly: GCA_034641835.2. Lineage (NCBI taxonomy): Eukaryota > Viridiplantae > Streptophyta > Pinopsida > Pinales > Pinaceae > Pinus > Pinus albicaulis. The sequence goes on from CM076569.1 coordinate 98,938,244, forward strand.
TCATACTTGACCTTTGAGAGACGATATCTAACTTTTCATGTGTATTGGCCAGTCTTTTAAGAACATAAACAATGTTTGTATTCAGCACCAAACATATGTCTCGTACTCTGCCTATCACCGCATATAGTTCACCAAAGTTAATCATACCACAATATAGATAGATATGTATACCATCATCCATTTCACTATCTTTAACATGCCATGTAAAATTTGTTTTATTTATTTCTCGTGCATTCGTCCATTCTGAAATAATCTTGAATGTACTTGATGGGCCACTTACTTGACTTTAATGAAGTTTCACGGTTCGGGTATGTTCAACAGTATTCATAGTGAATTCCGTTGCAACTTTAGGTGATGTAATTGTTTCCCTTGGTCCAAACACATTCACAAAGATCTTCTTTGATGCTATATATATATATATATATATATATATATATATATATATATATATATATATTTTAAAAAAATAAAAATTAATTTTATTTTTTTTTCAAAAAAATTAAATATAATTTAATTATATTTAATAAAACTTATAAATATAAATTTAAAAACATATATATTTTTTAAACAAAAAAATGTATATAATTTAAAAAAAATAGTTTTTTTGTTATATTAATTTTATTTTATTTTTTAATTGGCGGCGGAAGGGCTGAGGCTGGGCCTGCCTAAGCCCGACAAGGCTGAGGGGTCGAATTCAGGAATCAATCCCTTTGGCCCAGTGGGGCCACGACAGTCCCGTCAGCCTGCTCGCGACCTTCGACCGGGACGAGGGGTCGATTCTTGGAATTGATCCCTTGACTTAGCCGAGGGCTAGAGGGTCAATTTTTCAAATCAACCCCTCAGCCTAGCTGGGCCACGACAGGCCCTGCCCACTGGACCTAGGCCCTTGGCTAGGCTGATGGGCGGATTCCCAAAATTAACCCCTCAGCCCAACTGGGCGCGAAAAGCTTGTGGGCAGGTTTGTCTAGCCTTCGACCCCTGAAAATATATATATATATATTTTTAATAAAAACTTTAATTTTTTTTGTTTTACAATTATTTTTCATTTTTGAAAAAAAAAAAAAAAATGTAACTGCTTCTTCTTATTTCTTTCTTTCTTTTTATTTTTCTTTCTTCTTTCTTTTTCTTCTTTTTTTTTTTTTTTTTTGGTGCAGGAACCCAACAACCCACCTGACATGTAATTACTAGTGAACCTACGGGGGTTTACGACCTATTTTTCTTGTCGTAAATCAATCATTTCAAGGGTATTTAAACCGGTTTGCCTTGTTTCAATGATTTCATAAATTTTGAATCAAAAAATATATTTTTCCTTTTATTTTTCTCCTAAAAATCCTACAAATTTGAGTTTTTTTCGTCTTCTTCGCTTAAAAAAAAATAAAAAAAATAGAGTTTTTATGTGTTTTTTCCCGTAAAATATGATATTGTAAAAAAAATCGAAAAAAGAGAAAAACAATAAAAAAAATAGTTTTGGAGCATAAAAACCATAAAAGAACAGATTTTCCTCAAATTCCTCTTTAAATAGTCAAAATAGAAGGAAAACTATCTTTTGACTTGCTAAAAAGTCTCATTCAATGTGTTATCGATGCCAATGCAACTCCTCTACAAAATTGTTCCAAACGTTTTAACAAAACCCATAAGATTTGAAGTGATGTGACAAATATAAACAATGAATGTTATTATATAACAAAGATTGTGGGATTGGTTTAGTGTTTCTCGAATGTGAAATTAAAATTAAAATTAAGAAAATTAATATACAGTTAATATTATAGATTTAGATTAACTTTTATTCAATGCGGGCTAAAAAATAAAATATAAATTATAAAAATTAATTTAGTTACTTAGTCAATGTTAAATAATTTAAATAAAGAAGTATTTTAATTTCGAATGAATGCATTAAAGGAACATTTTTGTGGATATTTTGAATAGAAAGTAGGGTGAAATTTTTCAAGACCAAAAGTTTAGTAAAATGTTTTCAAATACATTTTAGACGAAAATTTTGGAGGGAAATATTTCAAACAAAAATTTTGGAGGGAAAAGTTTTGGCAAAAGTTTTTTGTGGGGGGGGGGGGACTTTGGAAGGGAAATTTTCGGGGAAAATTTTTGGGGGATAACTTTAGAGGGAAATTTTCAATCTCTAAGCTATAAATTGTCATTGAGAGAGAGTGCATTTGTATCATTCAATATTTATGTTTGAAAGTCAAGGATTCTTCTGATACTGAACTTTTTTTTTCTACAACATCAATAGATTCTTCGTCATGCAACAAATCTATTCATATTGAGGAATATAACAGGAATCCGTTAACTATGAATAGAGAGTCAAATTTTCTATTTGGTTCTAATCCTATGGATGATGAGAGCAACATTGATGAAGGGCAACAAAAATATTTTTCTGTAAATCGAGAGTCAATTTTTCCACTTATTCTTGATCCTAAGGATTATGAGAGCACCATTGATGAAGGGCATGATGAAGAATTTCTAGAGTCAAAATTTCCACTTAGTCCTAATCCTAAATATTATGAGAGGACCATTGATGAAGGGGAAGATGAAGAATTTCCAAAGTCAAATTTTCGAATTCATCTTAATCGTAAGGATTATGAGAGCACCAATGATGAAGGGGGGGATGAAAAATTCCAGAGTTAAATTTTTCACTTAGTTCTAATCCTAAGGATTATTAGAGCACCACTAAGAAAGGGAAGGAGGAGGATGAAGAATTTCTAGTAAATAGAGATTCAAAGATTCCACTTAGTCCTAATCCTAAGGATTATTAGAGCACCACCGAGGAAGGAGAGTGGGAGGATGAAGAATTTCTCGTAAATAGAAATTCAAAGCTTCCACTTAGTCCTAATCCTAAAGATTATGAGAGCAACATGGACGAAGGGGAGGATGAAGAGTTTCCATTAAATAGATATTCAATGTTACCACTTAGTCCTAATCCTAAGGACTATGAGACCACCGCTGATGAAGGGAAGGATGGAGATTATTTTGCAAATGATAATTTGACTATAAATAGAGAGTCATGTTTTCCACTTATTCATAATCCTAAGGATTATGAGGGCACCAGTTATGATGGGGAGGATGAAGAGTTTCTTGCAGATGATAATTTTAGAGGCACACATGTGAATTATAATGCATTTTCTTTAAGTGAGCATTTCAAAGGAACTCATGGTGATGAAGAATTGAATCCTCCAAGGGAAGATTTCAAAAGCACGGATGAAGATGGTGAAGAATTCCGTCTTAGTCAAGAATTTAAAAGTGTAGATGATGTGTAGTGAATAATTTCCTTCAAGTGAGGATGGTAATGAATATTTTCCAAGCAATGATGGTGATGAATTTCCTAACTATGTTCAGAATTATCATAGTGAGGATAATATTCCTCCTAATGATGATGAAAATGCTTCTACAGAGGATAATGAAATGATGGATACATTGCAAGAAAATATTGTATCTAGGAGTACGATTATACCTTTTCATATCAATCCAAAATATTCCAGTTATACAAGGATTATGACAGAATATCTCACAAGCAGAAGTTCTATCAGTGTTATGATTTGAAGTGAATTTTGTCGAAAGGATTGCTTGAAACATATGGATTTCAAATTCTTTGTAGAAAAGACAGATATATTTGTCAATGAATAAAATCATGAAAAATTCATATTTAGTGGGTTGCATGCAATCTACACTAGCAAAGTTGCGATTATCATATTGGGAATGCATTTCTTTGTAGAAATGCTTTCAAAATGTTGCATTCAATTGGTAATTTTCGTTTGTTAAGAATCCAAGAAAGTCTGGAAAAAGATCTTACATTTTATTCAGAAGTATGTTATAGATGAGAGGTTGGGACATTAGCAAATACTGCAATGTCATGTATGAAAGAATTCTTTTCAAATCATGGAGAGCATATGCCAAATAAAGACATAATACATATTCCAGATAATTTCTCAGGACGATAAATCTACAACTTATACAAAGAATATGCAGAATGCGTTGAAGGAGGTGGCAATTTTATTACATATTCATATTTTATAAGGATATGGAAGAACGAATTCAACAATGTTTGTATTCCTAAGAAGACAATGATGGGGGTTTGTAGTACATATGTTTCTCTTAAATAAAAAAATGGATAAATGTCAAGGAAAAGAAAGAGGTATGTGTTTATAACATTATTTTTAAAAATTGGATAGTTATGAACTATGAAAATATGTGTATTAATAGGTTTATTTTATTTTATGTGCAGATTCCATTGTCAAAGCACTTCAAGAGCATCACAATCAACAAAAAAATGAAAGACATAAATTATATAAACGTCGAAAGAAGTGTTATGATAATCCAAATAAATATTTGGGTTTGATAATTGATGATATGGAATAAAAGAAAACACTTCTGCCACATTTTGTCCGCACACCAAAATAATTACAGGAGGAAAAATTTATTCAGTTTCACTTGATTGGTTGTATGGCCTTTAATGAGAAGATGTTGCCAAAGTTTTACTTTACAACTCCAAATATTTATAATAATGCAAATATGACCATAACTATAATCGATGATTGTTTTTCTTATTGGTTTAGTATTCTTCCTGAAGTTTTGTATCTGCAATTAGACAACACAAGTCGTGAAAGCAAAAATTAATTTGTTTTTGGATATCTAAACATGTTTGTTGAATTAGGAATTTTTAAAAAGGTAAAGACCAATTTCCTTCTTGTTGGGCATACTCATGACCATATTGATCAGATGTTCAGTCATTTTTAAGTAATATTGAGGAGGAGAGATGTTGGGATCCTGCCATCATTAATTGAATGTATTAAAAAATCATACATTCCAGAGCATGTTTTTCATGTGTAAGAAGAAACTATTGACATGCAAAGGTTTATTTCGGGATCACATGGTGAGGAAAAATACATTGAACAACTAAATGACATTAGCTTCCAACATCAATTTCACATCAAAAAAATTGATGGGAAAAAACTTATATGGGGCAAGAAGTATTCAACTGTTGCAGAATAGAGGTTGTCATCAAGTTCAACATTTTTGAAGTTTATTCCAGATCATCCAATATTTGCATCAAAGATATTGTTATTACAATCAGTGGTTGAATTCCATAATGCACGAAGGCAGAAGAGATATTAATTATTCTGAATGCTTGGAATAAATTAGAAGAAGTATTATAGATACATATGAGTACTTTGATGTTGCTGATTCAGTTTGGTTGGAATATTTTTTCAATAATCAAATTGATATCATTTCAAGATCAATAAATGAAGATACACTTTTGAAGACTGCATTTACTTGGCCACAAAATATGGCAAATGAACATGAGGAAAGACAGTGACATTGTTGAACAACAATCTCAAGGTATTATTAATTCTTCACAGGTAGAGGAAAGATAAATCTATATTTGTTCTAGAAGATCACATGCACAACGTGAAGCCATGGAATACCTTTATAGGGGTTCTGTGCAGACTTTTAAGGAGAGTTGCATGATTACAGTGTTAACAGATGGAGATCCACTTGGCTAACCATTCTGGGTTGCCAAGGTTATAAAATTCATTAAAGAAAATGAAGATATTACAACTGTTGAAGTACATTGGTATGCCACAAATACCTATCCATTAAATGGTGTGTACAAGCCAGAGATGGTAGTTGATAAAAAAATTGGCAGAAAGAGAAAAAAAAGGGTACAAATATAAATCATCATCGCACAAACCTATTAAAATTGGAGGATGTTAACATAATTGTTTATGACTTCAATTTAATAAAGAGAGGAACTCTTCGTTTCAGGACCATAGAGATTTTGAAGAATTTTCTACCAGAGGAAACAATGTTGAGATGGGAGTCTATTGAACCTAGTCATAGATCTATAAGACTTTTGAAACCTGAAATGGTGGGCATGCATGTATACACAGATGGGGTACTAGTTGATAAAAAAGAAGAATATGGATCATCTTCATCTTCATCTAGTCATTCATCTGAAGATGTAGATTTTGATGGTGTGTCAGAACCTATGAGTGATTTTGAATAAATGCCTAAGATATTTTATGTAAATGATGTTTGCACGGTAACTTGAAATAAATATTTTGACTTCCATATGATCTTACATGAAGTTATGAGTCATTTCTATGTTTGTTGGATTATATGTTTTAATTATGAAGAATTCATCTCTTTAGGATATCCACAATGCAACAATGAATTATAAAAATAATTTATGTTATATTCAATCTACCAAAATTGATATTTTGATTAAAAGTAAAAAAAAATAGAAATTAATGTTAAAATTTTAAATTATATAGTGATATTGCGATGATATTATTTATTGTTATCATTTGGTATAAGATAGTTTTAAAAATGTTAAAATTTTAATGTCTCATTAAAAGGGGACACTTCGTATTGATGGTTCATTTTTAGGTTTTTGTTGCAATAAGATAAGTTGTCTTAGGCTAATATTTGAAAAGTGTTGTACTTTTAGCCTTTAAAATAAAAATTACCCTTGGAATAATGAATATTTCATTTACTTGTTCATTTAAAAAAATTGGTTGTCATATAATTTGTCCATAATTCCATGGTTGAAATATGTTAAAAACTTAAGGTTTTTAATTCTATGGTTGAAAAATTGTCAAAATTTTAAGGTTTTTCTGGATTATGATATTTTATCATTAATGCTGTGGTTAAAAACAATTACAATTTTAGGGTTTCTTAGAGTCAAAATAGTTTATCTTTAACAACATGGATGGAAATTGTTGGAATTATAAGGTTCTCTCAAGACATGATATTTTCTCTTTAACAACATGTCCGAGAATTATTGGAATTTTACAGTTTTTTAAAGACTTGATATTTTATCTTTAATTCCATTACTAGAAAGCGTCAAAATTGTAACCCATTTTTTTTTTTTTTTTTGGTTCCAGCATCAACACTTTTTGTTTTGAGGGTGATTTTTCATATTTTTTTGCAAAAAAAAAGGTTTTTTAAAAAATGTTGGAAATGTACCCGAAAAAAAGAACATTGTTCTGGCATACACAATTTTCGTTTTTAGATTGTTTATTCATGTTTTTTGGGGGGTTTTGGGCTAGAGTTCTCATTTTGAGGTAATAGTTCTCGTTTCATCGGTAACTTTATTTAGTGATTTTTTTTTAAAAAGACACTTGCGAACGCTAAATAAATTAAGGGCGACACATGCTAGAGTGAAGATAACATGAAAACACCACTTATTAAAGTGAAAGCAAGCAAAAACAACAGCGGCGAACATGAAAACGACATTTATGAAAGCAAAGGTGCGCAAATGTGACAATTACGAAATAGAAGTATAATCACAAACAAAGTGAGGGAGACTGTCAATGGAAAGTGTGCATTGACTATCAACGTAGGTTGAAAATTGCACAGTCACTGTCTAGATGGACTATGTTATGCATGTTCAAGCTTGCATAAAGAATGTGCCCTTATGAATTTATCAAGGACCAAGCATGTGTGACCAAGTGACTTTGACACTTAGAATCAAAGAAGAGGACTTGGGTGTTTAGCAAAACATCAATCAATCACAAAGTGACTATGGAATGATAGGTCATAAGATCATCAGTAGGCTCCAAAATTCAAGCGTAGGAAAATTTTTGGAGGGTGTTGATCGCAACGTCTACAATATCCTTCCCTTCTTGGCATAGGTCATGCCCTAAGGGCTGATTGATATTTTCCCCTTTTTGAATGCCAAGATTGTGAGGTATAAATAAGGGAATGAAGGCCAAGATTTTAGATATCATTTATGTGGATATTATGTGACAAGCCCAGTGGTGGAAGACTTTCCATGTGGCTTTCTTAGCATCCAATTTAATGGAGGAATGAATCACTGATTCCATGTTTTCTCTATGGAAGGACCTAGCCCTTACAAGCGTTTATTTGTTGTGGAATCCTCTCTGTAACAAGAGTATCTTCTTCTATGTGACAAACCTATGGTAAGAACTATGGAGACAACATAGTGTACCCACAACTAAGAAGAGTATATTAGTTGGTGTGCAAACAAAGAAGAACAATATATTCACTAGTGTAGAACAAGCCTATCAAAGCAAAGTCGAGCCATTGGAGGGTATTTGTGTTGCAGACCAAACAATGGATCATGAACACACTCATGTGGGTGGTAGGGTAGTGCTAGGTAGGAGATTTTAGTCTCCTTCAAGTCCGTTCCTAAGAAGTGTGATTTGGTGCTCACTAGGGAGTTGGTGCTTCCTTTCAATTCGTGCTGATAAACGAGGGAGTTGGTGCTTCCTTTCAATTCGTGTTGATAAACCAAGGACTTGGTACTTCCTTTCAGTTGATGCTGATAAATTTGAATGTACTCTTTAGTATATTAAGAAAAAAATTCAATGATTTTCTTTCGCTTTGAGTTTCCACTTAAAAATCTCTATGTATTGTATATTTTTATTATGTGCTTTGCTGAATATCCCAGGATACATTTGCAAGTTTTTAATTGTTATAAATTGTCAATACTCATTCACCCCCTTTGAGTAGCTAAATATTCCTACAATACTCGTTCACAGTTCCGTTAGCCTCTTCTCTTCTGGCTCAAGTTTCAAAGACTCGTGATCTAGAAACATGTGCAGAAGCTTCAGGACATAAAGATTAGGAAACAAAAATGAATAAATAATATCTCCTTGATGGCAAACGATACTTGGGAACTTGTACCTCTTACAAAGGAAAGAAAGCTTGTCAAATGTAAATGGGTATATGGAACGAAGTATGCATCAAATGGAAGTGTTGAAAGACACAAGGCTTGGTTAGTTGTTGAAGGATTCTCCCAAGTTGAAGGAATTGCCTACAATGAAACCTTTGCCCATGTCGCGAAAATGAATTCCATCTACCTTGTTGTAGCCCTAGTTGTCTCACATGGATGGGAGGTTCACTAGATGGATGTTAAATTCACTTTCTTACATGTGGATGTACAAGAAATTTACATGGAAAAACCTCTTGCCTATGTTCAGAGTGACTCCAACCTTGTTTATTGCCTCGAGAAATCTCTCCATGGTCTTAAACAAGTGCCTCGAGCTTCGTATGCTAAAATGGACTATTTTTTTCTTAACATTGGTTTCTCTAGATGTTATTCTAACCCCATTGCCTACACCAAGAAAGTAGAAAGCCACTCATAGTTCTTGTTCTTTATTTTGATGACCTTATTCTCACTAATAGTCACCCTAAACTTTTAACCCATGTTAAGTCAAGCCTTGAGAAGAAGTTTGAAATGAAAGAGTTAGAATATTTGCATTATTTTCTAAGCCTTCAAGTCTTGCAAGCCAAGACAATAATTTATTTTTCTCAAACTAAGTATGCATGTGACCTTCTTCGTTGTTTTCACATAGAAGATTGTAAACCAAACCCTTCTCCCTTTCATTCTACAGTCAAACTTACTGTTACTTGCACTACACTTGAAGTTGTATTGTTAGTTAGTTGGAGCCTCTTATATTTGACTCATACCCATTTTGATATTTCCTTTGATGTTGGTATCATTGCTTGATATATGCAAACACCACAAGAAATTCATTGAAAAGAAACAAAAAAGATACTTCAATATATTCGGGGTACAATTTAGTTTGGGATACATTATAGTTTAGGGCGGAATCCTTATTTGGTTGGTTTCATTGATTCAATTTGGGTTGATGACCTTGATGATAAGAATTCCGCTGCAGGCTATGTTTTCAGTCTTGATTTTGGACTTGTCACTTGGGCTTGGGTTTCATTGATTCAATTTGTTCTTGAGATAGAATGTTAATATATTTAGACATTCAGGAGTCAGTTAAGTTCAACTTGGTCTAATGTGTCTATTAGGTAAAAGTGTGTTTCTTTAGTATGCATTAGATGCATTGTAATCTAATGATCACAATATGTTTTAAAAATAGAGTAATCCGACAACTCATATTCTCCTCAACACTAATCTCTATTGATCCATGACTTGACACCCAATTGGTCCATGATCTCTATTTGAAGGGCATGGAGCGTCACGGCTTATGATCGATTGTGAGAACTCTCTTATGTAAAATATTTTTTTTTACATCAATAAAATTGCCTCAAGTGGTTATGTTATGGTTTCCCTTTCATAGGGTTTTAACCACATAAAAATATTGGTGTTTTGATCTTTGATCTAGTTTTGTGAGTGGTTATTGAAGGTGTTAATCCTATATGGAATAACATGTTTACCTGAACACGATAATATTGCTAAATTTATCCATGTATAGAATTTACAAATGTAATGATATTGGTCAAACATGTCCATTAATGTTGCTACATTTATCAATGTATAATTGTTTTGTTGAATGTACAACCCTACAAATAGAAAATTAGGCTTATATATGCCTTTTCTTATTATACCAAGGAAACCATGGGCCAACATTTGGATGAATTTCCATGGAGGAACCACTAAAGAACAAAAACCAACATGATTACCTATTTATAGCAATCAATGAACCCAACAAGATGGCATAATTGAATCCTTGTATGAAGGTTGTGACTAGAAAACAAGCAATAAAGTTTTTTTTTGTTTTTTGTTTTTTTTTTTGTTTTTCGTTTTTTTTTTTTGTTTTTTTGTTTTTTTAATTATAACTGTAATTTCAATTGCATGAATCCTTTAACTTTTATCCGTAAATAGTGGTAGATATTCCACTAGACAATTTATCACAATAGAGCTAAGAAAATTATATTTAAAATAAGAAAGTTTACACTATTACAATTTTATTCATTGTCATATTTTTAAATCTATAGATTATTGCTAATAGTGTATGCATGCAAATTAAAATTATGTAAGAAATAAAGAACAACGAAATAAAATTTCACACACATTTGACACAAGATATGACCTTGGAAACCCTTTTGGGAGAAAAACCCAACTGGAAGGTGAGATTACTCTGTTATCTTTCTTTGAATAAAAAATGGTTGAGTACAAAGAAGTATGGCATGTGGCCCATGGGCTACTACAGTGCACAAATCCACTCTGTGTGCTCTATCTCTTATCCCTCGGCTAAGTTTCGCTCAACAATGGAACCAATGCACTATAAAGAATGGAACCTCTTTTCCTCCTAGTGGTTGGATTATAACACAACCCGATAGTCTACTAATGGTTAGGTTTGACTAACTAAACTCTTAACCAGAGTTACAATATAAACTCTTCTAGTCTTCATCAAAATCACATGGCTAGTCTCTTTTTTAATGAATATGGGGGCTGATGTGTCATCCTCTTGAATTATGGTGGTGAAAACCAGAGGTCAACATCTAAGCGGCATAAAGTTCGTATATGAACTCTGATTGGTGTGATTCTTGCGTCGTTGGAAAGGTGTGTAGAATATGTATAACAGGGACAACACTAAAGCAACAAAGTTTTACCCTCCAAAAATATTGTTTAATGCATCAAAACATTCCCATAAGGTTTCACACCCCATTTTGTCAAACTGGGTCCCACTGGTAAAAATGGTCCTCTGAGTTAATTCCTCCACTTTTTCCACACCGAAAGCATCGAGATGGATGGAAAATATTATAGTGATTTAATCTAGATCAATTTTCAATAGAGAACATATTTCTAAGCCAATTTTCGAAAGTGCTACAATGTAGATGGATATTAAGTTGAAAGGAAATGCAAAAATTCATTGTAGACAATAGTGGTCAACAAGATCATGGTTCATTCGCTTAGTGGGGTTTAACAAACAACCATCGAATGAAATCCTACCCTACATACAACATTGCTATTCCATCAAGAATTGGCCTTGAACATCCTTTCACATTTCATTTGCTTAAACAACCTCAAAGAAGTGAATGGAGTGAGACAATGATCATTGGAAAGCCACAAGGTCCATCAAGAGAATTCAATAAAGACACAGAAATGGAAGAATGGTTGCATGAAGAAAAGCATGGGTATAAGGAGAGGCACAGAGATAACGAGTCTGGGCAATTCACATTTCTTGGGGACTTCCAAGTCCAGCTAGAATTAGCCCACAAGATCTTTTTGGGTTTTTGTGGGTTTGGTGTGTGGAGGCCGAAGCTATTTTTGCATAATTTTCTGAGCAATTCTGAGGGCAGAAACTCCAATTCCGTTCCACCAGCAGTTGCAGAATTTTTTGGGAAGGGAAAGTTATCTGTTTGAGCCACTTCCAGCACTTGGGTCTACACAATTTCACCTGGGTTTGCATTGTTTGCTGAAACAAGCCCAAGTTCCATTGTTCTAACTTAATTGTACCCAATTCCAGTTATATTCATAAAATGGTTCAGCTTTCTTGCCCAGTTTATATGGTTTACCGATTGTGCGTGCATGCATGCTTAAGATTTTTATTGTAATAGCTTAGTGCACATTCTTGATTTTCATTGTCATTTCCTAGTTGGAATATTACAAGATCATGTAAATTTACAAGCATAACATAATCATTGACTGGAATATAGATGCAGTTTATTCCCATAAGGGTTCTTAAAAATGTGTATTGCATAGTGAATGCTATGAGATTGATTGTCTATCTCTTACTTCGTTGAATACACAATAAGGCAGCCATAATATTCATTAGATATAGCGACCTATTTTATAAACAATTTCTATGATATAGGTACATTAGGATGATTTTGACTTGCCTACTAGGGAACAAAACAACATTACAAAAGCACAGAAAGTTAATGGCACAAACCAATTCCAGCTCCAACTTGAATGGGTTAAGGAATGCACTTCCTATTAATGCAAAATCCCAACACAAAAATAGTCACTCATTACTATCCTTAAAATAGATGCTAGTTACCATTCTTATTTGATCATTTGCATCATCAAACCAATAAAAACCCATGCCCAATGCATCACAAAAGCTATGAAAGGCACCCAGGCTGTAAAAAGACATTTGCTTACCCTTGTAATGGTTAGATAGTCTTATCAAAACTTCAAAACATTTTCAGAAAGAATGGTTGAATTGGAATAAAAATATATCAGAGAGATCAGTTTGAATATTAGAATACTAATATATCTAAGCGCATTAATGAATGGATATGACCCTTAATAAAATGGTACACAAATTTCATAAATTTTACGAATAACAATATACTTGCTTGGTGTTTAAGGGTATTTTCACATAAAAGGCTGAAGGTTTGATTCAATCGCTTTAAGACACCTCAACATGGCAAATAAGTCATTATCATATGTATGACTGCCATATAAGATTTGATATACAATAAAATAGATATTTATAATGCAAGATCTATTACACACCCATAGCGGTAAAAAAGTTCTGCACAAACTTCTTGGTGCTTAAAAGATCTGCTAATCTAATTTGTTTTTTATCTTGGTTCTTGCTTCATTTATTTTTAACATTAAATATCAGACATTAAACCATTTCCATTTTATTTTATTAGCATCCACATACATACATTACACCAGCATCTCTCCCACCCAGACTGCAAAGCACTTCGCTTCTCTAGGTGCAATAATGTAAATTGTGTACAAGATCAAATTACATCATCCATATTAACTGGCATGATTGTCTGTACACAGACAATTTTCTACATTTATAAATTTGACAAAGCGGAAGAGTAGAAGCCTGTATACGGAGCAAAGCAAACTGCCAGGCTTCAAAAGACCGTTTGTCAAAGCAATTTATATGAGAAACAAGAATCTTCTGCGTGCCCATCCTGTTTTGGATGGACATGGCTTATACTAACATTTACAGAAGAATCAGAAAAGTTTGACTTCCTATGTGCTTCGCACAGCCGCCGTACCCACTTATGAAACAATCAGAAAGGTCTTTCAGTGTACTTTGCATGAATTTTGTATATAGAAACTTGACCAACGCGACACTCGAACTTGTTTTGGAATTGACAATTCTCAAGGAACCATTTCCCAAAATTTTCATAGTTGCTGAATGTGATAACCATGGTCTTTTACATTTCTTTTAATAGAGTTTAGCTGTTTTTGGTTCAGGCACGCATATACTGAACCATAGCTCATGTTTAAGACAACCCCCAGGAATATCACTATTCAGCACCATAATTTCAGCATCATTTGTTTCTGTCGATTAGATTTAGGGACCAAACAATAGCTCTAAGGTTTCTCAGAGCATATCATCTTATCCGTATCTGAATACTTACAGTTTCTTATTGTGGTGAGAAGGACAAGGCCATGTTTCTCACAGAGGTGAAACAAGCAGCCTCTGCAAAGACTTGAGAGTAACCATAAGCTGTCCAAATGAAGGCCGTAGATTTGGATCACTGCAAAATGGAACCAGGTTTAAATGCCAGCATCATCATCAACTACAGTTATGTCCACATTAACCAGCTTCAAATGTAAGCCTTGCAAAAATATTGCAAAATTCAGTACAACATTAATTTTCATACTTCATGGAGACTATGCAATTTAAAACACAGAAAGTGATGTGCATACTTCTGCCAGCATTCAGAAATAATCTTTGCGGCATCTGGATCAATTTCCTTGGGAATATCAAGGCGACGATTCTGAAAACCAACAGCACCAACTACCTGCATGGGATTCATTCCACTCCATGGCATACGCAAAGTAGCCAATTCCCATAAGATCACACCAAAGCTAAAAACATCACACCTGCAAAACAATTATGATACTTCGTTGTAAGTCTAGGTCCCAAGAATAAGTTTGAACCATATTTTTCACTCGTTGAAATAGTAAAATGGTCATGTGCTGCTGCCCATAAGTACAAATTCTACTCGTGCATATACATACAAGGGATGGTATCAAACATAGATTCAGTATTCAAGACTCACTTTTCATTCGATGGTTCATTTCGCAGAACTTCTGGTGCCATCCATTCTGGCTGCAATGTAAATGAATATACATATAACCTCTAATTAGATATGTAAAATCAAATAATCAAAGGAAACAATACCAACATGTTCACCTCATAGCAATTTGATTTTATTCTTCAGTGATGAATCTTTTCGAACAGGTATGAAACCATGAATTTTGTAAGAATTCAAGAATTCGTATATTATAACATGTAAATCATATATATTATTCCAAGAGTAGAAAATAATTGCATGTCAAAACTCAAGTTAAAATTTCTTAAGCTTTTGGGGTTACTCCAAAAGTGTTTACACCATGCTTGCAGGTACTGCATGTGATGTCAGGGGCATGGTATATGGATGACCCTTACTTGTTCCATGATGAACAGACACATGTGAGGTCGCTTGTTCATTGATTGGCAGACCTCATCTTGGTGTTATGTGACTTTCTTCCTTGGAACATTGAAGATCTATGGAGCTTGGTAACATTTTTCATGATGGCCACATGGAAGTTGGTTGCTTGAATGGGAGAGCAACTTGCTTTGGAGGAGCATTGAGCATCTTGGAGGACATTGTGTCCTAAATGACATGGGCACATTTGGTTGCTTGCATGGATGTCTATATTTGACTTGAGAACACTTGGGTTGACGGAGTGATCATGTAGGTGGTGTTGTGGCTTATTTTTGCCTCTTGGATTTGGACCAAAAACAATGAGATGTGGCTGAGAAACATCAAATTGTCAGTACATTACTTCCCATGCTTCAAAGCGGCTCATGGCTTAGTAGTGTTAAACTGTGTTCCTGTCCTATGGTCAATAGTGTATATGAAGATTGCCCGGATGTACAAGGGAAGGTTGCGATATTCCTAAAAACTCAAGAAATACCTCACAAGGAAAGTTTAAAAATTATGCAGGAAACTAAAAAAGGGGAAACAAATTATTGAAGTTGTTTAGTACATTGAGAAAAGATTAAAGGAACTTGATGAAGAGAAAGAGGAACTGAAAAATACCAGCAATTGGACAAGCAACAAAGGTCACTGGAGCATACTATTTTTGAAAAAGAGATTCAGAAACAAAGAAGGGAACTGGAAAAGGTTAGGCCATTGCACGAACAACAATTGATTGAAGAAGAGGAAATAACTAGAGGGATCATGGAACATGAAAAGAAACTAAGTCTTTTTGTACCAGAAACAAGGACGAGCAACACAGTTTTCATGCAAAGCTGCCAGAGACAAATGGTTGCAGAAAGAGATTGATGATCTACAGCGTGTACTATCATCAACTACGGCTCAGGAAAAGAAGCTTCAAGAGGAAATAGGACAACTCAACGAAGAGTTTTCCTAACAGGATAAAAATATAGAGGCTCGCTCAGCAGAAGTGCAAAAGCAAGAATCAGTTATTTCTAAGTGCCAGGGAGATTTTGGCAGTCTTAAAATAGAGAGGGATGAATTACAAGAGACTCGAACGAAACTCTGGGAACAGGAGAATCAACTCGCATCTGAAATTGATAAATTAAAATCTGAAATCGTGGAGGCAGAGAAAGTTTGGACCATGCTGCTCCTGGTGATATACGAAGGGGCCTTAATTCAGTCAGAAGAATTTGCAGGGATCACAGCATCCCTGGTGTGTTTGGTCCAATCTGTGAATTGCTGGATTGAGATGATAAAATTTTCACTGCTGTGGAAGTTACGGCTGGGAATAGCTCGTTTCATGTTGTAGTGGAATCAGATGAGATCTCAACCAGAATTATTAGATACCTCACTACTGAAAAAGGTGGGAGGGTGACTTTTATGCCTCTGAATCGGATCGGAGCTCCGCAAGTTAATTATCCACATAATCCAGATGTGTTTCCTCTGCTAAAAAATATGAAATTCTCCTCACGGTTTGCCCCTGCTTTTGCTCAGGTCTTTGGAAGAAACAAGTAATGTGCAAAATAATTTTCGCAGGTGGCCCAGGAGGCATATTTCGATTGCAAATTGCAGGCAAACGAAGCACAATTCTAAAAATCCGCGATCTGGGTTTTGTGCAGAAAGGCCCTAATTGATTTCATCGCAGAAAATTTCAAAAATTTGGATTGGTTTCAGATATTTTATGAGTTCTTTCAAACTCCAGTTTTCATAAAAATGCCCTGCAGACTATGGACGACTTGCTGGAATTTGATTTCTATGTTAACAATTTGCATTTTCAATTTTGAGCAATGGAAAACTGAAGCACCACAGTGGAAGAATTCCAAAAAGAAAACAAGAATCTGGAATTGTTAAGGACTTGCGTCTGTGATGCCAGGGAAATCTCTACAGGGTGACCAGTCTACTTTTATTTTTGAGTTGGCTGAGCAGTGTAAACTCCAGCGAAATCTTGATGGCTATCAGATGTAAGAAGCACAACATATATCCCAAAGTTCTGTGGATAATAATTGCCTAAGTTCCATGAATTGTGAAGGCGACAATCACGGCTGTGTTTCAATACAGCATTACTTACCCCTTGTTCCAGAAACCATTCAAGTGCCTCCGTAAGCGGATTCATCAAAACTACTCAGGAAGAGATCTATGGTTGAGATTTGTTGCGGCATCACCCTATTCTTTTCCAGCAACCACGAGAAGGTGCCTCCGTAAGCAGTGTTAGACTTTCAAAAAACTGTATGTGGTTTTGTTGGAGCTCGCATTTGTTTCTTGATTCGACTACCCATTGTTTATTAGTTTTTATTTTATATATATATATATATATATATATATATATATAACCTTATTGTAATTCAGTCAGTTCATAAGAAAGAGTTTATAACTATGTAGAACTTTTGTTGCAACAAATTCAAGAATTAGTTTGAATCTAGTTATGAGACAGTTAATCAGTTAAGTTGGGATTTGGGAAATAAAAGTGCGAAAAGGAGACATTGAAGAAGTTCCATGTATTTGACTGCAGAAGAAAAGCTTTTTGTATTTTCATCTTCAAATGCATATGAATAAAGCTTTCAAGTGATTCCAAAATTTGATGAGTATGATTCGTTTTTCCTGTTACATTTATTTCAGATCATTCTTCTTTATAATTGAGTAATGAAGCTGCTGGTCTTTAATTTTACAGTTTTGTAAGTGAAAGTTAAAACCCTTAATGATGCGCTCCTCTTTTCTATTTTTCACTTCCTAATACTTACATTTTTCTTCTAAAGTCGGAAACAAGATATTCTGCATAGGCAGCCTATTGTCAAAGACTTTCCATCATCATTTATTTCTGTTTTATCTTTTCCATTTGTATTCATCACTAGAAGACCTCTTGAAAGATTGTTCTCACACTGGAGACTGATAAGGATTAAATCTCTAGGGTTTAATAACATGGGACAATAAAATATTTTCATCATCTTTATTTAAATGTCTTGGGCACTGACCTCTTTTCAGTCGGGGGTTGTCTCTCAAGGTACAACAAGTGGGGTGGACCCAAAGAACATGACCTAAAAGGAGCACTGGAGCTTCTACAGCTTGCGGAAATGATGTTGCACCTCTCTTGAAGAATGTCCATGCCTAAGAGCCTTGCTTGTCGGACATCTTCACCTTGGAGCTTGACATGTGTCACATAGTGGATTAGGACTACCCTTATATTGCTGGCCTCCTTTACCTCTCATATAAATGGAGGAAATAGAGTCATTTCACATTATCAAACACTTGTACTCTATTGTTTGTATTGTCTTGGAGAATTCTTAGAAATCTTACAGGGAGCAAGACACTAGGATTCATGAGGAAACCAAATGAACATAATGTTAGGGTTGTTGATGTTTCATAGCTACGGAAGGTCTTATACACTAGCTTGGTGTCTCAGCATGTAGAAGAAGTTTGATTGACTCTTTAGATGCTTGCTTGGTGGAGTAAGTGACTATTAGCTTGCTTGGTGGAGTAAGTGACTATTATTTCTTTAGTATTTATTATAATTTATTTGTGAACTATTAAGCAAAAGTTCCAAGGATAAATAATAAAATTATTTAAGTGACCTAGATTTAATCTCATCCATTGATCTCAAGAGAGGCATAGGATTTAATCCC
Organism: Pinus albicaulis; assembly: GCA_034641835.2. Classification (NCBI taxonomy): domain Eukaryota; kingdom Viridiplantae; phylum Streptophyta; class Pinopsida; order Pinales; family Pinaceae; genus Pinus; species Pinus albicaulis. Next base: position 98,957,008 of record CM076569.1, read on the forward strand.
AGCCATTGAGATTAGGGTTAGGAATTATTTGCTTAATGAAATGATATAGTAAATCTAATGGAGAGGTGAAGACACCAATATGCACTTCTGAGAGAGTGATTTTCTCAAGAGAAGGGCGAGAGGCTCTAGTTGACTGAAGAAGATTGAGGAGAAATCGCAGGGGAGAATTTCAGGAGAGATTCAAGGAAAGCCAAGCAGGAAAGAGAAGAGTCGAGCTGAGGGGTCGAGTTATTTCCTTGGGCTGATTTGACAAGTGCTCAAGTCGTATGATTCCCAGAGATGCCGTGAACAAGGAGAGATAGCCAAGTGTACTCCAAGGAGGTTGAGCTTGTCTTGGGGCCGATTCCAATTCAACATTTGAGTTTCTAGGCAGACATAATTTCTAGGGGGGTAAGTTATAGGTTCACCTTCAGCTGTTATTTCTCTGAGAAAAAAATTGTGGGTCAAAAGCCAATATTTTCCGAATTTAATAAAGTGAAGGAAAAACGATTTGGGTCAAATTTGTGTTGTTCTTGTGGTTGAATCTCTTGTGAATTATCTGCTGCATATTATTTGTGAAGTTAAAAAATACCAGAGTACTTATTTTCGACAGTTCAGAATTATATTTGTGTAATCAAATAATTTTCAGGGTATAAATAACTGTTGGGTTAAATAAATCAGACATGGTATTTAAATTTAACATGGTATCAGAGGACAAAAAAATTTGTGGCACAGGTCAAAGATCACAGGGGTTTTACAGTAGAAAAAAATTTAATTTAAGGGTTTTGTGGCTAAGGTGGATTCTGTGGCATAGTATCATTGAGCTTGAGGGATGAAGAAAGGTTGGAAGGGGCCATCTTGAAGACCAATGGTAAGTGGGAGTTGCACAACATGAGGTTCCAAGTCTTTCAGATGTTGCCCTAGCAGCTGAGCAAAAATTAAAAAGATGTGAAAGCAAGGGGTATTGTTGCACAAATTTTGTCAAAGTTCCAGGGAAGCAGTTGTATCATATTTTTCAAAGGATCAAGATCATCAACCATCAGTTTTTCAGTCATTGTAAACCCATTCTGCAAAATTTGTAATATAAATGATGCTAGTAAGACCGTGTATGTATGTAATAACCTAGGCAAGTGTATTATTTTGACGACAAATTTCATCCTAGGAGGTTTTTTGTCTCACCGATTTATCTGTGTTTCTAAACACGGATGATCGTCAGAGTTTTTCCCTCAAGCCTCACCCAAAAGCTAGGGTAGAATTTATCGTCAAAGTCTTAAGTCAGTTCTAGTGTTTTAGTCGAGTCTTCTGTAAAAGTGTTTTGGGAATAATTTAAACTAATTGAATAAATTATTTTATTACAAGTCACTTGGTCTATTAGATCATATTGTGTCGCAGAATTGGGTAAATTATTTGAGGGTCTATAACGAACCAGTATTCCCCCTTTGAGGTTGAACTTGTAAAATATTTTGTAAAACATCTTTTAGTGCAAGGTACCTCATACTTAGACACCATGGCTAAAATATTAGAGGGTGGAAAAAATAATTAATCCCCTCATAAGTCAATTTATTGATTTTTCTAGCAAAATAAAATAAAATCCTAAGCCATAAAATTAATTAATTAGAGTCAAAAAATTAAATTGCTAGAGAAATTAAATTCTCCAAGTGGAAAAATTCGTGGGGATTAAAGAAATCAATTTTCGGAGGTCCCCCACCAAGGGAATATTGGAAATTTCAAGAAAAATTGGACCCTTAGGTCTTGGTGGTTAAGTCAAAGTCAATTTTTTTGAGGAAATTGGCTCAAAAAAATTATTTTTGGGCTAATAAAAAATGGGTTTAATGAGATATTCAAAAATTTCTCAAAAATAAGTATTTTCAACCGCAGAGATTAAAAGTTGATCAAGAATCTATCAACAGTTGAGATTATTTTGACTGGGATCAAGCCAGCTAGTCGTCATTTTCCACTTTAGAGGATTTATATATAAATTAGAAGTCATTTGTGTCTAGCGCCATCTAATGTTTGGCTAACTCTGTAAAGCTGATGTAAAGCTACTGTCCTGCTAGGAATGTTTTGAATAATCATAATAAAAGACTTTGGTGTGCAGTTCATGGTGTCTCTGTTCTACTGATTTGTGGTATGTGTTGGGTACGAACATTCCTATATTGTGCTTTAAAAATTTATTAAATTGTTATTTCATTATAGATGATGTTATGAATATAATTCATAACAAATAGTATAAATAGAGTAAATGTAAATAATAAATAATCAAGATAATGGTTATTTAAATAATCATTGGTTAGCTGAAAAGGCATGTCTAAAAGACATGCCCGGTCATGAAAGGCCACCTGCCTAGGTATATAAGCAGGGCCTCATTGTAACGTTTATCATCTTATCACTTATGCATTTTATATACATAATAAATTATTATTACAAATACCTCTTGTGTATTTTACAATTAAAGTCAACAAGCTATCAGTTTTGTTGCTTCAGTGGTATCAGAGCCATGTTGCACAATGTAGTCTTACGAGCCTATGAACGTAGTTTACGAGCCTATGAACATAGTTTACCGTACAATGTGCCATTACGTGGAGATCCTGAGCATTAGAAAAGTCATGTGAAGAAGCTACAACATGTTTTAAGAAAAGTTATGAAGAAATCCATAATAAGGAAGAAGATATTTTTGAAGATAATTACGAACGTGACATATTTGAAAAAGAAAAAGTGGATTATGGGAAAGAGGAGCAAGAAAACCAGAATCAAAATGATGAGTAATGCAGAAAACATTACATTTAATAATGGAGGAGATAAACGTGATCATAATGAAGAAGATCCACATAAAGATGAAGATGATCTTAAAAATGGAGATTGTATGGATTATGATAATGGTAAAGATCACTGTAATGATGCTTCTTAGCAGCAACCAACAAAACCGCCTTTAGTAAGAAGGTCAAGGTTTTCAATTTCACAAAAAAGACTTCTACAAGCCAAGACTTTTAAAAGTGCAATTAAAAAGTGTAATATTCCCAATTAGCTTTGCTAATTGGAATATTGCATTTTTGTGTTATTTTGCTGCTTTAGATAGGAATAATAAATAAAGTGAGAAATAAGAGGGGTCACCTCACTTTAGCCACCTCACTTTATAATAAAGTGTTCTTTTCCTAGTAGCTTGACGTTGTAACTTAGAGAGGGGCCTTGGGGTCCACGTGGGTGATGGAGGAGACATAAAGTTAACCCTAGGTAAACGCGATCCAGGGTGAGTGAGTTTGGAGGAGAGATGCTATAAAAGGAGAGGCTCTCACCTCATTTGATCATCCATGATTTTGATATTCTTATTGATAGCTAGACTTTGTCGCTGCACGCGGTTGTTTAGTCGGTCACGACGCGCTTAGTGCACGAGTGTCTCGGTCGGAGATCTCACCCTTAGCCTCGGGGACTTCGAGTGCCTCGCCCCGGTAAGGTTTTTCGGTTTCACCCTTAGCTTCGGGGGGACTTCGAGTGCCCGCCTAGTAAGGTTTTCGGTGCAAACGGCGGATTTCAAGCACATCGAGGAGGAGGAAAGCCCTCTTGTGGTCGCGCAGCAAGAGAAGGGAGGACGCGAATCTTTGAAGAGAAGGACGCTGTTTTATCGAAGAGAGGCCTGTCCCTTGCAGAGAAGTAGGACGCGTCCAAGAGGACGCGGTTCCCGGCGGAAAACGCGGAGGGCGAAGGACGCCGATCAAGCCCGAGTGAGGACGCTGTCCATTCTTGGAGGTGAGGGTTGCGTATCCGAAGGTTTCTTGTCGGATCTAGCTTTGGAAGGATAGATCACGGATCTAGTCCCGTATGTTGCGCATCTAGCCTTGTATATTGCGGATCGAGGGTTTTGCGAGATCCGCTTGAGGGTGAGATGCCGAGGAGATATTGACATCTAGTCCGGATCCGAGAAACACCGGATCTAGCCCTAGAGGCTGTAGATCCGAGGAGATAGTTCCGATCTAGCATAGATCCGAGGATTGGACGGATTGGGTTTTGGAGAACGCGGATCGAAAGGGAGGACGCGGTTGTGATAGGAGCTTCGGATCCATCACGGTGACGCGGATCGGAGCAGATCATTGTGAGGAGTGCTTACGCGTTTTCCGGGATCCCGTGCGGCTTCATCCGTCGGGAGAGTTGAGGGTTTGGTGCTTTACTTCTGCCGCCGCGAGCGGCGTTTTCCATTTGAGAGGGTTTGCGACTTGGCCCAGCGCGGTTCATCTTCGGCTGCGGAGCGACGCCGTCCTTGTTGCGCCACTTTTACGTTGAGAGGGTCTCCACCGCCTAGGGCGATAGGTGCACTTACTCGATTTATTGTACTCCTCTCTATGTACTTTCCGATTAATAAAATGGCTCGTATTTTGGTGTTACATGTGTCATGATTCGGTGATCCGTTCGGTTTATATCGTATTAGTGCATTTACATTTGTGGGTTATTTCCCTTTGGGGATATTAACAGTGGTATCAGAGCTCTGATCTGGCTCAGCCTGTGGTGCTAGCACTCTATGGCACCTAGGGGTCACCCCACTCTCCTTGGGGAAGGTGATTCTGATTCAGAAGACGAACGGAGGAATCCAATGGAAGCTATGTTGGCAAGATTGGCTGAGAAGTTGAGTGAGAAGATGGATGCAAAGATGGATGCATTCATGCAGGAGGTCACCAGGAAGGTTGCAGGGGTAACACAGAAAGAACCCCCTAGGGTCTTTCAGGTAGGGGAAGGATCAGGAACATCCAGTTACATACCAGATGATATACCCGTTGTGACAGCGCAGAAGACCGATTCCATGGACACGCGACCTACCATGCCTACTTTCCCGGTAGAGGAAGTGGAGCAAACGGCATCAAGAGATGAGGGTCCCGATCTTCATGCAGTTTGGTTTGCAGATTGGCGTAGTTTGGGGCCGGAATTCATGGAGGCTCTCCCTTTCAATCAATATCTGTAGTACCGAGGCGGCAGTAAGCCTCATGATCGAAATAAGGGACGGGGTTCCCACCGTGACAGTAACCGTGCAGCCAGCAAATTTCATTTGCCGATGTTTGATGGGTCTCCAAAGACCACAGCCAGGTCTTGGGTGGAAAAACTAGACCTCTATTTTCAGCTTAACCAGATGTCGGAGAAGGAGGCCATTAAGATGGCTGCATTACATCTAGAGGGTGAGGCCCAGAACTGGTGGTTTCATGGGTTGACCACACTGGGGCATTCCACAGTGACTACATATGCTGAGTTCACCAGGAGGGTGGTGAAACGTTTTGATCAGAAGGACCTAGATTAGCCTTTCCTCGAGCTGACCAAGCTCAAACAGACAGGTAGTGCAGAGGCATACATCTCTGACTTTTTGAGGGTTTCAGTGATGGTACCTGACATATCAGCGGCTCGGTTGATCACGATGTTTTTGGACGGGCTGTCAGAACCACTTCGTGGTCTAGTCCGGTCAAACAAACCGGCTACACTTCAGGATGCTATCAGCAGGGCCCGTGACCTACAGGATGTGTTGCCCAGGACTCGGCCACCTTATCCCCAGAGACAGGCTTTCCAGCCTAAGGGTAAGGACACGAGGATTCCGCCTCCCAAGGCGAATCCCGGACGAGGACAATATGATGATGAGGCTAGGAGAGAGCTGAGACGGAAGCGATTGTGCTTCACCTGCCAGGAGCCGTGGGCACCAGGACACAAATGCACCGCAGGAAAGGCGCATTTCATAGAGGTCTTCTCCGAGGGCAGCGGAGAAGAGGATGAGTTGGAGGATGAGGAGGCAGGAGAGTGTTATGCAGCGCAGAGTGCCTTACCTCCTCCACCACCAGATGCGGGAGAGGCATCATTTGCACCTACTGGGGGAGCTCTAGCAGCATTACGAGGAGTCCCCAAGTATCTGACATTGCGCGTACGTGGGACAGTGCGGGGACAGCGTGTCTCAGTTCTAGTTGACAGTGGGGCCACCCACAATTTCATCGATGCCCAGATGGTCGCACGGAGAGGCATACCCACCGAGAGCTTCGATGGGTTTTCTGTTTTGGTCCCAGGAGATCAGACCATGGCTTGTGCTCGATATGTACCAGAGTTATCAGTGACGATGGGCACCTATACTTTGACTGATCACTTCTTTGTGGTGGACATTCCGGACACCAATGTGATATTGGGAGTGCAGTGGCTTATCACTCTGGGAAAGGTCACCACAGATTGGAAGGCCTTGGAAATGGAGTGGGATGATCCCAAGACGGGGAGGCATGAGAAGATCCGAGGTCGGAACACATATCCGCCCCAGACAGTATCGGCACACAGCATGGATGCGACATTCCGCCGGGGAGACATAGAGTGGGCAGTTGAGCTGCGGGCTTCAGAGATGGTAGATACAGGCAGGGCGGTGCACCCTGATCTACAGACTCTTCTTGACAGATATGCAGTAGTGTTTGGAGATATTCCACCGGGACAGCCACCAAATCGGGGGTTTGAGCACACGATAGAGTTGGAGCAGGGGATACAGGCAGTGATCACCACCCCTTATAGGCATCCTAAGGCCTACATGGATGAGATAGAGCGGGCCATTCAGGAGCTGTTAGCCCTTGGGCACATTCGGCCCAGTACCAGTCCTTTCGCTCCTTCAGTAGTGTTGGTGAAGAAGAAGGACGGCACATTACGCATGTGCATTGATTACAGGGCACTGAACAAGAAGACATTGAAGAACCGGTACCCCATTCCCAGGATCGATGAGTTGATGGACGAGTTGAGAGGAGCACGGTTCTTCTCGAAGATTGATTTGAGGTCCGGGTACCATCAGATACGCATGAGGGAACAGGACGTTCCCAAAACTGCTTTCAGGTGTCATTATGGGCACTTTGAGTTTTTGGTCATGCCATTTGGACTAACCAATGCACCTGCCACTTTCCAGTCTTGCATGAACCATATCTTCAGGGAGCATCAGAGGAAGTTCGTGCTGGTCTTCTTTGATGATATTCTCATATACAGCAGGACTTGGGAGGAGCACCTCCAGCACATAGAGACAGTTTTGCGCATCCTAGAGGAGCAGCAGTTCTTTGCCAAACTCTCCAAGTGTGAGTTTGGTTTGACAGAGATGTTGTATTTGGGGCACATCATAGGAGTGGACGGAGTGAGAGTCCACGACGAGAAGATCCGGGCTATCAGGGACTGGCCAGAGCCGCGGAATGTGACAGAACTTAGAGGGTTCATTGGTATCTGCACTTATTACAGGAAGTTCGTCAAGGGCTTCTCACAGCTTGCTGCACCCCTCACGGAGCTGACAAGGAAGGGGGCATTCAGTTGGACGGACACCGCACAACGAGCTTTTGATAAGCTCAAAGAGGTGATGAGTAGTTGTCCGGTGTTGGCGTTGCCTGATTTCACTCAGCCCTTTATCCTAGAGTGCGATGCCTCAGGAGAAGGGATTGGAGCAGTTTTGATGCAGGAGGGTCACCCGATTGCATTCGAGAGCCGAAAACTCCTTCCACATGAGAGACTTTATCCTATCTATGATAAGGAGATGTTGGCCATTATGCATGCCTTGGCCAAATTCCGGCAGTACTTGGTAGGCGGCAGATTTAGAGTCAGGACAGATCATAATAGCCTGAAGTACTTTTTGGAGCAGAAACAGTTGCAGGAGAGGCAGCAGAAGTGGATCAGCAAGATCCATGCTTATGACTTTGACATAGAGTATGTCAAAGGGAAGAACAATGTGGTAGCAGATGCCCTTTCTCGTAGACCAGCTACATTATCCCTCATGAGCTTGGACGCTGATTGGAAGGCTCGACTACTGGTTGAGTATTCCAAGGATAGATTTGCATGCGAGGTGCTGGATGGACAGATAGCGGATAGCAGATACAGGGTGGCAGATGAGGTCATCTATTACAGGGATCGGATCTTCTTGACCGAGAGATCTCAGCTCAAGGAGAAGATACTCCATGCCTCTCATGATTCACCATTGGCAGGACATCAGGGGTTCACCAAGATGTACAGGGCCATCCAGGAGAGATTTGCATGGAAGGGCCTCAAGGAGGACGTACTCCAACATGTCAGGGAGTGCGAGGTTTGCCAGCGGAACAAAGGGGAGATGAACCATCCCGCAGGGTTGTTGCAGCCGCTTCCCATTCCCGAGGGGAAGTGGGAGAGTGTCTCGATGGACTTCATCACGGGTTTGCCCACAGTGCAGGGCAAGGACCGCATCTTCGTAGTAGTTGACCGGCTAACGAAGTATGCTCACTTCTTTGCCATTTCGGCACACTACACAGCAGCACAGGTGGCAGAGTTGTTTTTCCGGGAGGTTTTCAGATTGCACGGTCTACCCAAGACCATTGTTAGTGACAAGGACAGCCGCTTTATGGGAGGATTTTGGCAGGAGCTCTTTCGACTAGTAGGGATTGAGTTGACACCGAGCACCAGCTATCATCCCCAGACGGACGGGCAGACAGAGATAGTTAACAAGTGGCTGGAGGGCTACTTGCGTAACTACGTCAGTGGGCAGCAGCGAGCGTGGCTGAAATGGCTACATCTGGGCGAGTACTGCTACAACACAACCCATCATATGTCTATCGGCATGACACCGTTTTATGCGTTGTATGGATATCATTCCTTGTCTTTTGTGGATGTGATGTTTGGGGTTGGCAGGGCTCCACGAGCCAAACTATGGATCCAAGAGAGCCAAGACATCCTTCGGACTCTCAAGGACAACATAGCCACCGCCCAAAATCAGCAGAAGTTATATGCAGACAGGGGCCGAGTGGAGCGACACTTTGAGGTAGGGGATTTGGTCTACTTGCGGTTACAGCCATAGCGCCAGTCTTCACTCAAACAGAAGGGGGCAGAGAAGCTTAAGCCTCGTTTTTATGGACCATACAGGGTGATTCGGAGGATCGGACAGGTTGCATATGAGTTGGAGTTGCCCCAAGGCAGCCGGATTCATAACATTTTCCATGTATCATGCCTGAAGAAGGCACTGGGCCAGCATGTGACAGTCACCGGGGAGCTACCTCCGACAGATGATGAGGGGCACTTGGTATTACAGCCAGAGGCCATTATTGACACCAGGGAGAGACAGCTACGTAGCAGGAAGATCAGAGAGTTCCTGGTGAGATGGAAGAATCTGCCAGATGAGGATGCCACTTGGGAGGATGAGAAGATCTTGCAGCATCCCTCACTTCAGTTGCTTGAGGACAAGCAACGTTTTGCCGGGGGAGACTGTAATATTCCCAATTAGCTTTGCTAATTGGAATATTGCATTTTTGTGTTATTTTGTTGCTTTAGATAGGAATAATAAATAAAGTGAGAAATAAGAGGGGTCACCTCACTTTAGCCACCTCACTTTATAATAAAGTGTTCTTTTTCCTAGTAGCTTGACGTTGTGACTTAGAGAGGGGGGCCTTGGGGGTCCACGTGGGTGATGGAGGAGACATAAAGTTAACCCAAGGTAAACTGCGCAGATCCAGGGTGAGTGAGTTTGGAGGGAGATTGGTGCTATAAAAGGCGAGGCTCTCACCTCATTTGATCATCCATGATTTTGATATTCTTATTGATAGCTAGACTTTGTCTGCTTCAGCACGCCGGTTGTTTAGTCGGTCTGCAGCACTGCTTAGTGCACGAGTGTCTCCGGTCGGAGATCTCACCCTTAGCCTCGGGGGACTTCGAGTGCCTGCCCTAGTAAGGTTTTTCTGGTTTCACCCTTAGCTTCGGGGGACTTCGAGTGCCCGCCCTAGTAAGGTTTTTCAGTAGCAAAGCAGCAGCATTTCTGAAGCACATCTGAGGAGGAGGAAAGCCCTCTTGTGGCTGCGCAGAGCAAGAGAAGGGAGGATGCTGAATCTTTGAAGAGAAGGACGCTGTTTTATCTGAAGAGAGGACGCTGTCCCTTGCAGGAGAGGTAGGACGCTGTCCAAAAGGACGCAGTTCCAGACTGGCAGAGAAAACGTTGTTTGAGGGGCAGAAGGACGCTGATCAAGCCCAGAGTGAGGACGCTGTCCATTCTTGGAGGTGAGGGTTGCAGATCTGAAGGTTTCTTGTCAGATCTAGCTTTGTGAAGGATAGATCTTGCAGATCTAGTCCTGTATGTTGCAGATCTAGCCTTGTATATTGCGGATCTAAGGGTTTTGCAGTAGATCCAGCTTGAGGAGTGACAGATCTGAGGAGTTATTGACAGATCTAGTCCAGATCTGAAGGGGAAACACCAGATCTAGCCCTAGAGGCTGTAGATCTGAGGAGATAGTTCCAGATCTAGCATAGATCTGAGGGATTGGCAGCAGATTGGGTTTTGGAGAACGCAGATCAGGAAAGGGAGGACGCAGTTGTGATAGGAGGCTTCAGATCCATCGTGACGGGCTGAGCATGGAGCGCATCATTGTAGGAGAACTTAACAGCCGTTTTCTCAAGATCCCCAGAGGCGCCTATCCGTCCGGGAGAGGTTGAGGGTTTGGTGCTTTATTCGTGCCTCGCGCCGTCGATCGCGCAGACAACATGCTCATTTGAGAGGGTTTGCGTACTTCGCCCCGCCCAGCTTCATCTTCGCCTGGTGTAGCGGTACTGTGACGCCGTCCTTGTTGTGCCCTACTTTTCTCGTTGGAGAGGGTCTCCACCGCCTAGGCGGTGATAGGTGCACTTACTCTGATTTATTGTACTCCTCTCTATGTACTTTCTGATTAATAAAATGGCTCAGATTTTGGTGTTACATGTGTCATGATTCAGTGATCTGGTTCAGTTTATATCTGTATTAGTGCATTTCTGTTTATTACTGGTTATTTCCCTTTGGGGATATTACAAAAAGTTTCTCCCTCCAAGGAGTTCATGTCAACCATTAAATTGGACAAGGATTAGTAACTCCGAACTTTTAGTACCTCAAGACCTTGATGATCACAAGCACAAAGAGCGTTACACCTTCATGGAAAATATAACAAATGGTTCAACTACATTAAATGATTTGCAACCATAGTTCCCAGATTTTAAGGGATTTTTAGTAGATGTAGAGTATGAAAGAAGTCCATTTGAAGGTTTAGTGGTAGTTTCTAAGAAGAACATAAAATGTTTAAGTTTTGCTTCAGTTTTAGGTGTAAATGGTTTCAAGATAAATGAGAATTATAATAGTCTCGATGAGCTGAAAACTTCTATTATGTTGGAAAAAGAAGAACCAACATTCTTGGGCGTCAACAATGGATGTGGAAAGAAGAAACCCTGTGTAGAGTTGGGAAGGGAGGATCCTGTTTCCTCAAGCTACATTCATGAGCAGAAAACAAGGTTGATACAATGGAAAGGACTTGAAGCTATCCCTTCAGAAGTCTTCACCTCATTATTAGAGCAGGTTCTTTTGGCCTGGCAACATCCCCACACCACCCTGCGGGACGTCAGGCCCGGTCGGCCTCCCGTACCATTCGCTGCACTCCATCTGCGTAAATGTAGGTCGACACCACCTCAGCAGCTTCACGCTGTCGTAACAGGAATTCCTTCCGCTGCAAGCTTCTTCCAGTATTCGTCTTTGTTGGTGCATGGGTCTACAATGTCAGGGGCCCAACGTAGCCTCTTTTTCTCCCTTGGTTTTTCACCTGTAGGACAGGCGAGGATTGATTGTAGCTGCTTTGTATTTTCCTTATTGACGCTTTCCACAACATTCACAAACGAACTTTTAGCGAATTCTAATGGCGATGTTGGGCAAGTCGAGTCACTTGATCCCGCCATGGGTTTCCGTCAGCGAGAAATAAAGAAATATACAATAGTAATAGAAAGAAAGAATTCCTGCTAGTAAACCCACGGGTTCCCCGCCCCTGCCGCTACCCCGCAGTCCCTTCCACTCTCGCTACTCCACAACACCCACTGCGACGTTGTCGCTATGACTGTTCACCGTCGCGTTAACCCTGACCCGACTCAAACACACCGCCACTGCTTTCCACTAACTCCCATTGAAAAACTGCGTAAATTCTATAGCCACGGACGGGTGTTCCCAATACGTCACATCTGTCACTTAAATTCTCGGAAGAAGGAAGACTTCTCTGAAAATTCTATAGCCAAGTGTACTCCAGCTACTATGTTTTCAATTATTTTATTATGTTATGTTTCTACAACAAAGGCAGATGAGAGGTACTCTCCGGACTAATGAGGAGAATGGTGGGGTCACTGAATAAAACTAAGAGTTAAAAATTATTCGGTCTATGGGATATCGAGGAAAACCTTGAGAGCAATGCAAGTATGGAGTAAGTCATGTCGAGTGGGGTGAGACATGGCTTTTCGGTTAAATTTTTTAAACATATTTAATGAAACATTAAATTAAATATATGTACTATATATATATATATATATATATATATATATAAAATTAAAAATAAATAAATAATTATTATAAAAGAAATACAAAAAAAAAAAAAAAAAAAACCTAGCCCAAAATAATATTAGCGGAAATTTATATAAGCTGAGTTATCAGTGAAGTCATGTTCCATACACCAATACGACAACAAACGCAAGATGAAGACAATTGCCAACAATATAGCTTTGAGGACAAAGCTCTTGAAGGAAGGGGCAATGTTATGAATATAATTCATAACAAATAGTATAAATAAAGTAAATGTAAATAACAAATAATCAAGATAATGGTTATTTAAATAATCATTGGTTAGTTGAAAAGGCATGTCTAAAAGACATGCTCGGTCATGAAAGGCCACCTGCCTAGGTATATAAGCAAGGCCTCATTGTAACATTTGTCATCTTATCACTTATACATTTTATATATATAATAAATTATTATTACAAATACCTCTTGTGTATTTTACAATTAAAGTCAACAAGCTACAGTTTTGTTGCTTCATATGATAAGAACATTCTATTGATAAATTTTGGGCTTATCTTAGGTGATCGAATTCATTGTTGTTCTAACGATTTATTTTTTGAGAAAATATATAGCATTTGCAGATTCCCCAACCCTTGGGCTCCGAGTTCACAAACTGTGGGCACATGCTAACTATGTTTGTGTAATATCCCTTCCGATAAAATCTTCTAAGAGCCTTTCTCAATTTTTGCAAATTTTGGATGGAGAAAATTTTGGGTACAAACTTTGGAAAATGTGTGAAAATTAATTAATTTAAATTTGTGTGGTAGGGGAGGCCCAAAACATTAGACAAAGGGAAGATTAATCATCTAGTGGGATGTTGGGACCACCTCAAGAGAAAATATGCACCCCTTGGTGGAGGAGTTTGAATGGCTTAGGAGGGAATTCAATTTACTTGGTGGAAGGGCCCACATCAAGTGAGGAAGTAACAACTATAAATATGAGGAAGAAACAACATTTGGGGCTTTTGATCATTTGACAACTACATTGTTGCTCAACTTGTTCACCTGAGTGACAACACGCTGTTGAGAACAAGAGTTTCCCAAGGAGGAAACTCACCCTTCTCTTCAGTGGACTATGAGTACCACCCTAGGAAGGTATCACCATTGCCTTGTGGAGGCGAGGAGAGGCATAGCACAGGTACCACGAAATTTCTGAGCTCAGTTGGGACGCAGAATTAGAGCTACGCTATCTTTGGGAGTTGGTGTCGGAAATTGGAAGCTACATAGGTTCCACGTAATCATTTGTTGATTTTGCTGGAGGAGAGGAGAGAATTTGTAGAGTAGAAGGAGCCATCTCATTTGTACGAATTTCCTTTGATGAAGCTTACACAGCAATGCCCAGGCCTGCGTAGTATTTGAGAAGGAATTGTTGAGGCTGGTCTTGGTCAGAAGTATTTGGAGACGGGTTGTTGCATGGGAGTTAGAAGGGAACCAAGGGGAGATTTTCTACTATTTTGGAGGGTTGCAAAGACAAAATAATTTGCAGACCGAAATTTACTGGCAGTGGAGAGGTGTTGGGAATTTCGGGTCAATTTTGGAGCATCAAAACTAGATAAAACTCTTTCTAGGTTTTTCTGGGTTTTTGACAAGGATCTCAAATCTAATTTTGCAGAATTTTCTGGGCAGATTTGAGGGGTCAAACAGGCGTCTCAACACAGCCAATAGTGTAGAATTACTAGGGCCAGCACAAATTTCTGAAAGGGAAGCTCCTACAGCAATTGGGCTTTGACATATCAACCACTTGAGGCTTGTAGCTTGCCTTGCGCAAGCCTAGGCGCACTCTTTCTATTTTACATTGTACCCCAGCATATATATAATAAAAATTGCCCATTTTGGTGGTGTGTTTAGAGCACTTCTGGCTTATTGGTGTTTACTGAATTTTTTTATGATGAATTGTATTGCATCTTTTTGTTATCACTATGAATTTTTCCATGAAGAATATTATAGTGGTATCAGAGCATGATCTTGGCCAGCTGTGGGGGAGTTAGCAGGATCATGGGGGCATTGGGTGTGTATGCACTATGAGGGGTGAACCATAGATGCTATGGAGTGGTGGTACCGTGGGTTGATCCCTTCGGGTCATGCACGTATCAGATACTCCATAGAGTTCACATAAAGGCTTGTGGAGAGATTCGACCAGAGGGACACCAGACCGCCTCCAAGGGAGTGGACAAGAGGAAGACAATTACAGGATGAGACTAGGGGGTGTTTCTGCTGGTGGAGACCTGGATTTAGATGTTAGAAGCTTGAGGAGGAGGTTGAGCATGAGGATACGCAAAATGGTGAGGGGCACATCGAAATACCCAGTGTGGCATAGGAGACACCATCGTTGGAGACCTCTTTGATAGTTCTGGCTGACACCTTGGTTGAGGGAGTAGAGCATACACCCAGAGGGCCACCTATTGGTGAGGTGTCGTCTACTGATGAGGTGCCATCCATCGATGAGGCACCCATTGATGAGATGTCCAGGACCGTGACCGAGTTTCCAAATGATAGTCGTCCTCAGCCGATCTGATAGTTTAGTGCCAACCTTCTAGCATTGGGAAAGAAGGCCAAGATAGTCCGAGAAGCCATTTTGCAGCAGAATGAGGAGCAGGAGGGCATGAGAGCAATTTGTGCTGAGTCAAACGACCAAATTGACTTGCGTTGGAGAACGTTTAGATTCCCTAATGGTGCAATTAGAGTACACCTTAGAAAGTAGGAGCAACCCTCTTCAGGCATATATAGATGAGGCCGGTAGCACTAGTAGGGTGCCTTTGCACGTTGGAGAGAGAGAGGTAGAGTTACCTAGTCAGATCTCATGTGTTGATCAAGACAGTGAGACGAGGCAACATGAGTTGCACAGAGCAAATCGCTCGCAAGGTGGAGTTGTTGCGCATATTGGTTCTCTTGCATTTGATCTCTCTTATGGGGTTGGATGGCGAGTGGTATTGAGTTGGTACCCAATGGAGGGGGTTAGGTGTCAGCATCAAGGTTATCTGGGAGCGGGGGCGAAAACAAGGAGCGGGAGCGGGAGTGAAAGTGACATTTTCAGAAGCTCCCAGTCCAAGAGCGAATCGGGGAGCGAATTTTTATATAATATATATTTTTTTATATTTTGATGCATATATGTCAACAAAAGCACGTCGAATGATGAATTAGATATAAAAAAACATAAAAACAAAGATTGAACTATATAACATCAATCATCTAGAAGTTATAATATTCATCAACCACATCCATAAGTTAGAAACATACATATTACAACATATTGAGTCTCATGATTCATCAATCTTAGAGTTTCAAGCTTTCAAAATTCAATATATAACATTTATCATCATTGATCACCAAAGTTGTACTTGTAAGCTAAGTGTAACCATTACAACAAAGAATATCTAACATGAAATGAAATGTTATAAAATGAAACGAAATGAAACAACTTTCAACTTTCATGAAGCAACATATTCATAATTCATTACCAATGAGTTATAAACTTATAATTGCCAACTTCAAACTTAAATTGTCATATATTGTTTACAAAAAATATCATAATAAATATGAAAGAGTCAACATTTATAAAAACTACTAGAAACTAGAAAAGACAAGTAAATCTATTTTATATATTGCTTGGCCTCTTGCCGCCAAGAGAAATGTCTAATTTTTTAGTAGATCGTGGTAATGGTGATCTTTTAGGAGTCTCCTCCCGCATAGTTGCACGACTAGAACTAGAAGGCACATGCCCTCCACGTGAGGATGTAGGTGGAAGCGACATCAGCAAAGGAACAATAGTTGGAACTCAAACACTAGCACTGCTACCAGATGGTGGGGGTGGCAGTGGCATGGTTGTTGTTGCTTCATCTTCATCTCTCAAAAGTTTTGCTTCCAATTCTTCTAGATGTATAGTGCCATGCTCCAAATTATCTTCCTCTGGTTTGTTATCCCAAACTTTATATGATAGATCCTCATAAGCCTGATCACAATAATGACTCAACAACCTCAAGTTGTAATGCACATAAAGTCCCATGCCGCCATATGCTTCCCACCATGTGAGAATATCAAATTTGTCTCTATCTTCCATTGCATGCAAAGAACCAAATAAACCAGTGCAACTGAAATATTTGCCTAATTCAATACGCAGATTAGCACACTTCTCCTTGTCAGGGACCAACTTGTCTAATGCTTCCATATATCCTTTAGATACCTTTGGATCTTTATGGGGTTTGATCCTAACTCCACCCCTAGGTGCAGTTTGGCCCAACCAAGATGGAGAGTAGTACTTTGGCATAAGGATATACGTCAAGGCATGTAGTGGAACATTAAGTTTATTCCACCGAGTACACACACAATTGTGAATCATTGAATACAAGTTGGGATCATTTTCCTAAACAACATCTTTTATTTGCCCCAACGTGCTATCCATCTGCTCATACACCTCCCCAATCATTGGTTTATCTGTATCTGCAAAACGAATCATGCTATAAATGGGCTTGGTGAAATTCAAAACTTCCAACGTCCTCAAAACAAACCATCAAGAGCAGTCTGTGCCACCTGTTCAAAACCTTCCCTGTCAATTGTTGTTGTAGCCCTGTCCTTTAAAACCTGTTAGTGTGTACTTGAAACCATGTTAACCAATGACTCTCTTACCTTCAAAAGGCGCCTGAAGGTGAGGTAATAGCTAGCAAATCTAGTCTTTGCAATTTTCAACAACTCCAATCTTGGATGACTGCAGAAAAGCCCATGGGTATTGCTCTAATTTGTAATAAATTTTATCATTTTTTTGCCTCTTGTATAGTACACCAATCCATTTGTATTGAGGTTGTTTGTTTTTAATAATATCATGCATCAAAAGGTTTATTGTGTGAACCAAACACCCAGACCAAAATATGTTGAGATATTTATCCTCAATAATTGCTCTCGCTAACTTACAATTAGCAACATTATCAGTGATGACTTGGACGACATTGTATGGCCCAATACGTTCAATTGTTTCAAGCAATGGTTCTACAATGTTGATGTCGGTCTTGAACTTATCTGAGTAATCATATGATGAAAGGAAGATTGCACCACTAACAGACACAAGAAGAACACTTATCAATGGCTTTCCTTTTACATTTGTCCATCCATCAGATACAATGGACACCCCATGCTCATTCCAAGAATTTGTCATTTTACTCAAAGTATGAGTTATTTTTGCTTTTTCATGATCGAGTCCCACGGTTCTAGCCTTGTCATACCCAGGGCTCTTGTATCCTTTTGGGTCATCATTAATGGTAGAAGCCATTTCATGCCAATAAGGTGAGCAAAGAACATTGAATGGTACCCCACATGCATAGATAAACCGGTAATTTTTTTAATCCACATCATTTCTACACCCTTAGTCAAGGAAATTTGATATCGTTTTACTGTCTACTCCTTAAAGAGATGTTTGTTCCTATGTCAGGTGTGCCTCCATATCCACTACCATGGGTGGAAGTTGATGGACTACTTTGTGCATGATGTGATAGTGAACTAGGTTCAAAGAAACCCTTTGATCGTTTAGATTTGTATTGGGCTTCCTCCTCTTCCCTTATGTATTTGGCTCTATTTGTTGCTTGCACACTTACACAAGTTTTGATTCCTATTTGTTTATCTCCATCCCGTGGCCTTTTCCCACAAAGGTGCCTTCTGGCACGAGTGTATGAACATGTGTATTGTTTATTGCAATGGTGGCATGTAAATTTATGGTTCCACCCCCTTTCCCTGCTTCAGGCCTAGTAACATATTTCCACAACGAGGTTTGGTCAGCTTTAGTTTGTGTGGCTTCATCATCTCCACTCTCCCCTTCCTCCTCACCAAGGTACTCCTCTCCGGTATTTTCATCAAATCCACTATAACCTACTTCTTCATCCTCCTCTTCTTGAACAACCCTCTTTCTTCTACTCTCCAACACCATAATAACCAAAAAAGAAACCAACAGAAAGAGAATGCCAAGCCATATAGCCATGATGTTTCAAGTTTTTAGCATGCGAAAAAAATGGAAGAATACCAGATGGGAATGGGAAAGAGAGAAGAAAACATTTTCATTTTGCGAAGATTCAACATATAAAAAAAAATGCTAGATTAGAGTGTAGATCCTACCTCTTTGGCCTTCAATCCCAAGCTCCAATATTCCTTGCAAGCTCCTCAATCTCCCTCCTCAACTCAAGCTCCAAGCTCTCTCTCTTGCTCTCTCCAAGCTCCAAATTCTCCTCTCTCTTGCTCTCTCTTGCTCACTTGCTCAAATGATGAATAATGACAGGGAGGAGGGCCTTTTATGCCCCCCTCCCCCTCCCGTTTCCCTCCCTTTTTCCCCCGCCGGCCGCCCCTCTCCGTCCGCTGGCCGCGCAGCCTTCACTCCATCGGGAGCAATTTTTTTAATCGGGGAGCTCATAGGGTCCCTGATGTATATGGTCAACACTAGGTCAGAGATTTGTTACGCTATCAACACCCTCAGTCAGTTCATGGTGGAACCAAGGAGGGCACATTAGGCAGCAACAAAGCATGTTCTTAGATACATACGAGGAATAGTCGAGCATGGATTAACATACACTCGAGGCAATGACATCAGAGTGAGTGGGTTCACTGACGCAGATTGGACTAGAAGTTCAGTAGATTGGAAAAGAACCAGTGGGTATTGTTTCAACATTGGATCAGGGATGACTTCCTAGTGCTAGGAAACAGAAGTCCGTAGCTCTGAGCTCAATTGAGGCAGAATATATGGCAGCCAGCACAACTTTGTGTGAATCCATATGGTTAAGGAAGTTGCTTGTGAATCTACTCAAGGAAAAGATGGAAGCGACCAATATTCTATGTGATAATCAAAGTTGCATCAAGCTCTCTAAGAATCCTGTGTTTCATGATCGGTCGAAGCACATTGACATTAGGTGTCATTTTATCAGAGACCGTGTCCAGCGGGGAGCTGTACAATTGCAGTACACTCCGAAAGGAGAACAGGTGGCAGACATCCTTTCTAAGGCTCTCGGAAGAACAAAGTTTGTTTATTTCAGAGAGAAGATGGGGATGATCAAGAATCTGTTTCAGTAGCAGAAATGGACAAGTGCAGAATTTGAGAGGGACCTGTAGTACAGATGAGGTAGTGACAGTGCCAGTGTCATGGGCAACAATATCGAAGGCAACAACCAAGCATTAGCAGCACAGAGGATGTTTCAAAAGTCAGAGTAGTATGCAGCAAGAAAATTGCTAGAACACTTTCCTTGCTAAGAGCGAGTGTTGATTTTTGTAGTATTAGAAAGTGATCTAAGTCTCATATTTGGTGAGGAGGCTTGGACACCAGTATTCCAAAGAACCCATACATTGTTTGTGGAAATTCCACTCGATTCATGTTTTATTAAAATAATTAATTACTTTAATGGGGACCCTAAGTCTAAACTTAGGGAAATTAATTAATTAATGGGTATTAATAAAACAGAGTGTGAACCTTCTAGAGAACGAAGATCATGTCAAGATTTAATCTTAGTCATTGATTAGACTTCTAATATGGGTCGTTGATATATCAATTACAAGATTATAAAGGAAGGCTTGAGGGTCATTTGGAAAGTAAGTCAGGCAGAAACTCAGTAACCCGAGGGAAGTCAATTCTTCAAAATTTAGAATTCGATTTTAGAGGGAGAGTTGCAAGGCGGAGCAAGCGAAGGGTTTAAGCAGCAGTCAGTGCTCGAGGAAGGACAAAGAAGGGCAGAGGGGCAGCACAAAGGGACAATGCAGTAGTGACGCAATCTCTACACAGAGGTTACGCAGTGAAGGCTACTGAGCCTCTCAGGTGTTGAAAATTCTCCAGAGGTCGGGAGAAAATTATCTCAAGTGTTTTTTTGGAAGTTTCTCAGCCATTCTGCCAATCATTCCTTGTAAAGAAATTGTTGTTGAAGATTAATATATAAATCCTCATCTGCTGAAGGGTTTTCCCACATTGGGTCAATGTGATTCATTCTTGGGCTTGTATTTCACTGTTCTTTTTTCTATATGTACTTGTGTAATAACTACAGTAGAGTTTATTTCGAAATTTACTGAAGTATTTATTGTAAATAATTATTGTGAAAAATAAGTAGGAAAAATAAATCAATAACTGCAATAGAATTTCAGATTTGAAATTTTTACACTTTCAACAAAGTACTACCTTGTTTTGGGAGGATCATGGGGATGACAGAGACAGGATTGCATCCTCTTTCGGATGACAAGTCGGAGACCATCAAGATGATCACCACAGGTCGAAGAACGCCCTTCTCACTATTGTTTCGACAAGACACTGGGCGTGGATCGGTAGATGGTAACCTTGACAGGATGCCCTAGCAGGATAGACCTACGTGCAGTGGAGTTGACCCTTATTGGATTTGTAGCGGAGCTTCACTGGAGTGGATGACTCTGCAAGAACACGAGAGGGTCGCAATTATGACCAGGCTGGGGCAACATCCACTTTGTGGACTCACTCTGAGATTAGTTTGGGAACTGAGAGCTACAGGGTTGAGCAATTGGGTTGCGGATTGGGGAGAGTGGGTTCTCACAAGGGAAGGCCACCAGGATCTGTGTTAAAATTGGACAACTAGGTCCAAACTCCATGTTGTGATGCTCAGATTAAGATATTGATATTTTTGTTGAATTCCTCTTTCGAAGAGGTGTAAGATCCATATAAAATTTATCTTAATCCGATGAGCAGAACATTTATTTTGAATTTATTATTTATAATAAATTATATGTGCAGGTCGGCCTTAAGGTTTTGCACCCCCAGCAGATGTGTCACACACCTCAATGATGGATATAAATACAGCCAAAGTTGGAGAGCATTTTACAACAACTCAACACACATCTTCTTCTCTCATCTGATTTAGTACGAGCTCCTTGGAGGACAATTTCAGCTCACACGTGGGAAGAAGGACGAATCTGTACGGCCAAGAGGAAGGACGAAATTTCTACAGCTAGGGTTTTCAAGGAAGTTTGACCAGCGTTGACTTTGGTCAACGCATGGTCCAAAAGGGCTAAAAATTGTTGGAGACTTCGATTTTGGGAGGCCGTACACATTGGCACAGAAACCGAGGTCAAAAGGTTGACCGAACTTGGGCTACAATTGACTGTGTTGCTGTGTTGACTTTTGGACAATAATGACTGCAAGTTGTTCTTGTTTGACTCGGTGGTGATTTGAGATTATTTGTGACACATTACCGGGTTGGGTGATCAGGAGACTTTCTTTGGTTTAAACATCTGTGTGCATGTGCTTGCTTTCCATCACATTCTTCTGTTTCTGGTTTGTCTTCTATAGATCCACTGATATGTTCTATCAGCATTTTACTTAACTGTTTGGGTGATTGCTGTAATAAAAGTAAAGTTGCATCAAGCATAGAACATCTACAAAAATTTACAATCTGCCATTGCGACTCCATTCGATAGTAGGAACTTCACTTCCTAGAGACCAGTTAAGACAGGGTGGCGCCTCACTTGGGTGGCTATATGACTGGCAGGAGATGGTCGTGATTGGCACGCCAAGACGAGGGATCTATTTTATGGGACTTGGGTTGTATCTTCAAGAGTTGCCTCTTGAGGTACCCAGGATCGATTTTCCGGGAGGACAACTTTCCATGGAGTTGACAAGGGTTTGGCAGCATGAAGGTGCTTTGCTTACCGACAAGAGGTGGGAGGACTCTCACACCCCCACACCTTGGGTCTGCACAAGGAGTGAGGGGTGCTTCACATTGAGTGGGATGACTTGGACCCCTAGTATCTGGGGACTCCTTTATGACATGTTAGCGCATTGATCGAGAGTGGCTTAGTGGCACAAATGGGATACAATATTACTTGTAGTGGTAGTTGGGTCAACAGGGAGAGAGCGCTTGTTCAATTTCTTGAGGACAAGCAATTTTTGGTGGGGAGGACTGTAATATCCCTTCCAATAAAAATCTGCTAAGTGTCTTTCTCTATTTCTGCAAATTTTGGATGTAGAACATTTTGGGTACAAACTTAGGAAAATGGGTGAAAATTAATTCATTTAAATTTGTGTGGTAGGGGAGGCCCCAAACATTAGACAAAGGGAAGATTAATCACCTAGTGGGATGTGGGGACCACCCCATGAGGAAATACGCACCCATTGGTGGAGGAGTTTGAATGGCTTAGGAAGGAGTTCGATTTACTTGGTGGATATGCCCACATGAAGTGAGTTAGCAACAAATATAAATATGAGGAAGATAGTAACATTTGTGGATTTTGATCATTTGACAACTACATTGTTGCTCAAGTTGTTCAGCTGAGTCACAAAGTGTTGTTGAGCACAAGAGTTTCCCAAGGAGGAAACTCACCCTTCTCTTCGGTGGACTATGAGTGCCACCCTAATAAGGTATCACCATTGTCTTGTGGAGGCAAGGAGAGGCATAGCACAAGGACCACGAAATTTCCGAGCTCAGTTGGGACGCAGAATTAGCAGTGTCTTTGGGAGTTGGTGTCATTAATTAGAAGCCACATAGTTGTTGGGTAATCCATTGCTGAATTTGCTGGAGGAGAGGAGAGAATTTGCAGAGCAGAAGGAGCCATAACATCAGTACAAATTTCCCTTGTTGAAGCTTACGCAATACTACCTAGGGTTGCGCAGTATTTGAGAAGGAATTGTTGAGGGTGGTCTTGGTCAGAGGTATTTGGAGTCAGGTTGTTGTGTGTGAATTAGAAGGGACCCAAGGGGAGATTTTCCACTATTTTGGAGGGTTGCAAAGACAGAAATTTCTGCAAACCGAAATTTACTGGCAATAGAGAGGTGTAAGGAATTTGGGGTCAATTTTGGAGTGTCGAAACTAGAGAAAACCCTTTCTAGGTTTTTTCTGGCTTTTTGGCAAGCATCTCAAATCTAATTTTGCAGAATTTTTTGGGCAGATTTGAGGGGTAAAACAAGGGTTTCAACACAACCAATAGTGTAGAATTACTAGGGATAGTGCAAATTTCTGAAAGGGAAGCCCCCACGGCGGTTGGGCTTTGACATATCAACCACCTAAGGCTTGTATCTTGCCTTGTGCAATCCTAGGTGCACTCTTTCTATTTTACATTGTACCCCAGCATATATATAATAAAAATTGCCCATTTTGGCTTGTTTGGAGCATTTTTGGCTTGTTGGTTTTGACTGAAATTTTTTATGCTGAATTGTATTGCATGTTTTTGTTATCACTGTGAATTTTTCCAATAGGAATATTACAGTTTGGATCCTGAATATTTTTTGTGGTTTTTCTAACTTCACTAACGTTGTGGTTTGGCATTTATCTTTCGAAATACATTTAGCCATTGTCAATATTTACAAAAAAATTATCCTCAAAATTTCTTTTAAGCATTGTACACATGTATGTTTTGTAAAGATATTTGTATATAGAATTTTGTAAATAATTTTACTTTCTTACCCTTGTTTGCAGCTGGGGTTTTTGGGGTTTTGAGATTTTGAATTTTTGTATATATTGGGGTTTTGGGTATTTGTAAATTCATTTTTGCAGTGAGATCAAAGGTAAATAGCTGGATTAGAGCGACATCTAGGCCCTTGAGGGTAAGATCTAGCTTCTACAAATTTGTGCAGTGCCAACAACTGAAGAATTTGCAGTAAATCTGAACATCTGAAACAAATTCAATTTTGGAGCAAGGGTTTCAATATTTTTAGGGCCTCTTAGGCCCGACATTCTTCTCCAGGCCAGCCGTCCAGCCTCCTTGGCCTCCAACATCTGCATTTCTCCCCATGCGTTATCCTTTTCAACCCTTAGAGGCTGGTCGTAAGTCCTTAAGAGCTTCGGCCTCCTCTCTAGCCCCTGTTGTGGGCATTTTAGGGCCTTGTAGGTTTGGTCGTAAGGCCTAGCCCTCTCGAGTTTCCCTCATTTAGCTTGCCACAACCCCTTCTCTCTCTCGGCCCCCCTTTGTCCTCCTTTCCTTCCTCTGCTCACTCCTCTTCTCCCTTGGTAGCCTCCTCTCCGAGCCGCAACCCTCTTAGCGCTTGTGGTATGATCCAGATTTATGCAGGAACGCAACAGAATACAGATATAACCATAAACACAGAGATGCAGCGGAAATAATACTTCATTTTATTATAATCAAATCACTGAAATAAACAAGCTAGGGCGTTGGTAGCATATCTCTGAGAAGAGATGTGGCGGCTACAGGTCTCTGAACTGTGTTACAAAACTAAAAGTTGTTTACAGACAGAATGGAAATAAACAGCTAGGGCGCTGGTAGGCTTATCTCTGAGAAGAGATGTGGTGGCTACAGGCCTATGAACTGTGTTACAAAACAACTGACTGAAACATGCTTATAGAAATAATGGAAATGGACGAGCTAGGGCACTGGTAGCATATCCCTGAGAAAAGATGTGATGGCTACCAGCTCCTAAACTGTCTTACAATGAGGCTCGAAGGCCTATTTATTGTTAAGAAACAATGTAAAACCCGAAACGTCCAAAAACCTAACCCTAGGAGATGAAGCGCCAAAACTGTGGGCCCCGTTTGGGTAAGTTGGTGTTTCAACTTCTCGGGGACGTAACTTTGGCATCCGATCTCCGTTTGACGCACTCAATAACGTGGGAGCCAATCTGGGAACTACGACATGAGTGAACATGTGGGTCAACATCAACATCGTTTATAAGGCATAATCGTTTGAACCTCAGAAATATCCGGAAGTTCAAGACTCGGCACTTTCAATAATGGCGGTTTAATGGTAAAACTTACAAAATGAAATAACTGATGGTGGGGGTTCAAATGGACTTGGTGGGTGGCCACCAATATCCACCTGGATTATTAATGCCCCAAAACGGCTCCGGGTGTGCAGGACCCGAAAACCTGCTATAAATAGTAAGCTGTGCTGAAGCTGAAAAACTGAAAGAATTGATGCTGCGGGTCCAAATGGAATAGGTGAGAGGCCACCGATATCCACCTGGATCATTCCTCCCTCCTTAGGAAGCAATGGTCTCCATTGCGTTAAGTTCCTCCATGGGGGGGAAAATTTTGCTGAACTTGGTGTTGGATTTGTTCAAATATCGTGGACTGTTGGCGGAGCTATGTTTGGATGTAGATGTCATAGCGGTGGCGATCGTTGAAGGAATCAAGAAGAATTCCTCATCCTTTAAGTTACTGCATTTTCTTGAGGCCTCCTCGAAACAAGATTTTGATAGGATCTCTTTGCTCCTAGTCTTTATTTCCTTGGACATGAAAATTCGTACAAGTTTACGAGGTTGAACTTCTTATACCCTGACCGCGTTGGGGACATGAAATGAAAAACAGAGAAAGAGCAGACCGCTCCGATACCACTGATCCAGATTTATGCAAGAACGCAACAGAATACAGATATAACCATAAACACAGAGATGCAACGGAAATAATGCTTCATTTTATTATAATCAAATGACTGAAATAAACAAGCTAGGGCGTTGGTAGCGTATCTCTGAGAAGAGATGTGGCGGCTACAGGCCTCTGAACTGTGTTACAGAACTGAAAGTTGTTTATAGACAAAATGGAAACAAACAGCTAGGGCGCTGGTAGGCTTATATCTGAGAAGAGATGTGGCGGCCACAGGCCTATGAACTGTGTTACAAAACAACTGACTGAAACATGCTTATAGAAATAATGGAAATGGACGAGCTAGGGCACTGGTAGCGTATCCCTGAGAAGAGATGTGATGGCTACCAGCCCCTAAACTGTCTTACAATGAGGCTCGAAGGCCTATTTATTGTTGAGAAATAATGTAAAACCCGAAACGTCCAAAAACCTAACCCTAGGAGATGAAGCGCCAAAATTGTAGGCCCCGTTTGTGTAAGTTGGTGTTTCAACTTCCCGGGGACGTAACTTTGGCATCCGATCTCCGTTTGACGCGCTCAATAGCTCGTTAGAAATATCTATCCGAGGACTACAACTTTTGAGTGAGCAACATTGGTCTACGACCCCTGTTGACCCATGTTGCTCCCCGTTTTCTCAAAACGCGTCGTTTAGGGCCTCAAAACGACTCCGAAAGTTCAAGACCCGAAAAACTGCTATAAATAGTAAGTTGTGCTGAAACTTACAAACTGAACTAACTGATGGTGAGGGTTCAAATGGACTCGATGAGTGGCCACCAATATCCACCTGGATCATTAAGTCCCCAAAACGGCTCCGAGAGTGCAGGACCCGAAAACCTGCTAAAAATAGTAAGTTATGCCGAAGCTGAAAAACTGAAAGAATTGATTATTCAAATAATTAATTATTTTAATGGAAAACCTAAGTCTAACTTAGGGAAATTAAATAATTAAAGTGAATTAATTAAAACATGTGGGTGAGAATGTTCTAAGTGACGAGGATCAAGTCTTTTCTAATCTTAGTCGTTGATTAGAGATTAGATCACGGTCGTTGAATGTTCAATGAGAAAAGTATTAAAGGAAGGCTTGAGGTTAGTTGGAGGAGACACACAGAGTGGCAGCACTTGAGCTAAGTCGAAATTTTGGGGCGCGGATTGCTGAGAATTTTCGAGTGCGCTTGCAGTGCAATGAGGGGCAGATCGATAGTGGGATTTCAGATATGAGGCCGAGAATACAGGGCAAAAAGGCAGATGCATACCAGAGCAACGTAGAGACCCAGCAAGGGTGATGCAGTCCAGCCAAGCTCACATAGAGGCAGCGCAGAGCCTCACACAATCCAGAGAGGGTGACGCAGAGGCAACATAGGCCCAACAATGGTGATGCAGACCCAACCAAAGCAACGCAGAGGCTCACACAGGGCTGGAGTGTTGACGCATAGCTGGGAAAGGCAGCGCTGGGGTTCCAGTGGGCTAGAAAGGGCTCGTTTTCAACGGATCTAGAAGGTGTGAAGCAGCCACACTGAAGGGTGATGCAGTGACTACGTAGGCACCTGTGGGGTTCTTCATCATCAACTGAATGAGCCATATTTTCTGTATCTGTTTGGGAAAACCATGTCCGGTGCCCTTGATTGTATCAAAATTCTGCATAATAATAAAACGCTCGAAGAGTTGTTGCACTAATTTTCCTACATTGGATTTTTCTGGTGACATTTGTCCGAAAAATCTTGTGTGTACTTTATCATGTGTGCTTATTTCTTCAGTGCCTGATCTGTATGTATGTGTAGATCTGCAGTGTGTTTACTTCGTTGTTTTCTGAATATTTCTGAAAATAACTTGTAAATGTAAAAACACAAGTAGAACTAAACCACATTTCTGCTGTAGAATTTTTTGTTAAGTAGTTTCAGGGATTTTCACAATTGGCTCAAGTTTTGTGTTTTCAGGTGCCACAACATTGGACAAAGTTTTGGGAAAGTTGGGCAAGTTCTCCAAGGCCTTTAGGCCAAGGGTTTGATCTCTAAACCCCATTCTCTCTCACTGTTTGCTACAGTTCTCTGAATACATTCATAACAATGATTAAATTTGGTCTAAGTGCTCTAAATTTCACACATAAGTTGCCTAAATACACTAAGAAATTCATGGTAAAAATTTACTAGTCATTTGTTGAATTGGACATTGTTTCTTGAGCATAGATATAACTGATTGGCATTTACTTTGTTGCAATATCAATGGCATTTCTTAATAAGAAGATCAATGGCATTTACTTTGTTGCAATATCTTAGAAGATTTCAAATTGTCTCAAATAATTGTCATTGTTGGGTCATTGAAGTAGATAAAGTGTTCTAAATTGATATCATTTACATTGGATTTAGAGATCAAATTTCAAGTGAATATCTATTGTGAAGAATCATAGTGAAAAACATCTATTTCATTGTAGAGAAATTGTATATTTGGTTTCATTGGCCTTGTAAAAGTGGCACCTTGTCTTGTATATATCCATTAACAAGTACTTTTGCTATAAGGTAATCAACATTAACTACTTAAAGAACATATATAATCTTAACTCAAGACTCACTCAACCCATCTTGCATTGCATTCTAAGTCTAGTTGCACTAACAACTTACCTCCAAACATAAGCTTGGTTGATAGATATCTAGGGCCACCTTTACTCATTTAGCTTGAGGGATTCGACCCCTTTCTAGTGGTTAACATGGTGATCTTGCAGTCGTCAAGGCCACAGTCTCTGCAGCGCCGGAGGCATCGAGTGATTGGAACACAGGGGGAGATATCGTTAATCAAGCCTCTACTTGCTTCCCTTTGGCTTTCATCCCACAACCTACTCTAAAAATAGGTTCCAAAACAATTAAGATGAGGGTTTTACTTAGATTAGGAATATAATTAAAAGTAACCAAGATTCATGCATGACACCTAGGCCTTAGGATTTGCATGGCATATAGGTTAGTTGAGCATTCAAGTAGCGATTGTCCATCTAGTTACCTAGCATATAATTGATAATAAGCAAGAAGCTGACTCCATAAGGCACTGGTCTCACATTTGAATTTAATCTAATCCTTAAATCTTGCTTAAATTAACTAAGTAGCTAGGCCACTCAATCGTGTCTCCCGGACTCATTGGTTGCCAACTTGTCTTTCATCTTCTCATTTCCATAGGGACTACCCCACATATCATGTTGTAGGGAGACAGCTAGAACTGAGAGGTCAAGCATCAAAGTGACAGCCGCCGACCTAAGCCATTATCGCAGTGCCTATACAATCGGATCGACAACAGGTATCATCTTGGATGGTATGAAGGATCAAGTGATTCCTCATATAACAGGGAAAGATACAACACATAAGATGTGGGTGGCCTTGACTAGTCTATACCAGAGTACAAATGAGAACAAGAAAATGGTGTTGAGAGAGAAGTTGAACAACAATCGTACAGACAAACTAGAGACTGTGACCTCATATCTCCCCAAGATCCAATAGGCTCGTGATGAGGTATCATCTGTGGAAGAAGTTGTGAGTGAGATGTGTTGGAAACACTGAGAGGGGGAGAGGGGGTGGCGTGAATCAATATTTCTTTTCAATTGTTATTTTTACCACTTGGATCACTTATAATTAGAACACAAAACGAACAATAAGAATAAATACTTTTATTAATTTCTTCTTTACAATAAAACCAATACAATAATGTGTACATTAGGGCTCCATCCCTAGATGAAGACACCAATCTTTAATCCTTCCAGGCACCAACCTGTATTATGCCAAGCGCCGACTTGGACTTCATGAGGCTCCAACCTTTAGGGCGCCAACCCTATCTTCCAAGGCTCTAACCTTGTCACTTTGAGGCTCCGACCTCTAGGGCTCCAACCCTATCTCTGGTATAGGCACCAACCTGGTCTCTTGAGGACTCCTATCCCCTAGGGCTCCAACGCACTGCTTTAATTCATCAAGATAAGTTCACTAGTTCTTCACGGCTCCCAATAACATCTGCAACGAGCCTTGTCAATCTCTTAGCCAACACTGCCTTCTCCAAATCACTTCATCAATGACAACCTTGTCTTTTCAAAAGGTGTCACCACTGCTCTTCATGTCACCCAAACACTTTCTCCAAGGTTACCTCATGATGACATCAGCAAGTATCCAAGACTTCAATCAGTACTTGGTGAAGTCTCAAGGTGTCTTCACAACAGTTCCTCCAAATGCTTCACAATGTTTTCAATCAAGGGATGACTTCAATGATTCTTCAAGGACTGCTCTAAGGATTTTTCAATAGTTGCTCCAAAAACTTCACTTTGTCCAATAATAAATGCTTCACTGTCTGAATACTTCACTGCTTCAGGGTGACGTCAATAAGTTTTCTAGACCTGCTCAAAATATGCTTCTCAACAGACACCCAAACTCACTCAAGTGTCACCTATCCAAAGCACTAGGAGGCTTTTCAGAAGTCTTCGTGTTGCCTTCAAGAACTGTTCCAAAATTCTTCTCCAAAGGTGTCACAGTTTTTTCCAAAAGACTGTCAAGAGTTCCTTTAGTAAGGATCCTTCAAACAATACCTGAGCTTCTTATCCAATAATTTGTCACAGGTCCAAAGTGTTTTAAGGTGATCCGACTTTTACGAATGTTACTGTTCAAGCCTTTAAGCTATCACAGGTCAGAGATATTATGATCAAATTCTGAGGCAAAGGTTCACACTCCTAAATCTGAGTGACATTCTTCACTGCTCCACAGCACGATGCTCTCAAGTCTGAGTTCTCTACAATGTCCACACACTTTGACTGTCCACTGGTCCGGCCCCTCCTTCAAGTTGTCACAGGATAGAGAGAAGTGTCACTGATCTAAGGTCATATCACTGTGAAATCTGCTCCTTTCACTATTCTGAACTACTGTGCACTGTTGTCATGTCAATGGACTGGTCAGGGTTACTACCAGTCCCTTGTCAGCCCCTCCACCTCTTCCAAAAGACCTCCTACAACTGTGGCCTCCTCTTATTAAGTTCTGCCCACAATCTGCTCTCCCTTTCTTGGCTAATACCAGCCCCAAGCAACCTTCCTCGGCCCTCCTATTCAGATAAACAAGTTTTGCAGCCTTGATGTGTCAACAACCAGCTCCACGGCACCTTATTTCAGAGACTTTTTGGGTTGTTGCCTATTTGTTTAATCATTTGGGAGATGTGGTCTGCACAAGGGATGCAACCCACACAAAAGAAGCCCAAAATAATAACTTTTCCTGCTACTCAACCTCCTGTAGATGTCTCTGAAATTGTTGACCGAATTGGTGCTTGAGAAATGAATGAGCGCAACTTTATATATATAGTTGTTTGTCCCTGTGAAGAGACACGCCCATTGGAAGTGAGGTCGAATTAATATGACTGTGCATAGGTTGGCTAGCCAATAAAATATTTATTTCTCAACTTAAAAAATATTTTTCTCTTCAACTACTGGGAGTTTGAGGGCAAGTGAGGGCTCATTAGAAATGGGAAAAAATCCTCTTCAAGATGTTGAAGGAGCCAATGTGAAAGGATGCTTCCAAGGTTTCAAAAAATATTTGTCTTTGTGACTGTTCTTGAATTTTTGTACAGACCTTGGGAATAATATTAGTGGAGCTAGAGTGAGGGTTATCATCAAAGTGTCACCGTTCATGTCATCATCAAATGTGTCATTATTTATGTCATCATCAAGTGTATCCATATCAAGTATAGTCATCCACATGTCATTAAGTCCTCCAATAGTGCAATATCCGTCAAGAGTAAGGACATCATATTTGCCAAGACAAGGGTTTGTATATTAGTCACATAATTGTCACTTAAAGGCTAGATCATTATGAGCATCAAGGAGGGCTTGTCATCATAGGCACATGATTGGCACTTAGAATTTATATCAATCTTTTATGTTTAGGGCATCATGGGCATCTTAGACTTCTTTCTCTAGAGTAAGGACATCATCATGGTTTTAGGGCTTCTTCATCAAGAGCATGGATGTCATTGTATACAAGAGGTTATGGCATCTTCATGTTCCAACAACAAGGTTAGTTCAACAACTTATATCACTAGGGCATTATGATCAATGGGCATATAGGGCATGCATCACAAGAATTTTCCATCACAAACAATGCCATATTGACATCAAGGACAACCTTGACTAACAGTTAATGAAGATGCCATCACAAACAATGCTCCACAACACAATGCTCTCATGTTCGAGTTCTCTACAATGTCCACTCAATTTGACTGTCCACTTGTCCAGTCCCTCCATCAATGACAAAGGGGGAGATTGTTGGTCAATAATTGTCATTGATGAAATATAAGATCTCTTGATGGAAATTGATGGATGTTGCTCTATGACATATGACATGATTGGTGACATATGATGACATTGCAAAAGACATGGCAAGTGGAAACCTATCTTAAAGCCCATTCTGTCCCAAACACCCATATATATATTCAAGAACTTTTATCACTAGGGCATTATGATCAATGGGCATCTAAGGTTGCACTAAGCAATGGACCACCTTTTGGGAGGGGATCCTTGCTAGACAACAACTTCTTAATTTGAGCCAGTTGTGGGATGACTTCATCCAAAAAGAAATCTAGGAGAGCTCAATAATTGGTGGGCAGCGTAGGAGTGGTGGGGATGAGGAACTTGCTCTTGATTCACAAGCTAAGGGAAAGGGGAAGGGTAGGCAGAACTAGGGTGAAGCGGGATTTTCACAACGAAGGAAGAAGGACATGGGAAAATTAAGTGCTTTGCATGTCACAAGTTTAGACATTAGCCGGACAATGTCCAAACAAGAAGGGAAAAGGTAAGACATCCACGATAGCCACAACACATTTGGATGAGTTGGCTGAGAAGTTCGAGAAGAACTTTGCCTTGGTGCAATGCCTTTCTGGCACAGTTATCAGGGGTGTGGTTTGTGGACAGTGGAGCATCTTGTCACATGACGAGATCTCGAGATACCTTCACCAATATGGTAAAGGAGCATAGAGATCTACATGTGGCGCTTGGTGACAACACTAGATATGCAATAGAGGGCACTGGCAGCATACAGTTTCAGATTGACTTAGGGAGGATCTTGGAGGGGATGTTTGGACTAGGGTTGGAGAAGAATCTCCTTTCAATTGCAGCCATATAGGACAAAGGATTAGAGGTCAGCTTCAGGAAAGGATTAGGCCAAAAGGTGTTGATCCTAGCGTGAGGCAAGGCATAGGGAGCGGGAAGAACAACCTGTACTTGCTGAGAGGTCAACCAATAAAGGCTCTTGTATATGACAATGAAAACCAGAGTGAGCTTTGGCATAGGAAGATGGTACACCTACACTACAAGGCTCTTTCTATGTTACGGAGGATGGTTAAAGGTTTTTCGGAGATGAGCGTGGAGCAAGAGGGAGTGTGCAAAGGGTGTGCACTTCGCAAGCATGCCAAAGTTGTTACACTGTGAGTCCGTAGACAATCACAAATTCAGAGAATACACACATAATTCTTATCTTGACAAGGTGTCATATCCATTGATGAGTTGTCAGAGTGATCCAGATCTAGAATTGTCATTGATGTATTATAAATTCAAATATTGAGATCAATACAATACAACAAAACGGCTTCGAGCCTTTTCCACCATCTTGCTTCTCTCGTCTTGCCCATATTAATCATTAACATGGTATCAGAGCTTCTATGTTCTTAGGGCCTAGTAATTCCATGGTAATGTTCAATAGAAAGAAACTAAAGAGTTGGTGATGAAGCTTCTCCTTGTTCATTTTTCATGAGAACTTCAATCTTTGTCGTCCATGGATGATGGTGCCCAGATGCACATGGAGTAAAAGGGAACCAAGTTACATCATGAAGGTACAATCTGGTGAGATCTCCTTGTGGTAGTTAAAATCTATAAAAACTAATGATGAGAGCATCAAGTGTGCAACAGATTGTGACGAGTTTGCAGGTTAAGGATTTGGTAGTCATTGTTGGCAAGCCTACCACAATCTGATAGCCAAGGTTTTACTTGTTTCTAGATCGAGTTCTATTTTGACGTGTTTTCATCAAGAATTTGCAAATTTTCCCCTAATTTGCAATTCAAGATGAACCTGGAGCAATCTTCCAAATGCACCACATCTGCAGACCAACAATGGATGGTAGTTGAAATATGTTCTCCTTTTTTTTTAATATATGGTAGCTTAGTAATTTTGTATTGAAATTTATATGCATTTGGTAGGGAAATACAAAGCATATAAACAACATGTATCACTGTATTCTGGAGCTAGTACAAAATGGTGTGTTGCAAATACAGTATCTTCACCGATGGGCAGGTCGCTGACATATTGACGAAATCACTTCCTAACAAGAAGCTTGTGTACAAGAGGGGAAAGCTTGGCTTGGTTGATATATCCTCCCTAGTTGAGAGGGAGAGATAGGCACATCATTCTTGTCTTCACTTGGGAAGACAGAATGTAGGATTGGGTAACCATCTGGCATCCGATACTATTTGAGGATGAGGTACGGCATCCAAGATAAGAGTAGTCACGGATTGATATTCTTTGAGTACTAGTTATCCAAGACAAGAATAGTCCAAAGAGGTCATACTCGGTGAACACCCAGGTGGAGTATGTACCTTGAGAGACAATGATGATGGTGTCTATAAATCATTGGTATCGCCAACATTGTGCTCAGATCTTGTGGAGAGATAGAGTTGTTAGTCAAGGCCTTTCTATGTGACAATGTTGGTTGATATGATGCTAGACAGATGGGTTTCCAATCTCACTCTTCTTATGAGATCTCTTCATATTGAGAATGTCCATGTACCTCTTATGAATACCTCCCTTGTTAAGAGGGAGTGTTGAAAAATGTGTAACTAGGTTCATTCTTCATAAGAATGAAAAATATTTTTTATTCTTGTAAATTATAAAATGAAAGAAAATTATTATTATTATTTGGAGCATGGGTTTCATGCTCAAGGACTTTTGTTTTATAGTTCAAGCACCCATTGAGTGCTTCTAGGGTTTGGCCTCAGTCAAGTTAAAAGAGTCATTGTCGTAAGTTGAAGACCCCACTGGGCACATTGTAACTTGTAAAGAAAATTATTTTTGTCTTTAAAAGTGTTGGAATACCCTCCAAGACCAAGTCGGCCTGGCAGCTGGCAAGTCAGCCTAAAAGGAAGAGCCACATCCACCCTTGAAGAGCCTATAAATAGAAGAGAACTCGTCCTACATGAAGCACACACACTCACCACTCATTCTAGCGAAGAAAGAGGAAGGAGAAGGCAGTGAAGAAGGAAAAGGAAGATGAAGAAGATATTTGTTTAGCCTATTTTCCCTCACACATGCTAAAGGAAGACTAGGGTTTCTATCTACAAGTTTGATCTTGGAGAAAAGAAGAAAAGGAGGTCAAGCGAAGGTCACCGAGGGTCATCCTCAAGCTCCAGAAGTCAGGGGAAGAAAAGTGAAGGTCAAGGGAAGGATCTACAAGAAGATCGAAGCTCATACGTGGGAAACTGCACCTGCAAAGAGGCCGAAATTTCAGATCTGCAGTAGAAGCCCGGAAATCTTGCAGCAGGAGGTCAAAGAAGTGCTACTGGAAGATTTTTTACTGGGTTTGACTAGATCAAAGTTAGCACATCATCTCAAGAGGTTGGCCTTGGTATTGGAGGGTATTGGTCTCAATCTTAAGGTCATGGAATTCGTCAATTGAAGAATTTATAAGGAAGAGAAGAGATTTACGAGTTTTCCTCTCAAGAGGATAGGTTTTGGCCCTGGCTTGCAGCCTATATTTTGTGTTCTTGCTCTTCTTGTTTTCGTAGTTGTTTGATGATTCACACATATAATAATAAGGAACAAAGCTAACAAGTAAAAAGGACATCACAAGCAGTTATCAAGTAAAGAGAATTAATTATAATCATTGCCCTATATAATTCTTGTTGAAAATTGTGTAACTAGGCTCGGTCTTCATAAGTATCAAATGTATTTTTGATTCCTGTAAATTGTAAAATGAGAGAAAATTGTTATTATTATTTTTGGAGGATGGGTTTCATGCTTAAGGTCTTTTATTTTATAGGTCAATCACCCATTGAGTGCTTCTAGGGTTTGTCCTAGGTCAAGAAGTCAAAAAAGTCATTGTCATAAGTTGAAGACCCCTCTAGGGACATTGTAACTTGTAATTAAATTTTATTTTTGCCTTTAAAAAAATTTGAATACCCTCCACGACCAAGTCGGCCTTGCAGCTGGCAAGTCAGCCTAAAAGAAGAGCCATGTCCACCCTTGAGAAGCCTATAAATAGAAGAGAATTTGTCCTACTTGGAGCACACTCACTCACCACTCATTCTAGAGAAAGAAGAGGAAGGAGAAGACAACGAAGAAGGGAGACGACGAAGAAGATCTTTGCTTGGTTTATTTTCTCTCACACGTGGTTAAGGAAGTCTAGGGTTTCTACAACAAACCTAAGGTTTCTATCTTCAAGTTCGATCTTGGAGAAAAGGAGACAAAGAGGTCAACCAAAGGTCACCAAGGATCATCCTCAAGCTCTAGAAGACAGGGAAAGACAAGTGGATGTTAAGGGAAGGCTCCACAAGAAGATTGAAGCTCACATGTGGGAAACTACAACTGTAGGGAGGCCAAAATTTCAGATCTGTAGTAGGAGGCCAAAAAATCTTGTAGTTGGAGGTCAAAGAAGTGCTACTGGAAAAGATTTGACTGGGTTTGACTAGATCGAAGTTAGCACATTATCTGAAGAGGTTGGTCTTGGTCTTGGAGGGTATTGGTCTCAGTCCTACGGTCATGGAATTCGTCAATTGAAGAATCTATAAGGAAGAGAAGAGATTTACGAGTTTTCCTCTCAAGAGGAGAGGTTTTGGCCTTGGCTTGCAGCCTACATTATGTGTTCTTGTTCTTCTTGTTTTGGTAGTTGTTTGATGATTCACACACATAATAATAAGGAACAAATCTAATAAGTAAACAAACATCACAAGCAATTATCAAGTAAAGAGAATTAATAATCATGATTGCCCTATAGAATTCTCAACATGGTATCAAAGTTAACGTTGGCTAAGGGCATTATGAAGATCTCCACTTCATTGAAGAAACTCATCAAAAAGTGTTCAAATGTAGCAAGCTATATGAAGAAAAGAAACAAGGAAAAATGGAATCTCCTATTCACTACAAAGGAGGAAGAAATCACAGCAAAAGATGAAGGTCTCTTCTCGACACTCACTGGCACATTCCAAGACGAGAGCATTTGGGTAATTGATAGTGGTGCATCTAGACACATGATTGGTCATCACAAACATTTGAAAACATTATCAAAAGGAAAATCTTCTTATTCAGTGGAACTTGGGGATAGTAAAAGCTATCCCGTGAGAGGAATTGGATCAACATCTATAGAACTAGAGAATGGAAGCAACATTCACCTCAACAACATCCTATTTGTTCCAGGTTTGCATAAGAACTTACTTTCCATTTCAATTCTAGAAGATAAGGGTGGTAGAGTAGCTTTCATTGATGGAAAAGTTGTTGTATGCAGTAAAAACTCAAGCATAAAGAACGCTAGAGTAATTAGTATTCGAGAAGGAAGAGTATACAGGTTGATATCTCCTCTAGCTCAAGCTTTGGTTGACATTGAAATCAACGCATGTGAACTCTAGCATGGAAGATTTGGTCATCTTCATTTCAAAATCCTTCCAACTCTAAGTTCCATAGTAGATAGAATACCTGAATTGAAAGAAGATCATGAAGGAGTATGTAAGGGATGTGCATTGGGAAAGAATACCAAGAGACCATTTGGAAGTAGTGCTTCATGGTCAAAAGAAATCTTGGATCTCATTCACTCCACTATAGGTGGTCCTATGACTCCTAAATCACTTGGAGGTCATCTATATTATGTCACATTTATAGATGATCATTCAAGAAAGACCTGAGATTACTTGATGAAAACCAAGGAGGAAGTATTTACAAAATTTCAAGAATTCAAAGCTGAAGTGGAGAACCTTACAGAAAGAAGAATCAAGATACTAAGATCCAATAATGGAGGAGAGGATACATCCTAGGAGATTATAGCATTCTGTAAGGAGTTTTGGATTAAGAGGGAGTTGATAGTCCCATATAATCTTGAACAAAATGGAGTAGCAGAAGGAAAGAACCAATACATTGAAGGAAGTGTAAAAACAATGTTACATGATCAAGATCTACCAAAATTTTTGTGGGGAGAAGCCATGAAGACAACATTATATATTCAAAATAGAAATCCCCACAAGTCGTTGGACAACAGGACTCCCAAAGAAGTTTTCACTGGGAAGAAACCTAGAGTTGAAAATCTCTGTATCTTTGGGTGTCCCGTTGGATCCATCAGACATGAGAGGAACATTTGTTGGCTACAACAACTTCTCTAACGCTTATAGAATCTACATAAAGGAAGGACACCATATAGAAGTAATTCGACATGTCATATTTGATGAGAGTGTCACACTCAAGAAATCCAAGGAACTTCCCATGGACTCTGATGACGAATAAATTCCAGTATTTGAAGAAGAAGTTAATAGGGAACAAGAAAAATCTCATCATGAAGATGAGAGTCCCAGTGAACCCATTCAACCTCTGGTCCTCCCCAAATCAAGAAAGAGACCAAATTGGCTGAAATCTACACTACTTAATGCAAAAGGTCATGGGGCAGCGAAAGGCTAATTTAGAGAAAGCAAGAAACCCAAGAGATATTATGGGTATGTTTCATACATGACAACACAAATAAAAGCAGAACCATCCACCTTTGAAGAGGTTGTCAATCATCAGGAATGGTAAGATGCCATGAATGAAGAATACCAATCTATAATGAAGAATGCAGTGTGGGAAATTGTACCTAGGCCCGAAGACAAATCTGTGGTAACTTCCAAATCGATCTATAAGATAAAACATGCAGCAGATGAAAGTATCGATAAGTATAAGGTAAGATTTGTGGCTAGGGACTTCTCTCAACAAGAAGGCATCGACTATGAAGAGACATTTGCTTCGACATCAAGGTATACTATGAGTCATTCATTGGTCACTCTAGCAACATCGATGGGATGGAACATCCATCAAATGGATGTCAAGACTGCGCTTCTGAATGGCACAATTGATGAGAAAGTCTATATGGAGCAACCCTTGGGATTTGAAGTTAAAGACAAGAAGGCATATGTTTGTAGATTGAAGAAAGCATTATATGGACTCATGCAAGCACCAAAGGCATGGTATGCTAGAATGGATGCATACCTACAAAGAATAGGCTTCACAAAAAGTTTTGTTGATCCAAACCTTTATATCAAGGTTGTAGAAGGAGAACCTGTAATCATTCTTTTGTATGTAGATGGTCTTCTCCTCACAGGTGTAGAAGGTCGAATTGAAGAATGTAAGAAACAACTAGCAGCAAAATTTGACATGAAGGATCTAAGGTTGATGCATTACTATTTGAGATTAGAAGCCTGGAAAGGACCTGATGAAATTTATCTGGGTCAAGGAAAGTACGTGATCAAAATTTTGAAGAGCTTGGACATGATGGATTGCAAACCAATGACCACTCTAATGATCATGATCTTGAAGAGACTAAGGAGTTTCGAATCGGGCCCTGTGGATTTGTCCACGTATAGACAACTGATAGGCTCATTGATGTACTTGGTCAATACTCGACTAGACATATGTTTTGTAGTAAACATTCTCAGTCAATTCCAAGTGGAGCCAAAGCATGATCATTGGATAGCAGCAAAACATATACTGAGATATCTACGAGGAACTATCCACTACTGCCTGAAATATGATAGAAGGAGTGATGTCCACCTGACTGGATATATAGATTCTGACTGGCGAGGCAGCGATCAGGATGGAAGAAGCACTACTTGAGGATGTTTCAGTTTCGGATCCTCCATGATCTCATGGATGAGTAGAAAGCAAGACACAATTGCTTTGAGTAGTGCTGAAGTCGAGTATGATGCAGCCTGTGAAGTAAATAGAGAAGCGGTCTGGTTAAGGAAATTGCTATTTGATCTATTCGAAGGACCAATGGACCCTACATTGTGACAACACCAGTTGTATACGATTGTCTGAAGACTCAATATTTCATGGAAAGACAAAGCATATAAACAACAAGTATCACTATATTCAAGAGCTAGTACAAAATGGTGTGTTGTAGCTACAGTATATCTCCACCGATGAGCAGGTAGTTGTCATATTGACGAAATCTCTTCCTAACAAGAAGCTTGTGTATTTGAGAGACAAGCTTGGTTGGTTGATATATCCTCCCTAGTTGAGAGGGAGAGATAGGCACATAATTCTTGTCTTCACTTGGGAAGACAAAAATAGAAGATTGGGTAACCATTTGGCATCTGAGACTCTTTGAGGATGAAGTAGGGCATCTAAGATAAGAGTAGTCGTGGACTGATATTCTTTGAGGACTAGCTCTCCAAGACAAGAATAATCCAAATAAGGTCATACTCGGTGAACACTCGAGTGGAGTATGTACCTTGCGAGACAATGATGATGGTGTCTATAAATCATTGGTCTTGCCAACCTTCTGCTCTGATCTTTTGGAGAGATAGAGTTGTTATTCAAGAACTTGCTATCTGACAATGCTAGATGATATGATGCTAGACAAATGGGTTACCAATCCAACTCTTCTTATGATATCTCTTTAGATTGAGAATGTCCATGTACCTCTTATGAATACCTCCTTATTCTTAATAAATCTTCCGAGAAATCACATAGGAAAATAGAGCCAACGCATTTCGAACTACCAAGTGTAGTTCATCATCAAGAGAATGATGAACTACACTTGGTATATCGAAACGCATCGGCTCTATAATTTCCTATGTGATTTCCCGGAAGATTTATTAATAATATGATATGGATCACATAAGTTTACACTCTCAAATACCTCCCTAGTTAAGAGGGAGTGTTGAAAAATGTGTAACTAGGTTCTGTCTTCATAAGTATGAAATATATTTTTGATTCTTGTAAATTGTAAAATGAAAGAAAATTATTATTATTATTTTTGGAGCATGGTTTTCATGCTCAAGGTCTTTTATTTTATAGGTCAAGCACCCATTGAATGCTTCTAGAGTTTGTCCTAGGTTAAGAAGTCAAAAGAATCATTGTCATAAGTTGAAGACCCCTCTAGGCGAATTGTAACTTGTAAAGAAAATTATTTTTGTCTTTAAAAGTGTCAGAATACCCTCCAAGACCAAGTCGGCCTAAAGGAAGAGCCACGTCCACCCTTGAAGTGCCTATAAATAGAATAAAACTTGCCCTACTTGGAGCACACTCACTCAGCATTCATTCTAGCGAAAGAAGAGGAAGGAGAAGACAGCGAAAGAAGGAAGAGGACGAAGAAGATCTTTGCTTGGGTTATTTTCTCTCACACATTCTAAAGGAAGACTAGGGTTTCTGCACCATAACTAGGGTTTCTATCTACAAGTTCAATCTTGGAGAAAAGGAGACAAAGAGGTCAAGCGAAGGTCACCAAGGGTCATCCTCAAGCTCCAGAAGATAGGGAAATACAAGCGAAGGTCAAGGGAAGGCTCTACAGAAAGATCGAAGCTCACACGTGGGAAACTACAACTATAGGGAGGCCAAAATTTCAGATTTGCAGTAGGAGTCCGAAAATCATACAGTTGGAGGTAGAAGAAGTGCTTCAGGAAGAGATTTGACAGGGTTTGACTAGATCGAAGTTAGCACACCATCTGAAGAGGTTGGTATTGGTCTTGGAGGGTATTGGTCTTAGTCCTGAGGTCATGGAATTCGTCAATTCAATAATCTATAAGGAAAAGAAGAGATTTACAAGTTTTGCTCTCAAGAGAGGTTTTGGCTCTGCCTTGCAACCTACATTGTGTGTTCTTGTTCTTCTTGTTTTGGATGATTCACACACATAATAATAAAGAACCAAGCTGATAAGTAAAAGGAGATCACAAGAAGTTATCAAGTAAAGAGAATTAATCATCATAATTGCCTTCTAGAATTCTCAACACTATTAATCCAAATTCTCCATAACCTTAATAATTGCTTGTGAACTTTAGTTAGCTTGCGTTTCTTTATTATATCTTTTCATCAAACAATTATCAAGAGAAAAATGATAGAGACAATGGACACAAGATATAGGCTCCAAGCCAGGGCAAAACCCCTCCAAGCAGAAAATCCATAAAGAATATCTTCTCTTCTTATAAAATCTGCTTCAAATGAGAAAACTAAGACACAAAACCCTAGACCAAGTCCTCCTCTAAGCACCAAGTCATCCCTCCGAGAAACCTTTCCAAATAGGTCAAAGATCAACTACAAACCCTAGAAGCATGATGAACATGCTTGACCTAGATGACCATAAGAATGGAGCATGAAACCGCTACTTAAAATAATATTTTTCTTATAACATAAAATATAAATAAAAATCCACAATTGTGAAAATCGAAACCAGTTACATTTTCCAACACTCCCTCCTAACTAGGGAGGTATTCATAATTGTACACCTGGTACAAGGTTGTTCTCAAACCGAAGAGTTCTCATAAGAAGAGTCGTATTAGTAAGCCATCTTTAAGCATCAACATCATGACTGGCATTTTCAACATAGTAAGGCCTTAACTTGACAAGCTCTTTCTTATACAAGAGCATAATGTTGGGAGCTTTACGTGAAATACCACAATACCTCTACAAGGTACATACCCCATCCGGATGTTCACTAGGTATGTCCTTTTAGGACTACTCTTATCTTGGATACCCAATTCTCAAAGAATATTGGTCCTCTTCGACCACTCTTATCTTGGATACCTATCTAATCCTCAAAGAGTGTTGGTCCACTTCCTATCTTGGATTTTTCTATCCTCAAGGAAATCACAGATGCTTAACAAATTCCCCATCCACCATTCTCTCTCCATGGACTTCACTTAGACGTACAGCTGTTAGTCTTGGCCTGGTGCATGACTAATGAATAAGAAAATACAAACGTGATGTTTATCATCACTCCCTCTCAACGAGAGAGGAGATCTCTATTTCCTCTTGATTTAGGGAATAGATCCTTGCCCCTTCACAAATATTAAGGAGACTTCTTACTCCCTCTAAAG
The DNA here is from genome assembly GCA_034641835.2 of Pinus albicaulis. Taxonomy (NCBI): domain Eukaryota; kingdom Viridiplantae; phylum Streptophyta; class Pinopsida; order Pinales; family Pinaceae; genus Pinus; species Pinus albicaulis. The sequence goes on from CM076569.1 coordinate 98,999,624, forward strand.
CATAAAGGAGATTCTATTACTTCATTTCAATTGGGAAGTCATAACCACAAGCTCTCTAGGTTGTTTCCATAAGTGTATCAACTACCAATTATTCATGGGGATAGTTGCATGCCTCCTTCTTCCTGTTAGCTTTTGTAGCATCAGACAGGTGTTCTAGTCTCGATTTGTGTCAAAGAGGCTAATAACACGAGATCTTCAAAACCCAGAAAACATTTTGTTACCCACCACCTATGGGTAGCGTATATAGGAGAACTTTTTTTCTCCTAGATGGTCCTCAGCCGACAGCCCCTTGCAACCACCAGATAGCTCAATGTGCCATTGTGTCTACCACCTAAGCCAGCCATGGGGACCCTCGACCACTTGTCACGAATGTATGTTTGAAGGTGGGCCTCCGGACCCCAAAGGTATGGCTTTTCATTGGCATAGTTTAGTAATTTTCCTTACTTGTCATGGGCAGTTTTGGGCATGGATCGGTGGGGTGTTCGGCGGAAATAGTGGGTTAGGCCTGTATTCTTGTCTCCACTACCAGATTTTGTGGTTATCCTTGTATACTAGTCCTGTGGGATCTCCTTTACTGACCATTTGGCTGTTGGGTTGACACTACATGGGAAATCCCAATTTTGGTTGTGTGGTCCCGCTTCTCGATACCACCTATATCCCTCTCTTCAACTCATTTTAGCCCCATTCTTCACTTTTCCCATCCAGGTCCACAAGTGTCCAGTGGATCCACATAGGGTTAGCCTCCCGCTCCCTTTGTCCACACCTTGGGTCGACCCTGAAACGATGCCCCAAAGGTTGACGCGGCTAAAAAGAAAAGGAAAAGCATAATTTGGCTCCTCTCAACCGGAAATGTACCACAAAATGCAAAAGATAGTTGGGACATACAAATTTAGCACGTGGGAAAAAACCAAACATGAACTCTACCCCTTATGCATGGCCATCACCCTAGTTCATATGGGCCCTAGATGAGCCCCCTCTATCACTAAGGAACACATGATTGTCCCAACGGCTGGTGGGCAAAGAACTACCCTACCTTAACGAGGTATTCACTGCTACATATTGCACATTATACTCTCATCCCCTGCAACCCTGAGCAGTTATGAAGAAAAATCAATAAAAGGAAAAACAAAGGTCGGTGTAACTCATGTACTGCGATTTGCTCCCTCCTACACTCGTATCCCCAAGTGTGGGCTTCCCTTATTTTAGCTACCCTGGCTCTTTAACATGTGGTCTGAATGTTTTCCCTAATCCCCACTTCATTCCATCATTATATCATTTTCCAAATACCATTTGAAGGATCTACCACATGTCACCCCCTATAGAGGTTGAAACCACCTAATAGGGTCCTTGGCTAACCCCCTATTGAGCTTGGAGACACTTGTACATACCAAAGCCCGCTATAGAAGGGCATGCCACCATGAAGTGCCCCACTGGTTCCTTGACTTGTAAGCTCTTTTACTTGATCATTCTAATGATTTGTTGTATTGGAGGGCAAGGGGACGCATTGGATCTTATGCAGAATTGCAGGTGGATTCCCTTTTGCGGCTTGGTCTCCATATATGGGGTCCTAGCCCTCCAGAGGGCCACATTGGCACTTATAGGGTGAGCGTTGGGAGCCATGGGCCTCACCCATAGCCGAGATTACTTCGTGGATACCCAACAACGTTAGTTGATTGCTCCTATCCCACCTTTTGGATGAGGCTGATGTATCCGGTTCAACATGCCCAACAGGCTCCACAGATACACCATACACTTGGCAAATGTTCCACGGTCTAGAGGATTGTTCCCCATTGTAAAGGCAAGGCTTATGTCATCATTCCAACCCTTACAGATGGTCTATAGGCAATTCTGATCCATTTGGAGACCCATGAGGATGACTTTGTGCCCCCACACCCACTTGGGAGCACCACAAGTTTTTTCTTGGAAAACAAGGGGCCACCCACTTGTCCACTATGATGGGAATCCATTTCCACATTATGTTACCCTCTAGACTTCACTAGGCCTCCCCAAAGGCCCAACGAATCACTTTGTTGATTAGTCGACCCTCTTGAGAGACGTATTCATGTATTATTGAGCTATTTGGTGGGCTTGTCACCAAAAGTTATTGTTATTACGCACATTATTTATTTTAGGGGCTAAATAAGGTCTAATTAGCTAGATCAAATTTATTACGAAGTGTATAAATAGAAGTGAGATGAATCATTTGGATCATCATCACTTGGATTGGATAATTCTCTCTTGTGAGATTTTCGCTATTCCCTTTGGAGGATGAAATTGGATGGATGGATGGATTTTGATGTTTGGATCTCTTCATTTTTGTTTTGGAGCTTCTATATTGGCATATGATGATGATTGGATATACTTGTTCTCACATGTAAGTGCTCTTTTAATGCTAATTTGTCTCTTTTCTTATGTCACATGCATGTTGTTGGGGATTTTTGCTATACTAGGCTGAAATTCGATGCTTTTCTTGTGTGAAATGGTTGAAATTTGTCTTTTATTAGCGTTGCATCATGTCACGGGCCATGTTTTAATAAGTGAATGTTCCTAGAAATATTTTGTTGAAATTTTGTCTTGATAAGTCATCACATATTGCATATTGAAGTATAAAGACCTTCAAGCAATTGTCCATGCCCTAATTGTCATGCGAAATTGTTTTATACGCCTCCTTGACTAAGTGAATCCATTCCAATCATTGAAGTATCCTTGATTCCATTTCTCCCAAAGGATTAGGCATTGGTCCTCCATAGGTGATCATCAAAAACATATTCTTTATCACCTCTCCCTCATTCTTCTAGGCCTAGCCTCTATAGTGGACCTATGGCATCACATTTCTCACAAGTTACCCATCAAAAAATTTCGATCTCCTAGCCTATACTGCGTTGTTGTCTCTCCTAGGAGCCCTCCAAATTAGAAGCCATTTCGACGATGGGATCTTGAGATATTTCAAGCCCTAGCTTTGAGATTGATTCTTGTCCTTTGTTTCCCTTGGCTAGTGACCTCATTGGGATTATTGCATTGAATTCAAAAAAAAAATCTCCTTTAATCCCTCTCTCCCCTCAATTAGGTCAGGAATACCCTTGGTCGATCAATTGCATCCCCTGACCTAATTTTGGGTCCACTTGGTCCCACAACCTTTTGAAGATAATTCCACAAAGACCACTTGGAATCCAAGTTTCCACAAGGATTTTAGGGTCTAGGAATCTCCTTGACAAGTAATATACTCAAACCCTAGCCCTTGGAGTTCTCCTAATTGCTTCTTAGAGAGCCTTTCATCTTAATTTACAAGCAAGCAAGCCATATATTTGAGCCTCTCTTATGAATAGGCTTCTACGATCACCTTTCATCCTATCATTGATCCACTCATCTTTGTGATCCTTATTATACCGAGTCTCCTCCCATTGATGAAAATCCGTAAAGAGCAAGGAGCCTTAGCTAAGGTGACAGTGGGCTATCGCTCCATTGTTGCCCTTGACCTAGTAGGACCCCCTCCTAGAACCCCTACTAGTTTGAGCGGTAACATTTTGGCACCGTTGTCGGGGACACAAAATGTGTGTTTTATTGCCCATACAACATTTTGACATATCATTTTGGCGACTCCACTGGAAGAACGAAGCCCTAGTTCTTCATCGAACTGCAAATTTAAATGCTTATGGGGTGAAGCAAGCATCTATCAAGGCATTTTAATTCACCTTAGGGACTCCATTTTGGCATTATATGCAAGATCATGAAAAATGGTTGAAGAAAATGTCCACAAAATTAGCCCCGAAGAAGAACAAACCCTTTGGGAAAGATTGGATTTGTGGCCTAAGCTTTGTGATCATCTGATAGAGCATGAGAACGAGGACTTCATACTCAATTTTTATAACAAGAGTAGGTTAAGCCTCGACAGCATAAGGCAGGAGTATGAAGAAAATCCCACACATTATCTCTTCTTGGAGGTTGCATATTATACTGGTGCATCTAATTCCTTGTCTCACAACATCAAAGAAAAATATGGCTCATTACCAAATGAGGATTTGGATGACCAAGATGACCAAGAAAATGAGGATGATGAACAACTATCAATTATGGAATTGGGGGCCAACAACAATGAGGTGGAAGACATCTCCTTTGAGGATGATGAAGAGTTTGATCCTGAAAGCCTCCAGGTCATGCAAGAAAGAATGGACGAATATAGTGGGTCATGTAGGGGGTTAGTAAGGGAATATAATGCTAACAACGTATTAAGGTCTACCTCCCTAGTGAATCATTGAGGAATTGATTCATTGACAACAATTCAAATATTCTTCTGGTGACTCCATTCATTGTCAAAACCCCTAGTTTACTTGAAGTTGACAATATTCCTCCTTTAACTAGGTTCGCTGCAAGGAAGGGAGAACAAACTCCATCACATGTTAGAACAACTCTTTTCCCTGAACTTGAAAAGGTCAGTAAGCCTACCCCAAAAATGGCAACTACCTTTAGCACTGACCCAAAACAAGAACAGCCTAAGATGACCAAAAGTGAAAGACGTTTGGATAGTGTCTTTGCACCCTTGAAATTGAGTGATGATCCCAAACCATTACCTAAGAAATACAATAGATGCTTTCCAAAATTCAATGGCGATGCTACCAAAAGTTCCCGTGACTTTGTCGAAGATTTTTATTGGCACATGTCACCTAGGATGATTTTCGATGAGGATGGGCTTATGATGCTCTTTGCTCTGTCTCTTGAGGACAAGCAAGGGAATGGTACCTTAGCCTTCCCCCAACATACATAGATGACTCTAACCAATTTGAAGATATGTTCATGAAAAGATGGTCATGTAATGCACAAGGAACCTTCAACATCGACAAGTTTCATCAAATAAATAGGGGAAGGAAGGAAATCCGTGAATTCATCCAAAAATTTGAGAGGGTAGTCGGGGATATCCCCAACCATTTGAGGCCTCCTAATGTTAATATTCTGATGGATTCATCAGAGTTGTGGGTGGCCTTGGTTGATAAAAACCCAATTCTCATCAAGATTCATGGGAAAGTCGGGGAGGATTATTACTACATTGCTAAACTCAACGATGAACTTTGGCCCCAACTGGTCAAGTTACATCGTATCACCCCTTTCCTTGACACTTGACATTGTACCATATGCATGTTAGAGTAGGATGCATTGCATGCCGATTTCCACATTAGAACTAACATCATATGATATTTCTCATAATAGATTAGTTGCATTTAGATTAAAATTGCATATCTTTTCTTTCATGTTTACTTTTACGACCTAATACTAAGCATGGGTGATCATAAGACACCACGAAAACATGTTGCTCTGTGTGCTTCGTTTTTTATATGTGAAGGTAACAGGTCTACGGTACCAAGAAATTGTCGGTGTTCTCATGACCTCCCATCTGAGTAGCTTCGTGCACTTTCCCAATTGGGGCCAAATGTTACCCACCACCTGTGTGTAGTGTATATGGGAGAAAAAATTGTCCTAGATGGTCCTCAATCGACAACCAGCAGACCCTTGAAGCCACCAGATAGCTCAACGTGCCATTGTCTCCACCATCTAAGCCAGCCATGGGGTCCCTCGACCACTTGTCATGAATGTGTGTTTGAAGGTGGGCCTCCCAAGCCCAAAGGTATGGATTTTCATTGGTATACTTGAGTAATTTTCTTTACCTATCACGAGTACTTTTGGGCATGGATTGGTGGGGGGATTCGGCGGAAAGAGTGGGTTAGGCCTGTATTCTTGTCTCCACTAAGTGATTTTGTGGTTAACCTTATGTCCTAGAACCGTGGGATCTCCTTTCCTGACCATTTGGTTGTTAGGTTGGCACTACATGGGAAATCCTAATTTTGGTTGTGTGGTCCCGCTTCCTAATACCACCCACATCACTCCCCTTACACTCATTTTAGCCCCATTCATCTCTTTTCTCATCCATGTCCACATGTGTCCACTGGGTCCACATAGGGTTAGCCTCCTCCTCCCTTTGTCCACAGCTTGAGTCAAGCCTGGAATGATGCTCCGGAGGTTGATGCAGCTAAAAGGAAAATAAAAGGCATAATTTGGCTACTCTTAATAGGAAATGTACCACAAAATGCAAAAGATGGTCGGGACATAGAAATTTAGCACGTGGGAAAAAGCCAAACATGAGCTCTACCTGTTATTCATGGCCATCACACTGGTTCATATGAGTCCTAGATGAGCCCCCTCTATCATTAAGGAACCCATGATTGTCCCAACCCCTGGTGGGCAATAAACCGCCCCACCTTAAGAGGGTATTCACTGCTACATATAGCACATCATGTTCTCATCCCCTGGAGCCCTGAGCAGTTATGAAGAAAAATCAATAAAAGGCAAAAGGCATATGAAGAAGGGTGGAAAAACAAAGGTTGGGGTAACTCATGTCCCACGATTTTCTCCCTCCTACACTCGTATATCCAAGTGTGGGCTTCCCTTATTTTAGCTACCCTGGCTCCTTAACATGTGGTCTGGATGTTTCCCCTAATCCCCACTTTGTTCCATCATTATATCATTTGCCACCTTCTATTTCAGAGATCTACCACGGACATGTCACCACCCCCTCTACAGGTTGAAACCACCTAATAGGGTCCTTGGCTAACCCCCTATTGAGCTTGGAGACACTTGTACATGTGAAAATTCCTAGATCTAAACAATCTCCAGAATCCTACTGCAACCAACTGAATTTACTTCTCCTCCTTGTAAATTACATTACATAATTATTTTAGATTTCCTCATGAAATATTGAAGAAAATTATTGAACCAGCCTACACTTAATTACTTATGATTTTGAAACAAGAAACTGAGCAAAGAAAAATAGACATATAGGGCACCGTTATTATTGGACGAAAGTCCCCGGAAAAACCCAATGCGGAAAAAACCGTGTAGCAGTTATGAGGGCTTGATTTTATTAAGCAGTAGCAAATTATAAATACATCTCTGAATACCACAAAGGTAATTCAGTTACAGAAATCCCAGTTGATCTGGTCACTGGATGAAGTGTCGCTGGCAGGCCCTGCGCTGCCTCTACGCAGACCTTGCGTCAGCCTCTCTAGGCATTGCGTCACCCAGCTAGGTGATCGATCTGTAGCCCGGAATCACTGCTCTCAGCCTCCCGGTCTCACACCCCGGTTCCCGGCTTCTGACACTGATACTTCTGCAAAATCTCGGACTCTTTCTCACCCTCTGTGCTACCTTTCCATGGCCCTGCGTCAGCCTCTACGTGAGAGTTGTTGGATCACTCTCTTCCTCTCTCTGCTAATGATTCTCTGACTGAGAAAATCTCTCTCCGGAAGCGGTCCCTGCCCCTCACTGCGTTGGAATCAGTTAGATCGAATTCTCCTCTGAGCACTGCTTACTTCAGAAAATCGATCACTTAGATTCACTCGGTGTGTCTTTCCAAAAGATCCTCAAGCCTTCCTTTACAGCCTTCTCGTTGAGATTTCAACGCCCGAGATTAGATCTCCAATTAACGACTAAGATTATAACTTGACTTGATCCATGTTCTCTAGAAAATTCACACTCTATTTTATTAATACCCTTTAATTATTTAATTTTCCTAAGTTTAAACTTAGGGTCACATTAAATAACTAATTATTTTAATAAAACACATTATGAGTGGAATTTTCACAAACGATTTCTGGGGTTCTTTGGAATACATGTGCCTAAGTATCTCCACAAATTTTGAGACTTAGAGCACTTCCGATGCTACCAAAAATCAATACTCCCTCTTAGCGAGGAAAGTGCTCTAATGACATGTCTGTTGCACATTGCTCTGACCTTGAAGCATCCTCTGCACTGTTGATGTCTGACAAGCTGTCCACCAACCATTGTGTTGTTGTTGTAACTGTATCGTTGCCCTTGACACTGCCACTGCCAATGCTACATCCCTACTACATCTCCCTCTCAAGTGTTGCATCTACTAATGCCACTAGCACTACCACTGCTAACACTACATCTGCACTGCAACTGAGTTGCTGAGAGAAGCAACTGATACCACCCAAAAACTAAACAAGCATTCAGTGGATGCACCTCAGTGTTGAAGATCTTACTGCTACTAGTCCCACGCTGCCCTCTGAAGCCACTGCATTGTTGAAGCTATTGCATTGTGCCTCTACGCACTGTTGCCTCTTTGCTCTGTGCTACTTACCACTGCATTTGTTGCTCCATCACTCCTTGGCTCCCACTGAAAACTCCTCCATCCCACTATTACTAATCATGGGTTCTCATAGCAAGTTTTGATTTTTGTAGCATTGGAAAGTGTTCCAAGTCTCAAATTGTGTGAGAAGGCTTGGACATCAGTATTCCAAAAAACCCAGAAACTATTTGTGGAAATTCCACTCGGTTCATGTTTTATTAAAATAATTAATTATTTTAATGAGGACCCTAAGTCTAAACTTAGGGAAATTAAATAATTAAAGGGTATTAATAAAACATAGTGAAAATATTCTAGAGAACGAAGATCAACTCATGGTTTAATCTTAGCCATTGATTACAGATCTAATCTGGGTCGTTGATTCATCAACGTGAAGATTATAAGAGAAGGCTTTAGGGTCATTTGGAAAGCAAGCCGACCACACACTCAGTACCCGAAGGAAATCGATTCTGAAGGAATAGAATTCAATTTCAGAGGGAGAGTTGCAGGGGCACAGTTGCAGAGGCAGAAGGAAGGGGAAGTAAATAGTGACAAAGAAAGGCAAGAGGAGGATGCAAATGGACACAGAGGTCAGCCCTGAGCAGCAGCACTTAGTGCCCACGCAGAGTGACGCAGTCCATATTGATTTATGGTAGCATCGGATGTGCTCTAGCCTTGTAACTTTGTATATAGGCTAAGACACATGTATTCCATAATACCCAGAAAATATTTTCTAAAATTCCACTTAGAGATGGTTTAATTAAATTAATTAATCGTTTTTTAATGTTTTCCTAAGTTTAAACTTAGGAAAACTGATTAATTAGAGGGTATTAATTAAACTAAGTGTGAATCTTCTAGATAAAGTCATGGATCACCTCCAAGTTAATCTTAGCCCTTAATTATGTTTTAATCTTGGTCGTTGAAGGGTCAACGAAAGATTATAAGGAGGGTGAGGGGCCTATGGAAAACACATTGTGACATTAAGCATTTGGCATTTTCGAGCTTGTGAGAGAGACACCGCTTTTTGATCAAGATCGAATCACTAGGGTTGGGTTTGCTAAGTGATTTGATTCAGTGATCAGTTTCAGAGAGGGGTAGATGCAGTAACTGGTCAGGAGGCCCAGGAGAATATTTCAGAGAGAGGCAGCAATGACGCAGAGAGAGGCAGCATAGTCACCTGGAGGGGTTACGCAATTCCTAAAGGGAATCACGCAGACGTGACATAGTGCCTTTTTTATTCAATCCGGAGATGGCTGGAAGCTGGGGTTTCTGACCCAGGAGGGCCAAAACTCAGTCTGATCAGCTTGATCATTTGCAGAGGAGAGATGACGCAGTTCCAGAGTTTGCCCACACAAGCTTACGCAGTTGCAACGTAGGCATCACGTAGAGGTAGTGAGGGGCTTCACCAGCGTTGTTCAAATCAACCGGGTATACATCACATTTCTTCTGTTGCCTAGATTTTCTCTTAAGGGTGAGCCAGATATTGGCACCCTAGTTATACTCAAGATTCTGCTTCTTAATAATACAAAACCCTCAGATCTGCTACACCGGTTTTCCCGAGTTGGGTTTTTCCAGGGACTTTGTCCAAAAATAACTATGTCAAATGTGGATGTTTTTCATTGTATTTTGTTCAGTTCATTTCAGCACTTAGATTTATTCTGCAACATTATATGTGTAGACTGCTTCAATAATTACTTCGATATTTCACTGTAATGAAATAATTATGAAAAAATATATAAGTAATTCAGATTTGTTGCAGTGGGAATCCAGATTTAGGATTTTTCACATGGTATCAGAGCTTATTCAAGCTAAAGTGCAAGAGAAACAAGAGTGAACCAGCAGATCAGCGTTGAAGAGACTGGGATCTACATAAGCAGCAGCAGACCCTCCCAGAAATTACGCTGTCCAGGGCAGGAGGGCAATCCAGCGCAAAAAAAGGCTCCCTCTGAGAAAGTTGACAGAGGGGTAAGCTTTTTTAGTTGCAGAAGAAGCAGCATAGCTGAAGGACGCAGTTGCTACACAACAATGAGTGTTGGTGCATAAGCGTCAGAAAATTTCTGAAAAACACAGATTGGGGATTTTTTTGACCTCAGAGAGTTTTCTTACTCAAAAGAAACTTAGTTTTTCTCGTGCAGTAGCAAAAGCATTGACTTACTCCTCAAGGAGTGCATAAGTCTAGTTGAGCAGAGGGTTAGAGGAAGATATCGACAGTTGAGGAGATGACCAACAATGGATTGTGTGACCAAGATAGATTGGAGGGTGCCTCCAACTATGTTATTTGGAAATCAAGGATTCAGTTTCTCCTTGATGAGCATGATCTAAAGGCCCTCATAGACAGCGCAGTTGCAGAACCACTGGATGCAGCATATCTGAGAACCTTCAAGAATAATATGGCAAGAGCCAAACGATTGATCCTAGATGGTGTGAAGGATCACATCGTCCCTCACATAGCAGCAAAGAACACTACTAGAGAAATGTGGGTAGGGCTGGAAAAGCTATACCAAGGATCTTTTGAGCAACGGAAGATGTATCTAGAGGAGAAGATGTGTAATACCAAGATGAAGAAGGAAGAGCGTTTTGACTCCTTCCTGTCTAGAATTCAGGATAACCAAGACCAGCTGTCAGCAGTGGGATCAACATCCAAAGACTCAAAGCTAGTAAGGCTCACTCTGATCTATGTTTCAAAATATTATCAGGTCTTTGTCCAAAGCATTCTGGTGCAAAGAAAAGCTTCCGAGATGGGAAGCGATGTGGGCAGCTTTGCAGCAACAAGAGTTGAGGAGAGATCTCCACAAAATCCATATTGAGGATGGCAACAACGGTTCGAAAGTCAAGGAGGAGGAAGAAGATAACACAGCCCTTGCATCAAAGGGGCAACAGAGGCAGAAGAAGAAAGATCTGACCAAGATCAAGTGCTTTAGGTGTGGGGAAATGGGACATTATGCCACACAATATCCTCTTAAGAAAAAGGATAAGGAGGAGAAGCAAGATCCTCAAGCCGGAGCTACCAAGATTGAGGCAGAAGCAGATTGTGCTATGTTAGCTCATATTCCGAAAGGAGAGAAATGGGCTGACTTGGAGTTGTAGATCCAGAATCTACAGGTGGCAGGATCCTTGAGCATTTCCGAACTCTTGGATCACATGTGAGCTACAGCGGCTTAAAGACACTAGCAAGATGGACAGTTGCAGCGAAAGATGAGAAGACAATGCAGTGGCTAGCAGTACTAGAGCCTGATCAGTGCAGAGAGGGAGCACCAGCATCAACAGTTGAGCAGTAGCATCGCAGTGCATAGTGGTGCAGTGCAGAGCAGTGCTCACGCAACACAGTATTTTTAGAGAGCTAGTGCAGAAGTTAGCAACAGCCAGTCTTATTTTTCAGATGCAGTTTTACTTGTCCAATTTTGGATGTTTTTCTATTGCAATTAGCAACAGTGCAACAGCAGCAGTAGTTGAGCACCAGCAGCAGCAACAACAGATGAGCAGCAGCAGCGCAGTGCAGAGTAGTGTTCACGCAGTGCGGAGCAGTGTAGAGTAGTGCTCACGCAGTACAACAGCATAGTTGCAGAATTTAGAGGGAGTTGTAGTACAGTGGCAGTTGGCAACAGCATGCAGAGTCAACAACAATACAAATGCAACATTTTTGTGCAGTGTCAGTGAGCAGCATCAACAACACAACAATATATGTTCCAGAAGTCAGAGCAACTCATTGAGTTGTATTGCTAGAGCACTTTCCTCGCTAAGAGGGAGTGTTGATTTATGGTAGCATCAAATGTGCTCTAGCCTTGTAACTTTGTATATAGGCTAAGACACATGTATTCCATAATACCCAAAAAGGATTTTGGAAAATTCCACTTAGAGATGGTTTAATTAAATTAATTAATCGTTTTTTAATGTTTTCCTAAGTCAAAACTTAGGGAAACTGATTAATTAAAGGGTATTAATTAAAATAAGTGTGAATCTTCTAAATAAAGTCATGGATCACCTCCAAGTTAATCTTAGCCCTTGATTATGTTTTAATCTTGCCCGTTGAAGGGTCAATGAAGGATTATAAGAAGGAGGGTGAGGGGCCTATGGAAAACACATTGTGACATTGAGCATTTGGCATTTTCGAGCTTGTGAGAGAAACAATTTTTTGATCAAGATCGAATCACTAGGGCTGGGATTGTTAAGTGATTTGATTCAGTGATCAGTTTCAGAGAGGGCCAGATGCAGTAACTAGTCAGGAGGACCAGGAGTACATTTCAGAGAGAAACAACAGTGACACAAAGAGAGGCAGCAATGATGTAGAGAGAGCCAGTGCAGTCACTTGGAGGGGTGACGCAGTTCCTTAAGGGAATCACGCAGAAGTGACGCAGTGCCTTTTGTATTCAGTCTGGAGATAGCTGGAAGCTGGGGTTTCTAAGCCAAGAGGGCCAAAACTCAGTTTATGATCAGCGTGATCATTTGCAGAGGAGAGGTGATGCAGTTCCAAAGTTTGCCCACGCAGGCTTCACAGGCATCACGCAGAGGTAGAGAGTGGCTTCACCAGTGTTGTTCAGATTAGCCGGGGAATTGCAGAGAGGTATACCTCACATTTCTTCTGTTGCCTAGATTTTCTCTTAAGGGTGAGCCAGATATTGGCACCCTAGTTGAACTCAAGATTCTGCTGCTTAATAATACAAAAGCCTCAGATCTGATGCACCGGTTTTCCCAAGTTGGGTTTTTCCGAGGACTTAGTCCAGAAATAATTGTGTCAAATCTGGATGTTTCTCATTGTATTTTGTTCAGTTTGTTTCAGCACTTAGATTTATTCCGCAACATTATTTGTGTAGACTGCTTCAGTAATTACTTCGATATTTCACTGTAATGAAATAATTATGAAAAATAATAGCATAAGTAATTCAAATTTGTTGCAGTAGGAATCCAGATTTAGGATTTTTCACAATCCAGCATAGGGACTGCACAGAAGATCATGTAGAGTGACGCAGAGGAAGCTAGGGTACCTTCCGGGAGTCAGAATTTCTTCAAGAGGATTCGAAGAATTTATCTCAGGTATATTCGTAGAAATTTGCTCGTCTACTTATTGTAAAAGATATTCATTGTTGAAGAATAATACAAACCCTCATCTGTTGCACCTGTTTTCCCGCATTGTGTTTTTCCGGGGGCAATTGTCCAAAAATAATTGTGTACATGTGATTGTTTCTATTACGTTATATGTGTTATGTTTATTCTCTGCTTATGGTTAAGTAATTACTGCAGTTGTATTTATTTCATAATTTACTGAAAGAAATTCGTAAATAACTTATCATAAATAAGTAGGAGAAATAAATCTATCACTGCAATAGTATTTCAGATTTTGGAATTTTCACATGGTATCAGAGCAAAAGACAAGTAACAGAATAGGAGATTTTGCAATGGAACGAAGATCCGACATTGATGCAGCAACAACTCGGAAGGGTTCACGCAGTTCTCCAGAATGCATGGAGGGACAAAGGATCATGACATTTCAGTTCTGGCATCCAGACTAGAAGAGGAATTTTCTTGTGTGTCAAGCATGGCCTCTCCAGGGATCTGGTATATTGACAGTGGAACATCTAGTTATATGACGGGAGTTCGAGAATGCTTCTAAGGCTACTAGGAGGAGCAGATCAATTTTCAAATCACTATGGGAAACAAGGCAAAATGTACCCCTGTTGGAAGAGGCACAATAATATTTCAAACAGAAGTTGGCAACAAGCTTCAGGCCACCACGTAATGCATGTACCAGGGTTGGGGATGAATTTACTCTTTGTGTCTCAACTTCAGAACAAGGGTTATGATGTATAATTTATTGGCAACAAAATTTACGTCAAACACCCTAGTTGGAAAAATAAGGCACAAATCGGAGTCAGGAGCAATAAACTATACAAGTTACAGCTCGGCTCCCCAATGGCTCTAATAGGCAGTACTGATGAAAAAGATTTGAATGAGTTATGGTATAGAAGAATGGGGCATCTACATCATGGAGCCTTGAGAATTCTCAAGAAGACTGTCACGGGAGCTCCAGAACTTAGCACCAAGCGAGACGATGTCTGCAGAGGGTGCTTATTAGGGAAGTATGCCAAGGCAGCATATCTGAGAAGCAACAATAGGGCCAAGAGGGCTCAGATATCTACGGACCAATGTCCACGAATGCTCTTAGTGGTGCAAAGTATTTTGTCACCTTCATCGATGACCATTATAAGAAGACATGGATCTACTTTCCGAAGACCAAGGACGAGGTCTTTGAGCGATTCAAGGACTTTAAAGCTCTTGTGGAGAATCTCACAAGAAAGAGGATCAAGACATTGTGATCAGACAATGGTGGAGAGTACATTGACAAGGACTTCACAAGGGTCTGCGCAAAGGGAAGTGTCAAGAGAGAATGGACAGCTCCGTATAATCCAAAGCAAAATGGAGTCGCAAAGAGGAAAAAAATGACTATTGTCGAAGTTGCAAGGGCAATGTTGTATGATCAAGACATGCCCAAATTCCTGTGAGTTGAGGATTGTAATACAATAGTGTATGTGCAGAACAGGGTTCTTCATAACGCATTGGGTAGGGTTCTTCTGAAAACATGTTCACTAGCAACAAGCCCGAAGTGAGCCACTTTAGGATATTCGGCAGTATAGCATATTGCCATGTACCCGATGAGAAGAGGAGAAAGATGGATCAGACTGCAAAGAAAAGATACCTTGTGGGGTATAGCGAGAATGCGAAGGCTTATCGCATCTATATTCCCGAGAGTAGGAAGATAGTAGTAAGACAGGATGTGAAGTTCATGGAGGAGAGAGCCTTTAAGTAATCCCGGGAAATGTCTTCAGCTACACAGTCTAAGGAGGATCCGTTGGTCCAGCCACAGCGACTTGCGGAAGATGGCTCTAGTGCCTCTCCAAGGCACAAGGACCCTAAGGATAGATTTTTCGAGGAAGTGGAGAGGGAGAGCAAGTAAATCCACCCACCACTAGTGGAAGGATGAGCAGAGAACTACAACAGACTCTAAAGGATGCAGCAGAGTTTGTAGGAGCTCCCAGAAATGAGAAGAGGCAGCGCAGGCAACCAGATAGGTACCAGGCTTTGGTAGCATAGGTTGGAGAACCCTCTAGTTTTCATGAGGCAACTCAGCATCAAGTGTGAGTAGATGCGATGGTGGAGGAGTACAGCTCCATCATGACAAATGATGTCTGGGTAATATTTCCTAGACCTCAGGACAGATCAGTTGTAGGTTCGAGATGGATCTACAAGATTAAATATGTTGCAGATGGCAGTATAGAGATATTTAAAGCTAGGTTTGTGGCTAAGGGGTATGCACAGAATGAAGGGATCGACTATGAAGAAAACTTCGCCCCCAGTAGCTCAGCATACTTCAATCAGATCTGTCATATCCCTTGCAGCGCAGATGGTATGGCAGATTCAGCAGATGGATATCAAGACTGCGTTGTTGAATGGGGTGATAGAGGAGGAAGTGTACATAGAACAACCAAAGGGCTTTGAGATGCATGAGCAAAAAACTCATGTGTGCAGGCTTAAAAAAGCCTTCTACGGACTGAAACAAGCCCCTAGAGCATGGTATGGGCGAATTGACAGCTACCTGAAGAAAATGGGATTTGTCAAGAGTGACGCAGATCCCAATCTCTACTATCTGAGAGTAGGGGATGAGCCTATGATATTGGTGTTATATGTAGATGATCTGTTTCTGACTAGATCATCTAGGCTCATCAAAGACTGCAAGGAAAATCTAGCTACATAATTCGACATGAAGGATCTAGGGCAGATGCATTATTTTCTAGGTTTGGAAGTTTGGCAGCAGAAGGGAGAAATCTTCCTTGGGCAAGGAAGATATACTATAGAGATTCTAAAGAGATTTTAGATGGAACACTGTAGACCCATGGCTACACCAATGATCACAAACTGGAAGAAAATCGACACGTCTGACGATAATGACGCTGATCCTACCTTGTATAGGCAGCTCATAGGATCATTGATGTACCTGGTCAATACTAGACCAGAGATTTGTTATGTCGAGAATAACCTCAGTTAGTTCATGATAGAACCAAGGAGGGCTCACTAGGTAGCGACCAAACATGTTCTCAGGTACTTGAGGGGGTCAGTTGAGCTTGGATTGAGGTACACCAAGGGAAATGACATCCAATAGAGTGGGTTCACTTACGCAGACTAGGCTGGAAGTCCAGTAGATCAGAAGAGTACCAGTGGGCATTGTTTCAGTGTTGGACCAGGAATGACTACCTGGTGCAGTAGGAAACAGAAATCTATGGCGTTGAGCTCAGCCGAGGCAGAATATATGGCAGCTAGCATAGCTTCGTGTGAGGCCATATGGCTTCGTAAGTTTCTCATGAACTTACTCAAGAAAAAGATGGAAGTGACCAGCGTTTTGTGTGATGATCAGAGTTGCATCAAGCTCTCTTAGAATCTTGTTTTTCATTATCAGTCGAAGCACATTGACATCAGGTATCACTTCATCAGAGACTATGTCCAAATGGGAGCTGTACAATTGAAGTATATTCCTACAGGAGAGCAGGTGGCAAATATCCTCACGAAAGCTCTCGGTAAGTCTAAGTTTGCTTACTTCAGAGAAAAGATGGGGATGGTCAAAAATCCATTCCAGTAGGAGGAATGGATAGGCTCAAAATTCAGAGGGAGTTGCAGTACGGATGAGGCAGTGACAAAGATGGTCTCATGGGAAACAGTACAGAGGGCAACAGTGCAGCAGATGAGGGGCAGCAGCAGAGACATCAACAACGCAATAGATGCTTCAAGTCAGAGCAGATGTAGTTGGTATTTTTCTAAAACACTTACCTCAGTAAGAGGGAGTGTTTATTTTTGTAGCATTGGAAAGTGTTCTAAGTCTCAAAGTTTGTGAGGAGGCTTGGACATCATTATTCCAAAGAACCTGGAAACTGTTTGTGGAAATTCCAGTCGGTTTGTGTTTCATTAAGATAATTAATTATTTTAATGAGGACCCTAAGTCTAATCTTAGGGAAATTTAATAATTAAAGGGTATTAATAAAACAGAGTGAGAATCTTCTAGAGAACGAAGATCAAGTCATGTTTTAATCTTAGCAATTGATTAGAGATCTAACCTGGGTCGTTGATTCATCAACGAGAAGATTATAAGAAAAGGCATGAGGGTCATTTGGAAAGCAAGCCGGGCACACACTCAGTACCCGAAGGAAATCGATTATGAAGGAATAGAATTCGATTTCAGAGGGAGAGTTGCAGAGGCAGAAGAAGAAAGGGGAAGTCAGCAGTGACAAAGAAAGGCAAGAGGAGGACGCAGAGGGCCACAGAGATCAGCACTGAGTGCCCACGCAAAGTAACGCAGTCCATTGTAGGGACTGCGCAGAAGATCACGCAGAGTGATGCAATGGAAGCTAGGGTGCCTTCCGGGTGTCAAAATCTCTCCAAGAGGATTCGGAGAATTTATCTCAAGTGTATTCTTAGAAATTTGCTCGTCTACTTATTGTAAAAGATATTCATTGCTTAAGAATAATACAAACCCTCATGTGTTGCACCGGTTTTCCCGCATTGGGTTTTTTCCGAGGACAATTGTCCAAAAATAATTGTGTACATGTGATTGTTTCTATCACTTTATATGTGTTATGTTCTATTCTTTACTTATGGTTAAGTGATTACTGCAATTGTATTTAATTCAGAATTTACTAAAAGAATTCGTAAATAACTTATCATAAATAAGTAGGAGAAATAAATCTATCACTGCAGTAGTATTTCAGATTTTGGAATTTTCACAGAAAGGTGATGATCCATGAGGTGGGTTCCTCAAGGATCCTGGCCAACTGAAGTTCAAGTTGAACTGCAGTTTCATGTCACCCCATCTCCCCCCTGGAGATGTGTGGGCACTTATGGCATACTCATCCTCTTCGATCTTCGTGGCTGCAACCTTTGGACCGTGCTTCTCATCCTTGTCCTTTTTCTTCAAAGGACACTGCGATGCATAGTGGCCCATCTCGTCACATCTGAAACACTTCACCTTGGAGACGTCCTTCTATCGTCTCAGTTGCCCTTGCTGCCCCTTCGATGTGAGGGTTCCATTCTCCTTCTCTAGATTCTTCGATCTAATCCTGATGCTACCTTTAAGTTTACACTTGACTAGATCTCTTCTCAACTCCTCTTCCTGAAGAGTTTCCCACATCGCCTCCCAACTCGGTAGTGTCGCCCTGCCCAAGATATCCTCAGTGACTATGTTAAGGGCCAGTCTCACCATAGTTGTAGTAGATCAGGTAGATCCCACGACTGCCAAGTGATCACGAAATTCCTGAAGTCTTGTTAGAAATGGAGCAATGCACTCCCCCTTCTACATCTAGATCATCCAAAGCTTCTGCTCCAAGTACATCTTCCGCTGCTCGGAAGTTCCTTTGTATAGCACAGACAAGGCCTTCCATATCTCCCTGGTTGTGTTCTTGCCAACTATATGAGAGACTATATGATCCTTGACACCATCAAGGATAAATCTCTTGGCCTTTGCCATATCAAACTTGTACTTTTTATTTTTATCCGGATTTGTAGGCACAGCAACCACGTTGTCTACGAACACCTTGAGATCATACTAGTCTAGAAGGAATCTGATTCTTTCCTTCCAAATCACGTTGTTGGAGGATCCCTCCAACCAATTCTGATCTCTAAGTCAGTGAGTTGCCATCTCAGCCGAAAACTGTCGAATTGCTCCCTCTTTCTCCCTACTACGTAGCTTCTAGGCTGGCTTACGCACTCCCTGATGGAGCTGGTAAGTTTGTTGCTCCTCCATTGCCCAACAAACGAGAAAAACTGAATTCTTTGGCAAGGAACTCACTCAGGAAGACTTCCCTCACTATGTGCTCTTCCTCTTCCTTTGACGCGTCTCTGCCCAACGAATGCTTGTAGAAAAACTGCGTCCCTCTAGCTCTGTGTTGCTCCCTCTGCCTCGGCAAGACCTCGATCCGGAAGTCTTACCTCTATCGACTCACTCAGGGAGAGACCACCTCAAAAATTCAACCCTTCTAGCTAGAACTGTACAATCATGTCGGGGATTCGATCTGTTGTTACTGCAGCAATTCCGCCTTCACTTCAGTGCTAGATCTGCTCTTCCTGTTTCACATCAAACCTCACTCTGATACCATGTGAAAATTCCTAGATCTAAATGATCTCCAGAATCCTACTGCAACCAGTGGAATTTACTTCTCCTCTTTGCAAATTACATTACAGAATTATTTCAAATTTCTTCATGAAATATTGAAGAAAATTACAAAAGGAGCCTACACTTAATTACTTATGATTTTGAAACAAGGTAGCTAAGCAAAGAAAAATATACACATACGACACTGTTATTTTTGGATAAAAGTCCCCGGACAAACCCAATGCGGGAAAACCAATGCAGCAGATCTTAGGTTTGATTTTATTAAGAAGTAGCAAGTTCTAAATACATCTCTGAATACCACAAAGGTAATTCAGTTACAGAGGGAGAAATATTGGCAGAAAGATTGTGAGTTTTATCTCACTCAATCACAGGAAAAGTCCCAACTAATCTGGTCATTGCATGAAGTGCCACTGGCAGGCCCTGTGCTGCCTCTGCGGAGTCCCTACGTTAGCCTCTCTAAGCACTGTGTCAACCAGCTAGGCGATCGATCTATAGCCCGGAATCACTGCTCTCAGCCTTCCGGTCTTACACCCCGGTTCGCGGCTTCTGAAACTGATTCTTCTGCAAAATCTCAAACTCTTTCTCACCCTCTACATGGCCCTGCGCCAGCCTCTGCGTTGGATTTGTTGGATTACTCTCTGCCTCTCTCTACTGATGATTCTCCGACTGAGAAAATCTCTCTCCGGAAGCTATCCTTGCCCCTCACTGCGTTGGAATCATTTAGATCCAATTCTCCTCTGAGCACTGCCCGCTTCAAAAAATCGATCACTTAGATTCACTCGGTGTGTCTTTCCAAATGACCCTCAAGCCTTCCTTTATAGCCTTCTCCTTCAAACTTCAACAGCTGATATTAGATCTCCAATCAACACCTAATATTATAGCTTGATTTGATACACGTTCTCTAGAAGAATCACACTCTGTTTTATTAATACCCTTTAATTATTTAATTTTCCTAAGTTTAAACTTAGGGTCACATTAAAATAGTTAATTATTTTAAATATAACACATTCTGAGTGGAATTTTCACAAACCATTTTTGGGTGCTTTGGAATACATGTGCCTAAGCCTCTCCACAAATTTAGAGACTTCGAAAGATAGAGCACTTTCGATGCTACCAAAAATCAACAGTACATACCAAAACCCACTATGGAAGGGCATGCCACCATGAAGTGCCCCACTGGCTCCATGATTTGTATGCTCTCTAACTTGATTATTCTAATGATTTGTTGTATTGGAGGGCAAGGGGACGCATTGTATCTTACGCAAGATTGCAGGTTGATTCCCATTTGGGGATTGGTCTCCCTATACAGGGTTTTAAACTTTTATCCCTCCAAAGGGCCACATTGGCACTTATAGGGTGAGCATTGAGAGCCACTGTTCTCCACCATAGTCGAGATTACTTCATGGATCCCCAACATCATTCAGTGATTGCTCCTATCCCACCTTTTGGATGAGGATGATGCACTTGGTTCACCATGCCTAACCGACTCCACCGCTGCACCATACACTTGGCAGATGTTCGAGGCTCCAGGGGATTGTTCCCCGCTGCAGAGGCAGGGCTTATGTCATCATTACAGCGCTTACAAATGGTCTACAGACACTTTCGATCCATTTGGAGACGCATGAGGATGACTTTGTGCCCCCACATCCACTTGGGAGCACCATAGGTTTTTGCTTGGAAAACAAGATGCCACCCCCTTGTCCACTATGATGAAAGTCCATCTCCACATTATGTTACCCTTTGGACTTCATTAGGCCTCCTCAAAGGTCCAACAACTCACTTTGTTGATCACTTGACCCTCTTTAGCAGGGTTGTGAGGGAGTGGCTCCCCCCCCCGCCTCTCGAACACGCTCCCGCAGTGCACTACCTAAAAAAAATTTCGCTCTATGGCCATTTTTGCAAAAAAAATTTCTGCAGAAACATTCCAAATGCAATTTTTTTTCAAAGAAACAAGATCAAGCCTATGACCCTAGTATTGATATGCAATTCATGGTAATGTTAAATTCTTAAAGTAAAAGTGACATTCTCCTTAATCTTCATTTTCATCCTTTTACTTAAATTTTTAACATTACCATGAAATGACTTGGGATGTTTGAGAGTGGTTTCGACTTCATTGGATTTCATCTGGAGAAAGTAGATTTTAGATCTCATTCAAAATCCAGCAAACTTATCAATTTTTCAGGATTTCAAGATTAGGGGGATTGCAATGTTTCCATTGGATTGTGTCATGTCCTAAGGTACGGAACTCGTATTTAATCAAGAGCATCGATCCCTCTATGTACCTTGATGTTAGTGACATTGGTTGTCGAACTCCTCTATCATAACCCAACAAAAAATGTACCCATCACTCAAACAAAATCTTGACTTGACATGCTATGTTTTTTCTATCTTACGTTAATGTTTAGAGGGTGATATTAATGACAATGATCCAAAGGTAATGACAAAGATACCTATGGATATTAATTCTTAGAGGGTTATAATAATGACAAAGATCCTGATTTCCCAACAAGACTAAGAAATTAGACATTTCTCATGCCAGCAAGAGGTCCAAGCATTAGCAATAGATAATAAATTTACTTGTCTTTTCTAGTTTCTAGTAGTTTTTATAACTATTGACACTTTCATATTTATTATGATATTTTTTGTAAACAATATATGACAATTTAAGTTTGAAGTTGGCAATTATAACTCATTGGTAATGAATTATGAATACAATGCTTCGTGAAAGTTGAAAGTTGTTTCATTTCATTTCATTTCATGTTAGAATTTTTATATAATTTTCGTGATCAATGATGAAACTTTAAGATTGATGAATCATGAGACTTAATATGTTGTATGTTACTAACTTGTGGACGTGGTTGATGAAGATTATAACTTTTAGATGATTCATGTTTTATGCTTCAATCTATCTTTTTATGCTTTTTATATCTAATTCATTATTCTAGATGTTTTTGTTGACATATATGCATCAAACTATATAGAAATATATATTATATAAAAATTCGCTCCCGATTCGTTCTCGAACCGGGAGCTTTTGAAAATGTCGCTCCCCGCTCCAGCTCCCAATTAACCTTGCTCTTGAGAGGCTTATTCATGTACTATTGAGCTATTTGGTGGGCTTGTCACCAAAAGTTATTGTTATTATGCATATTATTTTATTTTAAGGGCTAAATTAGTCCTAATTAGCTAAATCGAATTCATTAGGAAATGTATAAATAGAAGTGAGATGAATCATTTGGATCATCATCACTTGGATTGGATCATTCTCTCTTGTGAGAATTTTTCTATTCCCTTTGGAGGAGGAACTTGGATGAATGGATGGATTTTGATGTTTGGAATCTTGGATCTCTTCATTTTTGTTTTGGAGCTTCTATATTGGCATATGATGATGATTAGATATACTTGTTCTCACATGTAAGTGCTCCTTTAATGCCAACTTGTCTCTTTTCTTATATCACATGCATGTTGATGGAGATTTTCGCTATACTAGGCTGAAATTTGTTGCTTTTCTTGTGTGAAATGGTGGAAATTTGTTTTTTATTAGCATTACATCATTTCATGGGTCATGTTTGAATAAGTGAATGTTCTTAGAGATATTTTGTTGAAATTTTGTCTTGATAAGTCATCACATATTGCATATTGAAGTATAAAGACCTTAAAGCAATTCTCCACGCGTTAATTAACATGCGAAATTGTTTTATAAGCCTCCTTGACTAAGTGAATCCATTCAAGTCATTGAAGTATCGTTGACTCTATTCCTCCCAAAGGATTAGGCACTGGTCCTCCATAGGTGATCATCAAAAACATATTCATTATCACCTCTCCCTCTTTCTTTTAGGCCTAGCCTCTATAGGGAACCTAGGGCAACACATTTCTCACAAGTTTCCCATCAAAAAATTTTGATCTCCTAGCCTCTATTGATTGTTGTAACTCCTAGGAGCCCTCCAAATTTGAAGCTATTCCAACAGTGGGATCTTGAGATATTTCAAGCCCTAGCTTCAAGATTGATTCTTGCACTTTGTTTCCTTTGGCTAGTGACCTCATTGGGATTATTACATCAAATTCAAATAAAATTTCTCTTTTACTCCCTTTCTCCCCCTCAATTAGGTCAAGCACACCCTTGATTGATCAATTCCATCCGTTGACCTAGTTCTAGGTCCACTTGGTCTCGTGTGGTCCCGCAACCTTTTGAAGATAATTCCACAAAGACCACTTGGAATCCAGGTTTCCACAAGAATTTTAGGGTCTAGGAATATCCTTGACAAGTCATATACTCAAGCCCTAGCCCTTGGAATTCCCCTAAGCCCTTCTTAGAGAGCCTTTCAACTTACTTTCCAAGCAAGCAAGCCATATATTTAAGCCTCTCCTGTGAATAGGCTTTTAGAATCACTTTTCATCCTATCATTGATCCACTCATCTTCATGATCCTTATTATATCGGGTATCCTCCCATCGGGGAAAGTCTGTAAAAAGCAGGGAGCCTTAGCTAAGGTGATTGTGGGCTATCGCTCCATTGTTGCCCTTGACCTAGTAGGACCCCCTCCTAGGACCCCTGCTTGTTTGAGCGGTAATAGGTTTCGCGAGATAAGCTTGTGAAATGCCTTAATTAAATTAATTAGTCGTCATTTAAATTTTTCCTATGTCTAACTTAGGAAAATTGGTTAATTAACAGTAATTAATTAAGGAAAGGTGAGAATGCTCTAGAAACTCACATGGATAGAGTTTGAGATGATCTTAGTCGTTGATGGAGATCTAATCATGGCCGTGTTCAACACTGTAACTAGTTTCGGTCCTCTTAATTGTCATTTGACTCATGTCATGATGTAAATCTTATTTGGATGTAATATCCCTAATTGGAACATTTAACAGTAGATACCATAAATGAACTTGAACAACAAGATAATCATAAATAGACACACAACTAGCAAATTCATACACAAATAGATGCCAATAAAATCACTGAGCCTTTTTATTAATCCACTGAAAGAGTACATCAACATGAAGGAATAGTGGAACCTGAGCTTGCCAAGCAAGCGGAGCAAAACCCAGAAAAGATCTCTGACTCAACTGATGAATTACTCTGGCAATGAGGTTGATGGACTGATGAGAAGATTGTTGCAAACCTGCTACGACAAAACTGCTCTCTCAACTCCAATGAAGGACCGTGAGATTTCTAAGTGAAATCTCCTCAAAAGGTTTGGGTTTTTGTCCAACACCCACAAGCAAACCCGAGGGTTTCCGTCCTGGGGCTATTTCTGAAGTAGAGAACCAGGTTCTCATACTCTCATACAAGAAGAAATATCAAATCCAATATGTCCCTTAATGACCTCCTCCTTCTCTTTTATAAATTTGATGGACCCCTCTACAGCCTCCTATTTTATTATTATTCTAGTCACGGAACACTTTTCCCTATTTTATTTCAATTAAAATATTCTTTTGTAATGTGGGAAAATGATAATTGGCCACCATGCCTCCTCAAGTCACCAAAGATCACTCCTAACCATCCCATCTTGTAGATCTTCTCGTTCTGGTTCCAACAAGCTATTACACTCGGGTGTTCTGCCAAGTATTTCTCTCGAAATACCACCTTAAGTGTAATTAATTGAGTCAGGCTCATTAATAACTATGTTTTTTGAAAGCCTTTTGAATGCAATGGAACAAAAGGCGAATTATGCCGATGATGGAATATACCAAGTGAATGCCATCGGACCTCATAAATGTGAAAATTTCAATCTAAAGTACTACTGCAATGATTGATTTATTTCGCCTACTTATTTATGATAAGTTATTTACAGATGCTTCAGTAAATTATGAAATAAACACAACTGCAGCATTCACTTAATCAAAAGCAGAAGAACAAATAGAACACATATAACACAATAGAAACAATCACATGAACATAGTTATTTTTGGACAATTGTCCCCGGAACAACCCAATGTGGGAAAATTGGTGCAGCAGATGAGGGTTTATATTATTCTTCAACAGTGGAAATCATTTATAGAAAATATGACGAGCAGGTGTCTAGCATACACCTGAAATAATTTTTTCGAACCCTTCGGAAGAATTTCTGACACACTAGAGGCACCCTTCCTTCCTTCTGCGTCACTTTGCGTGGCCTTCTGTGCAATCATTGCGCTAGACTGCGTCACTCTGCGTGGAGGACTAGTGCTGCTACTCAGTGTTGCCCCCTCTTTGTCCTCCTTATGCCTTCTTCTTCCTCTGATGACTTCCCCTTCCTCCTTTTGTCCTTGCAACTCTGCCTCTACAACCTCACCCTTTGAAATTGAATTCTCTTACTTCAGAATCTATTTCCTTTGGGAAATGAGAGTGTGCCCGGCTTGCTTTCCAAATGACCCTCAAGCCTTCTCTTATAGTCTTCTCGTTGATGAATCAACAGCCTAGATTAGATCTCTAATCAATGGCTCAGATTAAAAGATGACTTGATCTTCGTTTTCTGGAAGATTCACACTCTGCTTTATTAATACCCTTTAATTATTTAATTTCCCTAAGTTTAGACTTAGGATCACTTTAAAATAATTAATTATTTTAATAAAGCATGATCCAAGTGGAATTTCCACAAACGGTTTCTGGGTTCTCTGGAACACTGATGTCCAAGCCTCTTCCCAAAATATGAGACTTGGAACACTTTCCAATGCTACAAAATCAACACTCCCTCTTAGCGAGGAGAGTGTTCAAGCAAACTACCAATTGTATCTGCTCTGACCTAAAGCATCTACTGTGTTGTTGATGTCTTGCCTGCTGCCCCTCATCTCTGCGCTGCTGCTTGTAACACCATCTCTGCCACTGCCTCATCCGTACTGCAGCTCCCTCTGAATCTCAAGTCCACCCATTCCTCTACTGGAATGGGTTCTCAACCATCCCCATGTTTTCCTTGAAGTAAGTATGCTTAATCTTACCCAGAGCTTTTGTGAGGATATCTGCCACTTGTTCTTCTATAGGAATGTACTTCAACTGTACAGCTCCTCATTGGACATAGTCTCTGATGAAGTGGCACCTAATGTCAATATGCTTCGACCGGTCATGAAATACAAGATTCTCAAAGAGCTTGATGCAACTCTGATTATCACACAAAATTATGGTCGGTTCCATCCTCTTCTTGAGCAAGTTCATGAGAAACTTACGAAGCCATATGGCCTCACACGAAGCTATGCTAGCGGCCATATATTCAGCCTCGGTTGAGCTCAGTGCCACGAATTTTTGTTTCCTATTGCACCAGGAAGTCATTCCTGATCTGACACTGAAACAATACCCACTGGTACTTTTTCGTTCCATTGGGCTTCTAGCCCAATCTGCATCAGTGAACCCACTCAACTGGATTTCATTGCCCTTGGTGTAATTCAACCCATACTCGAGTGTCCCCTTCAAGTATCTGAGAACATGTTTGGTTGTTTCCCACTGAGCCCTCCTTGGTTGTACCAGGAATTGACTGAGGGTATTCACGGCATAACAGATGTCAAGTCTAGTGTTGACCAAGTACATCAATAATTCTATGAGTTGTCTATACAAGGTAGGGTCAACCTCATCATCCTCGGACGTGTCGATCTTCTTCCAGTTTGTAATCATTGGCATAGCCACGGGTCTACAGTCCTTCATCTGAAATCTCTCCAAGATCTCTGTAGTATATCTTCCTTCCCAAGGAAGAATTCTCCCTTCTGTTGCCAAACCTCCAAACCAAGAAAATAGTGCATTTGCCTTAGATCCTTAATGTCGATTCAGTAGCCAGATTTTCCTTGCAATCTTTGATGAGCTTAGATGATCCAGTGAAGAAAAAATCATCTACATATAATACCAAAATTAGCGGCTCATCCTCTACTCTTAGATAGTAGAGGTTGGGATCTGTGTCACTCTTGACAAATCCCATCTTTTGCAGGTAGCTATCAATTCACCCATACCATTCTCTAGCGGCTTGCTTCAGTCTGTACAAGACTTTCTTAGCCTGCATACATGAGTCTTCTGCTCATGCGTCTCAAAGCCATCTAGTTGTTCTATGTGCACTTCCTCTTCTATCACCTCATTCAACAACATTGTCTTGACATCCATCTGGTGAATTTCCCATCCTGTCTGCGCTGCAAGAGTGATGACGGATCTGATATAAGTGTACCGAGCTACATGGGCGAAGGTTTCTTCATAATCGATTTCTTCCTTCTGTGCATACACCTTAGCCACAAACCTGGCTTTGAACTTCTCTACACTGCCATCTGCAACATACTTGATCTTGTAGATCCACCTTGATCCTACAACTGATCTGCTCTAAGGTCTCGGGACTACTTCCCATACATCCTCTGTCATGATGGAGCTATACTCCTCCACTATAGCGTCTACCCACACGTGATGTTGAGTTGCCTCTCGAAAACTAGAGGGTTCTCCAACCTGTGCTACCAATGCCTGGTAACTGTCTAGTTGTCACGTACCCTCTTCTCATTTCTAGGGACTCTAATAAATTCCTTTGCATCCCTCAAAGTCTGTTGGAGTTCTCTGCTCGTCCTTCCACTAGTGGTGGGTGTATTTATCTGCTCTCCTTTTTGCACTTCCTCAGAAGAACTTTCCTCAATATCCTTGTGTCGTGGAAAGGCACTAGAGCCATCTTCTGTAGGTTGTTGTGGTTGTACTAGTGGATCCTCCTCAGACTTCGTATCTGTAGACAATTCCCGAGATCTTCTGAAGGCTCTCTCCTCCATGAATTTCACTACCCGTCTTACTACGATCTTCCTATTCTCAGGAATACAGATGCGATATGCCTTCGCATTTTTGCTATATCCCACAAGGTAACCCTTCTCTGCAGTCTGATCTAATTTCTTCCTCTTCTCATCGGGTATGTGGCAATATGCTATACTGCCAGATATCCTGAAGTGGCTCACCTCAGGCTCGCTGCCAGTGAAAACACTCTCAGGAGTAACTTTACCCAATGCTCTAAGAGGCACACTGTTGTATTGCAAGCTTCAACCCACAAAAATTTGAGCATGTCTTGATTATACAGCATCGCCCTCGTAGCTTCCACAATGGTCCTATTCTTCCTTTCTACAACTCCATTCTGCTCTAGATTGTATGGAGTTGTCCATTCTCTCTTGATGCCTTCCTTTGTGCAGAATCTTGTGAAGTCTTTATCAATATATTCTCCACCATTATCTGATCGCAATTTCTCGATCTGCTTTCCGGTTAAATTTTCTACCAAAGCCTTGAATTCTTTGAATCGCTCAAAGACCTCATCTTTGGTCTTTAGAAAGTAGATCCATGTCTTCCGGGAATGGTCATCAATAAAGGTGAAAAAATACTTTGCACCACTGAGAGCATTTGTGGACATTGGTCCGCAAATGTCTGAGTGTATCAAATCCAACACACTCTTGGCCCTACTGCTGCTTCTTGGAAATGTTGCCTTGGCATAGTTCCCTAGTACGCACCCCCTACAGACATCGTCTTTCCTTGTGCTAAGTTCTGGAGCTCCCATGACAGTCTTCTTGAGGATCTTCAAGGCTCCATGATGTAGATGCCCCATTCTTCTATGTCAAAATTAATTCAAATCCTTTTCATCCGTACTACCTATCAATGCCATTGGAGACTCGAGCTGTAACTTATATAGTTTATGGCTCCTTACTCCAATTTGTGCCTTCCTTTTCCAACTAGGGAGTTTGACATCAACTTTGTTGCCAATAAAGTATACATCGTAACCCTTGTTCTGAAGTTGAGACATCGCGAGCAAGTTCATCACCAATCCCGATACATGCAGTACGTTGGTGGCCCGAAGCTTGTTACCAGCTTCTGCTTGAAATATTATGGTTCCTCTTCCAATGCGGGTACACTTGGCCTTCTTTCCCATCGTGATCTCAAAATTCATCTACTCTTCCTAGTAGCTCAAGAAGCATTCTTGAACTCTCGTCATGTGAGCAGATGCTCCACTGTCAATATACCAGACCCCTGGAGAGGTCGTGCTTGACACACAAGCAAAATCCTCTTCTTGTCTAAATGTTAGAACTGAAATGTCATGATCCCTTTGTTTCTCCATGGGTTCCGGAGGATTGTGTGAACCCTTCCGAGCTGATGTTGTATCGATGTCAAATCTTAGTTCCATTGCAGAACCTCCTCTTATGTATCAGAGCAAGATGTGTTTCAAGCCCTATCTATGTACTCCTGGAGAGGGTTGCAGCCTGGAGATACTGCAACTCTACTAGCTGCCACTGCGCCTATCTGCACCTCATCAATGGGTAGGCCCAAAGATGGATGCACCACCATCTCTAGCAGATCCTCTCTCATTTGTTCGAAAACCCCACACTCCTCGAGTCAACTAACCTCTTGCAAAACTATCTTATCAGCCTCCAACACCTCCCAAGGACAAGTATCTAAAAAATTTCCACCTTGGTAGCTATTTGTACATTTGTCTTCTCCTCATCAATTGTTGACCCCAAGGGTGGCTGCTCATCCTCCTCCATCACGGGCTCAATATGAACCTTCAAATGGCTCTGCACCAAACGCACATCATGCATACTATGCATATCATCCTCCTCAGCTGACTCATGCTCCACCATATGTTGCTCATGTTGAATCATCACTGGTGACTCATCATCTTGAACGTCTCCCATAGGGTCCACTGACTGCTCACCATCCACACTGGAATATAAATCTGGTCAGTTGTCAACAACTCTACATGACTGCTCATGCTCCCCAGAGGAATCCTCGTATGACCCCATGGACTCATCCAAAGAAGAGTCCTCATCCTGAAAGACAGAAGGAATGTTCTCCTGCTCTACCTCTACCATCTCCTCTGTATCTCTCAAGTATGACTGTAAAGGTCCCCAAGGTTTCTCGCAGATGAAGCAAAGACCCTTCCTCCTCAACTCATTCTTGTTGCATGGTTGATCACCATAAATCCACTACAACTCCTCTCGAGTCAACCATCTCCTGAACAGTCCAATATTCTGCTCAACTAATATTTTGGCTAGTTCATAAGCAACAGGTGAAACCAATTGTTCCTCCCTCCAAACGGCCAACAACTTAGACTGCAACCTCTAGCAAATGGCATCATGGCCTCCAATACATGAGGACAAAATCGACTCCATCTGTGTTATGGCTGTGTTAGGATGATGTTTCCTAGTGTTGAAGAAGCATCGGAACATTTGGAGAATCAGGTCATCACACTCCAAATCAAACATGATGTCATAAGATCTAACCAAAGCGATGACTTCTAGAATCTCTAGCCTCTTCCCAAAGGTAGGGCCCTCACTGTTATCCAAATCCTGAAAAGTCTCCACTATTAGTCTGAACACTCTCCTCATAATGTCATCCCTGTAAGGGGTTATAGTTCAGCATCATGATACTACTAAGACAAGTGGCAACTGGAAGTTTGACTCCTATACAAGGATGCTCCAAAAATTTGTGTTGTATGAGAGCAAACATGGCTGGTTTTACAGCCCAAATCAAGCTCTTCCCATCTGTCTAATGCACCTTGGAGAGGAGTGAAGCAAGTTCTTCTAGTTTTAGAAGGGCTTTTGTGGTCACCCCCATGCATCTCGAATCTATCCCAAGTGCATATATTTTGGACCCCAATTCATGTTCTTCTTGTGGTTATTTTTGTTGTAGCATATAAAGTACCTCCTTGAACAATGTTCTGTTGATCGCTGTGGATGGGTTGTGAAGGGAGTTTATGAATGTTTTATTCATGTTTATGTTTAATGATGGCAAGTATATCAAGTTGTTTTGTCCTTAACTGACAAACTCTCTGTGACAATGTATTGGCTCAGAGTCACTATGCATAACAGCTTATCATCACTATCAACATCGTTCAACAAAGATGCAACCAGATAGTACAGCGTGTGACCAATTTAGTTCGAGGGACAATAAAAAACCAGAAAAATACTTGAAGATAGAACCTGATCTATGCTCTAGCAATAAATCTTCAAACTGGTGAGTGTAGGACACAATATGCAGTTCAAATTATTCTTGACCTGGAAAATACACGCCTGGTTACAATTGATATCACAGTTCTGCTTCAACAATAGGAAAGATATCCAATCTGCCGTGGATGATCAAGAAATTTTGCTCTTCAAATACACAAATTTTAGCCCCCAATTACTCAGAACACCACTATTTGGCCCAACACAAGGTTGACTTAGTTAAAAAAACAATGCACAGGGTTCATTTCAGCACCATAAGACTGTTTTATAAGCAAACACCACCTTCACACAGTGTGCAATCAGTTACAGGTATGTGACCTTTGCTACAGGAATGCACGTTCAGCAGCTAAATACATCACCATAACAATACTCGAACGACAATTATCCATTCACAGTAACCTCCAGTCAGACAACTAACAATGCCCAAACGACCACCAACATTGAATCTGCTCCAGACAGTCAAGAAACAGTGATTCCACGATCTGTCCACGCATACCTCTGTATCAATACGACTGCAAACTCTGCCCAGTGCATTATGCCATTCATCTCCGCATCAAAGAGCTCCCACACAATCACACACTCAACCTTCAGTTCCAAATAAAATCAGATGAATTTAGTGCCCCGACAGTCAATAGATGATGTCTGCATAATGAAGATTGTACTCGGCCAGGAGAGACTCGATCTCAGTTTGTATTTTTCACGGGCAGTCGCCTTCCAATGATTATTCAGTTTTGGTGGGTCTTCCTTACTGACCCCCGACCTGCTGCTGTCGTTTTCCGATAATTAGTCAACAATCTCCATCCTTAATGAACTTGGCTCCTGCCACAAATGCGTTCACGGTCTTTATTCAGGTCAATTTGTTCCTTTATTTTTGCATAGACTTCCTTAGCTTCAGTCAGCACGCTACGTGACTGTCAGATCACGTTCTCATTTAACATGGCTCGGCCCTTCCCTAGCGTTACGTATCCAGACAAATGATTTACAATCCCGTGCAAAAGGAAAGCGGAGCAATTGACTGAGGTAGAGGAACTGTTATACGTTCTCTGGCACAACAACTAATTTTGCTCCACATTAGGCTCCAGGAAACCACCTATCGGCCTCAGTTTTCTTGAAATTATGATAACGGGATATCCGCTTCTATTCCCCTGCCCGTTCCATATACAATTGTTGCTCAGAATTGTTGCTAATCACCAGCACTGTTGCACGCCCCCACCAACTAATAACGACTCCAGAAATCGGGCCTTTATACTCTACTTTTAAAAGAATGTGGAACAATCATGGTATTTGGCTCGGCTTCAATAAACTCGAATTATCCAATGATTCGGCCTCCGGAGATACTCACGAATTTTCCAACTTGGTTGCTTTGGAAAAAGAATCCCACGTGATTCTGGACATATACAACTTGTAATGGAAATGCACTCAGCCTCAGAAAATCCCTTGGATGCAGTCCATGCCAACAAATGAATTTCGACCAGAAGTCGGCCTCTCAAACAATTCTTCTGGAAATCAATTTGATGACGCGCCTGGAATTGCACCAGAAATGCAGCCTGCAACTATATCTCTTCTCGGCTCTTAATAATTTGGCTACCAAAAAAACTTATTTAATGGCCTTCTAAACATATATGGCAGCCTCTTAAAATAATAATAATAAAAGTGCCTCGGCCCCGACCACAAATTTCTCCGTGATTTCAATGCTCACAGCCAGGATAATGTAATATTCCCAATTAGCCTTGCTAATTGGAATATCTCATTTTTGTTTAATTTTGCCGCTTTAGTTGGAAATAATAAATAAAGTGAGAAATAAGAGGGGTCACCTCACTTTATTCACCTCACTTTATAAAATAAAGTGTTTTCCTAGTTGATCAACGTTATAACTTAAAGAGGGGGCCTTGGGGGTCCACATGAGTATGATAGGGGAGGCATCAGGCTGACCCAAGGTAAACTGCGCAGGTCAAAGGAGAGCTAAGTTTTGGAGGGAGTTTGGCATTATAAAAGGAGAGGTTCTCACCTCATTTGGACTGTCTCATGATGTTTTCTGCTGATAGTCGGACTTAAGACGCTTCAAAGACTTCTCGTTGTTTAGTCGGTTCACCACTGTTTAGTGCATCGAGGCCTCCGGGCTTGAGATCCTGCACCCTTAGCCTCCCGGGGACCCCATAGCACCGCCCGTGTTGTTTTTCTGTTTAATTCTTAGCTTCTGGGACTTCGAGTGCCCGCCCTAGTAAGGTTTGTCCCGAGTATACTCTTCGGGGCCTCCGTAGCGGTGCCAGCAGCGAGCTTTCCAAGCACATCTGAGATGGTAGCCCTCAGCACGGCGCAGAGCGCAGGAAGTTGGAAGGACGCTGATTCTTGAAGGAGAAGGACGTTGTCTCATCTGGAGAGAGGACGCTGATCCTTTCAGGAGAGGAAGGACGCTGTCCAAGGAGGACGCAGTTCTGGTCTGGCAGAGAAACGTTGTTTAGGGAGGCAGAAGGACGCTGTCTAGCCCTAGAGTGAGGACGCTGTCCATTTCTGAAGGTAAGGGTTGCAGATCTGAAGGCTTATTGTTAGATCCAGCTTTGGGAAGGATAGATCTTGCAGATCTAGTCTTGTATGTTGCAGATCTAGTCTTGTATGTTGCAGATCTGGGGGTTTAGCACCAGATCCGCCCTCGGGGGGAGCGTACGGTATCCGAGGAGACATTGATAGATTCGAACGCGTATCTGAAGGGATAACACCAGATCTAGCCCTAGAGGCTGTAGATCTGAGGAGATAGTTCCAGATCTAGCATAGATCTGAGGGTTTGGCAGCAGATCTGGTATTGGAGGACGCAGATCTGAGGAGCAGACTATTGTGAGAGGAGCTCAACAACGTTTTCCAGTATTCTGTAGCTGGTTCATCTGTCTGGAGGGTTGAGGGGCTTGTGCTTCACCTGTTTCTGCGCTGTCACTAGCAGAGACAGCGTTTTCCATTTGTGAGGGTTTGCAGCTTGAGATCAGCCCCAGTACCAGCGCAGTTCATCTTCAATCTTCAGAGCAGCTAGGACGCTGTCCTTGTTGCAGCCATTTTCTGTTGAGAGAGGTCTCCACTTGCCTAGGGCAAGGATAGGTGCACTTACTCTGATTTATTGTACTCCTCTCTATGTACTTTCTGATTAATAAAATGGCTCAGTTTCTGGTATTCCAGGTGCTATGATTCAGTGATCTGGTTCAGTATTATATTTTCTATATTTGTATTGGTGTATTTCTGTTTATTACTGGTTATTCCCTTTTGGGGATATTACAGTGGTATCAAAGCATAATTCTGGCTCAGCCTGTGGTCTATGACATCCGAAAAGAAATCACACAGAGCAATAGCAGTTGCAATTCCAGAAACGCAGTTGGAAAAAGGGCCAAAATGAAAAGGGTCAAATTTTGAATTTTGGAATTAGGAAAAACGTTTTCTGGGTTTTTCTGGGTTTTGGGCGAGGATCACTTCCCAAATTCCTGGAATTTTCTGAATAGTCTTCAGTGGATAAATCGGAGGTTGAAGTTAAGCCACAGTATGGTTTTGCAGCAGCCGTACAGTTTCTGAGGAGCCTGTAGACATATAGCAGAAAGAGCTGATGGCAGGTGATGTGGATAAGAGGAGATTTAGGGAGACAGGTCAGCGGGATCCAATGGAGGCCATGTTTGCGAAGTTGACTGAGAAGTTGACTGAGAAGATGGAAGCAAAGATGGATGCATTCATGCAGGAGGTAACCAAGAAGGTTGCAGAGGGGACGCAGAAAGAACCCCCTAGGGTCTTTCAGGTGGGGGAAGGATCGGGAGCGTCTAGTTACATACCGGATGCTATTCCCATTGTGACAGCGCAGAAGGTCGATTCCATGGACATGCGACCTACCATGCCTACTTTCCCGGTAGAGGAAGAGGAGCGAACGAAACCAGGAGAGGTGAATCTAGCTCAACATGCGACTCTGTTTGCGGATTGGCGGAGCATGGGACAAGAATTCATGGATGCTCTCCCTTTCAATCAATATATCCAGTTCAGATGTGGCGGCAAGACTTATGAGCAGGAGCGACACAAGGGACGTGGCTCCCACCGTGATAGTCACCGTGCAGCGAGCAGATTCCATTTACCGACATTTGACAGGTCATCCAGGCGCTCAGGAAGAGCTTGGGTGGACAAGTTGGATACCTCTTTCCAACTTGACCGAGTATCGGAGAGGAAAACCATTAAAATGGTTACCTCGCACTTGGAGGATGAGGACACACAGGATTGCAGGGAGTTCGAGGATACACCTAGTGTGACACAGGACTCCCCATCATTAGAGCCCTCCTTGACCGTGCCGGTTGATATCGTAGTGGAGGAGATAGAGCCTACCCCGGTAGAGCCATCCAGTGAGGTGATGACGGGAGCCGTGTCCGAGTCTTCAGATGGTAGCAGCACACAACAGATGGGTGAGGTGTCAGGAGATGTATCCACCCTCAATGAGGTAACGGCAGGTACAAAGATATTGGATGATGGTCGCAGACAGCAGTATCATCGGCTTCGGACGGACTTTCGAGTTTTGAGGGAGAAGGCCGCGTTGGTACGGGAGACCATTTTGTTGCAGGACCAGGAGCTGGAGGGTATGAGAGCGACTTGTGCCAAGTCAGCGGCCAAGTTGGTTCACATTGGGGAACAGCTGGATTCCCTGATGGTACAACCAGAGGGCACATTGGAGCGTCAGATCATTCCCCTTCAGGTATGCATGGATGGGACTGGCGGTGCTGTTGAGTCATCTCTTTCCGTTGGAGAGAGAGAGGTAGAGCCACCTAGTCAGATCTCATATGTTGACTTGGATAGCGGTATGAGACGATCAGAGTTGTACAGGGTACAGCATCCATATGTTGAGATTGGATGGAGAGAGATTTTGAGTTGGTACTCGATGGAGCGGGCTATGGAACACAATGATTTGGTTCCCTTCTCACAAGAGCAGATAGAAGATGGAGGACATCTTCGGATGGATAAAATCTCTCATGCTTGTGTTGGACATCCCTTGAGCCATACACATCATGATGGGAGGTTTTTGCCTACCACCTATTTGATTCTTGATAGGGTCTCATTGATTCTTGAGAAGTTTATAATTCAGATTCCCACAAAGTGCAAAATCAGAAATTTGATTTGGGAGGATGATGGCCCTCATGGGAGGAGTACCAGGATAAGGAAAAGGAGGCATCCACAAGTGATCGAGTGGATGGGGATGATGAGCAAGAAGCTAGGAGGCTACTTGCAGATCGGTGATACCAGGCAGCAGGAGGCTTGGCTGCGCTGGTTACTCTTGAAAGAGTTTGGCCATCACTTGGCAAACACTCTTCCTAAGAGTAGGAGGATGGGGAAAAGATGGATGGATACTTGCATCATTGAGCAACATAGAGTATGGATGCATGGTGTTGATGTGTTACTCATATCATTCATTGTGTCTTCATCACATGAGTGGTTTGATGGAGGTATGGAGAGGCAACACAATATCTTGTTGCTTGGTTTGTTCTTGGGAGAGCAAGGGCAGATTTGCTCTCACACTTTGTATGACGTTGCAGGAGGAGGAGATGGCACAATCTCCATGGTCTTTGATTGGGAAGCACTTCCACCTTGGGAGGTATTCCATATTTATTGCAGCATTATTAGAGGAGTCTTTGACAAGGAGCATGTCAAAGAACAGAGTCTTGTACTGACAGGAACTCATTTGCATGAGCTCACAGCGTTGTCACCTTGGAGCAGAACATTATGGAGGAAGTATGCGCAGCAGAGATATGGTGGATCTATAACCCATAGGTCCCAGGATCACTTCATATTTATTGCACTTACAAGAAGGAATGATGATAGAGACATCTATGGCATATCCTTCTTGACTTGGGTTTCTAAGCATAAGGAGGATTATCTTCTTGCAGCACATGGTTCAGTCTTCTTCATAGCAGGTCAACACTTTATGGAGGACTCATTCATGGACCCATGTACCATCTTACTTCCAGCATATGGTGAGGGATTTGTTTATACATTCATTGATTGGCACCCTCTCACCATTCTTATGCAATGCATTGCTTCACAAGAGGGCAAGCTTGTCACATTGCTCCATGAGTTGTATTGGGCCAATCTACATGATGGAGGTAGCCATCTCTTTTGTGGCCTTGGGCAAATGTTTTATCATCACATGTATGTTCATTTGCGGCACTATACCAGGTATCATATGAAGACATGCATGGGTAACATAAGCATTTTGCCTTGTACTCTTATCAAACAGCAACTTGTAAAACTGCGCTGTACTTGTTTGGGAAGCTGTTGGTACCTTCGTGCACCACAGGAGGCCTTCGGCATTTCCTTCATTTTGCTGCTGATCATGTCTTCATTTGCTGATATATATCAGATTTGTATGGAAGGCTTGATTATGAGGGAGACACATGAGCTGGATGTGTCCGTGAGTGGGAATAATTCTCACAACTTCTGCACTACATGTTCTAATGGGAGCATGGGAGGAGGCATGGCCACCACTACTTTATATGCGTTCTCTTTTGATGTGGGCCATGAGATCGATATTCATCCATTGTACAGCCATGGGCAAGTGTTTGGACCTATGTTGCTGTCATATTCCGCCATTTTCTATCCATTAGTAGATGTGTTGGATCTTGTACATTGCTTGCCATGTGATTTTCTGAGGTTGCCGTGGATGAGACTGCACTATGGTTTGTTTTGGGCCAGCTTGTTCTTCATTGATGGAGGAACCTTCTATGGAGGATTGTTCTTCACTTCGCCATTGAAGGGCAATGATTTTGCAGCCCAAGATCAGACCTTCAGCCCACCTTCATTACCAGAGCTTGAGGTGGAAGGAGATTTTCAGGAGTTGCCTTGTCAGGAGGTGGCTCATTTGGTTTGGATGATTGCTTGGGGATGGAGGATCCACATGAGAGAGATGTTCCTCACTTCAGGCCTTGATTGGAGAGAAGCGACGAGTTGGTTCACAGTTGATGGGCCAGCTTACACAGTCATGGATGCAGAACAGCAGCAGTCATGGTCTCTAGTCATAGCCAGAGGCAGTGAGCAGTTCGAGTCACGGGACTTGTACGATTATTGGCCACAGTGGCGATGGGATCCGGGAGGACTATTGATTGGCTGGTACCATGAGAGGCCAGTTTGGGATCCTGGCGTTGAGATATCCCTTCCTATCAGGGTGATGCAGGAGACAGGGAGGTTTCAGTGGGACCCAGGCACATTTTGCAGTATCGGCAGGGAGCATCAGCTAGAGAGTAGGCTTGTTCCAGCGTTGCTTGAGAACAAGACATTTTTGCCGGATGAGGATGCCACGGGGGAGAGTGAGCAGACTTTACAGCATCCAATCACTTCAGTTGCTTGAGGACAAGCAACGTTTTGCCGGGGGAGACTGTAATATTCCCAATTAGCCTTGCTAATTGGAATATTTCATTTTTTGTTTAATTTTGCCGCTTTAGTTGGAAATAATAAATAAAGTGAGAAATAAGAGGGGTCACCTCACTTTAGTCACCTCACTTTATAAAATAAAGAGTTTTCCTAGTTGATTAACGTTATAACTTAAAGAGGGGGCCTTGGGGACCCCACATGAGTGTGACAGGGGAAAAAATTATCGATCATAAAAACTGCCATGCGCAGGTCATGAGAGTTGTTTTTCTAAGAGTGGAGTTTAGTGTATTTTATAAAAGGAGAGGCTCTCACCTCATTTGAGCATTCATGATTTGATATTCTTATTGATAGCCGGACTCTTGTCTGCTTCAGCACGCCGGTTGTTTAGTCGGTCTGCAGCACTGTTTAGTGCACGAGTGTCTCCGGTCGGAGATCTCACCCTTAGCCTCGGGGGACTTCGAGTGACTGCCCTGGTAAGGTTTTTCTGGTTTCACCCTTAGCTTCGGGGGACTTCGAGTGCCCGCCCTAGTAAGGTTTGTCCTGAGTATACTTTTCAGTTCCAGTAGCAGCAGCAGCAGTTTCTGAAGCATATCTGAGGAGGAGAAAGCCCTCTTGTGGCTGCGCAGAGCAAGAGAAGAAAGGACGCTGATCCTTGAAGGAGAAGGACGCTGTCTCATCTGGAGAGAGGACGCTGATCCTTTCAGGAGAGGAAGGACGCTGTCCAAGGAGGACGCAGTTCTGGTTTGGCAGAGAAAACGCTGTTTTGGGAGGCAGAAGGACGCTGTCTAGCCCTAGGGTGAGGACGCTGTCCATTTCTGAAGGTAAGGGTTGCAGATCTGAAGGCTTATTGTTAGATCCAGCTTTGGGAAGGATAGATCTTGCAGATCTAGTCCTGTATGTGGCAGATCTAGAGGTTTAGCACTAGATCCAGCTTGAGGAGTGACAGATCCGAGGAGATATTGATAGATCTAGTCCAGATCTGAAGGGATAACACCCGATCTAGCCCTAGAGGCTGTAGATCTGAGGAGATAGTTCCAGATCTAGCATAGATCTGAAGGTTTGGCAGTAGATCTGGTATTGGAGGACGCAGATCAGGAAGGGAAGGACGCAGATTTGATTGGAGGCTTCCAGATCCATCAGGTGGGACGCATCCTAGGAGCACTTGTCAGGAGAGGAGCTCAATGTGTCGTTTTTCTCGTGATTCTCGTAGCCGGTTCATCCGTTCGGAGGGTTGAGGGCTTGTGGCCGGCCCGGGCGCTCGCGCCTCGTCACCATGTGATGTCGTTTTCCATCTGTGAGGGTTTGCGCTGAGACTCCACCCCCGTACCGCCAGCTCATCTTCGTCTTCGTAGCAGCGTAGACGCCGTCCCTTGCGCCCATTTTCTCGTTGAGAGAGGGGGCACTGCCTAGGGCAAGGATAGGTGCACTTACTCTGATTTATTGTACTCCTCTCTATGTACTTTCTGATTAATAAAATGGCTCAGTTTCTGGTATTCCATGTGCTATGATTCAGTGATCTGGTTCAGTATTGTATTTTCTATATCTGTCTGGCATATTTCTGCTCATTACTGGTTATTTCCCCTTTTGGGGATATTACAGATAAATAATCGGGTTTTCAAAATAAAAGTTGCTTTGAAATCTTTTGATTTAGTATGGCCTTTCCAATGAATTTGGCCACTTAATATTTGGCCAAGTGTTTTCTCGATCAATAACATAGCAAATTTGTTGAGCTCTTAATATGTTGGCAATAATTTGAGCACATCACCATATCAAAATATAACCTTAAATTCATGCCAGTTGAAGATATATTCAGAAATGATCTATAATGCTCCGGTAGATATGTCTACTTTCGCACTTCCAATATGAACCCTCTTGCAAATCAGCGAATAAGACCTTCAGGCTGGCAGGAACACCAGCTCTGATACCATTGTAATATCCCTAATTCGAAAATTTGACAGTAGATACCAAAAATGAACTTGAACAGCAAGATAATTGTAAATAGACACAACCAGCAAATTCATACACAAATAAATGATAATAATATCAAGCAGCCATTTTATTAATCCACTGAAAGAGTACATAAACATGAAG
This sequence comes from Pinus albicaulis, assembly GCA_034641835.2. Taxonomy (NCBI): domain Eukaryota; kingdom Viridiplantae; phylum Streptophyta; class Pinopsida; order Pinales; family Pinaceae; genus Pinus; species Pinus albicaulis. Next base: position 99,040,275 of record CM076569.1, read on the forward strand.
GAAATGTGGAACCTAAGTTTGCCAATCAAGCAGAGCAAAACGTAAAAATATCTCTGACTCAACTGATGAATGACTCTGGCAATGATATAGATGACCCGGTGAGAAGACTGCCGCAAACCCACTACCACAAAACTTCTCTCTCAACTCCAATGAAGCACCATGAGATTTCTTAGTGAAATCTCCTCAAGAGGGTACACCCACTAGCAAACACGAGGGTTTTTGTCTTGGGGCTATTGTGCTGAAGTAGAGAACTCAGTTCTCAACCTCTCATACAAGAAGATATTTCAAATCCAAGATGTCCCCTAATGGCCTCCTCTTTTATAAATCTGATGGACCCCTCTAGAGCCTCCTATTTTATTATTATTTTAATCAAGAGCACTTTTCCCTATTTTATTTCAATTAAAATATTTTTTTAATGTGGGAAAAGGGTAAATTGGCCACCATGCCTCCTCAGGTCACCAAAGATCACTCCTAACCATCCCATATTGTAGTTCTTCTCGTTCTGGTTCCAACGAGCTACTACGCTAAGGTGTTCTGCCAAGTATTCCTCCCGAAATGCCACCTTAAGTGTAATTAATTAAGTCAGGCCCATTAATAACTTTGTTTTTTGAAAGTTGTCAGAATGCAACGGAACGAAAGACAAACTATGTGGATGATGGAATATACCAGACGAATGAGATCAGACCTCATAAAAACTCCTCAAAACCCCTCCAAAAGCCCTTGGGTCTGCTAAGGACGCCAGCATGCACCTGCGACCTGTCTGCTCCCAACTCTAAAAGTCCATCCTAACCATGCAATAAGGAACATGAGAAAAAGGAACATCACATTGGAGAAAGAAAATGACGTAAAGAATAAAAGAAAATTATTTTTGTAGCATGGGTTTCATGCTCAAGTTATTTGTCATTAGGTCTCATATGGTTTACATGAGTCAAAGAGTCATTGTTATGTTGTAAAAGACCCTTTCAGACACTTGTATCAAAGAAAGAAAAATTCTTTTACATATGGAAATGTCTAGAAGGCTACCAAGTACTAAGTTAACCAACCTACATGAAGTCGGCCTTCTGAGGGATATTTGAGCCCTAAGAAAGGTTATTAAAGGAAGAGCATTCGACCTATTGTCATACACATCATCACACACACATCTTGGAATTGGTCAGAAATTAAGAAAGAATGTGAGGGTCCTAGCAAAGCAAGAGAAGGCTAGCGAAGGAAGGAAGAAGCCCTTGAAGTAATCAAAGGTCTGAATTTGCATGTTTCTCACATGTGCAAGAAGCCTAGGGTTTCTGGATGAACTTCAGGTCCGAAAATTGCAGGATAAGTTGAAGACTTCGCTTGGAGAAACAAAAGGGCTAGAAGAGCTTTGCTTTCAAAGAACATTGTCTCGCTAGTTTTGGAAGACCTTTCGGTGGCTGACTTGGTTCTTGGCGGTAGCCTTGGTCTTGGAAGTCTCCTTTGAAGTTGATTCTATAAGAAGAGAAGTTATTTTGGGGTTTCCCCTTGGAGAAGTTTCGCCCTGGCTTGGAGCCTATATTTTGTGTTCAATGTGTATGGTTGTCATATTCTTTTTTTGGCATTTACTTGATGATAAGAAAATAACCATAATAAAGAAGAAGAACAATATATCACAAATAATTGTCAAGAATGGAAAACATTAATTAAATGCTACCCTAATGGATGTAATGAAAAAAATAACATAAATAATGATTAATTAGTTAATCAGTAATTAGGCTGAAAGGGCATGTTTGTGAAACATGACCTTTCGCAGGCCTCATTTGTAACATCATAAATCAATCATTTCTTCATACATTTAATATATATACTTGTATCCTTATGGATATTTTCATATTCCATGTCTTCTGGAGTATTTAACTTGAGAAGGAACTTTGTTCACTTCATTTGGTATCAGAGCAGTCGATCCTCTCGCCACTCATCGTTGCACAGAGCCACGCTCTCCGATCCGGGTCCTTAACCGTCAAAAGTCGTCAACCTTGTTACCGTTGAAGAATTTTGCTACACTTTTGGAGTTTCTCTGTTGCTGAGTTCATCAGAGGCCCTTGGCCATTTTTTAAAGAAAAAAGAAGAAAGAAGTCGTCGTTATATAAGAATTAGTAATAATTAAAAGAAAAAAATAAAAATAAATATAAAAAACAAAAAGCAAGATCAAATAAAAAAAATAGCACGAACGTACAGATATATCTTAAAACGGTAAGCAAGGAATTAAAAAGAATAAATTACACCGTTCAGAATAAAGAATAAGGTGAGTTATGCAGGTTCTTGGAATCTTACGAATTTCGGTCAAGCACAGTGAATAAGACAAATCTAGAGTGTTAAAAGAGACAAATTAAGGGACAAAAATTTGAAAACTGCTTGTGAAAAAAATCTAGATCTGTACCTCTGTAAACTTTCAGACCTGTAAATTGTAGTGCAGAAATTACATACCAGTGGGAAGATTATTGATACATTGCAGTTCAGATTTGCAGACTTAAGGTGGCTCCCTGTGGACTTCTTTTGGTGGCATTTTTGAGATTTCTTCAGACCTGAGACTCGATCTCTGCCAGTTCCGCAGCCCAGGCCACTAACGCCCTCAACGCAGACGCTTTCATCCCCACCACAACCCACATCGACCGACTGCATGCTCTGCATATATAAAATTTAAACAGAATCCAGTCGTTGTGACTCCATCCCCATTACTGCCTCCTCCCATCGACCAACTTCCACCTTCCCCGCTGCATCGACACTGTCCGTCTACCATCACCACCCCACCGCTCAGCGCTGCTCCGTCCCCGCCCTCGCACGTCTGTCTCCTGCCGCCACCAACTCCTGCCGGCTCCGTTACCACCATCATTGCCCACCATTCGGCCAGCTGTCAACGTCATTCCACGAATCATTGCTTGAACGTAGTCGCTAAACCTCGTCTCCTCTTGTTCGTTGACTTCACTGCCCATCTTTCCTTGTCGTCGAGTCGCATCCAGTCAATATTTCAACGTTGCTTCAATTTTCTAGTCTATTGCGAACTTCGGACACGACCAGACACCAATACGCCGCCGTCGTTTTCCGATTATCCACGCATCGTCTATACTGATACACAAGCACTTGTTGACCAATTTCGATGGCTTAACCGTGGTCGATACGATAAGGTGGTGGATTTGATACGGTGTGACGTTTAAGAAATACAATGTGATGGCTTTTTATTCGGTGGATATATATATATATAAACGTTTCATTAATCACCATAATCACCATATAATTTTATCAATCACCATATATATTCACCATTAATATATATTTTTAAAAAAATCAAGTAATAGAAAGGGTTGCTAAGTTTCATTTCGAATTATAAAGGGTCAGTTCGAAAAAGGAAGGTCAAACTTTACACAAGGAGGAAGGTCAACATTTGTACGAGGAATTAAAGAGACAATTATAAAACCTTTTACATATATTGAGGCAAAGTGGGAAAATTAACTCGTAAAAAGGAATTTATATGAGTAATTCAAGGTTTTAGAATACTTAATTACCAAGGATTGAAAAGGTGAATAATAAACCCTTCTATTTAAATTACAAAAAAAAAAAAGTACAAAAAATATAAAAAGCTATTTTTTTAAAGTTAATTAAAGGATGAAACTACAAAAAAAAAATAAAGAAGAAGAAAAGACGTTAAAAGAATATATTCTTTTATTCTCAAATATCATTGTTATGTATATTTTATTAATTATTAGTTAGATATAGTTATATTAGGTTTTATTAAGTGAAAGGGCATGATCAAAGATCATGCCTCTTCACCAAGGGACACCATGAGGCTATATTTAAAGCCTCGGTGATTCCCCATTGTAATCATATCTCATATATCATATTTTATCAACAATAATATATATATTTATCAAGTTTACCAGAGTTTTTACACTCCATTGGTATCGGAGCCATCGCTCTTAGGGATCTGTGTGATCACCCAGAATTAAGGAATTACAAGAAAATTCCAAAATTGCAGATTTTTTTAAAAACCAAGTGCTTGTGGGTAGCAACATTTGTTTTTAAAAAAAAAAAAAAAGTAAAAAGAGAGATATACGTACATGTGAAGACAAAGTAAAATTAAAAAGGAAGAGTAAAAGTAAAATTAAAAAGGAAGAGTAATTGCTCGTGGTTTACAAGCTCGTGGTTTTTGGGCCCATGGTATTAAAACCCATTTCCCCTTTTCAAAACAACGTGCCTTTTCAAAACAAAGTGACTTTTAAAAACAATATTATATATATATATATATAAAATTCAAATAATAAAATAATAATAATTATTATTATTATTATTATTTAAAAATATATATATATATATATAATAATAGAAATTATTATTATTATTTCAAAAAAAAAATTAATTTAATTAATTAATTAATTAATTTAAAAATAAAAAAAAAGAGGGAGAAACTGGCAGGAAAATATTCCCCACCTCATACACGTTCAATGTCTTCATCGATGTCGATGGCTGAATTCCAGAAGAAATTGGGAGATCTTGAGAAACAAATCAATAATAATTCCGAAGAATTCGGAAAAAGATTAGTCGATCTTGAAGGTACAGTTGCAGGGCACTCCAACGACATCAAAAAGATTCATGATACGACAAATCAAATAGAAAGACAAATGTGGCTAAATCATCACGAGGCCACAGAAAAGCATAATGAAGTAATGAACAAGATGATAGAGCATAGCGAAGCAATGAACAATATGACAAAACTCTTCAATAAGCTAAATGATAAGATAGATAAGTTAAGTCAGACACAACCTCCAATATTCCCAAATGTGGAACATAATCAATTGAACAATGTAGCTAATTCAAATCATAATCATGAATATGACATGTTTGAAAAAGAGCAATTGAATGAGGTTGAATTGGAAATCAACTCACATGAAAGCTATATTGCTGAAATACCTAGAAGTAGAGACTCTGAAATCAACCATGAAGGTTATAGAGCTGAGAAGCCAATAGAAGAAAATGCAACTCAATCCACTAATAAAGCCAGAAATGCAACAACAGAAGTTATTGAGAACTTTTATATAAATGAAAATCCAATGTCAGAAAAAGAAACAATGTTGGTGAAGGAGCCACATAAGGAATTCAACGTGACTGCTATCACAAATGCAACTACAGACATAGTCATTGAAAATGAAAGAGACCATGAAAATATAGATGCTTATAAACAGAAAAATGTTTCATCACCAGAATTGAAAGAAAAATGTGAAGAGACAAACACATCTGAAGCCACTGATACAATGCCAGAAGTTGTTAAGGCCTTCGGTGATGAAGCAGATATAGTTGTTAGGAAGGAAGCATTTGATGATGAGGAGAAGATACATCAGACAATAATTGTTGGTAACTTACCTCTAAATCTAAAAAGGAACAAAGAAGAATCACCAGCAGTTCCAGGAATAGGATCTGACCCTGTCAATATCAGATCTTGTCACTATCCACATCACCAAAATATTGAACTCGAGGAGATGCTCCACGATATTTTTAAAATGTGGGAAGCAAGAGCCCGCCGCTCAAGAAACCCAAGCGTTCGTCAGCATTGTCCATCATTACCTATGCTTTGAGGACAAAGCATCTTTAAGAGAGGGGCAATGTTATGTATATTTTATTAATTATTAGTTAGATATAGTTATATTAGGTTTTATTAAGTGAAAGGGCATGATCAAAGATCATGCCTCTTCACCATGGGACACCATGAGGCTATATTTAAAGCCTCGGTGATTCCCCATTGTAATCATATCTCATATCTCATATTTTATCAACAATAATATATATATTTATCAAGTTTACCAGAGTTTTTACACTCCAATCATAAGAAGGAAATAATAATATTTTAGTATAGAGATTAAGAAGGGGTTATCTTCAAAAATCCTAAGTTTATCTTGACTCGAGCAAAATGACATCTAATTCAGAATTGAAGGAAGAAGTTTTAGAAACCTTACCTTGTGACGCTAAAGTTCTATTTAAAATTAAAGGAACTCTTGCAGGAAAAGATGTCACTATTGCAATATCACCTGCCGAAGAAAAAAATTATATAAACCCTAAAATCGCCAACCAATTGGTGATTCCCGAGTCAAATATAGTCGAAAAATTAGACTTTTTTGACCAAAAAAAATACGACATAAAAAGTCTACAACTTAATATTGGGGATTATACTTTTATCTCTCAATTTACCGTGAAAACCTTACTTTTTGATAATAGTGATATTGTGTTGGGTTCACCATTGATAGAAACCCTAGGTTCATTTATCCTAAATATGAAAAAAAAAAATTAACATTCTCCTACAAAAAGAAGAAAATAACGCTATAGGACGTTAACTTAAAGCCAAATTCAATGACGCCTGAAGACATACAAGAAATTTCAAAAGTAATTTTTCAAGACGATAAAAAGGTGATACAGAATATGCAAAAAGAAGTCGACAAGCTCACCACTGACAGAAATGAAGAAGTGTCTCGACTTAAAGACCATAGTGAAAAACCACTGACGCAAATTAAGAAGCTTAAGAAGGACAAGAAATCATTAGAAAAAAAGGGGCAATAACTTGTCGAAACTGAAGCATCGAGATCATCAAATGTAGAAATTCAAGTTGATGAAAAGACATCAAATAACGATCCAGTCAATAAAACAAATCCAGAAAATGACAGGAATAAGATAAGAGAAACTCAAAACACTAGAATTCCCTATCGACATCCGAATCACGAAAGTAGACAGCTCGATCAAGCTACGTATTCAGAACAGAATTGTAGAAATTTATAGTTTCCCACCCCGGTTTTCAGTTTTCACCTTATTACTCCAAAATAGTTAAATGCCCTTTCCCATAACCATACATTCAACAACTGAAAAAATAAATTTTGCTGAAAACACAAATTCTGGAAATTTTTCAGAATGCTGGAAAATGCAGAAATAAAAAACAGCAGTAACAAACAGCCATTCAACACATCATAACACAGTAATTTTTGGTCAAGGTGACCTTGGAAAAACCCCTCACAACTCTTGGGGAAAAACCGGGGTCAAGAAGCTCTCATTTATTTCGAAAATGCTGCATAAATGAGCGCAATAATAGCGTAAAATTACGAAGAAACACAAAAATCACTTATCTTGACTTTCGTGCCATCCTCCACCTCGAAAAAGTGCCAAACAAAATAGAAATGAAATATTTCAGAGGAATGATGCGCACACCGTCGTCTTAGGGGCCGCCGAAAACGTGGCCAGAATGACCGACGATCGCCGATTCGTACTTCGACGGGGACAGCACTTCTCTTTCTACTTCTCGTGCCTGCACTCGCCTTGAAAATCGTGCTCCTTGTTGCTGTTCCAGCTCTCGAAAACAGTGCTGCCCCTCTCTCGAAAACCGTGCAAATGCTGTACGGACTTTCTGCCTTGGTTAATGTGCCAATAAACTCTGCTGTACGGATTTTTCAGCCTTGGGAAGTGTGCTCTCTTGCTGTACGGACTTGCTGTGCTGCCTTTGCTGCTCTCCCTCAGCTCAGAAATTACTCTTCAGCTCCCTCTCCTCCTCTCTCAATCTGCTCATGAAAGAATGAATGATCTTTTCCTCCTTTTCCTCCTTTAACCTAACCCTAAGTGACTTTTGGGGAATCCCCAAATCCAATGGCTGAAATAGATTGAGATCTAGGGCTGAGATTAAATGCTCATTTAAATCTCACTTTCTATTTTTTAATTCACCCCACTTTAATAAAGACCCACTTAGTCTTTTATTTCCAAAGTCACTTTTTCCTTTTTAATTTTATATTGACTTTATTAAAGTCACTTTAAAATTAGACTTTAGTAACTTTATCACTTAAAGTCACTTTTAAATTAGATTTGACTTTATAACTTTATAAAGTCACTTTAGTAACTTTATCACTTAAAGTCACTTTAAAATTAGATTTGACTTTATAAAAATTATAAAGTATCTTTAGGAGAAAATTAAATTCTTTTGGACACTTTTCCCTAGGCCAAAGATCAAAGCCTTAGGGAACCACCTGTCCTCCGGTACCAAATTTCAACACTCCCTCTTACCGATGAAGGTGTTCCTCACCACTCCCATCTTGTCTCTGAAGTAGACATGCTTGCCCCGTGGTAAGGCTTTGGTAAGAATATCTGCAACCTGCTCATCAGTGGGAATATACTCAAGCTTCACAGCTCCTTTCTGAACATAGTCTCTGATGAAGTGATATTTGATCCCGATATGCTTTGACCTGTCATGAAATACCGGATTCTCCGTGAGTTTAATGCAACTCTGATTATCACAGTAAATCACTGAAGGTCTCAACGGCTGACCAAATAAGCCAAACAACATCTTGCGAAGCCAGATGGCCTCACAACTAGCTAGACCGGCTGCCATATACTCTGCTTCCGCTGAACTCAATGCTACTGACTGCTGCTTCCGGCTGAACCATGACACCACTGCCGAACCCAACCCAAAACAAGACACTCGGCGGCTCTTCTACCGGCTGGCTAACCCCGCCCAATCGAATCAAGGTAACCGCCCCCCTACTCCATCCCCCGCCCCTAGTCCACCATAACCACCGCCTCCCCGGCAGCACGCAGCCGTGCTTGCGCTCATCCAAAGAACCTTCCTAGGCTCACACATAAACTGACTCATCGTGTTGACTGCAAAACAGATATCTGGTCTAGTGTTGACCAAATACATCAAGGAACCAATCAGCTGCCTGTACAATGTGGGATCCACCAACTCAGAATCCGAAGCATGAAGCTTCTTCCAGTTGGTGATCATCGGTGTCGACATGGGTCTACAATCCTCCATGTGGAATCTGCCAAGGATGTCCACAATATACTTCCCCTGTCCCAGGAAGAAATGCCCCTCCTCCCGCCACACCTCCAAACCCAAAAAGTAATGCATCAAGCCGATGTCCTTCATCTCAAACTCCGCCGCAAGATCTCTCTTGCAGTGCTCTATGAGTCTCTCTGCACCTGTAATGACTAAGTCATCCACATACAGCACCAGAATGAGAGGCTCCTCACCTATTACAATATAGTAAAGGTTCGGATCTGCCTCACTCTTTGTGAAACCCATCTTCTGCAAGTATCTATCCTGGAGTACCAAGCTCTGGGAGCTTGCTTCAGGCCATAAAGGGCCTTCTTCAGTCTGCACACATGGGACTCCTTCCCATGCACCTCAAAGCCCTGTGGCTGCTCAATGTACACCTCCTCCTGTATGAAGCCATCGAGAAATGCGGTCTTCACATCCATCTGGTGGATCTTCCAACCCATCTCTGCTGCTATCGATATAATGGAGCGGATCGAAGTATATCGAGCCACGGGAGTGAAGGTCTCCTCATAATCAACTCCCTCTACCCGGGAGAACCCTCTAGCCACAAACCTCGCTTTGAATTTCTCAATGCTGCCATCTGCAGCATGCTTTACCTTGTAAAGCCATCTGGAAGTAACCACGGATTTGCCCTCAGGCCTCGGCACCACCTCCCAAACATCATTCTTCATGATAGAAGAATACTCCTCCTGCATGGCCTCTCTCCAGACCTGCTGGCTAGCTGCCTCCTCATAGCTAGAAGGCCCAGAGTCAAGGATGTTGGTAGCCATTGCCATATAGCGCGAAAATGGTCTCGTGTGGTTCCGTTTCCTATCCATCGCCTTAGGCTCACAATGGTGCAGCATCTTCGATGTGTCCCGAAGCCACTCTTGGGCTTCTCTTCGAGGCACTTTCTCTCACGGAGAACAAACTCCTCCTTTCCTCAAACATCGTGAGCCCTCGAACTCCTCGACCGTCCGTCCGCCGTCTCCCCGCCCGCACTCGAACCCGAGGCGTCGAGGCACCGTAACCGTCCATCGCGGACCCCGCGGAATCGGCTTCGTGGATCGCTCGCGTGCCGCCCATAGCACCCCACCCTCTGGACCGCGAGCTCACCCCCGACCGACGGACTCCGACATCGCTAGATGTACCTCCGGATCCTCCTGATCCCTGCCCACTGGATCCCTGTGACTGACTCAACTGCTGCTGAGGGTCTGGCTGATCCAGATACTCTAACTCCCGTGACCTCCTGAAGGCCCTGTCCTCCTCGAACTTCACATCCCGCCCGACAACAACTTTCCTCTGTGCAGGAATGTAAATCCGAAAGGCCTTGGAGGTCTCACTGTAGCCCACAAAGATACCCTTCTCTGCGGTGGGCTCTAGTTTGGTCCTCTTCTCCTTGGGTATGTAGGAGTATGTCATGCACCCAAAGATACTAAGATGACCCATATCAGGCTTCTTCCCAGAAAAAGCCTCCTCCGGAGTCATGTGCCCCAAGGCACGATGCGGACTCCTGTTCTGCAAGTAAACAGCTGTGTTGCAGGCCTCTGCCCACAAAAACAATGGCAACCCCCGATCATGTAACATGGCTTTGGCAGCCCCTCCGATGGATCTGTTCTTCCTCTCCGCAACCCCGTTCTGCTGGGGGTTGTAAGGAACAGTGAGCTCCCTCCTAATGCCTGCCTCCGCACAATAGTCAACAAACTCTCCAAGGGTGTACTCTCCTCCATCGTCCGACCTCAGGGACTTGATCTTCCGACCTGTCTGTGTCTCCACAAGAGCTCTGAACTCCTGAAACCGCTTGAAGACCTCGCTCTTGGTCTTCAAGAAATAAATCCAGGTCCTCCTCGGGAGTGATCATCTATGAATAACATAGCACGAGATTCACCAAGGAAATATATGATCCACCGCTCACATCAATGAATCAAATCACATCCGGCCGCTCATCGGGCCGGGAAAAGGGGATTTGGGCAAACTCGCCCATCGCACATCCTCTCGCAAATATCAAAGTGATCGCATCAACTCGGCACACCCGTAGTGTGACTTCCCCGCAAGTCCCTCAAGGCTCACAGACAGCAGGCCCATCCTCGCGGTGCCAAATCTCACACTCGCTCGGGGAACTCAGCTCATTGCCTGCATCTACCGCTCAATGCAAAAGGGACCGAAATGCAAACTTGTACACCTTTGCATGGCGTACACCTATCACTCTAGCTGAATCAGCTGGAGTGCCCCTGGGATACATCAACACCTGTCCTCCCCTGAATAGTATCTCATATCCTCCTTCCTCCAAAGCTGAGACGGATATGAGGTTCTTCCTCATCCCTGGCACATAAAGAACATCTGACACCTTCAAGGGAGGTTTGGACTCCCTGTGAAATGTCAATGTTCCCACACCGACTGCTCTAACAACTCTGTCATCACCGAGTACTACCTCTATATCAGTGCCACTCTCTGAAAGCTCTGAGAAGTACTCACGGACTCCTGTCATATGACGTGAAGCCCCACTGTCCACATACCAGATACCCGAAGATGCTCCGCTAGTCGAGGGAAATGCATGCTCCCTCTGAACCTCTGTGGCAGGTAATCCTGCACTAGAGGACTCACATGCAATGAACCCAAACTCTCGGTCAAAGCGATCTGCAAAGTCCTCAAACTCTGCTGATGCTGCCATGCTCTGGTTCTTCCCCTTCTTCTTCTTCTTCTCCAGACACACAACCGCATAGTGTCCCATCTTCTGACAAATCCAACACTTCACCTTGGAATAGTCCTTCTGTGTGTTACCTTGTTTACCTTTACCTTTACCTTTTCCCTCACCATTACTTGTGGAAGCCTATTTCTTCCCTTTGCCTTTCTTACCTCCCGCCAACAGTGCTACATCCTCATCCTGCTCAACTGGCTTGGCTGCCCCAAGCTGAATTTTCCTGATCTCTGTCTGAATGCAATCATCCCAAAACCTCTCCCATGTGGGAAGGGTCTCACGTGCACAAACCCCATCAGCAAAGTTCATCCATGAACGGGGAGGCCATTCACTGCAATCCGCACCAACTCAGTGGGTGGAATGGCCTCTCCAATCGCTGCCAACTCATCTCTCACATTAGTAATCTTTGTGAGATATCCAACTGCACTATCATTGCCCATCTTAATGGTCTTCATCTTCTCCTTCAGGATCATTTTCCGGTTCTCATTGGTACTCTGGTAGAGATTGGACAATGCTGTCCACATCTCATGAACATTTCTCTTCCCTCTCACATGAGGAATGCAATGGTCTTTGATTCCGTCTAGAATCAGCCTCTTACCCTTGTTGTTCTTTTTATTATATGCTGCCAACTGAGTAGCATCAGTAGGCACATTCACAGGGTTCTGTGTGGTATGTACCATAATGTCCCTGACTTCTGCCTCCTCAAAGATACTCTGCATTCTCTCCTTCCAAATGCTGTAGTTGGAATGCCCATCCAACCTATCCTCCACCCTCAGTCCCAATGACATCCTGCTGTCCTAAAACTGAAAAATAACACTGTTGTAGTAAAGGTAAAAATCTGCTTTTTGTGAAAAATCAGCTTGCTGGAATTTTCTGAGTGAAAAATCAGCAAGCTGTAATTTTCTTCCTTGCTGTCCCAAACTGCTCTTTCAGCACTCAAGCTCCGATACCATGTAGAAAATTCTATTTCCCGCCCCGGTTTTCAGTTTTCACCTTATTACTCAAAATAATTAAATGCCCTTTCCCATATCCATACATTTAATAACTGGAAAATAAATTTTGCTGAAAACACAAATTCTGGAAATTTTTTCAGAATGCTGTAAATGCAGAAATAAAATAACAGCAGTAACAAACAGTCATTCAACACATCATAACTTAGTATTTTTGGTCAAGGTGACCCTGGAAAAACCCCCTACAACTCTTGGGGAAAACCAGTCTGGAAGCTTCTCATTTATTTCTGAAAAATGCTTTTACAGTGAGCAGTAATACACAGAAAATTACAGCAAACACAAAAATCACTTATCTTGACTTTCGTGCCACCCTCCACCTCGAAAAACGTGCCAAACAGCAAACAGAAATATTTCAGAGAAATTACAGCATTAAATGTTGTCTTAGCTGCCTCGAAAAACGTGCCAGGAATGACCGTACGGACTGTACGGATTCCGTACGGATGGGACAGCAGCCCCCTTTCTCGATTTTCGTGCCCCGAAAATTCTGCCTTGAAAATCGTGCTCCTTGCTGCTGTTCCAGCTCTCGAAAACAGTGCTGCCCCTCTCTCGAAAACCGTGCAAATGCTGTACGGACTTTCTGCCTTGGTTAATGTGCCAATAAACTCTGCTGTACGGATTTTTCAGCCTTGGGAAGTGTGCTCTCTTGCTGTACGGACTTGCTGTGCTGCCTTTGCTGCTCTCCCTCTGCTCAGAAATCACTCTTCAGCTCACTCTCCTCCTCTCTCAATCTGCTCATGAAAGAATGAATGACCTTTTCCTCCTTTTCCTCCTTTAACCTAACCCTAAGTGACTTTTGGGGAATCCCTAAATCCAATGGCTGAGATAGATTGAGATCTAGGGCTGAGATTAAATGCTCATTTAAATCTCACTTTTCATTTTTAATTCACCCCACTTTAATAAAGACCCACTTAGTCTTTTATTTCCAAAGTCACTTTTTCCTTTCTAATTTTATATTGACTTTATTTAAAGTCACTTTAACTTTAGTAACTTTATCACTTAAAGTCACTTTAAAATTAGATTTGACTTTATAACATTATAAAGTCACTTTAGTAACTTTATCACTTAAGTCACTTTTAAATTAGATTTAACTTTATAAAAATTTATAAAGTTACTTTAGGAGAAAAATTAAATTCTTTTGGACACTTTTCCCTAGGCCAAAGATCAAAGCCTTAGGGAACCACCTGTCCTCCGGTACCAAATTTCAACAAGAATCAACAAGCTGGTATTCCGACGAATACTAATGTCGTTGCAATCCACTCATGTGATAACAAGTCGTCACAAGTTGCCAGCCATCGTCAGATTCCACAGAAGATTGATTTAGGATGGTCCAATCCATTCTCAGTGCGACAGTTTTGTTTGTCACTTAGAGGATCATATCAACTTGTATCGACAAGGATGACTAACCTGAGACGAGAAGACATTCGTAGCAGGAAAAGAAATCAAGGCCTTTCATCAACAAGCTTTGAGGACAAAGCTTTTGAGAAGGAAGACAATGTAATGATATAATAATATAAATAATGATTAATTAGTTAATTAGTAATTAGGCTGAAAGGGCATGTCTGTGAGACATGACCTTTCTTGAAGAGGCACCTGCCTAGGTATATAAGCAGGCCTCATTTGTAACATCATAAATCAATCATTTCTTCATACATTTAATATATATACTTGTATCCTTATAGATATTTTCATATTCCAAGTCTTCTGGAGTATTTAACTTGAGAAGGAACTTTGTTCACTTCAATGGATTTTCCAACATGGTATCAGAGTACAAGGTCAGAAGCATTGGCAGTTGGAAAGATCATTAGTAAGATTGTGTATTGCTCCTAGAAGCCTAAAAGAACGAACTAATTATGCACCTGAAGTAGTCGAGCTCAAGGAACTAGGCGGAGGGCTTAAAGAATATTGTTTTTGGGTTTCTTTTATCTCTATTACAGGTCTAAGTAGGAGCAGAGGCTAGCCACAGTCTTAAAGAAAAAAAAAATATGCATGGTTTGGGGCAAATCTTCCAAGAAGATAGGGTCGACTTATCTCAAAAATATATAACGCAGAGAAAGGAGGGTTTAGTAGAACACATCAAGAGCTGCTACAGACCCAGTGAGAAGGTAGAGCTCTTAGAGTGGATGTTGGGGAGGGAAGAATAGGCCTAAACAAGTGATGAAGGTGCCTTCAAGTATAATGAGTTGCAAAAGCTTGTAGAGGGAAGGAAGTAGAGATTTGAGAGATGTATTATAGGTCGCATATCCTTGTAATGATTACAGACCTAGGCCAAAGTCTATAGAAAATTATGAAGGAAGCTGAAAGGTCTAGATTCAATTACAAAGTTGCCTTTCTAACCAGCGAAGGAAGATATCTTGTAAAGGATATTAGATCGCAGAATGGAGAGGCTTTTAAGTCTAGTCTCAAGAATCTTGTCGTGACTGTTTAAACCCTAACCTGAGGGATGAAATTAAAATATGATGTTGCAAGCTTGATTCCAAATTTTCGTCAAGGGAATCAAAGCATTGAGGAACTTGTGCATCCCTTACAAGGCTTGCTTAATGCAAGGAAGTAGTAACAAAAGTTTAGCAGCACTTACAAGACACCCTAACCTGAATTCAAAAGGAGCAGCATTTGGTCACCTTGAGAAGAGTGTCTTGTCTTGACATCTTTGAAAGCTTCTCTTAAAGGAAGTAGGAAGATCATGACAACAAATGAAGGTGACAATGCTTTGGGGTCAAGATTCTTAAATCTTGAAGAAGGCTTTGTAGCAACTCCCAATATTCATGAAAGAAAAAGGTACGTGGTCTTTGAGGTATGTATATTTGTTTTATAAAGGGTCTGCATAAAGTAATGAATTAGGGTTTTTGTTGCATGTTTTGAATCTATGCTTTGTAAACTTCATCTAGTTAAAGGTTTTTGGCATCTAGGGATTGAAAAGCCTAGATGGAACTTGAACAAGAAAATCCCTAGTGAGAAACCCTAATATGTTTGTTCCCTCATAGAAGCCCTAGCTTTCGACATCTAGGATTTGCTAAAAGAATCTAAGACATGGTAAAACCCTAGCAAGGGTGGAATTGGTTAAAATCTAGGGTTTGACATCAAAACCCTAAGTCTAATGTTTCTTAAAGAAGGATCAAGGAATTTAGGGTTTGTACTTAGAACCCTAGGAGTATACCCTCCGAGAAAACCATGGAAACCCTAAATTGATAGGATTGACATCATGCTCTCGTATTTGTATATTTTTCTTGGTTATACTTGTCGGTTACTGTTGCAGGTACATAATGTGCGAAAATTTAACTTGAAATCCTACTGCATTATCTGATGTATTTTCTTCTACTTATTATTCAGAAATAAGTTATTTGCAGAAATCTCTTCAGTAAATATCGAATTAAATTCAAATGCAGAATTCACCATGTAATTACTAAGCAAAACAACAAAGAAAATACTAGCACACAAATGATAGATATTTGGACAATTGTCCCTGGAAAAACCCAATGCAGGAAAATTGATGCAGCAGATGAGGGTTTCTATTATTCAACATTAATCTTCTTGTACAATTCACAATTAGCAGTAACAAAGAGAAACTTTCTATGATAACACTGGAGAACCTTCTCACAAAATTAGCTTGATGAGAATTGACCTCGAAAGGACCTTCCTAGACCTCCTGCGTCACCACTGTGCAAGCTCTATGTGGGTACTGCGCAGAATTGTGTCACCCTTCTGTGTTGTTTCTTCCTGCCACTGAGTCACCTGTTCCTGCACCCCGGGCTGTTGTTGAACCCTCTCTGCCTCTCCTACACCTGCAACTCTCCCTCTGGATCGATTTTCTCTTGCTGAACTTCAACCACTGAGAAAAACGATTTACTCAGGGAACTGAGTATCTGCATTGGTGTATTTTCCAAATGACCCTCAAGTCTTCTTTTATAGTCTTCTCGTTGAGATATCAACGATTGAGATTAGATCTTTAATCAATGGCTAAGATCATAACTTGACTCGATCCGTGTTTTCTAGCAGATTCACACTCTGTTTTATTAATTCCCTTTAATTATTTAATTTCAATATGTTTAGACTTAGTGTCTCCATTAAAATAATTAATTATTTTAATAAAACATGTTCTGAGTGGAATTTCCACAAACAATTTCTAGGTTGTTTGGAATACATGTGTCTAAACCTCTCCACAAATTTTGAGACTTAGAGCACTTCCGATGCTACCAAAAATCAACAGTCCCTCTTAGCGAGGAAGGTGCTCTAACAATATGCATGTTGCATACTACTCTGATCATGAAGCATCCTCTGCGCTGTTGATATCTGACGATTTGTCCATCAACCACTGCGTTGTTGCTGCTATTGTATTGCTGCCCATGACACTACCAATGTTGCATTTGTACTACAACTCCCTCTTAAATTTTGTTTCATCTGTTACTGAAACAGATTCTCAATCATCCCCATATTTTCCCTGAAGTAAACAAACTTTGTTCTCCCTAGGGCCTTGGTGAGAATGCTTGCTACCTGATCTCCTATGGGAATATACTGCAACTATCCTGCTCCCCGTTGAACACAGTCTCTGATAAAATGACACATGATGTCTGTGAAAAATCTACTGCGGTATCTTGGTTTATTTCTCCTACTTAATTAAGATTAATACAAGTTATTTTCAGAAATTAGATTCAGAAAATACCGAAATAAACACAACTACAGCCTACACATGTAGATCATTTACTGAATAATACGCTCACACAACAAAGTGACACATGGATTTTTGGACATAAGTTCCCAGAAAAACCCAAAACGGGAAAACAGGTGCAGCAGATATGAGAGTTTATTTATAAAGTAGATTCTAAGTACAGTATATCTAGGTTCCAAATTTGGAAAACCTGACAGAGAATAAAAGAAATCAAATCTGCAGCCAACCTGAAGTTCTAGTGCCAAATATCTGACCGATCCACACCCTCAAACGGGATTTACAAAACTCAGCCTGGATATGGCCCTAGAAACCCTTAGAGCTGCCCCTGAAGCCCCAACGTCAGCCCTGCTAGCCTCGGAATGCCACTGCGCTGCACAGAGAGGGACTGCGTAACCCCTGAGAGGGTGACGCAAGCCTTACGCTGGCCTTGGAGATCCTCTGCGTAATTTCTAAAGCCCTCTGGATCCTCTACGTTGTACTGCGTAGCGGCTGCGCAGCACTTGCGTAGTTGATGCTATGCTTCTCTGTGTTGTCCTTGTTGCTGCTCCTCTGCCTCTTACTGCCTCTTGGCTCTGGGATCAGATCATCCCCTTAGCCAATACTACCACTCGCTACAGGAAATTCCACCGGAAATTCTTAGAAAACCCACACTAGAATTCCATATCTATTCCTCAACTCTGCAACTGTGTGTCTCTTCCAACTAACCCTCAAGCCTTTCTTTTATACTTTTCGTTGAACCCTTCAAGGACCGAGATTAAAACACTCATCAACATCCAAGATTAAAAGACTCCTTGATCCATGTGACTTAAGACAATTTCAGCACATGTGTTAATTAATTCACTTTAATTATTTAATTTTCCTAAGTTTAGACTTAGGAACCCCATTAAAATAATTAATTATTTGAATAACTTAAACACCAATTGAAATTTCTCAAAACACTTTCTTGGTTTGGAGATCAAGTGTGTCCTGGCCCCTCCACAAAATTTTAGAGCTAGAGCACACCCGATGCTACACCAACTATACAAAATCTCAACAATGTCTATGTGTTTCGACCGATCATGAAAAATAGGATTATCAAAGAGCTTGATGCAACTCTGATTATCACATAGAATATTGGTCGCTTCCATCTTCCTTCTGAATAAATTCACGAGCAGTTTTCTAAGCCATATGGCCTCACACGAAGTTGTGCTGGTAGACATATACTTTGCTTCAGCGGTTCTCAGTGCTACGGACTTCTACTTCTTGTTGTACTAGGAGGTCATACCTGATCCAATGTTGAAGTAGTACCTTGTGGTACTTTTCCGATCTACCAAACTTCCTGCCCAATCTGCATCTGTGAATCCACGCAGAATGATGTCATCACCTTGGGTGTATTTTAATCCATATATGACTGTTCCTCGCACATATCGAAGAACATGCTAGGAGTTGCCCAGTGCGCCCTCTTTGGTTCTACCATGAACTGACAGAGGGAGTTAACAGCAACATAGCAAATGTCTGGCATGGTGTTGACCAGATACATGAGAGACCCTATGAGTTGTCTGTACAAGGTGGGGTCCACTTCCTTATCTTCAGATGCATCAATTTTCTTCCAATTGGTGATCATTGGAGTAGACATGGGTCTACAGTCCTGCATTCTAAATCTCTTTAGAATTTTTGTAGTGTATCTCCCTTTCCCAAGGAAGATTTCACCCTTCTGCTGCCAAACTTCCAATCCTAAAAAATAGTGCATCAAACCCAAATCCTTCATGTCGAATTCTTCTGCTAGATTCTTCTTGCAGTCTTTGATGAGCCTAGATAATCCTGTCAAAAACAAATCATCTACATACAAAACCAAAATCAGAGGCTCATTCTCTACTGTGAGATAGTATAGATTGGGATCAGCGTCACTCTTGACAAATCCCATCTGCTGCAAGTATCCATCAATTCAACCGTTCCAAGCTCTAGGTGTTTGTTTAAGTCCATACAATTTTTTCTCCAGCCTGCATACATGAGCTTTCTTCTCATGTGCATGTGTTTCGAAGCCTTCTAGTTGTTCAATATAAACCTCTTCTTCTATCACCCCATTCAAGAATGCAGTCTTGACATCCATCTGGTGAATCTCCCATCCCATCTGCACGGCGAGGGATATAATGGATCTGATAGAGGTATATCTGGCTACCGCGGTGAAGGTTTCTTCGTAGTCTATCACTTCCTTCTGAGCATACCCCTTAGCAATGAACCTGGCCTTGTACTTCTCTACAATGTCGTCTACAGTATACTTGATCTTGTAGAACCACTTAGAACCTACAACTGATTTGTCATGTGATCTAGGTATGACTTCCCAAACATCAATGGTCATGATAGAGTTGTACTCCTCTACCATAGCATCCACCCAAACTTGATGTTGTGCGACCTCCTGAAAGCTAGACGGCTTTTCAACCTGAGCTACGAATGTTTGGTATCTGTTAGGTTATCTACACTATTGTTTCTCGGTTCTAGGAGCCCCAACAAACTCCTCTGCGTCCCTCAGTGTCTGTCATACTTCTCTGTTGATTCTGCTATTGGTAGTGGGTGGTTCAATCATCTCTTCTTCCTGTTGTCCCATCCGTTGCAAGCTATCTAGATTTTCTTCTCTTGAAGAAATGCTAGTACTAGTCACAGTGCTAGATCCTGATGGTTGTCCATCTGCTAGATCTTCTCCTAGCTATCGTTGGACAAGAGGTTCATCCTCAGACTGTTCTTCGGTAGGCATTTCACAGGATTTTCTGAAGGCTCGATCCTCCATGAATTTCATATCCCTCCTTACTATCAGTTTCCTGTTTCCAAAATGTAGATTTTGTATGCCTTGGATGTCTCGCTATATCCCACGAGATACCCTTTCTCAAGAATCTGATCTAATTTGCTCCTCTTCTCATCTGGGAGATGACAATACGCCACACTCCCAAAAATCCTGAGGTTGCTTACCTCCGGCTTCGTCCCTGTAGAGACACTCTCGGGCGTTGCCTTTCCCAATGCTCTGTGAGGGGTCCTATTTTGGATATATACAGTTGTGCTACATGCTTTTTCCCACATAAATCTAGGCAGATCTTGCTCATACAACATTGCCTTTGTTGCCCCAACAATAGCCCTATTTTGCAACTCCATTCTGCTCCGGATTATAAGGAGTTGTCCATTCTCTTCTGATGCCCTCCGTTGCACAAAAGTCTGTGAATTCTTTATCAAAATATTCACCGCCGTTATCTAAACGCAATACTTTGATTTTCTTCCTAGTTAGGTTTTCTACCAGAGCTTTGAATTCTCTGAACCAATCAAAGACCTCATCCTTGGTCTTAAGGAAGTAAATCCAAGTCTTCCTAGAATGGTCATCTATGAAAGTGGCAAAATATTCACTCCCACCAAGAGCTCTAGTGGACATTGGTCCGCAGATATCTGAGTTTATTAGTCCCAATACACTTTTCGCCCTATTGTTGCTCCTGGAAAATGTTACTTTAGCGTATTTGCCTAAAACGCACCCTTTGCACACGTCATCATGTTTGGTACTAAGCACTGGAACTCCCGTAACTGTTTCTCTGAGCATTCTCAGAGCTCCATGGTGTAGATGCCCCATTCGCCTGTGCCATAGTTCATTCAAATCTGATTCGTCGCTTAGATAGTTGCCTATCGGTGCCATTGGAGACTCAAGCTGCAACTTGTATAGTCTATTGCTTCGAGTCCCAATCTGAGCCTTCTTCTTCTAGCTTGGATGCTTGACATAGAATTTTATTCCGATAAAAGTATATGTCATATCCCTTCTCCTACAATTGAGATACAGAAAGTAAATTCATTCCCATACCTGGCACATGCAGCACATTAGTGGCCCGAAGACTCTCTCCTGCTTCTGTCTAAAATGCTACGGTCCCTTTTCCTACAAGGGTACACTTTGTCTTGTTTCCCATAGTAATTTGGAAGTCCATTCGTTCTTCTTGATAGCTAGAGAAATGCTCTCTTTCCCTAGTCATATGGGCTGAAGCTTCGCTATCAATATACCAGTCATCTGATGATGCAATGTTGGATAAGCACGCACATTCTTTTTCCAGCCTAGAGGCCAACTCTGATAAAACTCGATCTTCCATCTTCTTCGTGCCTTTCCCTTCTCCGATAATTTCTACAAAAGGAATGTGTAAGCCCTTGGGGTATGAGTTTCTGCCAAGGCAGCACCACGAGATCCCTTCAGTAAATATCGAAATAAATTCAAATGCAAAGTTCACCATATAATTACTGAGCAAAACAATAAGGAAAATACTAGCACACGAATGACACAGATATTTGGACAATTGTCCCCGAAAAAACCCAATGCGGGAAATTTACAATTAGCAATAACGAAGAGAAACTTTCTATGATAACACTAGAGAACCTTCTCACAAAATTAGCTAATGAGAACTGACCTCGAAAGGATCTTCCTGGACCTCATGAGTCACCACTGCGTAGGCTCTGTGTGGGTACTGCGCAAAACTGCATCACCCTTCTCTAGTGTTCCCTCCCTGCCCTTGCGATGTCTCTTCCTGCCACTGCATCACCTGCTCCTGCACCCCAGACTGCTGCTGAACCCTCTCTGCCTCTCCTCCACCTGCAACTCTCCCTCTGGATCGATTTTCTCTTGTTGAACTTCAACCACTGAGAAAATCGATTTACTCGAGCAACTAAGTATCTGCGCTGATGACCCTCAGGTCTTCCTTTATAGTATTCTCATTGAGATATCAATGGTGGAGATTAGATCTTTAATTAACAGCTAAGATCATAACTTGACTTGATCTGTGTTTTCTAGAAGATTCACACTTTGTTTTATTCTCCATTAAAATAATTAATTATTTTAATAAAACATGTTCCAAGTGGAATTTCCACAAACGATTTATGGGTTCTTTGGAATACACGTGTCTAAGCGTCTACACAAATTTTGAGACTTAGAGCACTTTTGATGCTACCAAAAATCAACATAATGAAGGAAGCAAAATGAGAAGGATGGATCAGCAAAGCAGTCGTTGTAATGATGAGCATGATGGAAGGAGGGAACTGTAAGGACCCTGAAGAAATTGATACCATCAAGTTCATCAAACAAGTAAGCATGTATCATTATGGAATTTTGTTTTAGTATGGCATCATAGATAAAAGCAAGTGATAGTAGCATGTTGAGAGTCTACTTGATTGGATTGCTTTACAAGAATCATCTTGGATTTCAAGAATGAGAAATTTGGGACCATTTTGCATAATGTTCATTGATAAAATGTCTAACATTATGTTAGAGGTAGTCATTTTTCCAAGGTGGATCCTCAATATCCTATAAGAACCATAACTTTAGGAGGTTCTTGGAAAAAGGCATTATGACAAGGATTAGTATATATTCCATATTGTTTGGAAATAATACTCTATAAAGTGATGAAGGATTGTAATTGGTCAAGTTGCTGGCTCATTGTACATATAGCTAGGTGATTGTGTGAAAGATTAAGAATGCATGTTTGAAGTAACTCTTGGGTAGGATTCATATAATCCTATAAGAAAAGTAGATCATGCATAGTGAATCTTTCATATACATAAGATGCTTAAGAAGATGAATTTGACATACTCTGAATGGATAGTATGTTAAGACTTTCTCGCTAGAATATATGTATATGTTAGTGATCAACATCTAGTATAATCTCCAGAAGAGAATGGTAACTTAGTAATCAAGCTCGATCCTTGGGCACTTTGATGCGTGAAGGAAGAATTGTGTGGACATGGACTTTAAAGATGTTGATGATGAGAAAGTTGTCACAATGAGGTAAGTCCGATGTTAATATTTATTGTTGGTTATATGGTTAACATATTGTTTTGTTACCTGGAAGGATGTTGCAGGATGATAATTGAGGCAAGTTCAACTGTATGAATGGAATGTATGAAAAATGTTGAGGGAAGCTCAATATCTGGTACCTGGCAACTGTGAAGTTAAGATGCGCTCATCTTGGGATTGAAAGGTAGCAGTGCGAAAAGATAACCTGAAGGTCAAGGGAGATCACTTTCTTGAGGAAGCTATGATCTGCTGGAAACTTGGGAAGGCTCAATACAATGCCTTCATAAAAAATGACAAGATGAAAGTGATGTGCAAGATTAATGACTTGAAACCTGTCTCAAGTTCAAAGGAAGAAGATGGCTCGATGATACCATGAAAAGAAGCAACCTCGATACAATGACATGTGAAGGAAAGCGGAAGCCATGCAACTATGAAGACAAGTTGTAAGGCTTGTGGTGATGACTTCCCAAATTAAAAGGAAGTTTGGAATATACTCTAGATTTGAGAGGGAGTAAAGGAGTCTCCTTGAAAAGGAGAAAAGATCTATTCTCAAGTCAAAAGGAGAATAGGAATATCCTCTATGGTTGAGAGGGAGTGATGTTGGACATATCCTCTGTTTTTTTTATGTGGTTCAGTGTATTAATCGGTTACTAGCGATGTTCACAAATAACATCTACTTGTTATTTCAAGGAATTAAAGTAGATAATGACAAAACAAACAAATATATCATAATTAAAACTTTAAACTTAGGTGGGAGGAAGACAACAGACCGTCCCCACCCAAAGACCTCAGAGGGCGTAAAATTGTATAGTGTCAATATAGCCAAAATTCAATAATTGTATATTGTTAAAATTGGACAACTAGGTCCAAACTCCATGTTGTGATGCTCAGATGAAGATACCGATATTTTTATTGGATTCCTCTTTCAGAGAGGTGTAAGATCCATATAAAATTTATCTTAATCCGATGGGCAGAACATTTATTTTGAATTTATTATTTATAATAAATTATATGTGCAGGTCGGCCTTAAGGTTTTACACCCCCAGCAGATGTGTCACACACCTCAATGATGTATATAAATACAGTCAACTTTGGAGAGCATTTCACACTCACTCATCACATCATCTTCTTCTCTTCTGATCTAGTACGAGCTACTTGGAGGACAATTTCGATCCACACGTGGGAAGAAGGACGAATTACTACAGCCAAGGAGAAGGATGAAATTGCTGCAGCTAGGGTTTCCACGAAGGTTTGACCAGCGTTGACTTTGGTCAACGCATGGTCCAAAGAGGCTGAAATTTATTGGAGACTTCGATTTTGGGAGGCCGTAGACATTGGCACAAGAACCGAGGTCAAAAGGTTGACCGAAGTTGGAGCTGCGTTGACTTTGATATTGCTGCCCTGCGTTGACTTTTCTGGAGTTGACTTGAGTTGACTGGGTGACTGATTTGAGGATTGTTGTGACACATTCTGGGTTGGCTGATCAAGGAGACTTTGCTGGTTGAAGCATCCTGTTGACCGACGTACGCACCTTCACATTCTCCTGTTTCTGGTTTGTCTTCTATAGATCCACTGGTATGTTCTATCAGCATTTTACTTAACTGTTTGGGTGATTGTTGTAATAAAAGTAAAGTTGCATCAACCATAGAACATCTACAAAAATTTACATATATTAAATTATACTATCCAATAATATACTTTCTATTGGACCTGTCATAATACATCCAAAATTCAATATTTCTTTCCTGGTTTAATTTATACTCTTCGTTAAATGAGAGTTTTCTAATAAACATACAATTGATCTCAGACTTCACCATACAATATTGATCCGGAATTAGAAACTCAGAATTGTATACCCCACTCTGTGACAAAGCATCATTCACATATTTTCGTCAAAACCATTACTGAAGTGATAGAAAATCAATGCATAGGCATATTTGTTTATACAATAAGAGAACTAACCTGGACATTTTGCTATCATCAAACTAAGACATGTATCTAACACCATTGAACATGGACCTCTGAATTTCAAGTACCGATCAAAAGCTCAAGTACCGATCAAAAGCTCAACTAACAATCAAAAGGTTTGAGTATGGAATCTTGTCATGAATGGCAAAGCAATGCATCTTATATTTAGATATATAAATTTAATATATATTAATATATAAACTCATTGCTATTTTATTTTATTTGTAACTTATATGATATAATCAATAAAACATAACTCAAGGGTCTTGGAGTGGCAAAGAGGTCAAGGGTCTTAGTCTTGGTATTCGTCAATTGAAGTCTCTATAAGAAGAAGAATTCCTTGGTATTCGTCAATTGAAGTCTCTATAAGAAGAATAATTTCTTTGGGTTTTCCCCTAAAGTGGGAGAGGTTCTGGCCTTGGTTGATCGCCTACATTTTGTGTCTCCTGTCTCTTTATGGTTTATGCATTGGTAGTTGTTTGATGAAGAAGAACACTATAATTACCTAAAGAAAAGAAGATCCTAATCTAAGAAGTAAAAAGCATTCACAAGCAGTTATCTAACGAAGAGAAATCACCTAATCATTTCTCAACACCAAAAAAGACAAGTATTCATAAGTTCATGGGGAGCTACCCAAGACACAACAGTAACGATTGGTGTCAAGCAGGGTAAGTTGTATAGCTTTCAGCACCATCTTGTAAGTACATTTAAGGGGATTTTGGATCAAGGATTGATCTTAGTGACAGAGATTGAGCAAGAGGCTCTGAAGATTGAGTTGATACCATAGTTATTAAAATCGGAACCGATGACCGGACCGGTGGACCTAATGAACCGGGTTTCGAACCGGAACCGGTCTAACCGGTAGCGGTCAGATCTCAAAGAACCGGTTTTAAAAAAAATACATTAAATAATTATTTTTTAATAAAAAAAAACTATTTTTAAGATTTGCAACCATGATTCCAAGCCAATAGAGACAAAATATGCAAATTTTGCTCATTTATACCATGCAAAGGTGAATATATCAAAATGGCACCGAGTGCAATACATATCATCGAAAAATACATAAGCAATAAGGCTCCAAATGGCCCATAAAGTCCAAAAAAAATGCTACAAGCTATAAGGCCATTGGCCTAATACAAGACTACACATGAATGATGATCAATCATCAAATTAATCACCGCTACTAGACACGGGATCAACATCAGCTACTACATAGACATCATCTGGATCAGAGTCTGAGGATGCCTCAGCCTCAGGCTCATCTGCAACCTCAGTACCCCTGCCACCAATAACAATAGAAGTGGACCTAATGGTAGCACGAGTTACTCGAGGTGCATGACTAGTGTCGTCCATTGGTTGTTTTCCTTTGCTTGATGCAGCTACCAATCCTGGGTCTGCGTCTGATGGCGGCACCAAATCTGCTTCAAATTCACCCCCCTCTACTGCTGCATCAAAATCAAAATCAGCCTCAAACACTAGATCTTCAGTCTCCTCCACCCATTCTGATGTTGGATCAATATCATCCAACACAATGGGATCTAGATTAGGTGTTTTGCCCATCAGTTGGTTCCACCTCAAGCGAAGGTTGTATTGCACAAACACAAGATCATTTAACCGTTTCTGTTCCAAACGGTTTCTCTTCTTTGTGTGTATGCGCTCAAAAACAGACCAATTGCGCTCACAACCTGAAGCACTGCAAGTTTGGCTGAGAATTCTAATTGCAAACCTTTGCAATTGAGGACATTGGCTGCCAAATGACTCCCACCAATGTGCTGCAAATAAAAAGACATTCATTAGTAACATAGTTCATTTCATTACTTATTTACAAACAATTTAACATGAAAAGAAAAACAAATTGGAATTGCTTACTTGGTTGATCCACATCTCTTGCCATTTTTGCCAAGTTCTTTCCAAAGGTACCAGCTGCCATACTGAAAAGAGTAAGTTGCTTATGTGTTTCCAAAAGGTCTGCACGGTTAGGGATCATACACTCCAAGCAATCAATCAATCCAGATCTGACCTCCCCATCCTGCTGATCTCCTAGCCGAGCTCTATAATGATACTTTGGGTTCAAAAAATACCCAGCTGCATGTATAGGACGATGGAGTTGATTGTTCCATCTGTTATTAATGATCTCCCATATCCGGCCACATTTAGCTAACCTGTCCCTGTAAGTTGCCCGTATCTGCTCCTTGGCCTGATCCATAGCCTCATAAATGTATCCCATTACCATCCTTTCCCCATCCACCATCCTTAGCACCTTAACAAGGGGCTCAGTAATTTTTACTAGCTCTGAAGACCTTTTCCAAAAATGACTGTCAAAGACATTCTTTTTGGTGTCTTTTCCATCTTGTCTACGAGCCCACCGGGATTCAGTCCAATCATCAGAAGAAAACATTTTTTGCAGGTTTTCCTGTTAAGAATTGAGACATTGCAACGTGAGGAAGTGAGTTGCAAATCTTGTAATGGCAGGCCTAACAAGCTCTTTGCCCCCTGTGTTTTTCCTCATTAGGCTCAATACCCATGAGTGGTTGTAAATGTATTTTGTAATGCACTTGCCATGCTCTATAGTGTTTTTTACCCATTCCACTTTGCCTATGTCCTCAAGCATGAGGTCTATGCAATGTGTAGCACATGGAGTCCAAAATATGGTACTATACTTGGACTCAAGCATCTTTCCAGCAAGAACATAGTTTGAGGCATTATTTGTGATGACCTGCACAACATTCTGCTCTCCCACTTCCTGAATAATCTCATCCAAAAGCTCAAATAGAAGGGTTGCATCCTTCACCTTATCAGATGCATCAACTGATCTCAAAAACATTGTTCCTCGAGGGCAAGCAACAAGAAAGTTAATGATAGTGCGATTCTTTCAATCAATCCATCCATCTGACATGATGGAACAACCTGTTTTGAGCCATGACTCTTTATATTCAGCCAAATACTCATCAATATTAGAAATCTCTTGTTGCAAAAGAGCTCCCCTTAAGTCATGCGTAGTAGGACCTTTGAAGCCCTTTCCTGCAACAAAAAAAGAGTCCCACATAGCTTGGTAATAAGGTGAGTGAGCAGCATTAAATGGGATATCTGAATCATACCACCATCTAGCAATGTACTGATGAGAAGCTTCTTTGCATTGTTTATTCCAATGTTGATCCAAAGTGGGTTGAGGACTTGGAGTTGGCTGGGACATGGAGGCAGTGGCTGTGGGATTAGCATTGGACGAGAAATAACTCATGAGGTTGGGTTTCTTTGTTGGGTTTGATCTTTTGCCAACAGGAGGAACATAGTGAAAGGGGTTATTGGTGGAAGGGATAGAAGTGGAGTCTTGAATCTCATACTCATCATTTTCATACCCACTCTGTCTCATCATTTCTACTATTTCCCTCTTCCTTGCAATTTCATCTTGGATGGCCTTCTCCCTAGCCTTAGTCTCCTCAAAGCTTGGCAAGGTATTCTGCCCTAATCGGACCTAACACTGCATTAGGTGCATCACATGGCGTTACATTGCCTCTTATCCCAGCCAAGTGATGTTTCAATCTAAGAATACCCCCACCTCCAATACATTTTCAACAAAGTTTGCATACCATCTTTCCATCAATCACATCACAATGGACCCATGCACTGTCCTTGGCTTTTGGAGCCATCTTGACTTGAAATAATTGAAATTTGGAAATAAATCTGCCATTTAAAAAAAATTGCAGCTAAGATAAATGGACAACTAAGGCTAAATTTACGAAACAAAATGCACATTCAAACATACCAAATTTGATAGCATAGGACTAGAGATTTGAGAGCAATAAAATAGCTAAACACATGAGAAAATAAATACATGAACAGCAATGAAATGATGGATTTTTCAAGTGAAAATTCTTACCTGGCAATGCAAACTAGCTTCCTTAGCGTCCTCTTAAAGATGCCAATGCTATTGACAGCTCCAAACTATCTCCAAGATAGCTCCAACTCCAACTCCAAGCCTCCAAGATCGCTGCTCCGGCAAACACTCAACACTCTCCAAGCTCTCAATCAAACTCACAAACAACAAATGAGTTGGTGTGAGACAAAGGAGAGGCTGCCCCTCCTTATAAAAGATTGGGGAGGGTGTTTTTGGAGGGAAACAACCCTCCCCTCAGCTCCACATCAACCCTAAAACTCAATTGAGGCCATGCGTGGGTCCGCGTAGATGAAGAGCAGCTAACCAGCCGGTTAGGTCCGGTTAACCGTCGAAAATTGGAGAGGGCACCTTCCAGACCAGGTTGCATGGCCGGTTCTGACTATTGGGCACATCTGACCGGCCGGTTTGACCGGTTACCGGTTCAAACCGGCCGGTTTTAATAACAATGGTTGATACCAAGGAATTAGTTTTCTAATCTGGAAGATCGACAAGAGACCTCTTCCAAATCTGTCAAAACCAGTTGGTATGATCTAACATTGATAGATACTCAAGATGTGGCTCCTAAGAGCATGGTTGGGAAAAACGGGTCTTTAGTGTAGATTTCAAAGCAGGTAGCAAGGTAAATCTTGCAGTTCAAAGGTAGTAGCTACAGCAATGGATAATGTGATGGGATTGAAGACAGATCCAGGTGGAGGAGGTTCTTCTAGAAGTACCTCCCTCACTAAGAGGGAGTGTTGATTTTTGTAGATCAAGAGGATACTTCTACATAGACCTCGTGTTTAGGCGTGCAGAAGTCACCCACATTCTCCTTAGAACGCTTGCTCAAGTGTGAGCAAGATGCTAATGTAACATAGCCTAAGTTTAACTTAGGAAAAAGCACATATTAATTTGTTGTCTTATTGAAGTAATAGAAACTTGGGAAAAGCAATCTTAAGTGAGGTGAGATTTAATCTTGGCAAACAATCACTTTGACATTAGGGTTAGGGTTAGGGTTTTATCTCAATGTAAAGTTATAAAAGCAAGGCTAGGGAGAAGGAGAAAGACACACTATAGTAGCACAAGATTGAGAAAAGCATCTCGATGGGTCGTTTGTTTGGTTCAGGGGAATGCAGAGAGGCTAGAGATCTAGATCTGTAGGGGCGATCGAGCAATGATATAACGTTGATCTTTCTGATCATATCCAAGATATTGTATTATGTATTTTCTCAGGTGGGCCATTATCCTAGGATGGGAGCCCACATAAGTTTGGATTTTTTAATGAAAAAATTGGTGGGTAGAAATCCATTTGTGTCATTGTGAATGAGATTGGTTATTTAAATTTGCTTCCATTGAATTTGTTAGGAACCTAGATGTGTGTTTATTTAGTGAGTTTTATGGTAGGAACTAAATATTTGGTTCTATGTTCACAAGAATTCTAACATGTAGTAGTCACATGGCACCATCTAGGGCAAGTGTTGGCATCAAGGAAGAATGTGTTGGCCCTCCCAAGTCATCTTAGCAACAACCATCCTCATTTGGGCTTTGGAACAAGGCATTCTCCAACAAATAGGGCCAAGGCCATCCTAGGGGTGTCTTGGGTACATCTAGGCACATCATCAAGTAGTCCAACACCCAAGCTTTCAAGCTCAACGTTTCAGCATCTAGTGGTACATCAAGTGGCATAGAATCATGTAGAATATGTTGGAGGCCAAATGCTCATCTATGGAGGAGCAACCTTTGGGCTACAAGATCATATTTGCTCTCAGAGCAAGGCAAAGTATCCCCTGGAAGGTGCTAGAAAGGAGTCAAGCCATCCATCAAGGGATCTCTGCTATGTGTGCCATACCACCTGAACAAAACCTTTCAAAGTCGAGTGATATCAACATCATTAGGGCCATAAAACCATTAAAGCATAATAATGGACCAAATCTTATGCTAGGTGCATAGAAATTCTTCACTCACAAAACTCACCTTCAAATGTCTAATTAGCCCTAGATCTGTAAACGAGTTACTTCAGTTATGTTAGGGATGATTAGGTCAACAACCTTATTAGGTGTTTATAGCCCCCAAGGGGAGTGACATGTCCCATGTAGACCCATGAATCATAAACTTGTGTGATAAGGTGGTCATGGAGTGAACAAAGCTTCAAGGAAGATGCCACAACCATGAGACCAGCTAATGGCGGCACAACATCCTGAGTGTAATGATGTAAGGAGGGAGCAATTGTGGTGGAATGAGTTGTTGAGATTTTTGAGTGTTGGGGTAGCATCGGATGTGCTCTAGTTCCAAACTTTGTGGAGGGACTAGAGTACATGAGATCTCCAAGACCCTAAAAAGGGATTTGAGAAATTCCATCTTGTTTAAGAGATATTTAATTAATTAATCTTTTTAATTAAGGACCCTGAGTGTAACTTAGGAAAATTAAAAGATTAAAGTTAATTAAATTAAACATGTGATGAAAATGACTTAAGTCACACAGATCAAGCTTTATTTTAATATTGGTTGTCAATTCAAGATTAGATCACGGTCGTTGGTTTCCCAACGAGAAAAGTATAAAGGAAAGGCTCGGGGTCAGTTGGAGAACACACATAGTGGCAGAGCACTAAGACTAAGCTGAAATTCTAGGGCGTGGTTTGCTAAGAATTTCAGAAGTGTTTCAGCGACAGCAAGGGGTAGTATTGGCGAGAGGGATGGTTTGATCCCAGGCCAAGAGTACAACTGAGGCAGCCAAAAGCTACGCAGTCCAGCAGAGGCCACGGAGAGGAAGCAGGGGCCACGCAGGGCCAGCCAGGGCCAGCCAAGGTAGCACAGGGGCAGCGTAACCCAGTCTGGGGTGACGCAAGCCCTTCCTGAGCAGTGCAGGGGTTAACACAAGCCAGTCAGGCTCACGCAGAGGGCTTCAGAGCAGCGTTGGGGTTTCTGGTGGGCCAGAAAGGGCTCAAACTCATAATTCCCCGCTATGGGTTTAATCAGCCATATTTTCTATCTCCGAAGATAGAAGCATTTTCTGTCTTTGTAGGGCCAACCAAGTTCGGTAACTAGAAATGTTGTACTCAGACTCTGCATAATAATAAAACCCTCCAGCAGCCAGAAGACTGGTTTTCCCGCATTGGGTTTTTCCGGGGACAGTTGTCCAGAAAATCCTTGGGTGTCACTTTGTCATTGTGCATGTATTCAGTTTAGATCTGTATGTGTAGGCTGTTGATGTATTTAATTCGATGTCAATGCTGAATATTTCACATTAATAACTTAATATAAGTAGGAGAAGTAAATCTGAAAATTAACAGTAGGGTTTCTGTTGAGATATTTAGAAATTTTTACATGAGTTACCCCCTTCCTCGAGCTACTTTTTCCACCCCTCTAGAGCACATTTTACAATAATGATTTTCCTTTATTTTATGCATAGCTTATAAACCAAAGCTTTCTTTGTGCTTTTCCAACACCCCATAAGGATGTAGCAGTTTCTCACTCAACAAGGTTGGATCATTCAAGAGTTCCTTTATTTTGGATGAAGCATTAAATCCTTAAGGAACTAGGCACTGACTAATGAGAGAGTTAAAGCTCATGTTAGGCTTTTTCCCATTCATTAAATAAGTCCCAGCCATCTTTTGCATTTTATATTTTATTTATGTTGTGGCTTTATATCTTTTATTGTTATTTCGGCTGCATCAACCTCCGAAGCCAAATTTATGGGCCCTAGGCTCAAGGATATTGATAGAGGGTGCCAATCCCAATGACGAATGACAATCAACCCGAATAGTGGAGATGAATAATAGGGAATCATGAAAAGTGGTAGGTATGGATTCCCATGGATATGTTATAACTTATAAGTAGTGCCTCCCCAATAGTGCCCTTCCCAAACCATAAGGCCTAAAAGGAGGTTCCAATGGACTAGAGTCAAAGACTAACCTCCAAGGTGAAGTGTAGGAACAAGGATACAATCAAGTGTGGTCAATCATCCAGTTTGTTGCATGATCCATGCTAGTATGCCCATAACATTAAATGAAAGCACAAGATTACTAGAATGTTTAGAGTACCTACTAATAGATGACCAAACTTCCTTCAAAAAGAATGCTAGATGGGAGAGAGCACTAAAGGGAGCAATAAGTAGAAAATTCTGGCATCAAGCTATCTGAAGATTATCATTGGGTTGGTGGTTGGCTAGCTGTCAAATAAGGAGAAAATTTTCTCCTATGAGTTACATACTTTTCATGGGTAACAAGCCTATCTTCATGGTTTGTAGTGGATTAAGACCATTATTGTATCGCTGATCTCCATTTCCTTTCATATAAATATAGGAAGCAGAGAGTCATTTCACATCATCATCAATTGTAATATATTCTTTGTATTATCTTGGAGAAGTGTTCAATGGAGCAAGACAATAGGATATATGAGAAGACCATAAGAGCATAATTTTTGGATTCATCACAAAACACTAGGGGAAGACAAGGAGAAAGAGAAATGTCTTGAATGTTCTTGGAGAGATTGCTTTTGTGTGATGCTAGGGTTTTTTCCATGCATGTAAGCCCTATAGAACAACATGGCATTGGGGATGATGACATTTATTATGGCTCTAATTATAGAACTAGCCTTTCTACTCTAGTAAAAGACATGGAAACTTAAGCTAATCCTTTGCATGATTTTAGAGCCTTGGTCTTGTGCAATGTGAGTCTAGGGCAAGATCATGGATAAACTAGCTTGATGAGTCTTGAGCTTGGCAAGATGTCTTGCCTTGAAGGTTTCGGCACTTGTGTTGATGCAAGAGTTGAAGACCTCAGTGTTGAAAACTCAAACCCTAGGATGGACATGTAGATTTCAAGACTAGAGCTTGCTTGCCATGTACTTCTTTGATGGAAAATGACCAGGGTTTGTAAACCTTGTGTGATACAAGCTTGTTGTATGTGCCAATGAGGACTTGCCAGTGTTGATGCTAGCATGTAGAGGATCTTTGATGAGGTGCCCAACTTTGGTTGCCAGTGATTCCGAGCTATGAGAAGCTGGTGGCTACGGTTTTATTATGGTTTCCCTAGCCAGGGTTTGGAGAGCTTGACTTGTGCCAATTTTCCGATAAAGTGATAATATGTACTTGTATTCATTATATATATCAGCTGTCCAAATTTAGTGACTTGCAGATTTGATTTTCAACTGTGTTTTCTTTATGATTGAATAGATTATAGCCCCAGTTACGATGATGATTTGACATAACATCGATCCAAATTGATTAAGTGACTTAACACATATCTAGAAGATAAGGGAGCAGACTCGCTGCTGTTATAATATAGAGTAATAAGACATTTCAGATCTGTTATAAGCTTGGAATCTGTACCCGAAGGGCTGTAGCTTTGCAGTATTGAAGTACACTTGTTCTGTATTTCTTTCCTACAGCTGCCTAGTGAATTTGGTTGGACAAAAATGAAATATTGCTTCAATAAATTAATAATTTAGATTCGGCCATAAGGCTGAAAGTTCACAGGAAATGGATTTGCAAAACTTCAAGTAAATGAGTTGAAATTTTTCAATTTCCAATCAAATTCAGATTCTCAAAATTTCTACAAAATCGGCAGTTTGCTCAAGCTTCTTCTATACACATGGGCAGAATGGTTAAATAATGTAACTATGATGTACAACAGAAATGTTCGTGTCACACTACTTTGTAAAACACAAACAAATATCAAACATGACATAATCCACTTAACAATACCTCCTTAGGATACAACAATATATAAGTCAAAAGAATTTGACCACTGTGGATAATGAATTTTACACACCGTTCCTGCAGTTGACTTTGAAGACAGAAATGTATGGTGCTTCAAGCGTGACAAGCCAAAATCACAAACCTGCAGAGCAATAACTAAGAAAGTTAACCTAAAAAGAACTCAATTAATTTTTACAAATACATTTCATATATTATAAACAATTTACCACGCTATCCACTTTTCCGCAGCTTGACAATCTTGGACAGAATCAAGAAAAGAAAATCCCTCGAACATATGATATTCATGAAATTACACATGATTATGAAGGTCACAAAACGAGAATCAAAATTTATTGTTCTATAACGATAAGTATGAAACATCAACAGGTCAATTCCTAGCTAAGAAAGTAAAAACTATTTTACAAAATAAAATGCCTCCTGATCACAAATTACTAGTTTAATTTGTAAGTCGAGGACATTACTGGAGTTCCATCAGTCAGAGGAGCAGTATGAACATCAAGGGCTTGTGCCTGAGAGGCTCCCCATCGTTCTCTTCACAGAATACTTCCTCTCTCACATAGCTTTAATAAGTTGGCAACTTACTGGCTTCCTCATGACGGTGGCCATAAACTGCATTTCCATGCAGCACTTGGCATATGACCTATTGTATTGAGGATTATTTAATAGCCGTTTTGGTTGTAAAGAAGGCTGGTGGTTACAATACCTTCTAGCAGTCTCAGCAATGGAGGACAAGCGGTATCAAGTTTCCTTCCGAGAGGGACAGGTACTTGTCAAGCCAAGCTATTCCAGTCCAAGCACAGGTCAGGTGGTTGGGAGGAGCGAAGGGAGCTTGTACATGCTGAAGGGTCAGCTGGTATGTGCCTTGGTTCATGACAATGAAAGCTTGTGCGAGTTGTGGCACAGGCAGATGGCACATTTGCATCACAGGGCCCTTCCTATATTACAGTAGATTGCCACTGGTCTTCTTGAGCTTAGAGTGGAGCAGCAGGATGTTTGCAAACGATGTGCACTTGGCAAGTATGCCAAGATTATTTTCCAAGGCAGTGATTCCAGGTCCAAAGGGTTGTTGAATCTAGTATATTCTGATGTGTCTGGTCCTATGCGAGTAGGGTCCTTGAGTGGGTACAACTATTATGTGACCTTTATAGATGATTGTTCCATGAAGACTTCGATCTATTTCATGAAGACCAAGGATGACATCTTCAGTCGGTTTCAAGACTTCAAAGCTCTCGTGGAAAACCAGACTCAAAAGAAGATCAGAGTCCTTAGATCAAACAACAGGGGTGAGTATACCTCTAATGAGTTCAATAACTTTTGCCAAGATGCAGGCATCAAGAAAGAGTTGATAGTTCCTTACAACCCGCAGCAGAATGGGGATGTTAAAAGGAAGAGAAAGGCCATCATGGAGCTTGCTAAAGCCATGATCCATGTTCAAGATCTACCCTTGTTCACATGCACAAAAGCACGCAATACAACAGTTTATATTCAGAACAGGAGACAAGACCCTTGAGGAGGTGTTGATTGGAGTGAAACAAAAGTTGGGGCATTTCTATATATTTGAGTGTCCAATGGATATCTATGTACTATCAAAGAAGAGGACAAAGTGGGAAGCGTCAGAACAGAAGGGCATTTTTGTTGGGTACAGTGAGACTTCCAAGGCATATGGGTTGTACATTCCATCACAGGAGAAGACTACGGTGAGCAGAGATGTGAGATTTGAGGAGGACAGACAATTCAGGAAGTCACGTGATACCATACATGATACCAGCAATGGCAGATAATTGCAACAATAGCAGGTACTCAATCTTGAGATCAGGAGACACCTTCTAGTTATATGAGGAGGAGGCCGAGATGGCTGTTGCTGAGGTCGGTATTCAAAAGAAAGAAAAATATTATTTTATTTTTCTTGGGTTCATGTCAGCTCGAGGAGGATAGGTCAGCCCTACCAGTTGAATGGATTTGACCCTTGGGCAAAACCCTCCTAATTCGACATCTATATAATGGCATTCAACCTCTCAGATTTGGCAAGCAATTCAGATCATCTTTACCTCTGTTTTCTAGCCACAAGTGCGAAGGAGAGAGAGAGAGAGAGAGCCAAGACTAACGAAGTTGACCGAAAGATTGACTTGCTTTGACCAGTGTTGACTGAATTTTTTCTGGGATGTTTGATTTGTGTTGACCAAACCTTCTGTTGTTTTGTTTGACCGCAGTTTGACTGTGACAATTGACCAAAACTCTGTGACAGTTGACCGAGATTCCTGAGAGAGTAACGGGGGTCAAAATTCGGCCTATCTAACCAGAGTTGACCAGAAGTTGCAAAGGCCAAAATTCAGCCTATTTGACCACAGTTGACCAGAAGTTGCAGGGACTGAAATTCTGCCTGTTTGACCAGATTTGACTGGTTTTGCAGAAGGGTAAAATTCTCTCTTTTGACCATATTTGACCTATATGAATTGATTGATCAGTTTGACAAAGTTTGACTGGGATATTCAGATTGTACATTTGTTGAATTGGACAATTTCTCCTAAGAAAAGATTGCTGGATTTTTCCCAAGGTTTGATTTTGCCGTCATAAAACTATTAGTGTCTCTCGTGAATGCTTACTTTACTGTGATCTCTACTGTCGTACTACATTTATGGTTGAAATATTCTGAAGTATAATTTCCTAATGATTTGAAGTGTTGTAAAGTATAGACAATATCATTGGAAGTAATTATCTGTATCAAAGAATTGTCTTTGTCTATATTGTACTTGAAAAATCAACATGGTATCAGAGCTTTTGTGAAGGAAAGGGCACTGATATCACTCCCGAAGACACCTACTTCTGCAATCAAATCTGTGACCGGATCTTTGACCATGGGTTCATCAAATAAGACAGAATAAGTTGGAAGGAGCTACAAATTTTAGGGCTTGGAAGATAAGGATTGATCTCATTCACAAAGAGAATGATGCTATGGATTATGTGAATGGCCAGGTTACTGAACCACGGGATAATGAAGGAAAAGCAAGGTATAGGAAGTCTGAAATCACAGGAATCCATCAGAGATCACTTGATTCCATATGTTTCAGAACTGCAAACTTCAAAACAGATGTATGATGCCCTAGTAAGAATGTATACCGTCAACAACATTGGTCAGAAAATGAGCTTGAGGAACCAACTTCGTGATGTTCAAATGATACAGATGATACAGTGGCTTCCTACATCGAGAGGATCTCTCAATTGAGAAATCAACTTCATGCTATTGGAGAAATCATTGAAGGAACCAAACTTGTGACTACAGCTCTGTTGAAAATGTAAATAGTATCGGTCTTCATAATTGTTTTCTAGCTCATGACATTATGTAAATTTTATATATTTGTCAAAAGAAAATAAAAAGAAAACTTATTGTAAATAAAAATTATTTATTTTGTTTCTAGGTCAAAACACCTTTTGTGTGCTTCTAGGGTTTGTGTCATGATTCATAGTACTTGTCATCATGTATTAGACCCTTCCTGGGCTTATTGTATCAACGAAGAAATTTATTTCTCTGTCAAAATTGTCAATTATGCCTCATACACCAAGTCAGTCGGCCCTCTCTTCATGCCGGCCTCATTAAGGAGCTTCAACAACTATATATAGAAGTGCATTTGACCTATTGTGATCCTTGTTTTGATCTATAGTTGTAAGAGCAAGAAAAAGAATGTGAAAAGCCTAGAAAAAGAGGTCTACATCATCACAAGAGAAGATGAATCATAGGGAAGGAAAAGAGACACTTGTATAGCTAAAAAGGAGCCGAAAATTCTGCTTTTCTACCACATGTGCAAGTGAACTGAGGTAAGTTGCATGGCCGAAGGTGCAGGCTGAAATTTCGGAGTTGTAGAGAAGGGTCAAGGCCCTTGAAAGAGTTGACTTGTGTTGGCATTCGGAGAAGTTTGACTTGAGTTGATTTTTGGAGTTTGGCTAACTATCTTGGGAGGTTGACATGGTGGATTGGAAGAGGTCTTTGTCTTGGTCAAAGGGTCTTGGTTGTCTTATTTGATTTGGTTCTTGAAAAAGAGGAGAATTTTGTGTTTTCCCCTAGGAGAGGGGTTTTGCCCTGGCTAAGAGCCTACATTTTGTGTCCTTGTTGTTTTGATCTTCATGCATTTATGTTTTGGTAGTTGCTTGATGATAAGAAGATAAAAGATAAACTAATAGAAGATAATAAGATTCCTATGAAATCACAAGTAACTATCAAGATAAGAAAACCTTTTTGCCTTTCTGATTTTCTAACAAGCTCTTAATGGACTACCTGATTCATGGGATTCATTTGCATCTAGAAATTGTGGTTGAAGAGAAGTTCCAAGTTTTGATCGGCTATGGACCTCATGCACTAAAGAGGAATCTATAGTAATATCAAAAAGAAATATTCAAAGACCTCAAGATGGAGATTCCCAAGCATTTGCAGCTCATACAAAAAATGGTAAAAGAAGTTTTGGAAAGTTTCAAAGAAGGAATTCAGGTAGAATACTTGCTCCTCAAGAGAAGAAGGATATGTCTAAAATTCAATGTTTTGGTTGTCACATGTTCGCTCATTATAAAGACAAGTGTCATGAAGGGAAGGATCATAAGAAGAGGAAGGGCAAGCAGCATGCTTCAGCTGTAGGCATTGATGATGATGAGCATCGATAACAAATGAGATCCAGGAACAACAATTCATATGAATGTGTTATTTAAATAAGTATGTGTAGAATACACCTTATATATATGTTGAACAAATTGAGAGCTACTCCAAAAGGAACAACTAGTAGACTTCGGGCCTGTAAATCCTAGAAAAAGTTTGAAAGTTATGATTAAAAAGCCCTAGGGTTTGGGGATAAAACCCTGGAGCTAAACCTAGATCGATTTTTCTACTGAAAGAAGAAACCCTAGCTCATGCAAGGAAGGAAAGGAAAGTAACATGTTGATGATGAGAGCAGGGATATGAGTTTGCAAATGGATTTCAAAGATTTTTGCAAGAAGGCAAGGATCAAGAGGGAGTTGTCAAATAACTCTAGTGCTCAGAACAAAAGATAAGTACACTTTATTCTTTCTTCATATTTATTGCTTTATTACTTTATTATTAAGTTAGCCTATTGTCTTTGTTTCTTTTATTGGGTTATAATTGTTTCTTCCATGACCTCCTAGTGAGGGTTACAGGTACATCGTGAAGGTTGCCAAGACTTTGGCAACAAATGAAAGCATTGAAAGAACAAAGCAAAGTTTGTGCCAAGCGAATTCTCCCAGGATCAGGGATTTGTGTTCAAGAGGGCAGAAATTGTACTGACATCTAGTATTGTGCCTGATGACTAGAAGAGCTCCTGAAGGATGCCATGATGGAAGAAATTGTGCAAAAGAGAAGTATGGGAAAAAACAGTACGGAAACGCTGAAACGCTTTTGGTACGGCCTATAAACGTGTTTCAGGCCGTACTGCCACATTTCACCCACGGCCCAGTACAGCCTTAAATGTGTTTCCAGGTCGTACGGCCATGTTTCAGCGTTTAAGTAGTTTCTTTCGGTTTTTTTTTTTTTTTTAATAAAATATTTTTTTAATTCTTCTAGATGGCTCTCGCAAGTTATAAAAAAACTCTTGCCTTATTCCCTCATCACACATATTCAGCAAGTCGTTTCACTTGGAGACGAACGATTTTAGAAGGAGAAAAGTGTTGAAGAATGTAACTAGGTTTGGTCTTCATTATTATTTTATTTGTCAAAAGAATTTATCATTGTTAACTAACTTATTAAAGGATGAGTTTCATGCTTGGGTCATATTTAGATTAAGGTACCAATTGTGGACTTCTAGGTTAGTCATTACAGATTTAAATTGATCCATCTTGGGCTTTTAAATCATGTAATATTAGGATGGTCAAAATGGCTCCTCATCAAGTCATCTTCTTCAAGGTCATCATCCTCGGTCTTCAACAAAATCTACTTCAAAGATCAGCGCTCAAGTAAAATGATACAAGCTATCAAAGCAACCTCCTCAAGTTGACTTCAAACCATCTTCAAGTCGGCTCAAAATAGGATATACCTATTCACAATGCTCATGTCGGCTAATTTATGGGCAAACTACTACATATACACAGTTGTGGTTTTGCATTACTCACACAGAAAATTCGGATCAATTTCAGAGGTGAAGTTTGGGATCAATTGCAGAAGATGTTTTCCGAGCATAGTAACATTCTCTACTTCGGATTGCAGTGAAGAACAAAAACACAATTTCAGATATATCTCAGAAATGAAGTCTGGATCACAGGTTCAGTGCCATTGCCAAAGGATAGGATTTCGAGCCTATTACAGAGATGCAGTGCTACTGCAGAACAAAGATCAGATGATCTCAGTGTTACAGGCTCGGTGAAGTTGCAGTGTATATGTCTCAGTGAAGCTGCAGTTCTGTTTTGGCTCAGTTTCTATAAGAGGGTGCAGTACAATGGCTCAGTGACACGACAGTGTTGTGCGATTCAGTGCTATCTCAACTACACAAACTCAGTGCTACAAATTCGGTGTCATCTCAGTCATGAAGTTCGATGCTACAATGATGTTCAGTATGCTGATGTTCGGAGCTATGCTGCTACGGGGATGAATTTTTTCAGTGCAAGCAAAGGAGATCTCATTGTTTTGACAGTCAAGAGATCTCAGTGCTATCACTGTGAGGGGATGACTTGATGGAGGAAGCCTATAGTATAAGGGTCTTGGTTGTCTCATCTTGAAACTACTGAAGGAATAATTTTGACCCGATTTTCCCCAAAGAGTGGGGTTTTTCCCTGACATGTGCCTACAACTTGTGTCCTCCTTTATTTATCGTTCGGCATTAATCTTGATGATAAGAAATTATAAAACGAAAGAACACATAATAATAGCAAGAAACATCACAAGATAATGTCATAATCGGAGAAATTGATTAACTTCCAACTCCTTAATTTCTCTAACATGGTATCAAAGTTATCGTCATGATCAAAGGCAGTTTGAAGATCACTTGGGTGCATTGGTTAAGTGCATTTGTATTGAAGGACAAGTCAAGAAGGATTCAAAGGCGTCATGTAGTGCTAACTTGAAAGGATAAGCTAAAAAGGTCCAAGTCATAAAAGGACAATTCAAAGGATGGGTGATCATGTGCAATCTCATATCAGAAATCAAATTAGGATTAACAGTTCAAGAAAACATGTCCAGTAAGATTGATCACTATAAAGAATTTCGTGTAAG
The DNA here is from genome assembly GCA_034641835.2 of Pinus albicaulis. Classification (NCBI taxonomy): domain Eukaryota; kingdom Viridiplantae; phylum Streptophyta; class Pinopsida; order Pinales; family Pinaceae; genus Pinus; species Pinus albicaulis. The sequence goes on from CM076569.1 coordinate 99,081,975, forward strand.
GCAACCACAGTAAGAAAAATGGGGATTAAAGGCATGGTGCAAAATCTCAAAAGGATTTTGGATCAGACTCAAAGAATACAACTTCGCTCATATTACAGATATGATTGTTATGGGCATGAAATCAGTGACTACTATATTACAACAAAGAATCTATGAAAGAAGCATAAGGAAAATTTGAGCTCAGTAATATATAAGAGTTGAAGCATATATCGAAACAATGAAATAGTAAATCGAAGAAAGAGAATATGGCACAGCTGCCTGTGGAGATACACAAGTGACAACACAAGCACGAGAAACCAGTATTTCAAGTAAGTACTGCTACTACAACAAGTCTAAAGAAAGGTAAGCAAATACAAGGTTAGTATAATCATAAAGATTTTCAAACGTATCTAACTTTAATAGTTCATAGCTAGTCTAGGATAAAATATATAATTCTTATCTTCTAGAAATTACAAGTAATCTAGGATATCAATATAGGAATCCTTGATTAAAAGAAGGAATTACCTTTATAGGATTCCATCCTCCATGGCTATGTAGGAGATCTAACTTAAGAACTTAAATCATGGTCATGGTATCACGTGTCTTGCTTGAAAGTATGCATTGCAAGAACATGACTCACACTTCTAGGAACTCACTTGCTAAATGATCAAGTAGTATGAAGGAAGGAATCACAAGAAGATTTGTCGAGAAACAAAGGTATGTCTTAAATTATAAAGCTTTGTTAAAGCTCTTTGGCAAATCCATTCTACACCACTAACATTTGTTGTGACTAGCCCTCTTGAATCTTAAAAGATTCTTGTTTGGGATGATTCATCATCTGATGAATCTACCCTCCTTATATCTCTGATTGTTTGCATGCAAGGAACCTTGAGAGTTTCTCTGAAAACCTAACCTAAGGGTATGTTGGTAATGTGTGAAACCCTAAAACTAATTAGGGCTATTAATGAAGAAATCGCTATACTAACTGACATATTGATAATATCGTGTTCAAGATTTTGATAAGATCATAGAAGCTCTAACTTATGAACCGAAACCCTAAGTTTTGGTTAGGTCTACAAGCAAAATCCTTGCCATGAAAAGTTCAAGGAATGAAACCCTAGGTATATGTTCCTTTGATTGAATCCCTAGCTTAGTCTAGGTCAATGTATGTCTGATATATTAAATAGTGAATGATCATATGATGTGCTTCCGCATGATGATAATCTCCTAGATAGATGAGTTGACCAAATTTCTAATGGTCATAAGTCCTAGGGTTTGGAGACAAGCCCTAGTCAAAGTTTGAAAGTTCTAGGATGATGATTGAAAAGTCTAGAGTTTATAACTAAATCCTAGTAATGATTAAATTCTCTAGTACGTGTATTCATTTGAATCTATATAATGTGTGCTGAGAATTTATGGATGGAAAATCTAGGGTTTACCTCAAACCCTAGTAGAAGCTCTTCATGAAATGTTTTGATAATTGATTGAAAATCTAGGGTATGCAACTAACCCTAGTGAAAGATGATCATGATAATGTCTGAGTTGTGATTAATCTTGATTGACTCTTTTGTCTAAAATCTAGGATTTGTAGGAAATTTAGGATTTGTATGAATCCCTGGTGGAAAGTCTAACATGAGAATTTTATAGGTTGTTAGATATCTTGTAGATCTATATTGGTTCTAGAGTTTGCTATATGTTGTAGTCAGGTATGTTATACCTTGGAAGAAACATTGAAACCCTAGATAAGAATGAAAGACATTATGAAGTAGTCTAGGGTTTATGATAAAAGTCCCTACCAAAATGTTGAAGAGTATATGTCTCTTGTCTGGGTATCTAATATGTATAAAGTTGAAAATTCTTCCGTGATTCTGATATGGCTAACTTTATGCTTCTATAGTTTTTGTTGTACTTGTTATCTAAAGTTGTGCAGGTACATTGTAAAGATAAGAAGTTGATAAGTATGACGAGAAGGATGGAAGCCATGAAATATTCTCCAACACCTAAAGGAAGAATTTGATCTCCCTAGATTAAGAGGGAGCCTGGATAAAAGAAATAGTTATGGTTCTCTACTTCATGTGTCATGCACTAGACCAGGACTAACAATCGTAAGTCTTAGTGAAAACCACGAGTAAGAATCATAGTCATGATTCGAGAATGCTTTAGTACTGCTATAAGAAAGAAAGCAGGATTTGATTGAATAATGTGTTGCTACATGAAAATTAGGAAAGGAAAGTGTACGAGGAATCTTCTTTCAAAGACTCAACAGATACTCCTATTGAAATTAGTTGAAGAGCAACATCGAAACCCCATAGGTTTTATTTGATTATATACTTGAGTATGTATTGCTAATTGGGGTTGTGTTTGAACAGGAGAATCTCTCGAAGGTTTTGATAGCATGTTGGATACCAATTAGTTTGATTGGGAGAGATTGGTTGTCATTGATCTGTTGGATCAAGGTGTGTTGAGGCTTTGTGAGTAAAGCATTGCCTGGAAAGACATCGAGGCGGTACTTTGTGTTGATGTCTGGTAGGGAGGGTGACATTGGGGAGATGTGCACCTAGTTCCCTGGGTTGATGGTTAGTAAGTAAGCATGACGGTACCTATATAGGCTGAAATCTTTAGTCCATCTTAGTCTTACTCGGATAGATTTCCCTGGTCAGGAATCTAGTCTGTGGCATTGCGATGCCTAAATTCTAGACAGACCAAATGGATAGATTGCCTTGGTCAGGAATCTAGTCCGTGGCATTGCGATGCCTAAGTTGTAGAGAGAACAATGGATAGATTTCCCTGGTCGGGAATCTAGTCCATGGCATTGCGGTGCCTAACCTTCTTCATTGATATTGTGAGATATTCCATGTACTTCTTTTATATATGAATACCTCCATAGTTAAGAGGGAGTGTTGAAGAATATAACTAAGTTCGGTCTTCATTATTATTGTATTTTTCAAAAGAATTTATTATTGTTAAACAACTTATTAAAGCATGAGTTTCATGCTTGAGTCATATATAGATTAAGGTCCCAATTGTGGACCTCTAGGTTAGTCATTACAGATTTAAATTGATCCATATTGGGCTTTTAAATCATGTAATATTAGGATGGTCAAACTAGCTCCTCCATCAAGTCATCTTCTTCAAGGTCATCATCCTAGGCCTTCAACAAAATCTACTTCAAAGATCAGCGCTCAAGTAAAATGATACAAGCCATCAAAGCAGCCTCCTCAAGTCGGCCTCAAACCATCTTCAAGTCGGCTCAAAATAGGACACACCTATTCACAATGCTCATTTCGGATCATTTATGGAGAAACTACTATATATACCCAGTTGTGGTTTCGCATTACTCACACAAAAAATTCGGATCAATTTCAGAGGTGAAGTTTCGGATCAATTATAGAAAATGTTTTCGGATCACAATAACATTCTCTACTTCGAATTGCAATGAAGAACAAAAACAGAATTTCGGACATATCTCAGAAATGAAGTCTGGATCACAGGTTCGGTGCCATTGCAGAAGGATAGGATTTCGAGCCTATTACAGAGAAGCAGTGCTACCACAGAACGAAGATCAGATAATCTCAATGTTACAGGCTCGGTGAAGTTGCAGTGTATATGTCGCGGTGAAGTTGTAGTGTATATGTCGTGGTGAAGTTGCAGTGTATATGTCTCGGTGAAGTTGCAGTTTATATGTCTCGGTGAAGCTGCAGTTCTCTTTTGGCTCGGTTTCTATAAGAAGGTGCAGTACAGTGGCTCGGTGACATCATAGTGTTGTGTGATTCGGTGCTATCTCAACTACACAAACTCGGTGCTACAAATTCGGTGTCATCTCAGTCATGAAGTTCGATGCTACAATAATGTTCAGTATGCTAATGTTCGGAGCTATGTTGCTATGAGGATGAATTTTTTCAGTGCAAGCAAAGGAGATCTCATTATTTTGACAATGAGGAGATCTCGGTGCTATCACTGTGAAGGGATCACTTGATGGAGGAATCCTATAGTATAAGGGTCTTGGTTGTCTCATCTTGAAACAACTGAAGGAAGAATTTTGACTGGGTTTTCCCCAATGAGTGGGGTTTTTCCCTTGCATGTGCCTACATCTTCTGTCCTCCTTTATTTATCGTTTGGCATTAGTCTTGATGATAAGAAACTATAAAAAGAAAGAACACATAATAATAAGAAACATCAAAAGATAACGTCGTAATCAGAGAAATTGATTAACTGCCAACTCCTTAATTTCTCTAACAAAAAGATGAAGAGAGCAATGGTTTCAGCTAGGGCATTTTCAACAGTTAGCAAAACAGATTTTAGCAACATGAGAAAGAGATTTCACAAGCAGATTTCAGGTGAAGAATTTTCGGCTACGATATTCTTGGCTTTTGGCTCAGCTACAGCGATATTTCTCTTGTCTTTTGTGGCATTTTGGGGTAGCTTCAGCGACAAAAAATTAATTTGGGTAAGAAGCATTCATTTTCTTAGTTTTTCCCACTATTTCTTCTATTTTTCGAGAGTTTATGCTTCTAAAAATGTGAAAAACGTTTTCCCTCTACAAATTTGTTTTTTTATTTTTTTTTTGCAACAATGGCTTCCAACCAAGATTCAAGTTGAACCTCCAACTCCAACCCGAGGGCTAAATATTATCCTTGGAGGCATGTTCAGAAGCTTCAAAGATGTGGAGGTGGTGAATCATGGGAATGGCGATGTAATATTTGCAGTAATTCATACAAGGGATCCTACCCAAGAGTGAAAGCACATCTTTAGCATGGAGGATTGCAGGTTGCACAGAAACAACAGACCCACTGGTGAGGAGGGCATATCAAAGAGAACAAGATGAGGGGGATGGAATTAAAAGAAGGCACAAAGAGCTAACTCAAGCTACTCCTCAAGCTCCACCAAACATTGAGCCAAGGATTGTGGTTGAAGCAAGGAAGAGGAGAGCCACTCAACAACAAGAACAACCACCATCCAAAAATACCAAAGAGGCATTTGCTTCAGTTCAAGTTAGCAAAATTGCTAAATTGGTGAATGTGCGAGAGAGAGAAGAAGTTGATTCCAAAGTTGCTAGGTGCATCTATGCATGTGGTATCCCATTCAATGTTGTTCGCTCTCCTTACTCGCAAGATATGATAAGGGCAATTAACAAAGCTCCCACAGGGTACAAGGGGCCCAACTATGAGAAAGTCAGAACTCAACTTCTCAAAAATGAGAAGGAGCTTGTGGAGGATATCTTATCACCAATTCATTCTTCCTCGAGTAGCTCTGGGGTTATAATAGTCTTAGATGGATGGATAGATACAAGGCGCAGGCCATTCATAAATATCATTGCCACTTCACCAAAAGGAGCAATGTTTTTAAAGGCGAAAAATTGCTCAAGAGAGGTAAAAGATGCATAGTTCATTGTTGATGTTATTATAAAATCTATTGAAGAAATAAGACCTAAGAGGGTGTTGCAAGTTATCACAAATAATGCACCAGTTTGCAAAGCTGCAGGTTTAATTATTGAGGGGAGGTATGACCACATGTTTTGGACACCCTGCATTTTCCATAATCTGAATCTGATCTTAGAGGAGATCAACAATAAAGTTCCATGGATAAAGGAAATCACAAAGGAAGCAAGGGAGGTTATTAAATTCATCACCAACCACCACCAATCTAAAGCAATCTTTCGAGAGTATTCCAAATTGGAGTTGTTAAAAGTTGTTGAGACAAGATATGCCTCAAAACTCTTAATGTTGTGCCGCCTTGTTGAGGTTAAGCAACCATTAGTTTCTATGGTGGTGAGTCAAATCTGGGCTGAGTGGAGACAGACAAATTTAGAGCGGGGATATATGGTGCATAGATTATGCCTTGATGAGTAGTGTTGGAGCAAGATAGATTTCTTGCTAAAGTTCACAACACCTGCATTTGAGCTTCTTTGCAATGTTGACACTGACCAACCTTTATTAGGAGAGGTATATGATGGCATGGATACCATGTTTGAGAAAACTATGAAAATAATTTCACCCGAGTCTCCATAGCTTTTATTTGTTGATGATCTTTTACTGATTTAGTCAAGAAAATCATTGTTGATAGGTGGAACAATTTCAACACTCCATTGCACACTTTAGCACATGCCTTGAACCCCAAATTTTATGATGAGGAGCTTACTTCTCAAAGCAATGGGAAGAGGAAGGCACCCCATAAGGATAGAGAGGTGGCTAATGGGGTGAAAAAAGCTCGTCTGAGAATGTTTCCAGCTCATCTACACAAGGAGGTGAAGGAAGAATTTGCCAATTTTGCTGTAGGATTAGATGATTATTCATATTATCAATGTTGAGGAGAGAATCACCATAAATCCAGTTAGGTGGTGCATTTGTCATGGAGAAAATGGTGTACATTTCCAAAAACTTGTCATCCGTGTTCTTTCACAAGTGGCAAGCTCTTCATCAGCAGAAAGGAATTGGAGCACCTATGGTTTTATTCATTATGTAAAGCAGAATAGGTAGGGCTCACAGAAGGCAAAGGATCATGTTTATGTGCACTCCAACCTTCACCTCGCATCTCGTAGGGATCTAGAATATCGCAGTGGTCCTTCTAAAGAATGGGATGTGGATCAAGAAAGTTCTGATTTGGAGCTCTCTCTTGTTGCCATGAATATTGAGGACCAGGAGCCTAGAAGTGCAATTGACTAATCATCTTCTTCAGCTCCACCATCCACTGTTGAGCATGCTCCTGCTTCTATTTTTATGGGGATTATGATGATGAGGATTAGTCTTTAGTCTTTATAGTACTTGCAGCCTCATACTCTTTATTATACTTGCAACCTCATATATATAATAAAGGTTGATTTTGAAATTTGGATATATAATAAAGGTTGATTTTGGATATTCCGATATTGCTATTTTCATTATGTGATCATTCATGAGTAAATGTGATGTAAATTTAGAGACTTATAGTTTATGCATTGGCATTGGGCAATTTAATCATAATGTAATAAATTATAATGTATCATGTATGCTTTATGATTGCACATAACATTTCTTAAATGTCCATATATATATATATATATATATATATATATATATATATATATATATATATATCGTTTCCTCGTTTCCAAAATTTGGGGGGTCACGTTTCGTATCCATACTTGTTTCGAAAACTTGTACTCGTTTCCCCATATTTTGGGGCTTAGGTCAAAACCCTCCTGATTCGACTCCTATATATTGACATTTGACCTCTCACATTTGGAAAGAAATTTGAATCATCTTTTCTTCTGTTTTTTGTCCATGCATGTGAAGGATATTGCGTTTCCCCGTTTCCAAAATTTGGGGGATCACGTTTCGTACTCATACCTATTTTGAAAACTCATACTTGTGTCCCCATATTTTGCAACTTAGGTCAAAACCCTCCTAATTCGACCACTTTATATTAACATTCGACCTCTCACATTTGGAAAGAAATTTGAATCATATTTTCTTCGGTTTTTGTCCATGCGTGTGAAGGAGAGAGAGAGAGAGACAAGACCAGCGAAGTTGACAAAAAGATTGACTTGCTTTAACCAATGTTGACTGAGGATTTTCTGGACTATTTGACCTGCATTGACCGAACCTTCTGCTTTGTTTGACCGTAGTTTGACTGAGGTAGTTGACTGAAATTCTGTCACGGTTGACTAAGATTCTTGAGGTAGTTGCAACGACCAAAATTTGGCCTGTCTAACCACTATTGACCAGAAGTTACAAACGCTGAAATTCTGCTTTTCTGACCACAAATGACTAGAAGTTGCATAGACCGAAATTTTGCATGTTTGACCAGACTTGACTACATGTTGTAGAAGGCTAAGATTCTCTCTTTTAACCAAGTTTGACCTATATGAATTGATTGGTCAGTTCGACTAAGTTTGACTTAGATATCCAAAATGTACAATTGTTGAATTGGACAATTTCTCCTAAGAAAGAATTGTTGGATTTTTCCCAAGGTCGGGTTCTCTCAAAGGTAAAAGTTTTCCTCTTGTATATTCTTACTATACTATGATCTCTACTATCCCACACCATTTATGGTTGAAATTTTCTGAAGAATAATTGCTCAGTGATCTAAAGTATGCTATCATATAAACAATATCATTGGAAGTAATTATATGTATCAAAAAATTGTGCTTGTCTATATTATTCTTGAAAAGCAACAATGGCTTGAGCGGACTTTAAGAGATGCTCAGGATCATGTGGGGGCTCTTAGGAGGAATTTCAAGAAGAGTAGACAACTGCAAAAAATTTCCACCTACATGGCTCTGTTGGAAATACTGAGAAGGGGGTGAATCAATATTTCTTTTCAATTGTTATTTTTACCAGTTAGATCACTTATAATTAGAACACAAAATGAACAATAAGAATAAATACTTTTATTAATCTCTTCTTTACAATAAATCAAGTACAATATGGTGTAGGGTTCCAACCCTAGATGAAGACACAAATCTCCAATCCACCAGGCTCCAACCTATACTTTGCCAAGCACCAACTTGGACTTCACGGCACTCCAACCCTATCTTCTAAGGCTCCAACCTTGTCACTTTGAGGCTCCAACCTCTAGGGCTTCAACCCTATCTTCCAAGGCTCCAACCTTGTCACTATGAGGCACCAACCTCTAAGGCTCCAACCCTATCTCTGGTACAGGCTCTAACCTGGTCGTCTTCAGGACTCCTATCCTATAGGGCTCCAACCCTTTGCTTCAATTCTTCAAGATAGATACAACAGTTCTTCATGGCTCCCAATATCTTCTGCAAACGAGCCCCGACAAAATCTTTACCTTCAGCACTTCCCTCAAACGATCTCCAAGGCACTTAGCTCATCAATGATAACTTGTTTTTCGAGGTGTCACCACTGCTCTTCATGTCACCCAAACACTTTCTCCAAGCTCACATCACGAGGGCTTTAGCAATGCATCATGGTCTTCAATACTCCAAGGATGTCTATTCCAAGAAATGGCTAAACTCTACTTCAACAAAAGTCCTAAATCTCCTCAAAAGACTAATCCAAAAAAGGTTTTTCAAGACTGCAAGGAGATCTTCAAGTTAGGTTGCTCTTGGAAAAAGCTCCAAAGATGACTTCTACACTGATTCAAAAACCATACTCCAATGATTCAATCAATGCTCTAAGAATACCTTTATGTTGCTACTAGGGTCTTCAAAGACTAATCAAGTAGGACCACAAAGTAGAGCCTTCAAATATCTTCAAGGGTACAGCAGTCCTTATGCTACAAAATTCTTCATATGATGCTCCAAGTTTCCATCAAATAGGCTTGATCCAAGGCTTCTTCACATCTTTACAAGGTCAAAACCAAGCCTCAAAGTTCCAAAAGTCTTCCCAAAGGATACAAAAATGTTGGTCCAAAAAACTGTGATAAGGTTTGCACAGTTCAAGAATAAACTTCCTCACAAGTCACTATAACAAGGTCAAACTTATATGTCTCAAGACCAAGCTAACACGGGTATCTAGGATAATAATCCAAGCCACAAGTTTGAGTCTTCAAACAGGGTGAAGTTTGAGCTACATACTTAGGTTGATTGTTCACTGCAATCACAGAATCGAGATGGTGAGGTAAGGTCCAAAAGTCTGTGGTTAAGGGTCTGAGCTTGCAACTACATGGATTGGTTTGCAAATGAGTTAACAGGATTGTTCTTTAACCCGAAGTATGCTTCTCTTCACAAAGTCAAGAATTGAGCTCCAATCTGGTCATTGTTCAGCCTTCAAGAAATCCGATTTAGTGTATCACAGGTCTGTGTGAGGTCTTCACATCTTCAGGTGACTGGTCTGAGGTAAGGTAGACCCCAAAGGTTGCAGGAAACACCCCCCACCCCCCCCCACCCCTGGCTCCAAGCCCTGAAACGCGTCTCGTACGGGATCCGTACACCGAAACGCGTTTTGAAATTTCCGAAACGCGTTTCACAAAAAAATTTGTGTTTCCTGGAAAGTCGGATCCGTACGACCAGATCCGCGTTTCCATACAGCGGATCCGCGAATCGTATGGCGGATCGCCGCACGGAAGCACCGCGATTCATGTACGGATCCGTACGGATCGCCAGCGGTTCCGTACAGCGCCATATGGATCCGACTAATGCAGGTCAGAAAAGCGATTTTTTTTATTTATTTTTTTAATGTTTGTCTTTGGTTGGGTTAGTTGGTGAGTTAGTGCTGAGTTAGGGATAGGATGAAAAAAATATAAGCTCTCTTTTACCTCCTTAGATGTTTCTTAGATGCTCCCTCATGGTAATGTTAAATTCTTAAAGTAAAAGTGACATTCTCATTTATTTTTCATTTTCATCCTTTTACTTAAATTTTTAACATTACCATGAAATGACTCGGGATGTTTGAGAGTGGTTCCAGCTTGATCGGACTTCATATGGAGAAAATAGAATTTCATATCCTATTCAAAATTCAGCAGACTTAACAGTTTTCAGGAATTCAGGATCAATGGTATGGTGGCATGTCATTAGATTATATCATGTATGAGGGTATGTGATTAGCATTTAATCAAGAGCACCAAGCCCTATATGTACCCTAGTGTTGGTGGTGTTAATTGTTGAACTCCTTTGTCATGTCGCTAGCAAAAAATTACATTTTAATCAAGTCAAAATAATCGATCAAGCATGTTAAGTTCTTTCTACCATATTTTAAGGCTTACATTAGGTAGTTTGATCAAAATTGGGCAATTTTGACTATGTCCCTAGATAATCGAGGTAGAGGCAAAGGCTAGACAAGAGGAGAAGAATCTAGATTATAGATGGTTGATGCATCTAAATGGTTGATGCTCAAATAATTAATCATTAATGTACAATGGATGTCATATCTATCTTGATTTATGTACAAATATGCATGCTTCCAAATCTTCTACAATTAATTTGGTATTTTGGATATTTTTTTAATATAAATGCAAAAATATATATATATAGTAGATGCTTCTGAGACGCTTTGCTTCCTAGATTTTTTGGAAATGACGCTTCCGCGTCCCCACTTCCAAAAAACGTCCCCGCTTCGTCCCCGCTTCGTGCAACGTTGGGCAATCTACACAGGACCGAGTTGCAGTAGATAAATGTCACAGCAAGCCTGAGCTCCAAAACAGAAGGATGTGAGTTGTTATATGGTTTAGGAATGATCTTAAGGTTAAATTTATGTAATCTGAGTTCCAGACTGCCTGTCCAAGGTCCTGTAGGCTATCACAGGTCAAAGGTATCCTCAAGTGACTTAAAACAAGCCTACTACAGGTCAACCATAGGTCTAAGCCTTTAAATGGTGATTGTTCCAAAGTATCACTACACCTATCACAGAAAATAATATTAGCCCAAAACAATATACCTTTTTAATCTCCTAGGATTCTGTCCACTTTTGTGCCTCCTCTTCGTCCTCCTCACCAAAAATGATGATCTCAAATGAAGTATTTAGACGTCTATATATACTGGTTGTGGAGTTATACAAATAGACACGTCCTTTGGCCAAGGGGCATGAGCCTACACAAGTCGGTTTAGGTCGACTACGATAAAATATATTATTTTATCTTAAAAAATCGTTTTCTCTCAATCTAGAAGGAGTGAAAGGGCAAGTGATAGCTCATTACAAAGGGAAAATTGTCCTCTACAAGTTGGTGTCAATTTCATCTTTCAATGAGGTCATTTTTCCATCAAGAAAATTATATTTTGTGATTTGTCATCACTATTTTAGGATTTTATGCTTTGGATACTCTGAGGGCTCTTTCTTCATAGACTTACGCCTTCAAGTTTATGCAGGGTCCTTCATATGTGTTCTTCATAAGGATTAGGGCTTCATTCATGTATGTGAAGGTCTTCTTCATAGGGTTTCATGTATGTGAAGGTCTTCTTCATAGGGTTCCATACACATAGGCTTCCTTCATGTATTGGCTTTAGGAAAACATAAGTATTAGGACTTGCATCAATATGTTAGGCCTCGGGAATCTTCTAGAGTATCATGGGCATCTAGGGCTTCATTTATTATTAGATCATGAATCAACAATCTCGAGCTTGTCATCATGTAGATAGGGATATAAATGTAGCTAGGGAACTATTGGAAATACTGAGAGAGGGGTGAATCAGTATTTCTTTTCAATTGTTAATTTTACCAGTTAGATCACCTATATTTAGAACACAAAATGAATAGTAAGAATAAATGCTTTTATTAATTTCTTCTTTACAATAAATCAAGTACAATATATGTAGGGCTCCAACCCTAGATGAAGACACCAATCTTCAATCTCCCAGGCTCCAACTTGTATTTTCCAAGCACCGACTTGGACTTCCAAGGCTCCAACCTTGTCAATTCTGAGGCACCAACCTCAAGGGCTCCAACCCTATATCTAGTACAGGCTCCAACCTGGTCTCTTGAGGACTCCTATCCTCTAGGGCTCCAACCCTATCTTCCAAGGCACCAACCTCAAGGGCTCCAACCCTATCTTCCAAGGTACCAACCTTGTCTCTATGAGGCTCCAACCTCCTGCTTCATTTCGTCAAGATATATTTGGTTACAATTACGGCTCCCAATGTCTTCTTCAACGAGCCCTATCAATCTTCACTTAGTCTTCATTGTAGTCTCCATATTACGTCATCAATGACAACCTTTTCTTCGTAGAAGGTGTCACCGCTGCTCTTCATCGTACCCAAACAAGGATCTCCAAGGTTACTTCATGATGACATCAGCGATGTATCATGATCTCCAGGGGTGCCTTCAAGGTGTCTTCAATAGGTGGCCCAAGTTCTGCACCTGCTCTAAACTTCTTCAAGGACTTCTTCAAGAACTTCTCAAGGGAGTCTTCACTTTACTTGGCCAACAAGGTATCTCTTCTCAAGTTCTTAAATATGTGCTTCAAGATGTCTTCAAGAATATCTCAAGACAACTCCATATCTGCTTCAAGATGTATATCAATCCCACCAAGAAGTCTACACCAAACTATGCCCAATATACTGTTCTCAATGTCACATCAATCTTCTACATGAGAACTACTCCTTTAGGCCTTCAAGATATTTTTCAAGATGTGATGTTAACAATTCTTCACAATTTCCTCAAGGTGCTGGACTGTTTCTGAATGTTGTTCTTGTAGTTGTCTCCTCCTTTACTTGATTAGCATAATTATATAAAAGTCCAAGCCTTAAGCTTCCATTACAAGTTAATCTTCTTCACAAATGATTTACTAACCTGTCATATCTGAGTCACCAAAATTTATCAAGCCACTATCCTGTATGAGCTGTAATTCAGTGCTTGAAGAGAGCAGTTGTTTGTGGCATGTGCTACCACAGGTTTAGTCACAGGTCCGAATCTCTTATAGTTGACTTGTCTTAAAATAAAAAACTCCCACAGAATTTTCTTGAGATCTGATCCTTCACAAAATGTTGTAGCTCAAAATCACTACAATCCGGCTTATTAAACTGTGTTATCCGAGCTTTCACAATAGTCCACAACCTCCTTGTCTATCACAGGTCTGTCCTCAAATATAGATTTTAGCTGTTGTGATAATTGTTTACATGTTTGCGCTGTCGTGGCTACCTTACAGCTGCCTGTGGTGTTGTCTTCCTGAAATCTGTATTGAGCAAGAGAAATATTCCCCTCGTCCTCCTTAAAAATTGCCCAAAACAGTGTTTTTTTGAAGTCCTCCTCTCCTTGTTGTTCTGTGTTTTTCAAATGCTCTTCACAGAAATTTTATCCCTGAAATGATAAGTTTAGACGTCAATATATACTAGGTTTCGACCTTTTATGAAGAGACACATCTCTTGGCCAAGAGGCATGAGCCTACACAAGTCAGCTTAGGTCGGCTCACTTGACAAAAATTTACCTTAAACTTGAAAAATCAATAACTTTCAAACCGCTTGGAGTTTCGAGCTGAGTAATAGCTCGTTGGAAAGGCAAAATTATGCTCTTCAAGATGGTGTAGGTTTCATTAAGGAATTTTGCCTCTAAGGTAGCAAAATATATTTTTTAATGTGACTGATTATTTATGAGTGCAGAAATGGAGGCAGGGAAGAATGACTTTGAGTGTAGAGCCTCATGGTTTGATTTCTTCGTTGATTGTCTTCATAATCATGCCTTAGCCTTCTTCAGCATAGGGTCACCATCATCATGTCCTTGCCTTCTTCAACATAGGGTCATTAGGTCAGTTGTCCTTAAGATAGTGCAAAGATAAGGTAGTCTTCCATTATGATCATCAAGATACATGATTGACACTTTAGTTGTGTCTTGACATCTTAAACAAGAGTTGTAATCACTTGTAATCATCCTCTGGCATCTTCAAGAATATTTGCCATCCCGGTCACTGACATCATCAATGACAACCTAGATTAACATAGGGACCTCTCCCACGTTGTCTTGAAACAAACCTCTAACACGTTGTCCTTGACCCTTTCTTGTTGCGGCTAGGCTTCAATTTCATAACTCTATTCTTGGAGTAATAGTTGCAGAGGTGGATGCCTAAAACATAACCATATCACCCTTTATTTATAGCCAATAAAGGGGCTCCAACGAATAGATGAAGAGACACATCTATTGGATGAATTTTACATCAAGCCTACATGACTTGAAAACCAATAATTACTTGTCAACTTCAAAATTCATTTCTCTCTAATGACAACTCGGAATTATATGATCTCGTTGCATTAGAATCGTCTCATCGAGCACTATCATCATCATCCATCACAAGTTGTGAACTCGTCAGGGTTTTGGCCCAAACATCGATGGGTGCAAAACCCCATACTTGGGTTCTAAGCCCACAAGTAGCCCTTGTGGTGCTCTGCCCTCCAAACCCTGAACCCTAGGGCTTGGAGTACCTCCCAAGCTACACAAATCAACAGAATAAGGGTCATCAAGAAAAGGATGATATAAGGGGATAAGCCTACTATCTTCAAGAACCATGTCTAACTCATTGAAGGGAGAAAACAAACTAGAAGGAGCCTCCAACTACTGAGCATTGAAAAAGAAGATAGATCTCATCCTCGAGAAGAACAAAGTTTTGGATCTAGTCAAAGAAAAGTAAAGAAGCCTACAAATGAATCATGTGAAGCACAGAAAGCAAAGTTTAGAGAAACAGATATATTTTCCATGAGCCTAACAGTGGATGGAATAAAGGACAACTTCATTCCATATATATCCAACATAGATTCCACTCAAGAAATGTATGAGGCCCTATCCAAATTATTCACAATCAAGAACATTGGTCAAATTGCAAGCCTCAAGAATGGACTGAGAACTATGAAGATGACAAAAGACAATATTGTGGCATCTGTCTTTGTAAAGATAGCTAGAATTGGAGATGAACTCCATGCAATAGATGAAATAGTACCTGAAAAGGAGCTCGTGAGTACTGCCCTTCTAAGATTACCAACATCTTGGAGTACCTTTGCATCAAGAATCAATAGTTGGAAGGATACTTCTACATTCGAACAATTATGGAATACATGTAGTCAAGAAGAAGCCAGAATATCGTTAGTAAGCAACAAGGAGAATGAAGAGGAGAACACCTCAAATGCCTATTCCACTCATCACAAAAATAAGGGAAGCTTCAAGAAGTTTGAAGGACCAGGGAAGAAAATAGACCTATCCAAGATTGAATGTTACGATTGTCACAAAATGGGTCGTTATAGAAACAAATATCTTGAGAATCCAAGGAATAAAAGGAGAGATAGGGATCAAGCAAATATTGTCGATAAAGGTTCAGCAAAGAAGAACAAGACTGAAGAATCGAAAATCAAGGACTTACACTACTATGTTCTCTCTCTCTCATCTCTCTTAATCCTCTATTCTAAGTTTTTAATTGTTTTCCTTTATGTTTTGATTTCTATTACTTATAGGTCTAACAAGCTTTGGTAGAACATTGTTGAATTGTTTTGATAATGTTATAGGCATCCCTCGAGATTGGATTACAAGGAAGCCCTCACCAGTTTACCGAAGGAAAGCTTGTTGAATACTCAAGGATTATAGAGACCTCTCAAGGAAAAGCATGGTAGAAGTTATGTTGCAAAAGAAGCTCTTCAAGAATTGATGTCCTACAAGGTTTGTTAAGAAACAACTCAAAGGTATTTCTTAGATCATAAGTTTTTTTCTCTTCATGATAAAGGTATATTCATTCCTTTTAAAATTTGCTTTACATTACTAACATCGTTATTTATGGGACTTTGAATCACAAAGATTCTTTTTAGGGTGATTAATCATTAGATTAAATCTACCCTCATTAAATCATCATTGTGGAACCCTAAAAGGTTCAATGTAAAACCCTAACCTAAGGGTGTGTTGATATTGATTATGAAATCGTCATCTACTTAAGGTTATTGATGAAATCTAGAAAAATACTATTCTTTTGATGTTTAGGGTTTTGGTGCTATTATAGAACCCTAGTGCTTTAGGGTTTGCTATGTTATGTATTCAAATCCTAGACCTTTAGGGTTTAGGTAAATTAGGGTTTATGAAAAAAAAACTTATAATATCTATAGTAAGCTCATAGGAATGAAACTCTAGTTGTATATTTATCTGTCTGATCGAGACCCTAAGCTGGTCAAAATTGCCACATGTCTAACTTTAATATATTGATATTTGTGTCTTGGGTTTGTTTGATAGATGTTGTTATGATATGCTTGTGAATGATTATGAAATCCTAGATATGTATATATGCTAACCTAATTGTTGATGTTCATAGTTTATAAATTCTAGGGTTTGTAACAAAGCCCTAGAAGAAGTTTGATATTCAAGGATATAATGATATTGTTTAGCCTTGATGATAAATCTAGGGTTCACTACGAACCCTCGTAGGAGTTGGTCATATTGTTATAACCTTAGATTGTGTTATGATTGGTTTTTGATATCTAAGGCTTAATGTCTTATAGATGGATTCTAGGGTTTGCAATATATCATAGTAGAGTTTTTCATATCTCTGAAAGTAATATTGAGGCCCTAGATATAACGAGACTGATATCTTGAATGAATTACTTTAAATGATGTGATCTAGGGTTTATAACAAAACCCTAGCAAGAAGTTGAAGTATAGAAGTATGTGTCTCTTGTTGATTATGAGCCTAACTAAGTTTAGATATCTTATGTCTAAGGTCTAATGTATGATTCTGATATAGTTAACTCCATGCTTTTATATATGTATTTGGTTGTAATTGCTATTAAAGTTTTGCGGGTACATAATCTTCAAGATAATGAAGATGTTTGTATAAGCATTATTAAGAAAGCTATAAGATCAAGATGACTTTGATAAGATGGAATGAAGACATGAAAGACTCTTCAACGTTATAGAAAATAGTTGATCTCCCTAAGTTAAGAGGGAGCCTGGATAAAAAAAGGATATATCTCCCCAGTTGAGAGGGAGGGCATATTATGATAGTCATGGTGGATATCTTGAAAAAGAAATTGGAGAATGTATATTGAGGATATCTTGGTGTTGCTGAAGAAATTAAAGAAGAAAAGCTTCTGACTAGTTGCATATGAATAACTTGATATAAGTGGCATCAAAATGATTGAAGACCCTGAAGGCTGTGTTTACTTATGTGTATTTGAAAGTCTTTTACTGATTGGGGTTGCGTCTGTACAGGTAAATCTCTCCTCAAAAGGTGGAAGTTTTGGAAGCATGTTTTACATGCTTGATTTATTTGATGTTACCGATCTGTTTGATAGGGAGAGATTTGATGTTACCGATTTGAACAATCGGGAGTGTTAATGCATCGTGTGTAATACAAAATGCCTGGGAGGAAATCAACATGTGTCTGATGTCAAGATCCCAAAGTAGGGAGGGTACCGTTGGTCATAGAGCTCTGACCTTGCATTATGAACCTAGATCCTTGGGTTGATAGCTAGTAAGCAAGCCTAATGGTACCTATAGTGGCTGAAAGCTTTTGTCCATCTTAGTCCCACCCAAATAGATTTCCCTAGTCAGGAATCTAGTCCATGGCACTGAGTGTGCCTAAACTCTTCGTAGTTCATGTGTTTTGAGATCTTCCTTGTACTTGTATATATGTGATTATGAATACCTCCCTAGTTAAGAGGGAGTGTTGAAGAATGTAACTAGGTTCGGTCTTCATTAATGTATTATTGTCAAAATAAATTTTATTATTATTAAAATAACTTATTAAAGCATGGGTTTCATGCTTGGGTCATCATTTTCTATGTCAAAGCCCGCATTGAGGACTTCTAGGTTTTATATAGAGTCATTAGAGTCATTTTCCATTTTATTGGACCCTTCATGGGCCTTTGTACCATGTAAAAAGAATTATTATTGAGTCAAATAAGTCATTTTTCACCTCCACACCAAGTCGGCCCTTACCTGATTAAGTCGGTCTACATTAGGGCAATTCGACCCACAAAAGAGGCTATATATAGAAGAAGTGCAGTTCAATTCATTTGGAGCATCAATCACTCAAGTTCGATACACAAGAAGGAAAAGCAGAAAAGTGTGAAATTGCAGGAGAAGGAAGAGAATTGCAAAGAAAGACAAGATTGAAGTTTTTGGGCCATCTATCTGTCACACGTGTAAAGTTACTAGGCAATTGCACGAGTCAGAAATATGAGATTTACTGCAAGTCAAAATTATATTGCAAGAGGTCGAAATTATGTTGCTGCAAGATCGAAGTTCTAGGTCGAAGTTACTATAGGAAGGTTATCATCTGAAGAGGAAGGAAGGGTTGACTTGGTGATCATAGGAAGTTTGTGTCTAGGTCAAAGAGTCTTGGCTTATCTCGTCTTGTCTTGTGAATCTACAGAAGGAAGAGATTTGACTAGGTTTTGCCCTCATTGGGGTTTTTCCCTGGTTGTGCGCCTATATCTTGTGTCTTTTCTTCTTGTGATCTTCATACACATATAATTTGATAATTGCTTGATGAAAGATAATCTAATAAAGAAGTAAAAGAGGCCAACATAATTCACTCGTAATTATCAAGAAGAGGAATCAAACCCTAATTCCACTAGCTTTGATTTCTCAACAAATTATGGTTTCAAATATGTCTCAAACAGTGAAGTACAGTTGCAAATTTAGATTGGGCAGAGAATGTTGAAGACAGAAAGAGTTCATCAAGATATTGCTTCAATTTGGGCTCCATTATAATTTCTTGAATGAGCAAGAATCAGACATTTGTTGCGCTCAGTATTGCAAAGGCTGAGTATATTATAGCTGGACTAGTAAGATAAGAAGCAGTATGGATTGAAAGGCTACTTGCAGGATTGTCTTGATCAGGTACAGGTAACGACCATAATGACAAGTCGTAGCACAGTGAGATCTAATACCAAGACATGGTACAGAATGAAGCAGTGTGGCTCCAAGATTACTCTATAGACAAGCAGATTGTTGGCAAAGCCTATGTCCTTGGATAAATTCTGTGTACTCAAGGACAAGCTTAGACTTGTTGAGAATGCCTCTCTTAGTGAGAGGGAGTGTTGATGAGATAACATCATGGACTAGCATTCTCCCTATGTCAAGTATATTGATGTGAATTAGGGAGAATGGTCCGGCAGAGGACAATTACTCTTCCTGTGTCAAGTATGTTGACTCGAATTAGGAAGAATGGTCCTGGAGAATCAAGCTCGTTTAGCATTAGGCCCCAAATTACTCAAATAGAGTGTGGCCTTTGGAGATTCACCATGTGTCAAAAGTTTTGACACAGTTGCAACATTTGTGCAGTGTTGGTGAGCAGCATCAACAGCACAGCAGTAGATTTTACAGAAGTCAAAGCAGCACATTGAGTTGCCTTGCTAGAGCACTTTCCTCGCTAAGAGGGAGTGTTGATTTATGGTAGCATCGGATGTGCTCTAGTCTTGTAACTTTGTATATAGCCTAAGACACATGTATTCCATAATACCCATAAAGGATTTTGGAAAATTCCACTTAGCGATGGTTTAATTAAATTAATTAATCGTTTTTTAATGTTTTCCTAAGTCTAAACTTAGGGAAACTGATTAATTAAAGGGTATTAATTAAACTACGTGTGAATCTTCTAGATAAAATCATGGATCACCTCCAAGTTAATCTTAGCCCTTGATTATGTTTTAATCTTGGTCGTTGAAGGGTCAACGAAGGATTATAAGGAGGGTGAGGGGCCTATGGAAAACACATTAAACGAAGAAAGAATCTAGAGATCGATTTCTTCAGCCGAAGGAAGAATTGAAGTGATTCTCGATTGCAGAGAGGGGAAGGTGAAATCTCCAGGAGCGAGAATTTCTGAAGGATAGAGAGTACATGAAGAGAAGAGAGAAGGGAGCCATAGCAACAGCACAGAGATAGCCAAGCAGCAGTTACGTTGGGCCAGCACAGAGAAGCAGAGGGAGTTTCGATTTCAGTTGGAGAGGCAACTGAGGGTTCATCCAGTATCCAGAGGGCATTTCTGGAAGGGGATAAAACTCTACTCTCACACAACAGTGAGCACCGAGGCAGTCATAACAAGCAATAGTAGCAATGACGCAATGACAGAGTGCGGGACGCAGTCACTGTGCAGAAATTACACAGAGCTACTCAATGTGGGTGCAAGTTAGTGCCGAAACTTCATTGTGAAGTAAGATTTGTCTCACTAAGCATATTCTCATCAGATATTTCAGGTGATTGATTGATAATTACAATCACACATTTGTACTAAGAATTTCTGCATAATAAAGAAACCCTCAGATTTGTTGCACCGGTCTTCCCAAATTGGGTTTTTCCGAGGACAATTGTCAAAAAATAACGATGTCTATGTGTGAATACTTGTGCTATTTCTTTTATGTTGTTTATTGATCGTGAAGTCTACAGCGTATTTTATTTTGTTATTTAACACAGTGAAATGTTAAATAATTGTGTTTGAGAATGCAATGGAAGAAATTTAATAAGTAGCTGCAGTAGAATTCTACATTATAGAATTTTCACATACCCCATCTCCAAAAACTTGCCATTCGAGTGCTCAGCCAAACATGTAGTTCCTTTGGGTGTGAGCGCAATTGGAGTGTATTTGACAAAATACATAGAAAAAAGTGCAACAGGTAAAAAAAATTAAAATTAAATTTTTGAAATAATTTGATTATTTTTACTATTTAAATTTTCTAAGTACTAATTTATAATCTATGACCCTTTTACAGATTGGAATCCCAACGCCTCAATGACATGGTGTATGTCTACTACAATCTTCGATTGTGGATGAGACAAATTCAGAAAACTCCATATATGGATGCCATCTCATTGGACAATATTGATACCATTGTTGCATGGAGGGTCAAGACTGAGAGGTCGACCACGGAATCGATCCCAGATTGGTTAGATGTGGATCCAGAGGCACTAGCACCAGAGGAGGTAGCAGTTGCAGGGGAGGAGGAGCAAGAGGTAGAGGAGGAGAAGCAGGGTCAAGAGGCAAAGCAGGAGGAGGATGTGGAGGAGGAGGTGACACCATCTAGGATGGGCAGCAGCAGTGGCAGAGGACAGAGGCCACCTCTTTTATTTGCTTCTAGAGGAAGACTGGGTCCATTTGTATCCCCAAGGGTAGGGCCTTCTTCCTCTAGAGGAAAAGGCAAAGCTATTCCCTATTCCCGTAAAAGGAGCAGGGATCTCAGTGACTGATTGATTACTTTATGACATGGAGATGACTCATGATATACATTTATTATATTGTTGATATTTTGACTCTTGAGACTGAGACAGGAGTCAGGACTCAAGATTCAGGACTTGATTCACTATTTTGATATGTGATGTAGCACTAGACTTCATATACATAGTATATATTATCTTTCTTTACATGTTTATGTGGAAATGCATTTATTTGATGTTGTGGATACTTTAGATGCTAACAAAATTTTACAAAAAAATGGAATAATTTTCTTTTCTTTTTTAATTTTGCCGACTTTTTCAAAAAACTCCAGACTTTGCCGAGTTTTTCAAATTTTTGACCCTTGTCGATTTAATCCCGACTTCGACTTTTTCCACATTGGTTTGACCAGATTATGGTAATTGGTTGATGTTATTGATTTACCATGTGTCACAATTGTTGACCCAATTATGGTGATTGGAAAATGATGATGATTTGTTATAATCTTTTTTTAGATAAATTTGTCAACATCAGAACATCTAGATAAACATTATGAATACCTCCCTAAGAGGGAGTGTTGAATTTTGTGGCTATGGTCGATCTTCATAACTTCGTTATTCATAATTAATATTTTAACTATTGGTGTATTTGAAACAATAAATAAGACATGTTCTTCATCAAGTTATCAAAATAGAAAATTTGAATTTTTAATTTTTGAATTTTTGGCTCCAAGAAGCCAAGTTGGCCCTCCTCTTAGTCAAGTCGGCTCAATCAGAAAGGCACACACTCAAATAGTCATTCTGATATATACACGAGGCATTCGACTTCCTTCCAAAGCACAATTTAGATCTCCTCTATTAAAGAACAAATTTGGATCATCTGAGGTATGGAGATAAAAAGAATCTGAGGCAGATTCCTGTATGGAGATCAGACGAATCTAAGGCACATTCCTAATGGAGTATGGTTGCCCCCCTTACTCCTTTCAAGGGTTTGATATCTCCATAGTAATTTTCACTTAGACGCCATCACAAAAGTAGTTAGTAAGCATTGGCTTCCACATAGATGGTCAAAACTAATAAAACTTCATTCTTTTCTCTCGCTTAACCAATTTCGGCCCTACAAGGCAAGCCCACTAGAGCTAGGGCATAGGGCCAAATTCAACTAGGGTTGAAGCATTGGCTTGTTTTGAGGTTATTCTTGCTGATTGGACCTTATCAAATCTAAATCTTCCATTTGCATGGTTGGAGTGACAATTGTAGAGTTGATGCCACAAACCCTAGGTAATTCTAGCCTAAGAAACCCTAAACTAGCATTAAAGCTTCAACTTAGGGCTTGTTGAAGGCTTGTGGCTCCATCTTTGTTGACCATCTCTCTTTTACAAGTCTTTTCTTGGTCTTATATGCCTAAGTGTGCTAACTTTGTAGTATATCAGCCAAACCCTAGGCTATAAGCCCTTCTTTGTAAGATCTTAGAGGACATGATATTCCTTATCACATGAGCCTTCTTGCTAGTCTGAGTGCCCTGTCTAAACCTTTTAAAACTGTCACCTTTGAGATATTGACCTAGGATATCTGTTAGGTGACTTATACCAGGAAGCCTCCCTTGTTGTTAAATTCCACTAAAGAGCAGGAAGTGGAGTGCTGAGGTGACAGTGGCCTCCATCCCATTGTTGTATCTTGGTCTAGCTCTTGGTCTTGTGAGGCCTCTCACAGGACCTGCTAGATTTTGAGACAACAGTACCTAACTGAGGTTTTTGAAATGGCCATTTACTTGCATAAAATTAGCCAAATGCCCAACATCATGGACAAAAACTGATTGAGCTAACCTCTTGTGCTAATGATAGTTTTAAAATTATATTTCAATTTACTGGAAAAATATGAAATTTATGCATTTTTATAGCTCAATGATATTTTTGTTCCTTTTGTTTTCTCACAATTTTAAATTTTCATTGTTCAGTCATTATTGAGTATGAGTTTTGCAACACTACTTACAATGCAATAATGACCTTTGAATATTGGGCTATCAAACCTTCAACTAGAGCCCAGATTATTTTTCAAAATCCCTTTTAATTAAAATGACGTGTTTAGATTGCTGATAATTAAATTAAAATGCTCTGTTTGCAAAATGGTAAAGTTCATGGTTACTCTTACAGTAGCAAGAAGAAAATTCATTCATCTTACACCTTTTAGAAGATGTAAAACAAAAACCTAACTAAATCAAAATGAATAGCACTTGCTATAATGCAGCTCCAGACTCCTGTATTACTTCTTTAGGAAAGCACATATGCCATGTTTTAGGTTTGCATTTAAATTGCATAATGTTTGCCACCAGCAGAGTGCTGGATATGCAATGTGAAAAAAAATTGGTTTTAACTTTTAATATATATAGCAATACTTTGACACTTGGATGGGAAGGAGAACAATTGCATGACCCTACTGAGCTCTTCTGTAACTGTTATAAAAGACGTGCCATATTGAAGACAATAAAAAAGGCACCATCAAACAATAACCTCATACTTGTAGATTTGTGGCACAATTCCTACCTTGACGACCCAATTTTTATCAACGAGAAGATTTGGGGACTTCAGGTCTCGATGAACTATTACAGGATTGCTACTGTGCAAATAATTCATTCCTTGAGCCTGCACATTAAAATTAATATCAACAGTCTGCAAAATCACTCTATGAATTGTTTAGCTATTTAAGCCATGTATTTAACACAATTTAAACAAATGTGGAAAATGTGTGTTTTGCATAACCAAACCAGCATCAAAACAGTTTGACGAAATGAACAAATGGGCATGTTCATAAAATTAGTGTCTTACCACATCAAGAGCCATTCGTAAACGCCGCTTCTCATCTATCTGAATGTTAGGGCGGTGGATTAGCCTATACAAGCTTCCTCTGCACAGTGAAATGAAGGAATCCTTTGTTATCCAAGCCGAAGAAACTTACAAAACCCAAAAGAAAGAGTACGCTTATGCTAGATTGTTATTTAGAAAGGAAAACAGAATTAATATCCATAATGCAAGCTAGTCCTTTGGACAAATGCCACAAGTTTGGAACTGCATTTTTCTGTAATGATCGTTCAAACAGGAAATAAGAAAAATGATACAGTAAAAATGGCCATCACTTCTATTTTGAACTCCATTACAGATCCCTATATGGATTTGTACTTTGAAACACTTCACCTGCTTCAAAACAAAATTTCTGATATGGTTATTTAACAACCTCATGGTCCTTTTTCCCATTGAATCTTGTTAACTTTAACCTACTCATTTGTCTGCTCTGTGTTGAACATGGATTCCATCTAGGGTTACACGTTTACAAGTAATGACCATGAACCAAAGTAAAAGAAGGAATGCATGTGCATATGATTTAAAACTACAGGACGAAGAACAATCACAGAAACTTACATACATCCACAAAGAGTGGCATTAGGCTCTCAATCAAACTCAGTCTATTTATGATAGTGTTTGGGTTACTTCAAAAGTCTTTACACCATGTTTGGGGATACTTCATGATTTTTGAGGTACAAAATGTGTGCTCAGCCCCTAGAGAGTCCAAGATGGGTTTTACGCATCAGAGATGGTATGTAATGGGTTTACGCATTGGAGATAGCTTATTCAGTGGTTGTTTGACCTCAGTTTGGTGTTTGCTTGGCACCGTAGGGCCTTCAAGTTCTCTTGACAGCATGAGTGATGTCCTTCATGATGGCCACATGGAGAAGTTTACTTGCTTGGAGAACTCCCTACTTAAGAGTGTCATACAATTTGGAGGAGGGCATCAAGCCTTAAACAGCATGGGATTATTTGGATTCATATACGAATGCTTGGAGTTGGCTCAGGGATGTTTGGGTCGGAATAGAGTTCATGCAAGGGAAGTGGGCCCAGTGGAGCACATGGCATAGGAGGAGATTGATATGGGTTTGTGACAGAGGGGTGTGGCCACAACTAGTGTAGCTACATCATCTCAGAACCTTTATTGTGTATAACATCACCTCGGAGCTTGACATGTGTACCCTTGGATTGAAGTGCTTCACTTGTATGAGCCTACATGTGATTACTGTAGGTTGATTATAAGCGCATCGGCCCACATTATATTGTTGGCCTCCCATACCCTTCAAATATATATAGAGGAAGGAGAGACTCCGTTTATTCACCATCGCCATCATACTCTTCTCTTTGTCCTTGTCTACCTGAAGTAATTTGCTTGGGGTCATGGGCTCATGAGGAGACCCTAGAAGTTACACAAGAAAGGAGGATGTCTTTGTGGGAGATTGCTCGTGACTAGGGTTTACTCATGTGAAGAAGAGTAGGAAGCTGGAAACAATCATAACACTCATTGTACTCATCATCCTTTCTCATCTTTGTGACTAGAGATATAACTAAGAGAAGCAACACACTAGTCATCTTCTCTCTCTTATATCTCCACTTGCTCTCTCTCTCTCTCTTGGAGTCACTAAGGTTTCCTGATCTTCGTGGAGCATCTTGAAGTCTAGGGTTAAGCTTTCATCCATCGGGGAATTGAGATCAGGGCTTTGAGATGCAACCCTAAAGGGTGTTTAGTGAATAAGAGGAGGAGATGGCCGGCCTTGGAGGACTTGTTTGAGTGATTCATCCATGTTTGAGCTTATATATTGAGCTAGGGATTTTCTTCATTTTCCCTAGCGAGGGTTTCAAACAACTTGTGGATTGTACTGTCCTTGTGATAAGGCTATGGTAAGTGAAACAACTTCATCTTATGCATATTAATGAAGTTTACAGTTATCCAATACTTGTGTCAATTGCGAATCTGATTTTCAGTCATCTGTGTACTTCATGGTGTGCAATTTACAGCTATAAATGCTACATGTCTTGTTGATTTGACATAAGTAAAAGCCAATTATGTTAAGTGACTTAACATTGTAATGGAAGAAAACAAGGGCTAGTTTACTGCAATAAATAAGAGCTTTCAGATCTTGTTTATGCATGACAAGATTTCCCTAGAGGCTTGAAATTTATCATAACACTTTGGTAACTTTTCTCCTTGGATTGCCTAGAAGCTCAGGTTGTTATGAATTGAAATATTGTCCATCTCTACTGTCATTTTGAATTGTATTTCATAAAATCCATAAGGCTGAAAATTTATAGGGATGAAGTCTTGGAAACCGCTTGGATAGAGATGAAATTTCTGAATTGTATAGGTCAACTTTTCTGTTCTGAAATTTCAGTATTGCATAAAATCTTTTGTGGCTAAGATCACTCCTAGTGTAAGAGGGAGATTGTAATTTAGTTGAAGAATACATAGGAGAGGTTCTTGACATGAGCACTTACGCCTAGGAGAGGCTATGATGGATTTTTCTCATGATGAGAGGTCACAGATCTACAACATTGATAGGTGTTATGGATGTATTTTCACCAAGTGTGACGCCTAGGAATACCTATGATAGCTAGTTGGTTTGTCCCAGATGTAATTATTGGTTAGAATATTTTTATTTTCAATGGGTGCTATACCCAAAAGAACATACAATATGTGGTTGATTTGTTTCGGTAGAAGCCAATTGGTTCTTCACTTGCAATAGGTGGAGGGTCTTCTTCATATTGCATATTTTCTTGGATGGATATAGCTTTGATCTCTTACTTATCATATAACACCATGGTTACTATTGGATGTTATGTCAACAGCAAGGTTGAATGGAATGGGAGCATTATTTTCCAAATATGTTCAGGAGACGAGCGTCTTGTTAGCATCTATTTTATAAATACATACATACATCCATTTATATTCAAAAAAACATCTAAAATGCAAAATTTGTTGCAGAATGTATGAAAACATGCATATTTGTACAGCAATGGAGATATATATATATATATATATATATATTAAAAAAAAAAGCAGATCTAGAATCTAAATTCTATCAATTACAAACAAACATACAAACTTTTAAGCAATATAATAGAAAGTAGACCAATAACTTACGGAATGAAATAGGTTATCTAGCAATTGTCAACAATAACATGACCAAATAGTTATGTTTACAAAATAGGCCATCTACACACCGAAAAATGAAGATTGGAAGGTCCAAAACAATAAATAGAGCAAGTTGTTAAACACCTTTCTACCAAAGAAGTGTTCACCAACTATGACAAACAACATTCCACCATCACTAGTATCATGCTTCATTCTTTTCCTCTTATCTAGACTTTACACCTACCTCAACCCTCTAGGGACATCAGTCTACACTACCCAATTTTGATGGAACTATCCAATCCAAACCTTAAAACATGATACAAAAATCTTAGCATGCCCCATCAATGATTTTGGTTTGAGTGAAAGGTACATTTTTTCCCAGGACGTGACAAAAGAGTTCAACAATCAACACCACCAACATCGGGATACATATAGGGCTTGGTGCTCTTGATAAAATTCCAATCACTTACCCTCATACATAATTAAAACCAATGAAATGCCACAATCCCATCAATCCCGGAAATTGGGAACTAATAAATCTATTGAATTTTGAATGGGATATGGAATTCAATTTTCTCCATTTGAATTCGGATCAAGTTGGAACCACTCTCAACATCTTCAGACAGTTAAGGATAATTTTAAAAATTCAAGTCAAAGGATAAAAAAGGAAAGATAAAGGAAACATAAACTTTTACTCTAAGCATTACCATTAGGGAGCATCCAAGAAGCACCTAGGAAGCGTCTATGGAAAGTCAAGGAAGCGCCTAGGGAGAATCCAGCGAGGGTCTTGCGAGCACATACCTTAGCTATAGGAGCTTCCTTGTGTGTACCACACTCCCAAATAAGTAGGTAACATGCCCAAAAGGTTTAAAGGGTGCTAGCATATTTTGGCAGCACGCTCCGACTCAAAGTGTGGCTCCAGGATCGAAGTTTGAAGGGTGCTCTACAATTTTAGGAGTGTGATCCCAAGAGTGCTCCCACTCAAAGCATAGTTCCAAGCTTGGAAGACAGGGGGTATGGGGAGACAATTCCTACAACATTGGTCAACTATGAAGATTTGAGACATATGTCATATGACAAGTCTATATTCAATAGATTTCAAAAGAAAGAGGGACACATAAGCATGGAGCTTGGTGATGATGCTACTTATCATATGAAAGGAGTAGCCCTATTACCCCTCATTTTAGCAAGGGTACATACAAACCATTGCAGCATTTTTCACCACCATTATAAGCCCAAGGTCACAAGTCAAAAGCCATGTAACAACCATGCTAGCTCCCATATGAGGCATACCGTACCTTGTCTCTTATTGTCTGTCATGTTTTTTTGTATAGGTCTGGAGGGCCTTTCGTGGGCTTACTTGATAACTAAGATTTTTATGGGGGCTTGCTTTTGTAGGGGTGATCATTGGTGTATGGGTCAGTCCAACCCGAATTGCACCTATGTCTTACGACATGGTTATGAGTCTACAGACTTTGTAGGTGGCCTTAGCTTTGGTGTAGTATCTCTCAAACAATTCTCATACATGGCAGTCTCATATTGATAACTTTTCATAGCTCCTAAGGCAATTCACATTTGCTAATGCAAAGTGGTCCCAGAAGTCAAAACGTCAAGTTGGTCTCAAATTGTTCAACTTGATGAGAGGGTTGCATGCCATGTAAAAAATTTCCAAACAGTGAAGGCAGTTGAAAGTACAGCTTGTCAAAGGTGGTCAAACAGTTAATATAGGTTCCACATGGTAGAACAAGGTCAGCATTGGGCAGTTTGGTATATGCATTATGCCAGAAATGATCTACAAAAGGAGAGGAACAAACCCCAAGATTCAAAATCCTCAAATTCCTCCAAGCATTAGAGAACAAGCATAGTGGACTAATGACATGGCAGGGGCAATAATGATGTGGTAATGCTAGATAGGATGTGAAAATTTGAAGACATACCCAGTTCAAAATAGAGTTGTTTTCAACAAACCCATGTATCAAATTGGCCAAATTCACTAGGGCATTGGAGATTCAAAGCACAGGTGGCTAAGTCGAGTTTACTAAAGGGAGAAGTCAAAGCGAACTAGCCATTATCGAAGTCAACTAGTTGTTGGAGAGGTCTAACTAGCCATTTGAGGTACTTTGGACCATGAAGTTAAGGAAAGTGCCAATAAACTAATTGTTGTGAAGTCTATTACCCACTAAGTGGGTGACCCAATAGGAGAAAAAATTTCTCCGATCCAACCGGCCAGCCATTCAGCCCTTGACAACCACCACTCGCTAATGATGTGCCATTTTATCTCAATTTTCAACCACTTGCATCAGTCACATACTTTCTCACCCATTTCACAAGAGCACATGGCTGAAGGTGGGCTTCTCATCAAAAAGTACTTCAAGTCCCACAAAATACCAATATACAGTTCCGAGGAAGTTAATACTATACAAAGTTTCCCGAAAGAGAATACCAAAAAATTAAAAGAGAATTACCTAAATACGATAGTAAGGACCATAGGGGCGCCATTGTCTGGTAAATAAAATGGACGCCATTTTCGGAGCAAACCTACCAATAGGTGAGAAAGAGAAGATCATGACTGCATCCAACAACCCGGAAGTTGAAGCATATGATTGGTTCCTATGGTGATCCAACAAATGTGAGGCTCGTTAATTCGTTTGGAAGAATTTCGTGGATGCCCTACTAAAAAGGTTCCATGACAAAGAAGAAGACAGCATCTACGAAAAACCATTCATCTCAAACAAAAAGAGTTTGTAAGAGAATACACCCACGAGTGGGAAGTGTTAGTTGTAACACAAAGGGGATTTTCTGACGAAGAGCTTCTAAAAATGTATAGATGCGGGCTTAAAGAGTATATTCGAGCTGAATTAAAACTACATAAACACAAAACCATTGAAGAAGCTAGACATGGAGCAATAATTATTGAACGAAAGTATAAGTTCCATAAAACACCATATGCCAGTAATGAAAAATCAAGCAACAACTCAAATGGAAAGTCAATTAAGTCCTCTTCAGAAAACATTGGTAAGTACGTTCCACCCCTGTTGCGTGAAGGAGGAAAACAACAGTCAAATTTTGAAAAGAAAAGAGATGGAAAATGTTGGACCTACGGAGATAAATATTCTCTAGGACACAGATGCACTACACAAAAACTTTACAACAGCGAAGCAGAACAAGAAGAGGAATCTTCACATAGTAACTCCGACGAAGAAACAAATGAAGAAAATGAAACACTCCTAATCCAGATCCAGAAGAAGAAAATATGCCAAGAATTTCTTTGGCAGCTATCACAGGAATAGCTCAACCATAAACATTAAAGCTTAAAGGACATATTAAGAAGCAAAACGTTATTGTGTTCATAGATTCAGGAAGTACGCACAATTTTATAGATGTCAATGTTGCAAAAAGGCTAAACATTTTTGCCTATCCCGTAGCAGATTTAAAAGTTATGGTGGCAAATGGGAAAAGAATAGATGGAGTAGGGAAGTGCCATAAAGTCAAAATGCAACTAAACGAATACGAAATGGAGTCCAGTTTTTATACAGTTCCCTTAGGAGGTGTAGATGTCATCTTGGGAGTACAGTGGTTACAAACACTAGGGACGTACTATGCAAAACACTAAAAACAATTCATTAAGTTCAAAATGGATGGAAGAAAGTACAAGTTGTTCGAATTCCAAGCCCCTCCTACCCAAATCATTTATGCTCAACAAATGAAGAAGCGTATTCGCAAGGGAGCATCGGTATTCGTTGCACAATGCCAATATTTAGAATTGTTATCTATGGAAGGGATGCACCAACAATCGGAAGTTACATCCCTAATCCAGAAATATGACAAGGTATTTCAAGAATTGCCAATAAAATTACCTACTAAAAGAAAAATCGAACACATCATTGAAGTTAAATCAGATTTGGCACCTGTAAATGTCAAGCCATATCGCTATCCCCATCATCATAAAACAGAGATAGAAAGGCTAATACAGGATTTGCTAAAATGTGGGGTCATTACAAAAAGAAAAGTCCATATGTTGCACCAGTAGTGCTAGTTAGGAAGAAGGATGGATCCTTCAAGTTGTGTATAGATTATCGAGGATTAAACAAAATTACTATTAAACACAAATTTCTCATTCCATTTATTGATGAGATGCTAGACGAATTCCATGGCACAGAATATTTTTCAAAATTAGATTTGAGGTCAGGCTACTATCAAATTCGAGTAAGATTAGAAGACGTCGAGAAGACTACGTTCGAAACTCATGAAGGGCACTACGAGTTTAAGGTAACACCATTTGGTTTAACAAATGCACCAGCCACCTTCTAGGCAACCATGAACGAACTCTTCCACCGATACTTGCGAAAATTCGTATTGGTCTTCTTTGATGATATCCTCGTCTACAACAAAACGTTGAAGGAGCACATCAAGCATTTAGAACAAGTACTTTTCGTATTGGAGAAGAATCAATTTTATGCAAAATTATCAAAATGTACATTTGGGCAAAAGGAAGTTGGATACCTGGGACACGCCATATCCAAAGGAGTCAAAGTGGATCCCAGTAAAATTAAAGCGATTAAAGAACGGCGAAAACCCAAGAACATATCAACACTGAGAGGTTTTCTAGGTTTAACTGGATATTACAGAAGGTTCATACAGAGCTATGCACATTTAACTGACAAACTTGTTAAAAATAACGCTTTCCAATGGACTAAACAAGCAGACGAATGCTTTGAGAATCTAAAAAGGGTAATGTCAACCACACCGGTACAGGCAACTCCAAATTATTCCAAACCATTCGTAGTCGAATGTGATGCTTCAGGCTTTCGAATTGGAGCAATATTAACACAAGACAAGCATTCTATAGCCTTTGAAGGAAGGAAACTTAACAAATAGGAGAGCTTGAAATCGACCTACCAAAAGGAGATGCTTGCCATCATACATGCATTAACTAAATGGCGACAGTACCTGCTCAGAAGTAAATTCCCAATTCGAACCGATTACAATAGTCTTCAATTCCTACTTCAACAAAAAACATTATCAACAGAACAACAAAAATGGATGGAGAAGCTTCCTACATTCGACCTAGAAATACTACACAAAAAGGGAAAGGAAAATGTCATCGCTAAGGAACTCTCACGGAAAGATGATGACAACGCGACATGCGCAACAATGGTAGTTGTTCCTGATTGGTTAGACGAAATACAAGCCGAGTATGCCAAGGATTTGGGTCATGGTTTTATGATTGAAAATATCAATCAATATGCCAACTTTGAATGGAAAAATGACATATTGTGGTACAAAGGAAGAATTTATCTAACTCCATCATCCAAATTTAGAAGGAAAATTCTAAAAGAATCTCGCAGTTCTCCTGCAGTTGGACATGTTGGATTCTTCAAAACCTACAACAACATTTGCCAATCGTTCTACTGGAAAGGTATGAGTAAGGAAATCCAAAAGTATGTCGTTCAATGTGATATTGTCAAAGAAATAAAAGTGAAAATATTCCAACTCCTCGGTTACACAGGAAAGATTTCTTCCACCATGCAGGAATATCTCTCAACATGAGTTCGGCTTATCATCCCAGATAGATGGTCATACTGAAGTTGTAAATAAATATTTGGAAACATATCTCTGTTGTTTTGTCACCAACAAACAAAACAAATGGTCTCAATGGCTACAACTAGCAGAATGGTGGTACAATACCAACTATCATACTTCAACCAAAATGACTCCCTTCCAAGCCCTATACGCCTATGTAGTATGAACCACCCAAGTGGAAGGATTTTGCGCTACACAATTCTAAGGTTCAAGCAATAAAGAACCACTTAGAAGAAAATGAAAGAATTATTAACTTTTTAAAATAAAATTTAATAATAGCATGCAATAGAATGAAGGAACAAGCAGACCAGCACCACACAGAAAGAGAATTCGAAGAAGCAGATTGGGTTTTCGTCAGACTTCAACCCTATAAGCAGTGATCATTAAAACAACAAGGGAAAAATAAGTTATCTCCCAAGTATTATGTTATCATTAAAACAACAAGGGAAAAATAAGTTATCTCTTAAGTATTATGGACCATACCAAATAATCAAAAAAATAAGTAGTGTGGCTTATGGATTGAAGCTACCAGACGATTGTCAAATCCACAACACATTTCATGTATCAAGTCTCAAAAATGTATTGGGTCAAAATCAAACAGCTCAAACAGAGATGCCTGAGATTGGCGAAGAAGGAAGGATCATATTAGAACCTGAAGGCATACTCGCTACTAGAGAAAAAGTACTACGATCCAAGACTATTAAAGAATACCTTATCAAATGGAAGAGACTACGAGAAGAAGATTCATCATGGGAGACATAACGTTTTCGTCAATAACACCCAACTTTGCCTATGCTTTGAGGACAACGCATTTTAAGGGAGAGACAATGTTATGAATAAAATATTCATAATTATATATTAATTAAATAAAATTATTAATTTCATAAATATTAATAATTAATAAATTAGTTAAATAAACTTGCCCATTAATTATGAAACGGTACATATGTCAAAAGACATGTTCTTTAGTCCTTGTGGCCAGTCAACACCTATAAAGGCGAACCGCCCAAGGGATTGTAAATCATCATCTGAGTATTTGAATAATAATATATACTATTTATACACATAAATGTGTCTGCAACTGAAAATTAACAGTGAACAAAGGTTCCTTGTAGCAGGAGATTTGAAGGCCAACCCTTAAATGATGATTTTTGGAGGCTTCTACACCACAAATGGCACTCAAAAGCCTCAACGCATGCCACATGGAGCTCATTTATTGGATGAGGTCATCCTTTTGGGGCCTCACAGCTCACACATGTGGGCTCATATTTGATTTATTATCCAAGTCAGATGGATTGGCTTGTAACCCAATGCATCAATTATGATTTTACTTGTCTTTTTGGCGCTTTTAGGTAAAATTAGACTTGTCTCCTCATATAAATAGAGGAGAGGACCTTTTCATTTGTCATCAATGATCATCATCACTTGTGAATTCGTCCTCTCTACTTAAGAATTTCGACCTCTTGTACCTATTGGAGAAATGTGGTCTATGGAGCATATTTTTTCTTGGAGCTATACTATTGTCTTTGGGGAAGTTGCCTTGGATCAATGATTGGATTATACATGCATATTGTCCTGTAAGTGATTTTTTATTCAAAATTCTTAACTTCATCTTTATGATTGGAATAAATTGGTGATCTAGGTTAAAGATTGTGCCCTAATTTTCTTAAATATCAATTTTATGGAAGCTACGTATTATTCCATGCATTACTTGTTGTATGATATGTGAATGACAATCCCCTTCGTGATATTACATTAGCTCTTCCAAGTGAACTTTGATCCCTCACAAAGGTAATAGATAGGGTTTTCATGCTAGTGCATCAAAATATCCTTACTCTTTTGCAAGTTTTAGCCAACCTAAAGAATTCATAGACTCCGTCAACCATACGACTAGGCACTAGCTATCCATTTGTGGGTGATCAAGTTAATTTTATCCATAAACTTTAACCCTTTCTCTCTCTTACCTAATTTGGCCCTCTTAAGGCAAAGAGGCCATCTAGGGCTTAGTGCGAATTGACTAGGACGAGACAATTTTGGTCTTGGAAAGTCTAAACATCAAGGGTTGTGGTGGTTACCTCAAAATCATCCCCTTTGGTGGGAATTCTGTAATGTCCCCAACTGCATAGGAGAAATAAGATGAGTTCCGCTAGCCTAATAAGTTCTCGTAGGGTAAGGCGTGGGAAAATTTTCAATAAGGGAACATGATTCACCAACGAAAACATTATAACTGCCTAAGGGGTGAAAAGGGGGGCATATACTAGGCTAATGAAAAGTCACTTTCATTTTATAAAATGAAAAAGTTCTTAAATTGACTTTATAAAATTAAAATGGTAAAATGGCAACAAAAGTGACCACTTAATTATAAGAGAAAAGTGAGGAGTCGCTCTTCATTCTAACTCTTGCATTTTGAGAAAGGAACTCTAGGAGAGTTTTGGACAGAAGCTTAGGGTTTGAGAAACCCTATCCGCCATTGTTAGCTTCGATTTGAAACTAAACACACTAGTTGGTTTAGAGAGTGAAATCACTCACATTTCGTCATTGCGCTATCACGAAGTAAAAGATTTGAAAAAGATATTGAGCTAAAGAGGTGTTATCAGTTGATTTTATCTTAAAATTTTGTGTTTTTCATATATAATCTTCTAGATGGAAGTCAAATCCAAATTTGTGGTCGAATTTGCCAAGGAAGAAGAGTCACACTCTGCCGTAAACTAGTGGGTCAATTTCAGGGGTTATGAGGTCGAGTTCTTCACTAAAAGGGTCTGAACACTTCTAAAATTACCTGGGTCGAATTTCTAGCTCAAACATGGATGAGTTCTTCCCTTCTCATAGACCAAGTCATCTTTAAATTTTTGGGACGAATTTATGTTATTGAGGTGTCAAATTTTACCTCTATATTGGGGCCATATTAATTCTTGTGTTGTGGTTGAGTGTACCCTTTAAAGGGATTGAGTTTGGAGTTTCTTGCTTGTTCTATAGGACGAATCTCATTGCTAGAGGTTGCTATCAGTTCTGGGCAGGCCGTGACCAATATCTAGTTGGGCATGTTAGCTGCTTCTTCCACTCTTCTACGTGTAGAGCCACAAAGAAGCAATCTTCAGTAAAGGAACGAGTTGTTGGTCTATTGACTTGTGCTTTGAGCCAAATTGATGAAATGTATTATTTTAGGGGGAACTTGATATATACACATGCATGCAACTGTTTTGCTCTGAAGAAATCTGATATTCAAGCTAATCTATTGGAAAGAACATCTTAATTTTTCTTACTCTTGTATCCATTGTGTATATTCCTGGCAAATCTATTATAAGTTTGTTCATGTTCAGATTTATTATCATTTCCTTTACACCAACATTAAATATATTTATGCGTACATTTTTTAGTACATCGTAAATCAGATGTGGTTGTCGAGGAGTTTTCTCATGGTGTAAAATGTCCATTATGCATATTATGAGTTAAACAAACCAAAACTACACCTTCAGTAATATGACAATAAAGTGTTTAATGAAAATTCTCACTGAAAGCCCATCTAAACAAACTAGTTATTCGTTGAAAATTTAAGATACCTATAGTCTGGTATATTACACATTCATTCCATTTTCCTCCATAACTTCTATTGCCCTAGTTGTTTTCCCTACACTATCAAACCCTATTTTGGTTTTAACTTCAACATGGGGGCTTCTTGAGAGTTTCATGTGCCAAAGCCTTGTTGAAACACATTGTGGGAAACACTTTCTTGGCATTTTGACCTTAGGACATCCCAACGCACAACACATCAATCAAACCCTAGGTCTTATATTGCTCATCTTTGGCATCTATAAGGAGAGCGAATTGCCTCGTCTTCATAGTTCGAGCCTTGTACCTAAATTTTGTCTTTCCCTTAGAAACCTTTAAGTCACCTTATACCTTAAAACCTAAAATATCTATTTGGTGACCTTTATACTAGGACTCCTCCCATGGGTGAAAGTCAATAAAGAGCAGAGGCTAGTAACGATGGTGACAGTGGGCTACTACCTCAATATTGTCACTTGGTCTAGTGATAACCTTGTTGGGTACCCCTCTCCAAGGCCTACTATATTTTGTGGCAACATCTCTAGAGTCATTACCAGGCACCAAAGTGAGTCTATCTCCCCGTAATTTGAAGACGTGGCTTCATTCCTTTGAAGTGGGATAATATCAAATGACAAGATAGATCCATTCTGGTGAATCCGGAATCAACTCATACTAAATCCCCTAGTAGCTCTTATGAGGGTTCTCCCAACAAGAAAAGTTGCTAAGAAGGCTATTGGAGTAGGCGCTTCCCCTATTAACCCTACTACACATGTGCTTAGGAAAAAATTTCCCAACAATCGTCCCCCTACCACAGCCATGAATAGGCATTGGAATCTTGTTGCTTTCAAGCCATTATATTTTAGGAGCCACCCTCAGTCCCTCATCCCTTCCCTCATAAATACCATGAGTGATTGCCACAATTCAATGGCACTGATGTCATCAAGGATGAGAGATATGTTCACAATTTCTATTGGAAAGTGGATCCTAAGCGTATTGATCATGAAGATGTTTTCATGATGTTTTTTGCCCTCTCACTTGATGGAGATGCTAGAGATTGGTACTTTAGCTTTCCCTAAGTAAGTGTCACTGATTGGCATATGTTCCATGAGGCATTCAAGAAGAGGTGGGAAACTGAGCTAGATGGAAGTACTTGCTTTGATAGATTCTTGGTTGTAACAAAAACAGATAAGGATTTCGTGAGGGAATTCATTCAAAGGTTTGATAACCCCCTTAGGGAACTCCCTAATAGATTTAAACACTCTGATGTAATTATCCTTGACAAGTATATCAAGGGTAGTCATGGACATTTGATTTATGCCCTTAAGGATAAGAATCCCAAAACTTAGTTCAGGCTAAGAAGATTTTTGTTGAAGTTGATCAAAATCTAAATGTTGGCCACATTTATATGTTCAACTATCCTAAGGTCAAAGTTGAGTCCAAGCCTAAACTGAGTTCTCAAACTGACCTTGTCATACAAGCCTTTTCCCAAACGTTTGACAAATTCACCACTGACATTATGGAAGGTCAAAAGGCTCTCATGAATAGAATGGCAGTGATTAAAGGGAGAGAGGGTTTAGGTCCAATTTTCCTCATAAGAACCAATCTAACATGGACAAATCCTTCCCTAGGAAGACCACTTATGAAGACCATATTGTGCAATACAATCTTCCAAACACTCTTGCCATCGTATTGTCCCTACTAATCAGTGATCTCATACTTCACAATTACATGCTTGATTCAAGGGCTTCTGACAATGTCATGCCACTGAAAGTTATGCACAAATTAGAAATGAACATCGCTAGGCCATATAAGAATGTGTGTGGTTTTGATTCTAGGTCCATCCCTGTCTATGGTCTTATTAAAGATCTTAAGGTGTCTTTCGCAGCCAACAAAGATATTTTGTATTGATGGATATTGTTGTCATTGATGTGCCTGATGCTTGGGGGATGTTGTTATTCGGGAAGTGGTGTGCTTCAATTGGTGGACAATTGCAAATGGATTTATCAAACCCCACCATTCCCAAGCATGATGGGACCCTATTTGTCCTCTATAGGGAAACCCAGTTGCCTGATCATGTGGAAGACATCAATCTCTTCCCATTCCCTGTGTATGGTAGCACTGAGACCAAAATTTCAAAGGTGGTGAATCAAAATCCTCCTAGTGTACCTTTGTAATCAATAAAGCCTCCTGCTTTTCAATAGGTCTACCACATCAAGAAGCCAAACCCAAGGCCGACCATTCCTAAGAAGCAATGGGTGCAAAAACCAAAGAGAAGTGATCTTGTCTTGGTTGATAAAGACCTCATCCCTGTCAAGATCCATAGGAACATAGGTGCAAGCCACTTCTACATTGCTAAACTCAATGGCGAACTTTTACCTTCTCGGGTTAAAGGGAGTCGCCTCACCTTCTTTGATGGAAATTGACATTCACTTATCACTCATAGTAGTGTAGTTGCATTGCATATTGTGTGAACATTCTAACATCATTTATATCATGTTTCATGTAGATTAGACTACATTTAGAATAGATTTTATTTTTTGTACTAATTTATACTTTCATATAAAACATGAGTGATACCCTACGCCCAATGCACATGCTCCCAAACCAGTTTATTACAATGTGCAGGTTACAGGTCTGTGACCCTAGGGATTGTTGGAGTTCTAATGAACTCCTCGTTCAAGCATAGGGATCATGTGCTCTATGGTGAACTTATGTCCTCCTAGTTGGAGCTAGATGTTACCCACCAAAGTGGGTAACCCTATAGGGAAAAAAATTTCTCCTATCAAACTAGCCAATCATGTAGCCCCTGATAGCCACCACTAGCTAATGATGTGCCATTTTATCTCTGCCACCTACATCAGTCGTATACTTTCTCACCCATCTGGCAAGAGAACATAGATGAAGGTGGGCTTCCGATCAAAAGGTACTTCATTCATTTTGCAATTGTATGCCTATGGTTGTTTGTATGTGTACCTTTAATATGGACTATGGGGTAACTTGGAAGAAGGAGGATTTTCTACCATGATCTTGTTCCCTCACCTTAAATCGCAGGTTAATCTTCGATCCTAATAAAGTGGGACTTCTTCTAATGGCCCAATGGGTATAAGAAGCACGCTACTTGGGAAGTCTTGATTGAGATAGTGTGTTCCATATATCCCTATTCCATACTTACCACTTTCCATCTTACATCACATGCCCATATTCCACCTCCATTCATCGGGATCGACTGACTATTGGTTCTCTAAGATATGTTACAACTTACCAATTGTTGAGAATTCAATAGGGCAATGATTATGTTAAATTCTCTTTTACTTGATAACTTCTTGTGCTTCCTTTTTACTTATTAGCTTTGTTCATTACTATTATATGTGTGAAGCATCAAACAGCTACCAAAACAATAATAACAATGACTCAGTATGTAGGCTGCAAGACAGGGCCAAAACCTCTCCTCTTGAGAGGAAAACCCTTAAATCCCTTCTCTTCTTTGTAGATTCTTCAATTGACGAATTCCATGACCTTACGACTAAGACCAATACCCTCCAAGTCCAAGACCAACCTCTTGAGATGATGTGCCAACTTCGATCTAGTAAAACCCAGTCAAATCTCTTCCAGTAACACTTCCTCGGCCTCCTGCTACAAGATTCTCGGCCTCCTACTGCAGATTTAAAATTTCAGCCTCCCTGCAACTGTTGTTGCCACACGTGGGAACTTCGATCTCCTTCTAGAGCCCTCCTCTGACCTTCGTTTGCCTTTCCTTGACTCCTGGAGCTTAAGAGAGACCCTTGGTGACCATCGCTTGACATCTTTTTCTCCAAGATCGGACTTGTATATGGATACCCTAGGTCTGTGCAGACACCCTAGTCCTCTTTAGCATGTGAGAGAAAGAATTAGCCCAAAAACAAATCTCCTTCATCCATCCTCTTCTTCGTTGTCTTCTTCTTCCTCTTCTTCCCTAGAATGAGTGATGAGTGAGTGTCTCTCAAGGAGGACAAGTTCTCTTCTATATATAGGTTCTTCAAGGTGGACGTGGCTCTTCCTTTTAAGCCAACTTTCCAGCTGCCATGCCGACTTGGTCTTGGAGGGTATTCCGACAAAAATAATTTTCTTTACTAGTTACAATGTGCCCAGTGGGGTCTTCGAATTATGACAATGAATCTTTTGATTTCTTGACCTGGTACAAACCCTAGAAGTACTCAATGGGTGCTTGACCTATAAAATAAAAGAACTTGGGCATGAAACCCATGTCCAAAATAATAATGATAATTTTTCTTTTCATTTTATAATTTACAAGAATCAAAAATACATTTCATACTTATGAAGACTGAACCTAGTTACACATTATTCAACACTCCCTCTTAACTAGGGAGGTATTCATAAGAGGTACATGGACATTCTCAATCTGAAGAGATCTCACAAGGAAGAGTCGGATTGGTAACCCATCTGTCTAGCATCATATCAACCAGCATTGTCACATAGCAAGGCCTTGACTAACAACTCTATCTGTCCACAAGATCAGAGCACAATGCTGGCGGGACTAATGATTTATAGACACCATCAACATTGTCTCTCAAGGTACATACTCCACTCGAGTGTTCATCGAGTATGACCTTATTTGGACTATTCTTGTCTTGGATAGCTAGTCCTCAAAGAATGTCGATCCATGACTACTCTTACCTTGGATGCCCTACCACATCCTCAAAGAGTATCGGATGTCAGATGGTCACCAAATCCTCCTCCATTCTTTCTTCCCAAGTCAAGACAAGAATAATGTGCCTATCTCTCCCTCTTAACTAGGGAGGATATATCAACCAAGCCAAGCTTGTCTCTCAACTATACAAGTGTCTTGTTAGGAAGACATTTCGTCAATATCCCAACTACCTGCTCATCAGTGGAGATATACTATAGTTTCAGCACACCATTTTGTTCTAGCTCTCGAATATAGTGATGCTTGTTGCTTATATGCTTTGTCTTCCCATGAAATATTGGATCCTCAGACGATCGTATACAACTGGTGTTGTCACAATGTATCACTGTAGGGTCCATCAGTCCTTCG
Source organism: Pinus albicaulis (assembly GCA_034641835.2). Classification (NCBI taxonomy): domain Eukaryota; kingdom Viridiplantae; phylum Streptophyta; class Pinopsida; order Pinales; family Pinaceae; genus Pinus; species Pinus albicaulis. The sequence goes on from CM076569.1 coordinate 99,123,576, forward strand.
AATAGGTCGAATAGCAGCTTCCTTAACCAATCTGCTTCTTTGCTCACTTCACAGACCGCAACATACAAAGCCTCAGCACTACTCAAAGCAACTGTCTCTTGCTTCCTGCTCATCCATGAGATCATGGAGGATCCCAAACAGAAACATCCTCCTATAGTGATTCTTCCATCCTACTCACTACCTCCCCAGTCAGAATTTGTATATCCAATCAAGTGGACATCATTCCTCCTATCATATTTCAAGAAGTAGTGGATACTTCCTCGCAAATATCTCAGTATATGTTTTGTTGCTATCCAATGATCATGTTTTCGCTCCACTTGGAATTGCCTGAGAATGTTTACTTTAAAACATATGTTTGGTCGATTATTCACCAACTACATCAGTGAGCCAATCAGTTGTCTATATCAAGGTTACTTGGGAGCGGGACCGGGACCGGGAGCGCTATTTTCAAAAGCTCTCGGTCCGGGAGCGTTTCAGGGAGTTTTTTTTTTAAATATATATATATATATATAGAGAGAGAGATTTTAAAAATTTTATATTTTGATGCATATATATCAACAAAATCATGTAGAATGATGAATTAGACATAAAAAACATAGATTGAACCATATAACATCAATCATCTAGAAGTTATAATCTTCATCGACCACTTCCATAAGTTAGAAACATACAACATGTTGACTCTTGAGTCTCATGATTCATCAATCTTAAAGTTTCAAGCTTTCAAAATTCAATATATAACATTTATCTTCATTGATCACCATAGTTGTACTTGTAAGCTAAGTGTAACCTTTACAACAAAGAATATTTAACATGAAATGAAATGTTATAAAATGAAATGAAATGAAACAACTTTCAACTTTCATGAAGCATCATATTCATAATTCATAACGACGTATAAACTTATAACTGCCAACTTCAAAGTTTCAAACTTCAAACTTAAATTGTCATATATTATTTACAAAAAATATCTTCCATTAAATATGAAAGAGTCAAGTTTCAACACTTATAAAAAGTTAAAAACTACTAGAAAATAGAAAAGACTAGTAAATTGTAAATCTATTTTATCTATTGCTTGGCCTCTTGCCACGAGAAATGTCTAATTTATGAGCACCTCGTGGTCATGGTGGTCTTCGAGCAGTCTCCTCGCGGGAAGTACCAAGACCATAACTAGAAGGCCCATGCCCTCCAAGTGAGGATGTAAGTGGAGGCTGCGTCAGCAAAGGAACAATAGTTGGAACTCGAACACTGGCACTAGCACTGGCACTACTACCGGATGCTGGGTGTGGCGATGGCATGCCTGCTACTGCTTCATCTTCATCTCTCAAAATATCTGCTTCAAATTCTTCGAGATGTATAGTGTCGTCCTCCAAATTATTGTCCTTTGGGTTGTTGTCCCAAACTTTATATGAGAGATCCTCATAAACCTGATCACAATAAATACTCAACAACCTCAAGTTGTAGTGCACATAAACCAAGCTTTTTTCTCGGTTTTCGTTGAGTCTGTTTCTTCTCACATTATGGATGAAGCGGTAGGTGCTCCAACACCTCTCTGCAAAAGAAGTATTTACAACCTGCGAGAGAACTTTTTTTGCCAATTTTGGCAAAAGTCCCATGCCGCCATATGTATCCCACCATGTGAGAGCATCGAATCTGTCTCTATCTTCCATTGCATGAAAAGAACCAAACAAACCAATGCAGCTGAAGTATCTTCCTAATTCAAGATGCGGATTAGCACACTCCTCCCTATCAGAGACCAACTTGTCTAATGCTTTCATATATCCCTCTTGTACATCTAGATCTGTATGAGGTTTGATCCTAACCCCACCCCCAGGTGCAGGTTGGCCCAACCAAGATGGAGAGTAGTATTTTGGCATAAGGATATACGCGAAAGCATGTAGTGGAACATTCAGTTTATTCCACCATGCACACAAACAATTGTCAATCATTGAATACAAGTTTGGATCTTTTTCCTTAACAACATCTTTAATTTGCCCCAACATGCTATCCATCTGCTCATAAACCTCCCCAATTACTGGTTTATCTATATCTGCAAAGCGAATCATGTTATAAATGGGCTTGGTGAAATTCAAAATTTCCCTCATACATGCCCAAAACAAAGGATCTAGAGCGGTCTCCTCCACCTGTTCAAAACCTTGCCTGTCAACTGATATTGTTGCCCTGTCCTTTAATACTTGCCAGTGTGGACTTGATACCATGGTAGCCAATGACTCTCTTACCTTCAAAAGGCGCCTGAAGGTGAGGTAATAGCTAGCAAATCTAGTCTTTGCCATCTTCAACAACTCCAATGTTGAGTGACTGCGGAAAAGACCATGGGTATTGCTATGATTGGTAATAAATCTTATCATTGTTTTCCTCTCTAGTACAAATCACCTAGCCATCTATATTGAGGTTGTTTGTTTTTAATTATATCATGCATCAAAAGGTTCATCGTGTGAACCAAACACCCAGACCAAAATATGTTGGGGTATTTATACCCAATAATTGCTCATGTTGCCTTACAATTAGCAGCATTATCAGTGATGACTTGGATGAAATTGTATGGTCCAATACGTTCAATTGTTTCAAGTAGTGGTTCTGCAATGTTGATGTCGGTCTTGAACTTATCTGAATAATCATATGATGAAAGGAATAGTGCACCACTAACAGACACAGCAAGAACACTTATCAATGGCTTGCCTTTTACATTTGTCCATCCATCAGATACAATGGACACCCCATGCTCATTCCAAGAACTTGTCATTCTACTCAAAGAATTTGTTATTTTTGCATTTTCATGATCAAGGCCCACAGTTCTAGCCTGTCATACCTAGGGCTTTTGTATCCTTTGGGGGCATCATTAATGGCAGAAACCATTTCATGCCAATATGGTGAGCGAAGAACATTGAATGGTACCTGACATGCATAGGGAAACCTGAAAATTTTTGAATCCACATCACTCTTAGACCCTTCGTCAAGGAAATCGGATATGGTTCTACGCTTTAAAGAGATGTTTGGTCCAGGTGTGTCTCCATATCCACTACCATGGGTGGAAGTTGATGGACTTCTTTTTCCATGTTGTGATGGTGCATAAGATTCAATGAAACCCTTAGATCTTTTAGATTTGTATTGGGCTTCCTCCTCCTCCCTTGTGTATTTGGCTCTATCTGTTGCTGACACAGTTACACAAGTTTTGATTTCTATATTTTTATCTCCATCCCATGGCCTTTTCTCACAAAGGTGCCTTCTAGCACGGGTGTATGAACCTGTGTATTATGCATTGCAATGGGGGCATATAAATTTAGTGGTTCCAACCCCTTTCCCTGCTTTAGGCCTAGTAACATATTTCCACAATGGTGTTTGGTTAATTTTAGTTGGCGTCACTGTGGTTTCATTATCTCCACTCTCCCCTTCCTCCTCACGTTGGTACTCCTCTTCAGGATTTTCATCATATCCACTGTAACCCACTTCTTCATCCTCCTGTGTTGGAATAGGCCTCTTTCTCCTACTCTCCAACACCATAATAACAAAAAAAGGAACCAACATTAAGAAAATGCCAAGCCATATAGCCATGATGTTTCAACTTTCAAAATTCAAACTTTCAAGTTTTTAACCTGCAAAACAATGGAGGAATGCCAAATGGGAATAGGAAAAAGGGAAACATAGAAAGAAAAAAATTCAATTTTTCATTTTTCAACAAATTAAAATGCAACATATAAATAAAAAAAATCATTTTTTTCATTTTTCAACAACTTAAAATGCAACATAGCAAAAAAAATTTCATTTTTTCATTTTTCAACAAGTTAATATGCAACGTAGAAAAAAAAATCAAATTTTCATGTTTGAACAAATTAAAAACACAGAAAAAAGAAAATTAAAAAATTAAAAAAAATTAAAAAATCAGATCATTGGTGATTAGACTCTCCTACCTCTTTGTCCTTCGATGATTTCGATCCCAAGCAGAGACCTCCAAGCTCATTGGTAGTCAACCTCTCATTTCCCTTGCTCTCTCTTGTTCTCTCCTCTCCTCTCCTCTCCTCTTTCTCCTCTCTAGCTCTGCTCTTGCTCTCTCTCTTCTCAAAAATGAAAAATAGAATGGGCGAGAGGGCTTTTATTTCTTTCCCTCCCTTCCCCTACCCTCCCTTCCCTCCAAATTTCTGGCATGATTTTCCTCCTCCACATGCGGACAAACAAAGACAAGAACGTTTTTTAGTGTTCGTGAGTGAACGCTCCCCAAGCGCTCCCTCCTTAAAAAAAGCGCTCCCGGAGCGTCTTTTTGCGTCTTTTTTAAGGAGGGAGTGCTCGAGCAGCGTTCGCTCCTAAGCGCTCCCTGAAACGCTCCCGAAAAAGCATGGAGCGTTTTGACAGCACATGGAGCCCGCTCGGGAACGCGCTCCCTATGCGCTCCCAAAACACTCCCGCTTGGAGCGCGTTTTGGGAGCGGGTTCGAGAGGGGGGGGAGGGGCGCTCCCCCGCAACCCTATTCTATATTTGGAAGGATCAATAGGGCTCGATTTGAAACTCCTTAGTCTTTTCAAGTTTGAGATCATCAGAGTGGTCATAGGTTTGTTATCCATCATATCAAACCTCTTTAACATCTTGATCACATACTTCCCTTGACCTAGATAAATTTCATCAGGTCCTTGCTAGATGTAACGACCAATAGTCATATGCGCAGTGGAAATATTTAAAATACTTCGTAGACAAAGACATTCATTGTAGGATAGTAATTGTAATTGCATATTGTATAAAAGAATTGATGTAGGATGATTACAAATGAGAATGAGGGCCCGCTTATATACCCTAGGCAAGTGTCCTTTCACGAATGGTTGTCTCTAAGACATGCCTCTTCATCACTAATTAATCATTAGTTAATTACTTATTATTTATTGTTACATTTATATTTATTATTATTATTATGAATTATGAATTATATTCATAACATAGCCTTCCCCTTCAAAAAGCTTTGTCCTCAAAGCTTACTGATGAAAGACTTAATCTCCTTTTATGTTTTGAATGTCTTCTTGTCTCAGCATTGTCATCTTCGTTGATACAAGTTGATATGATCCTCTAAGTGACAAACAAAATTGTCGCACTGAGAAGGAATCAGACAATCCTAGATTGATCTTCTGTGAAATCAAACTTTGTGATGAATAGTTATCATAGGACTGGATTCTGCAAATTTCAGTTTCCTTGGGAACATAATATTGTCGTTTATTTTCTGAGCGATACTGGTACATAACTTGACTGGAAAGTCTGGTCTTGTGATTCGGATGTCGATACATAGCTCCTTTGGTTTGGCTTTCCTTTATCATGTTAGTGGTTGTTTCCTTATTTTCTTTAGGCGTTGTTGTTGTCGAGTTGGTGACCGAATCATCAATTGGAATGTCCATCGTTTGAATTAAAACTTCTTCATATGTTTTGACTTCTCTAGTTTTCTCTTCTTCCTTACATGTGTATTGACTAGATTAGTATTTATTCCCTTATCTTCAACTTGGATTGAAACGACCGACAACTTCAATATGTCATTTTGAAGTTGTTCTAAAATGTCATTCAATGATTTCTTGTCATTTTTAAGTTTTTTTATTTGCGGAAGTAAGGTTTGGTTATGATTCCTGAAACGTACAAGTGCATCTTTTTCTGAATTGTTGACTTTATTCTTCGTATCTTCATCTTCTTTTAAACTTTTGATTTGTTCTAATAATGTCAAGGCTCTTTAAAAGTAATTTTTCATCTTGTTGTTCTAATAAATGCTTCTTGAGTTCCTTGTTTAATGCTTTAGCTTTATTGACTTGTTCGAGTAGTTTTTCTTGGTAATCTCTGAGGCGCGAAATTTTTGTCCTTGCTGCAGATGACTTCTTCAAGCTCTTTTTGCTTCTGTTGGAACACCTAATCCTACATGGGTAGGTGTGGAATGCGAAAAGTCACAATGGAGCCCAAGTGACCTTGGAATATGAAACCAAGAGTCACACCATTGTACTATAAATGTACATCTTTGTATAATGGAAAATAAGAAAGCCTCACGCTTATCTTTCATTGTGTGTTGTGTCTCTTGTGTGTGTGTGTTCATCTTCTCATACACCATGTGTGTGCTTCAACATGGTGTTTAACATGGTATCAGAGCGGGCGATTGCTGGCCCTGCTCCAAATTGAGTGAGCCATTTGTGTTTATGGCCTGTGCATATCTGCAAAATTCTTGACATTTTTGCAGCACTCAAAGTTTCTGCAGCAGTGTTTTTGCCGCCATTCAGAAGTGTTTTGAAGAGGAGCAGCATTCAAAATCCCAGCATTTAGAAATTTGTTTTGAGGAAAGAGCAGCATTCAGAAATTCGCAGCATTGGTTTTGAAGAAGGCAGCACTGCCCATCTGAAGGTTTTCATTCTAATTTTTCTCTGCAATTTCTGCTTATTAAAATCTACAATTTGAAGAGTTGTTGGATACTATTTAAATTGGATTTCTGAAGAAGTTTATGAGTTTTTTACTGCAAAAGAATTCTGAGTTTTTCTGCTGCTGGAAAATATTCTCTGCTGCGCTATTTGAAAAATTTCTGGGTTTTATTGGCAATCTGCTAGTGCATTTCAATACTTGAAATTCTACTGTTGCCCTCATTTCTACATTTTGTCCAATTCCGCTGTATATCTGGAAAAATTCTGCAAAGTCCATTCTCTGCTATTTTAATTCAAAAAAAATAAAAATAAAAATCTTTCACTACTCTCTGCTCTCAATCCTTATCGCTGCCCTCACTTCACTGCAATACGCCCTCGCCCCTATTAATTCCTGCATTTTACTCTACGCCACCCCCCTCTCTCTTATCGACCGGCCGCTCCACTCTGCATGCACCCTACAAAAAATATATAAAAAAAATAAAAAAAATTACTGAACTAGGCCCACGGCCTGCTCTACTCTGCGCCCTCCCAAACGCTTACATCGCATCCCCTCTCCCCACGGATTTCAACACACACCGTTACTCCTCGACCGCACGCTCAACAGCGCCGCTCCCCTCACATACTCGACCCCCCTCCTTATTCCCATACGCTCCCCATCCTTCATTCTTTAATTTTAAATTTCCGCCCCTCCCTCTCATATAATAATCCCTCTCCCCCCTCATTTTAAATCCATCCCTCCTCTCCCTTTTTAATTAATTTTCTTCCATTTTTAAATTTATTTAATTCCCCTCCTACTTCATTCCAATCTTAATTATTTATTAATAATCCCCTTCCCATTTTTTAAACCCCCATATAATACCCACCCCCCATCCCTTTTTTAATAACCTTTTTCTTAATTAACATTTCCTTTAAATTTCCCTCCCCATTTTTTAATTACTCCCATTTTTAATTATTCCCATTAATTTATTTTTTAATTTATTTTTAATTAAAAAATAAATAAAAATCAGCAGAGAGAGAGAGGAAGGAGAGATATGAACAGCAGAGGAAGAGAAAATGACATATCAGTAAATGGATAGTACACATAGAGAAAATTGCAAATTTGAAATTTTATGATTTGTGGCATAAGGGTGATTTTTTGAAGAATTTCACATTTGAAGACAAGTTTGCCATCATTGAAAACAACTATTTGAAGAAGAAAATTCAGCTGCCATAAAAAGATTCTTGCACAAGTGTTTTCAGCTACACATTTACAAATATTTTGCAGAGATATGTATTGAGCTGACATTGTATTTTGAGTGGAATTTGTAGCTTCTTCATAGTTGCAATCAGTATTTGAGTTGTTGGATTGTTGATTGCCCTCCATCATTTGAGGAGCACACTTTGTACTTTGAGAATTTTTTGAGTCATTTGTATTTGTTGTTGAATCACATTGTAAACGGGTGCATTTTCGGTTGTAGCCGACACCCTTTCATTTTTTGAGCCTAAGTTGTTGAAAATGGCCAAAATCAATGAGGCATTAGAGTTGTTGAATAACCTCATTCATTCAAATGTTGATGACATGATAAAAATGAGCAAAGATGCTCTTTGTAACATTCAAAGTTGTTTGCTATATGCACATGAAAAGATTGAGTTTTTGCAGTTGGAATCTCAACTCCAACAAGATGAACTTCAGCGAAAGAGTCACCATTCTGAACCTATTTCTGTTCAGAAGATTGAGAAAGACTCTCATCAGAAGAAAGAAGATAAAGTTGCAGTTGATCCACATTCAGTTCATTGCACTAGAGCAGATGTACATGCAGATGCAGCAGTTCAACCTGCACTTCCTAAGCCCATCATCAAACCTTGGGAAGAGCTTGTCCACAACAAGCACCGAACTGGTCTTAGATATGACAAGGATGTGACCTTTCATATTCCAGACTACACAAAGCCCATCAAATTTCAGAGTGTCGGATTCCTGTATGACAGTTCACCTGCAGCTGCTCCAGATCCTACTCCACAAGAACAACATCAGATTGGGATCGAGTTGGCCATATGAAAGATCACTGTTTTGATCTTCATCCATGCAAGCACTGTGGTCGGCACACCCATTTTTCAGACAGATGCTTCAGAAACAAGCCTCCTGCAAGAACAAAGATTCATCTTGGATGGATCGCTTCTTGGCAATGGGCATCAGCAGCCAAGAAGATGTTTAAGACACATGTCAGAACATGTTCACGGATATTGAGCAAACTTGCAGTTGAGTTTTCACCATTATCTCACCTTGTCCCTGACAGGGGGGAAAATGGTGGTCATGTACAAGCTTTGACGACAGATCAAACGAGCCTGGGCCACAATCTCTCATTCCATGTTCAGAGTTGTAGCCAGAGACACAGCAGTTCAAGCGAGCCTGAGCCACAATTCGTCATTCTAGATTCAGAGATGTAGCCAGAGACACGGATGCCCATGAGCATGCCTTCGGTTGGTGGACAACCTTAAACCATCATTTTTGGTTGGTGGATAACCTAAAACCATCACAGGTAGTAGACCTCCCTTCTTTTAGGTCGAAGGTCTCCCTTTCATATATGAGGAACACTTCCTCTAGCAGAAGCCTTCAACTTAGCAACCTTCAGCTTCTTGCCAGCTTTGGTTGAGTTCTAGGAAATGCTTCAAGCATTCCAGAGTTGTTGGTAATCCTAAAACCATCACAGGTAGTAGACCTCCCTTCTTTTAGGTTGAAGGTCTCCTTTTTTACGAGGGAAAATTCCTCTAGCAGAAGCTTTCAGCTTCTTGCCAGTTTTGGAAGAGTTCCGGGAACTGCAACAAGTTTTGCGTTCCAGTGTTGGTGGTCATCCTTAAACCACCTCTTTTTTCCAACATTTCAGAGAGTTGATTCAGCCCAAGTGCTACCATGCATACTTTGTAGATTTGTATTACAACTCTTTTCTTGGACTCACACATACCCCTTCGGATTAAGGGGGGATGTTGGAACACCTAATCCTCCATGGGTAGGTGTGGAATGCGAAAGTCACAATGGAGTCCAAGTGACCTTGGAATATGAAACCAAGAGTCACACCATTGTACTATAAATGTACATCTTTGTATAATGGAAAATAAGAAAGCCTCACGCTTATCTTTCATTGTGTGTTGAGTCTCTTGTGTGTGTGTGTTCATCTTCTCATACACCATGTGTGTGCTTCAACATGGTGTTTAACAGCTTCTTTGATATAGTTTTTTTGTTATCTTGAAACATCAAATTTGAGATATCCTTAAAGTCTTCTAATGAAGATGTTATTGATTTTGATTTACTTGTTATGTCACAAAATGTGACCATCTTCCCCTTCTAAGGAAACGTCAAAACTTGTTTCTCTATATCTAACATGAATGTACCCAAATCCTTAAAACAAGATTGACTGAGAATGATGTCAATCTTTCTATCATACATAGTTACAACACGAAATTGAGATATGTACTCATAATGATCTATTGTCACTTGTAAATCACTAATTTCATATTATTTTCGGTCACAAATATTTTTCCTTTCACCATTGCTTGACTCTAGAATTAATAGCTGATTTGCCAAATTAATGTTGATGTAATTTTCCTCGTCGCTTGTGCTGATAACAATATTATTTTATTTTCCTTTGATACTTCCTTTTAATGTAATTAATCTGTGAACTATAATCGAAAGGCCTTCGCAGGAAAATCGTTCTTCCTTCGTCATTTTTGAATTAGGTTCCATTTTTGGTCTTAAACTGAGCTTTAGGGTTTTTAAGGTAACCCCTTCCTAACTTCTCTTTTTTTTTGTGATATAGACCCTTCTTTTTATTACGAAACTTTTTTTTAATCAAATTAATTTTTAGTTAATTATATATAATTTAAATATATATAATACATATATACATATATATTTATAAATGACTTCTAATTCAAATTAATGTTCTGGCCCTCGATCAAGCACCGTGATCGAATCGAAACGTTGCCAGGATTTGAGGTTTGACCGTCGCCTTTGAAAAGAACCGCAGATTGGAATGAGGATTGGTGTGGTGGTAGAGGTTGTGGTCAGGGATAGAAGGTGGAAGGTTGGCAAACTATCGAACAGTGAGGGTGGCAACTTTCTACAATTCAGACAATGGTGGAATATGGAAAGTGGTGGAATATACAATGGCGGATCAGCGACTCGAGTGGAAGGAGGATCAGACGGCTAGCAGAGATAGGCAACGATGTAAAAAAAAAAATCCGTCAGCAAGTCGTGGTGAATCCACCAGTCGACCAGCGACAGAAAATCGCCAAGCAAGTCGTGGTGAATTAGCTCTCCTGCTGCTTCTCGTTTCAAGCTACGACTACGGCTTTGGAGAACGCCACAATAACCCTCTTATATACAGCCCCCCACGTAAACTCATTGATAAATCCCAAAAATCCTAAAATACACAGTGTCGCTTGCGTAAAATAAAACCAGCAGGCTATAAAGATGTTTTGCCTGAAAAGGTGACGACAGGCTGATGGTGTGATGTGGGAGCATCCTACTCCATAAATTCATTTTTGAAGAAACCTAAGGGGAAGGTTTATTTTATGAAGGGAGAGATTCCCAAATGTGTAATTTATTAAAATGATGATTAATTTGTGATTGTTCTCAAATGTGTGAGAACATTTGTGATCCTGGGTGTTACAAGTTTCGTGCATATTTAATGGAGCTGCAATATCTCTTAGGAGTTTGGTGAGGAGATTTCATAGGATCTGAACTGAAATTAGTTCAGAATCCTTTCATTGTAAATATGATATGCCTTGAAGGCATTCGAGGGGGGATTAGATAGGAAGCAGATAGAGTGAGGTTGGTGTGATAGGAAGTGTGCAAATGCCAATTAAGGCCGAAGACTCAGAAGGGCCAAAGGAATGAGATCAGGCCTACGCAGGGTATGTGGAAGCTTTGTATAACTTATTTGTTATGAATATTTTATTAATTATTAGTTAGATATAGTTATGTTAGGTTTTATTAACTGAAAGGGCATGATCAAAGATCATGTCTCTTCACCAAGGGACACCTTGAGGCTATATTTAAAGCCCAGGCGATCCCTCATTGTAATCATCTCATCTTTCATCATTAATAATATATATTTATCAAGTTTACCAGAGTTTTTACACTCCATTGGTATCGGAGCCATCGCTCTTCGGGATCTGTGTGATCACCCAGGAATTACAGAATTCCAGAATTGCAGATTTTTTTAAAACAAGTGCAGAATTACTTTCTGAACTGTTCAGCAGCCATTTCAGAAATTTAAATTCTGCAATTGAAGACGCCAGCAGTGACACAAATCTAATTTTAAGTTCTCAGGTTCATCTTCATCAGGTTAAAAAAAAATTTGACAGAAATTTCAGAAATTTCTTAAACCAAGTACAGAATTCAGATTAGAAGCACAGAAGGCCGAGGAGATAAAAGAAGAATTATTGGTTGGGCTATTTTTCTATTGGATTGGTCTTTCAAGCTCGGATTAAGGACACTTCTGTGATAACTCGACTATAAACCTCAAACAATGATAACCTCAGAACCTCGGACCTGTGATCAAACGTAGAACAGTCACCTGTATTGTTCTTGTGCCTCGGTCTTATGGGAGGATAGCATACCTAGGATTATCAACTTATTTTATAAGTGAGATCTGCAAGTACTGATTTATTCCTATTGTGGAGGACCGACCTTAGGCTCATCGTTGAATACATTTGAACTCCGCGGCACAGTAGAATGATAAACTGTCAACCTTACACCAATCGACAGCAACCCCGGCCAGTCAACCTGACGGTCTGCGAAGTCCCGTCAGCACTCCACCATCGACAGCAACCCCGGCCAGTTTTTAAATTCGTGTCAAAAAAAAAACAGAGAAATCGAAACAGTGTGTCTTTCAGCGGAACGGCACATCTTTAAAAAACGGGTTACGGTAGAGCGATTTAAACATACGGTACAACATACGGATACAACATACGGGTGATACGTCTCGTTTTTTTTTAACGCTGTGATATTATAATCATAAGTATATTAAAGTAGAAGGTCTCGTTTTTAAAGTGGACGGGTTCATTGATAATCATATATATAATAAATACATATATATGTTTATAATTTAATTTTTATATAAACTTTAATTCAAATTAAATTTATATAAAAATTAGTTATAAAAAAAAAAAAAATTATTATTATTGTTATATAATAATTATATAATTTTCAAATAAATAATTATATAAATATAATAATTATATAATTTATTTAAAAACAATAATTATTATTATTATTTAAAAAAAAAAAATTAATTAATTAATTTTAGATAAAAAGGGAAAAGAGAAACTGGCAGAAAGATATTCCCCACCTCATACACGCTTGATGTCTTCGTCAATGTCGATGGCGGAATTCCAGAAGAAATTGGGAGATCTTGAGAAACAAATTAATAATAATTCCGAAGAATTCGAAAGGAGATTAGTCGATCTGGAAGGTACAGTTGCAGGGCATTCCAACGACATCAAAAAAATCCATGATACGACAAATCGAATAGAAAGACAAATGTGGCTAAACCATCATGAGGCCACAGAAAAGCAGAACGAAGCAATGAACAAGCAGAACGAAGCAATGAACAATATGACAGAACTCTTCAACAAGCTAAATGATAAAATAGATAAGTTGAGTCAGACACAATCCCCAATATCTCCTAACATGGAACAAAATCAACAAAACAATACCGCAGATTCAGGGAACTCTGAAGAGCATCAGGAAAAGACTGATTCTCCACATCACCAAGAAGATAGTAATGCAGATTTTCAAAATAAGCAGCTCTGGAATGCATTCGCTAATCAATATCCCCTTCTTGTTCCACCATTAGCATATCAGCGCAAAGCCAAGATCGACCTACCCAAATTTGATGGTAATGAAAAGAATAGCGTTGCATGGCTTAATAAAGCGGAAGAATATTTTGAGATTTATGACATTACTAGTGATGATGAAAAAATTAAACATGCTTCCATGAAAATGGAAGGAGAAGCATACAATTGGTATATGTGGTGGAAAAAGACGACGCTCGCTATCAGTTGGAGGAAATTTAAGGATGCGTTCTTCAAAAGGTTTCAAGGCATAAAAGAAGAAAAGTTATTTTCAACGTTTATCAAATTACGCCAAAAAGGAGATGTGGATGAGTACACGCGAGAATGGGAGACTTTGGCAACACGAGTACCCGGATTGTCAGAATCTCGTCTAATCCAGTCTTACATCTCAGGACTTAAAATCCACATACAAGAAGAGCTCGAACTACATGAAATTACGTCCGTAGAAGTAGCAAGGCAAAAAGCAAAAGCTGCTGAAAAGAAATTTGAAAGATTATCAAAACCAGAAAAAGTATATTCGAGACGACGGTTTCCTCAATCTGAAAATGTAGATGACACAAAATATGACCCCGTCCATCTTCGTGAAGAAGAAAAATCTAGTTTGGAAAAACAAAGAATGCGAGAGGGCAAGTGCAAACGTTGCGGTGAAAACTGGGACCCTAAGCACAGATGTGCTAATGGAAAAGCGAAGAATCTATACAGTTGTGAAGCAACTAACGATGCTAACAGTACTGATTCATGTATAGAAGGATTAGAAGACAACTTAGAGTTCTCTCCAGAAATGGATGGCGAAATTATTCCACAAGTGTCATTATCAGCTATGACAGGCATATTACAACCTCAAACCCTAAGGTTAAGAGGACATATTAAGAAAAACAATGTAATGGTTCTAATAGACACAGGCAGCACGCACAATTTTCTAGATTCAAACATGGCCAAAAGACTCAACCTCTTTGCTTTTCCCATACCTAATATGAAGGTAATGGTGGCCGATGGTAAGAAGATTGAACAAGTAGGAAAATGCCATAAAGTCAAATTGCAGATTAAAGACTTTCATTTAGAATCTCCGTTCTACACCGTTCCATTACGAGGAGTAGATGTGGTCTTAGGAATTCAATGGCTACGAACTCTAGGTACTTATTCTACCAACCATCAGAAGCAGTTTATAAGTTTTAAGTGGAAAGGGCAGAAATACAAGTTGTATGGATTCCAAGCCCCAGAAAATCAAGTCGTATCTTCCTCTCTGAAGACGAAGATGACTCAAATAGGAGCGCCAACATCTACAGTGCAATGTCAGCAATTAGAAATGTTATCTTCAAAAGGGAGCCACGAAGAGTCACCAGAAGTCAAGACAGGATCCGACCCTGTCGATATCAGATATTTTCACTATCCAGATCAACAAAAGATTGAACTCGAGAATATGCTCCACGATCTTTTTAAAATGTGGGAAGCAAGAGCCCGCCGCTCAAGGAACTCAGGCGTTCGTCAACATTGTCCATCATTACATATGCTTTGAAGACAAAGCATCTTTAAGAGAGGGGCAATGTTATGAATATTTTATTAATTATTAGTTAGATATAGTTATGTTAGGTTTTATTAACTGAAAGGGCATGATCAAAGATCATGTCTCTTCACCAAGGGACACCTTGAGGCTATATTTAAAGCCCAGGCGATCCCTCATTGTAATCATCTCATCTTTCATCATTAATAATATATATTTATCAAGTTTACCAGAGTTTTTACACTCCATTATTTATGTTTGTGAGATTTAATGAAAACTCTCTATTTGTGTGTGGGAATTAGACCTCTGCGTATTAGTTTTCACATGTGATGTTAATTCCTGTTATAATCTGTGAGAAAGGTTATATTATGGATGAATAAGGCTTTGTCTATAGGTTTGATAGTAATAAGGAAACCTTTTTAATTGAATTTGTAATTGAAATCCCTGAGCCAAAGACAAGATCAATTAAGATCATTGATCTATTCTATGATCAAATGATCTACATAACGAACCTCTGTGAGTTATGTTTTGGGTTTGAATTTTTGTGGTTGTTAATCCTGTAAAATGTGGTTTCTATTTTATGTTAGTCTCTCGCATCCCGCATTAGAGTCGTGACGGAGAAACAGCTTGCTCAGAGTCCAGGTTGAACACAAGTTGAATTGCATGCTTTTGGCCGGATCGAAATTTGGTTAGATCCTTCTAGGATGTATCAGTTGAACTTGTGGATCGTGTCTCAGAAACTAAGAAATTGAAGAAAATTAGAGAAATTTCGGCGAAGAATTAGAGTGCTAGGTGAAACATAGTATCGACAGGCCTTTGATGGAAAGACGCCACAGTCAGGTCGCAGTGGAAGCATATCAGTCTCAAAGAATAAACAAAAGCGTGAAGGTGGAATGGATGGTCGAGATTAGATCGCAAAAATGAAGCAGGTTTGATGGATAGACGAGATCGTATTGTAGATCTAAAGCGAGAGCGATGGATGGTTAAGATCCTATCGCAGAAATGAAGTGAAAGGTGAACGGTCAAGATCGCATCGCAAAATTACAGTGGAAGATGGACGATCGGAAAGCCATATCGCAATTGGAGCAATGAGGTCGTTAAAGGATTTGGAGACTGCGATAAGGAGCCACGTGTCGCCTGAAGATTTTCTTCGCATATTGCAATCGGGTGAAAGAACCTTGTTATTGCCATTTGTTAAAATGTGCGACATGTGATAAGGTATTCGTTGCGATTTGTGAAATCGCAAAACATGTGCGATGCGCGATGAGGTTAAAGTTTTAAATTTGCGATATTGCGATGGGTCAATTTGCGATATTGCGATGGGTCGATTTGCGATGAAGCTTAAATTTGCGATATGGTGATAAGAAAACGCGGAGAAGGCCGGTAAACGTGTATCGGTCACGTGCAAAAGCAGAAAAGGGCGATGAGGTAAGGTATTTGGGTTTTAATCCGAAATGCCACATATTTGGTTTCGATAATTGAAAATGGATTCAAAAAGATCCATAAGAGATCTAATGAAAGTATGCGGGGTGTGTTTAAAAGTTAAAACACACTTTATGTTAGAATAAATCTTGGGATCTGGGCACACTAAGTTTTGGGTCTGCACATTGAGTATTTGCGGCCATACAGTTGCATCATGGTTCGTTGTTTGCAATGGCCTATGCAGGTGTCCGGCTGCCCGTCAGTCTTACTACTGTTGTGCTTCAGGTAACTTTTATTTTATTTTATTTTTTTATAATTTTTTTTCAATATAGTTTTTAATAAAAAAAAATTAACCTCTTTTTTTCTAATATATTTCCTCCCTTTTATTTTCTTTTTCTTTTTTTTTTAAATCAAAATTTTTATTATGGCCAAAGGCTTGCCGGTGAATCCAGTGGAATGGAGAATCTCCAAGACTGGTGTAGTGAAAATCTTAAATCACAACAACAACAAGGTTGACGATAGGTCGATGGCCAAAGGTCAGATCAGACGTAGCTCTAAAACCAATGTAAAAACCAATAGTCGTATACGCAGCGGAAATATTTAAAATACTTCATAGACAAAGACATACATTGTAGGATAGTAATTGTAATTGTATATTGTATAAACTAATTGATGTAGGATGATTACAAATGAAAATGAGAGCCCGCTTACATACCCTAGACAGGTGCCCTTTCACGAATGGCTATGTCTCTAAGACATGCCTCTTCATCACTAACTAACTAATCATTAGTCATTCATAACACCAGACTTCTAGTCCCAAATAGTAATGCATCAACCCTAGATCCTTCATGTGAAATTTTGTTGCCATTTGTTTCTTACATTCTTCAATTCGACCTTCTACACTTGTTAAGAGAAGATCATCTACATACAGAAAAATTATTACAGTTCTCCATCTACAACATTGATATACAAGTTTGGATCAGCAAAACTTTTTGTGAAGCTTATTCTTTGTAGGTATGTATCCATTCTAGCATACCATGCCCTTGGTGCTTGCTTGAGACCATATAATGCTTTCTTCAATCTGAAACATATGCCTTCCTGTCTTTAACTTCAAATCCCAAGGGTTGCTCTATATAGACTTCCTCATCAATTGTTCCATTTAGAAACGTCGTCTTGACATCCATTTGATGGATGTTCCATCCCATCGATGTTGCCACAGAGACCAAAGAACGAATCGTTGTATACCTTGTTGTTGGAGCAAATGTCTCTTCATAATCGATGCCTTCTTGTTGAGAGAAACCCCTAGCCGCAAATCTTTCCTTATATTTATTGATACTCCATCTGTCGCATATTTGATCTTGTAGATCCATTTGGAAGTTACCACAGATTTGTCTTCAGGCCTTGGTAGGATCTCCCAAACTCCATTCTTCTTTATAGATTGATACTCTTCATTCATGGCATCCTTCCATTCCTGATGATTGACAGCCTCTTCAAAAGTGGATGGCTCAGCTTCTATTAGGTTTTTCATGTACGCAACATACCAAGAATATCTCTTGGGTTTCTTGCTTTCTCTGCCCCATGATCTTTTTCATCAAGTAGTGTAGATTTCAACCAGCATGGTCTCTTTCTTGTTTTGGGGAGTGTTATCACCCTAGTAATTCTTAGGTCGTGGGATTTTGGTTTATAGTTAAAGAAAACCAGGGGTAACCAAGAACCTCTTTTAGATTTCAGGATCTAGCCTTCCAGAATTCCGGAGAGGGATCTCTCCTTAAGATTTAACTTTATTTTAGATTTGAGTTTTAAACTAGGTATGATTGGGCATTTGGTTTGTTTGAAAAGTTTGGTGGGAATAAGATTACTTGGAGACAAATTTAAAGAGGGATCTACTAGTCCATTGGGCTATGGGGTCAAATGTAGCAAGCAAGACTGAAAGGCAAGGCTAAAAGGATGCTAATATACTCAGGGCAAGGTAGATAACCCTCTGAGATTTGGATAGTTTGATTGGATGGGATGGCTTGCTTTCGGGATTAAGGGTAGTGAAGGATCCTTTAATCCGGAAATAAGAAAGAGGAGGCAGAGGTCAAACGGGACTCGGGAGCAACTAAGAATTCCTAGGTCCGGAAATCAACAGAAAATATTGAAATGATTACTTAGTTAAGACAGGGAGTTTTTTAACACTTATCCTGAAATAATACTCCTAATTAATCATTCAGATTTGAACACATATATGAAATCGAATGGAACTTTAGAAAAGGAAACAATGACATAAAGAAATCACTTTACTTATTAAGTTATCGCAAGAATCCTGAGTTATGAAGTCCAGTCAGCTGTATTCCAGTCTGATATTATGCAATCACCACATTAGCCTCCAAAGCACCAGCAAAAATATCTATAATAATCTCAGCAACTTTTATTCCACACTTAATACTTCAAAAAGAGAAGTATTTAGACAAAAATTATTACAAAATATCTGAGAGACATGTAGGAATATCTCTAGGAAAAATAAAGATTTATTACATAGAAAGAGGGACAGTTGCAAAACAAACTAGCAAGTTGTACTCTTATCAATAAAAAATAAGACTAATCATCTTAACTTGTTGTTGGGTTGTAGCTGCCGGAAATGCTTGTTGGCATTTTGGAAAAAGATATTTTGAAGATAACTTGAAAGACACTCTTTCCATTTCACATCCTTTAACTTGTGCTTTATCACTGATACTCTTTACGTTGTTTCTTTTACTGCTTTACTGTTGTAAAATAAGGAATTATCTGCAGTAAAAAGGTATTTTGACTAATACTCTTTGACTCTGCTACTTACTCTAATACACTTTGGCTGCAAATTTCTATATCAAATCAGTAAATTCCTGCCATTGTTCTGCACTAGGAATTTTCATATTTTTCAATTTCCTGTAACTTTCATCTGCCTCTGTATACTTAGCAAAATTGGGCTTAACAATGAAAATATGTTTGATCTCATTTTGTAGAAAGAACAAGTTCTCAAAATATTCCAAAATGACTTCACCAGTTGGAGACCCTTGTGGTAAAGGTTTGCTGACCTGCTCTTTGGCATAAGCCCTGATTTTGTTGTCATAATCCTTCTGTGCCATTAACTTTTCATTCAAAGCATCAATGTCTGGAAGGCCTGCTTGTGTCAGTACTGTGTATTTGGCCCAAAATCTTGTGATTGCCAAGTTCATGTCTTTACATTTGTCTTCCAAATTATTCATCATATTTCTCTTATTCAGGACTTTCTTGATTTGTAGTATACTTTCAGTTTTATCCTAAATTTTTAGCTCTTCAAGCTCCTCTCTGTGTTTGCTATTTAGAAATGTAATAAGCTTTAAAGCTTGAGCAGGTTTGTCAGACAGTTCTTCTTTTGTCTTTTGAATTTCTATTTGTGCTACTTTGAATAACTCTTTTTGTTCATAAATAATTTGGATTGAAGGCCATTGTAAATGTATGCCTTGAATAATGTTGTTCCAAAGATAATTCTTGATATAAGATACCTGTTCAGTGAGATTAACCTGTTGTTGTAGAATCTTTACCTATTCCTGCAATCTGTTGGCTCTCTGCTCATGTCCTTTGGATGTAATTAATGCATCTCTGTTTGATGTTTCAAGATTTCGGATAGTACCTTTCAAATTGATTATCTCTTTATCTTTTAAGGACATGTCTTCCATAGCCTTGACTATGGCAACTGTTTCACCTGTTTGATTTACCTGTGATGTAGATGATGAAGTGGCAGAGATATCTTTAGAAGTAATTGACACTGCAGTTGCCAATACTCCTTTCGGTGCCAAATGTTCTGCCAATGTAGAGGGAACAACTGTACTTACAGTTGGAATAACTGTGGGAATGGAGACTTCATGGGCTTTCTTCAATGTTTCATTTTCTTGCATTAGAGATTCTATTGGATTTTCCATCTCTTTAATCTGAGTTGTCATCTTCAAAACTAACTGCATAGTTTCATCCTTTTCTGTCTTTTCTTGAAGAATTTATTTTGCCTATGGGTGCTCACTCTACGGCAATTTGAGTTGCTTTCTCAAGGCAGCAATATCTTCATTCTTTTTCCTTATGAGAGTTTTAGCAACTTCAGTATTGGAGGGATCCACTCCAATTTCTATCACCAAGTCTTCTAAGGATTTGATCCTCAAGTCCTTAGCATGTAAAGATGCTTTATCTAATTTCATTTGGGTTTGTAAATTAGATACTGTTTTTTGGAGCATGGTAGCATTCATAGTTTTGTTGACTACCTTTGAATACAACATCTCTGAAGCACTTCTGTGGAACTCTATTTGGTCTAGTTCATGTATAGTATCAACATTCACTTCAAACTCTGTTTTCCTGTAGTCTGTGGCTGACTTTGGATCTGTTACTACTGGTTGGAGAAAAGACATGATCATTTTATTTGTTGAGTAATCAAAGGTTGTCACAAGTCTGTCTTTATCTCCTGGCATTTCCTTCAGAAGTTTAGAATAAACTTCATTCTTAATTTCCTCATTCTTTTCTCTGATCTGCTTGAACCTTTTCTGAATGTCAAAATCAGTTTCTTCTACTGCTTTAGAGGAAGAGGGAGCTTCTGTATTTATCTCTGCTTCAACCATTTCTTTACCTTTTCCCTGTGCTTGTACCTACTCATTTTGAATTTCTCTAAGTGTTTCAGTGACAATTATTGTGGCCTCATCATCTGTTTGTTGATCATTGATGTTTGATTGATCTTCATTGTCACTTATCTCTATGTCCTTTTCAGCAATCATTCTGGCCTTCTTGTTGCAGATTGTGTTAAATTTACTTTCTATTATGGTTTCTGCTAGATAGCCTTCTTCTTTTCTAGGTCTTTTATTAGATACCTCTACTTGTTGGCTAACTGTAATTACCTGTGTGCTGTCTGTCTGTTTTTCCTGCAAGCTATCTGTCTACACCTCCTGAATATCCTCAATCAAAGTGTTTGCAACCCATTCAATTTGATTAGCATATTTTTCAATTTGAGGCTTTGAATCATGGAGGAATGGGGTTAACTTACACTTGACCCTAAGGTTACTTATAACACCCTGAGGGTCATAATTCCAGTAGAAGCTTTCTTGGAATTTGAATTGTGATAATTTGCTGACAATGTCTCTCAAAGCTTCCCTGCTATTGACTATGAATGGGCCCATTTGACTTTTCAGCTTGAATTGTGCTTTTTTTTTGGAGTTGATGAAGTTCACCGCATCTGCATTCAATATCTGTCTTAAATACTCCAAGGCAAAAATCCTGGTGGTTAGAAACTTTGGTAATTTGTATGGAGCCAAAAGTGCACCATACACTCTGAGTTCTGTGTAATTTTCATACAAATACCAGTCTCCAACTTTACAGTTTTCAGACAACTGTAAAATTCTTTTGATTTCTTCATTAACTCTTGGTGGCTCTGCTTTATTCAACAAACTCATGGCAGGTTTTATAAACAAATCATTGAAATCCTTGTAGTTGTATTCACTGTTGTTTTTCCTGAGTAGAGAAGTCCAGAATATCATTGAGAAAGGTTTTCCTTCCACATCCATTTTTTGTAGTGCAATTGGGAAATTATCTACCTGGGAAAATAGGAAGAGATGTAACAGATATGATGTATATTTGAACACTCCTTCATCAGGTAATTTTATTAATTGATAATGCATATTATCAGCAATGAATTTGGCAAAGTTGAAAACTATTTCTGGATTTTGTCTTGGGGACAAGGTGGAGAGGAAACCTAGAATAGAGGCATCTTAAATTCATCATTAGCATAGCCTAATATGAAGGAGAGCATTGAAATGATCTGTCTTGAGCCCTCAGGGAAAGCAAAAGTATCATAAGGTGGATTTACCTTAGGAAGGTTAACATGATTGGGCATGAAGTTTTGAAGGATCAAAAACTTCCTAGGGAAATCCAAGTCTAAATACATCTGAGTTAAATCTTCAATAGACAATGACATTGCTCGTGGATCGTGGCTCAGCTGGAGCATATCATTGATGGCTTCAGCAGTTATGTAAAACAGGACCTCATTATCTTTGTTCACCATGCATCTTTGGTCAGGGATATAGTGCAACTGACACAACCTAATGAAATCTTGGGCTGGATGTGTGATGGGAATCACGTATTTAGGCAGATTGGAGTCCCATACAGGTATATCATTTTCCACTTTCTTCTCAAATTTCTCATGACACCAGCTCTGTACTTCAAGTAAATCAAACTCTAAGGTAGCATCAGCAATTCTATAGTCTAAATCAATCAAGGGACTGCTCTCTTTAGAGGAGATAGGTGGCTGCAATGGTCTAACTACTTCAGTGGAGTCAGCAGTTAGGGCAGGAGTAGGTTTATTGATGATTGAGAGTTTTGGGTTTAGAAGCTTGTTGGAGGCAGGCTTTTGAGGTTTGGGACCTCCAGTCCTTGGAGTGACCTGCTTCTTTGTCATTTTAACTGGAACTGAGCAAGATTAGATTGTTTTCTCAGCTTTTTTTGAAAACAGAAGGTCAATTAAGCTGCTATTGGGAAAAATTCGGAATCTGGGTGAGGGTTTTATGATGAAAACGCAGATTTTGAATATACAGAGGACTAGAAAGGAATTTCAGTGGTCTTTTCGGTAATTCAAAGATATTTTAACCGTGGAAATAGTTTTTTGATGGTCAAAACTCTTAAGGTG
Source organism: Pinus albicaulis (assembly GCA_034641835.2). NCBI lineage: Eukaryota > Viridiplantae > Streptophyta > Pinopsida > Pinales > Pinaceae > Pinus > Pinus albicaulis. Next base: position 99,146,374 of record CM076569.1, read on the forward strand.
GAGGTGACAAATTCTAGGAAAATTTTGACAGGGTTTCCCCTGTTTCTTCAAGGTTTGAGTACTTTCAAAGGAGTATTTTTGGCTTATATATTCAATGGGTTTCAATTTTGTCCTTTGAAATTTGAAATTTTGTAGGTTGGATTACGAGAAATACCTTGAACAGGTATGGTTGCGGTCGAAGAAGGTTCCAGGGTGTACCAGTCTTCGAACTGGTTGTAGCTGTTTAGTAGGAGGCACTGAGAGTCTTCGGAGGCGAAATTAAGAAAGGAAATGGTTTTTAGAATTATGAACTGGTTCGAAAACAGCTCTGAAATGGTGTGTGTGAGTGTTTTCTGAAAAGGCGAAAGCGTAAATGCATGCAAACAATAAAAACTAAGGTTGAAACCTTAAGTTTTATTAATACACATGACATTAATTACAAGTCGAAATTAATGGCGGGAGTGGTTTTTGCATTTGAAAGCGAAACCATTAGTGGTTATCGCATTGCCCTTGGGTGGTAAATGCTTTTTCGCTTTTGCAATGTGATCCAAAAAAAATAAGACACGTAGCGGATGGTGGTTTGGAGAAACAACTTTTCTCACAAAAAAATTTGCCAACTTCGCCCGATCATTTTTATAATGCGATATTGAATACGCGCCGTCGGATTTGATCACCCGGTGCGAACGGTCGAGATTTCTCGGGAAGCTGCGGGGATGTGGAAAGGTGGGACCCGAGTTAAATATTAGCCGTCGATCTAATAGGGATAATCAACGGTTACAAGCTAATGCGATGGAAATGGTGGGGGCGGGGGAATGATTTATCGGGTTTAGTTTAGACCGTAGGATTTAAAGGGATTAGGATGATCGGAGGGTCGGGAACAAATGCAAAGATGCTTCGTTTTTTTTTTTTAATGAAATTTATGTATAAAAGGGGTTTATACATAGAATGGGCGAGTTATTAAAGGTCTATCAAACCAGGGTTTAGACTGTGATAAAATGATATGTATCAGGAAAATGGGATAAGTTTAAAGCTTTAACCATGAGTAAAGCTTATGAGAGGAAAGGCGAATAAACTCTTTTTCTTCGTTGTTTTATATACACAATGTGTAAATAAATTGCGCATTTTCAATATCATTTATATTATATAGTTTTAGATTTATCAAAGGTCTAAAACTATAGGGGAGAGAGAATATTTTATTATGGATAAGCGTCATGTCAAAGGGGTAATTTCGAGATGTTTTTCAACATGTGTTTAATATCTTTGACATAAAAAGTATATAATAAGAGGGTTTGGGAAATATTAAATAAAATGGAGCTATATTAATAGGACTAGGATAATTGATAGAGAGTTAATAAAATATTTTAAGTGTTAATATGAAAAGGGACAATGAATACTCAAAATTCATAAATAAAACCAAGGAAAGTGAAAATTAAAGCAAAGCTTCATTATCATAACTTAATCACTTTTACTTAGGATATCATGTTTTTGAGGGTTTTATGTCTTGTAAAATGGAGGAAGTTAATCAAATGGATATTTATGTAACATTTAAGTAAGAAAAGAGTTCCCACTTATGAAGTTAAATGGTGATGAGTGCATGAAGGGGTAAATGATGAAAATTTATGGGATTAATATAGAAACTTAACATTTTCAACTAATCAGTCATTGAGCCTTGGGTCCAGTCCCAACAGAAGTCAAGGAAATGCCTTGAGCCTCTTTGACTAACAGTCTAGAATATCAAATTTGCTATGGGGAGGGGAAATTAGTTATTTATAGTCTGGTAAAATATATTTACAATGATATCTCCCACTTTCTTCTACCTACCCAGTCATATCTTCTAACATTTTCTTCTTCTATTTTGATCAGGTGCATTTGAGCTAGCAACCTTACAACATTTTATTCTTTTTTAACGCAGTAAACTATCTAATTCTACATTTATTTCATCCAAGAATCCAGATTAAACTATTGAATTCTTTTATTTCTCTACCTAACTATGGAATTGTCATGGTTAAACTGTATGACAATTCATTATTCTCTATCTACAACATTTGAAATTGAAAGATGACAAGTCAAGATTAAATTGTTTAACTCATCACAGATTATGGCATTTATTGACACTCTGCCATAATCAACTGCAAAAAGTAGTGGCACTTAGACTTGCACACTTTCATGTTTTATTTATCTTTCTTTTTTTTTCTTTGGGGTATCTTATCTTTTCTAAGTCCTTTGATTTTTCTTTTAGGACTTTTACCCTTTTTTTTTATTTTTTCTATTTTTTTATTTTTTTTACAAAATATGAGAAAATAACTTGCAAAAAGCAAAGTTTGTACATATTTACAAGACTAACATCAGTCAAGTCAAAATTATGAATCCTATATTTATAGGTCACTAACAAGGAGTACCACAGGTTGAATGGGTTCAATGGGACCCTCATCTTCACCATGAGTTTCGTCTTCTTCCGTGCTAACTTCTTCTTCAAATACTCGAAGCTTTTCGTCATTTGAGTCCATGGGAAGTTCCTTAGATTTCTTGAAACTTGAAAGCAATACTCTCACCAAATAGGACATCTCGATTTACTTTTATATGGTGTCCTTCCTTTGTGTAGATTATATAGGCCTTAGAGGAATTTATGTAACCAACAAATGTTCCCCTTATGCCTAATGGATCCAGCGTCTTTCTTTTGTCTTTTGGTATATGAATATATACGAGACACCCAAAGATACGAAAATGATCCACAGTTGGATTTTTTCCCAATTAATACTTCTCCATGAGTCTTGTCGTCTAGTGACCTGTGGGGACTTCAATTTTGAATATATATTGTTGTCTCCGTAGCTTCTCCCCACAGGAATTTTGGTAGATCTTGATCATGTAACATCGCCTTTACAGTTTATTCAATGGCTGGGTTCTTTTGTTCGGAAAATCCATTTTGCTTGAGTTTATATGGGACTATCAACTCCCTCTTAATCCCAGATTCCTTACAGATCACTATAATCTCTTTGGATGTATATTCTCCTCCATTAGCGGATCATAGTATCTTGATTCTTCTTTCTGTAAGGTTCTACACTTCAACTTTGAATTCTTGAAATTATGTAAATACTTCGTCCTTGGTTTTCATTAAGTAAACCCCGGTCTTTCTTGAATGGTCATCTATAAATGTGACATAATATAGATGACCTCCAAGTGATTTAGGAGTCATAGGGCCACATATATCAGACTAAATGAATTCCAAGATTTCTTTTGACAGCGAAGAACTGCTTCCAAATGGTCTATTGGTATTCTTACCCAATGCACATCCCTTACGTACTCCTTCATGATCTTCTTTCAGCTTAGGTGTTCCATCTACTATGGAATTTAGAGATGGGAGGATCTTGAATTGAAGATGACCAAATCTTCTATGCCATAGTTCACATGGGCTAATTTCAATGTGAACCAAGGCTTGAGCTAGACGAGATATCAGCCTGTAAAGTCTTCCTTCTCGAATATCAATTACTCTAGCATTATCTATACTTGATTCTTTACTCCATACAACAACCTTTCCATTAATGAAAGCTACTCTATCACCCTTATCCTCTAGACTTGAAATGGAAAGTAAGCTCCTATGCAAACCTGGAACAAATAGGATGTTGAGGTGAATATTGCTTTCGTTCTCCTCCCCCTTCCTCCCCCTCCCCCACCCTTTCAAAATGCTCCCTGAGCATGCTCCAAGCGAGAGGGAATCGAGAGCGACCCAGGTGAGCGCTCCTGCAAAAAAAAAAAAATCACTCCCTGGTTTTTTCACAAAATTTGTCACAAAGATGTTCCAAATGCAAAAAAAAAAAAAATCAAAGAAAAAAGAGTTTTTGAGTAGGGAAGCCTAATATTCAAGCTTATGTCTCAAGTATTGATATGCAATTCATGGTAATATTAAATTCTTAAAGTAAAAGGATGAAAATGAAAATTCATCCCTTTACTTAAATCGTTAACATTACCATGAAATGGCTAAAAGGATGTTTGGGAGCGGTTCTAACCTCATTGGATTTCATATGGAGAAAGTACAATCTTAGACCTCGCTCAAAATCCAGTAGACTTATCAATTTTCCAAGATTTCAGGATTTGGGGAATTGCAATGTTCCCATTGGATTTTGTCATGTACTAGGGTATGGGACTCGTATTTAATCAAGATCACCAAACCCTCTATGTAACTTGATGTTAGTGACATTGGTTGTCGAACTCCTCTATAATGACCCTACTAAAAATGTACCCATCACTCAAACAAAATCTTTACTTGACAAGCTACATTTTTTCTATCTTATGTTAATTGCTTAGAGGGTGATATTAATGACAAAGATCCCAAGATAGACAACCATTTTGATGATATGTAGCTATTTGTCTGTAATATTCCCAATTAGCCATGAGCTAGTTGGAATATTAATTTTTGTTTTGTTGTCTTGTTTTATGAATAAGAGAACAATGGAGGTCCATAATTCTCCTTAATAATAAATAAATCAATGCCAATGTAAAAGGAAAACATCTTGGCAACATAATTAAGCACCCTTAGGTGTGAAAAGGGTCTGGAACATCTTGACTGGATCAACTTTGACCAAATCAACAGCGCTGTCATGGAGGAGTGGCAATCAATGAAGGACAGCGCAGTTTTAGATAGAGACACCTTGCATGGAAGTAGGGTCATAAATGAATGGGGCTTAGGGTTTGGAAGCTCATATTTTATAAAAGGAAGAGAATGGCAGTCATATTCATATGTATTGGTATATGATATTTCTGAATATATGGTCTGTTTAGACATATAGCTTTCTTTGGCTGTTTAGGTAAGATTGCAAATGTTGTTTAGCACTGAGTGTTCCTGATCGAGAATCCCACTTCTTTCATTGAGTAGCTCTTGGAAGAGTCTTGTACTTCACTTCCACTATCAGGCATTTGGCCAAAGCTTTATCTTACATCTACAGCACAGATCCTGTTGAGGGTTGAGTTGTTTTGCAAGTTGCAACAGTGGAGACCATCTTGGGGTCACTTTAGTGCTTATTTTCAGTGGAGAAGGGTTCCTTTCCATTGGGAGGGCAGTAAGGAAGGCCCTTGTGCTTATTTTCAGATCTTGGCATCAGGCCATATATTTATTAGCCCCTACAGTGCAGTTTCTTTCCAGATCTGCGTTATTTTGATGGAGGAGTTGCAGGGTGATTTCAGCACACCATTTGGGGAGGAGGTTTTCTAGTTAAGGGATCAGCCTTTCATCTAGGAGATCCATTAGAGGAGGCTGCACTATTTCTTATATCAGATCAGCCACACTTTCCAGATCTATATGTTGCAGTGAATCATTAGCCCTAGGGTTTTAATTCAAAACTTGTACATGGTGTATTTCTAAAAACCCTTGTGGGGTTCTTCATGGGAGGTTGTAAAGTGCCTAGATCTGTATTAGATCAATCTTTTGTGGCATATATCAGCCCATGTTATTTTGTATATTCATTTGTTGTAGCAGTGCCTTTTAAACAGTGCTGTAGCAGTCTTCCAGCTCTTTGATATATAGTAGAAGCACCTCTTTTGAGGGTTTTTTCCAATGGAGGCTTGTTCTATCTTATTGTACATCTTATGGCCCATTACTTATGCATATTTTGCTATTGTTATAATGAATGAAAGGTCTCCATATTGGCCGCTTGCTTTTATATGATGATTAACACTACTATTCCAGCATTTTGCACTATATTCCTGCTTTTCCCATTTGGGAATATTACATTGTTGTAGCATGATTTTTTTGGATGCTAGAGGCCATCTAGAGCCTTTTTGTTGATGTATTTTCGGCTCAAAGATGGATTGCACTCAATGCAATTTTAATTATGTGCACCCTTACATGTTATATAAATGAGAACTTGTAACTTGTGCACTTGGTTGATGAAGATTATAACTTCTAGATGATTGATGTTATATGGTTTAATCCATGTTCTTATGCTTTTTATATCTAATTCATCATTCTACATGCTTTTGTTGACATATATGCATCAAAATATATAAAAATATATATTGTAGAAAAAATCGCTCCCAACTCGGGAGCTTTTGAAAATGTCGCTCCCCACTCCCGCTTCTGCTCTCGCAAACAGCAGTAGAAGAATGACAACCCCATTCATAGTTAGTCCAAATTTGTGGAGGTTGTATATGAGGAGTTTTATACCATAAGCACTATGGTGATCAATACATGAAGTGGAAACTCTTGAGACAAAAACACGCAGAAAATGTTCAAGATTAGACTGATAAGTTTCACTCTTTCATGGCCTATTTGGATGTGCACAGACAAAGCATAAAAATGCCTTGAAGCACATTAGCGATCTTTCACATTACATTCATGTTGAACTAGAGCTTCTCAACCTCACGACAATGATTTTATAGATGATATAGGGCTACAAAAATATTTTTTGTTTTTCCTCTTATGACTAACATGTCAATGAGAATACGGCCGAAGTTTCGAGGGTTTGTGCGCTGGAGTGAACGCGTCGCCGCCTGCGCATAGATCCGGGCCGCGCTCTTGCTAGGGCCTGCGCCCATGGAGGGGCTGGGCTCTCCCCAGGGGCCTCGTCCTCCTCCCCCGCCCTCTGCTGCTGAGGCTTTCGATCGTTTATTGGCAGGGCTTCCTAAGAAGAAGAATGTGGAAGCTGCGAAATTTGTTAAGAAAATTGATGAAATACCTGAGATCTCTCTTCCAGCAGAGACTCCGATTCAGGTTGCTTTATCACTGTCTGAACGAGCTCTCATTGGCCAGTTCACAGGGCTTTGGCCATCTCCCAAAACCACTTAGAGCTGGGTCAACAGAAACTGGGCGCCTCTGATCAAAGAAAGCGTTACTTCTTATTTTTTGGGGAGAGGTTACTTTCTCTTCGAGTTCACTTCTAAAGATGATAAAGATCTGATCTTCCAGAACGGCCCCTACTTCATGGGCCCCCAGGGTTTGTACCTAAATAAGTGGACTCCTGACTTCGATCCTGCTGTAGATGTGCCCAAAGCAGTCTCAGTGTGGGTTAGAATCCCAAATCTCCCAGTTCACTGCTGGAATTGGGATTCTCTGATGCATATTGGAAATGCCCTTGGGAAGTTCATCGATCGAGCAAACAACAAGGACCAGTATGACTGCGCCAGGATTTGCGTGGAAGTAGATCTGGAGGTTGGGCTACCAGAGGCCATCAAAATCAAAGTCGGAAGTTGGACGCATGTGCAGAAACTGGACTATGAGCAGCTGCCCTTCAAATGCCGGAAATGCCATGTCTATGGCCACTTCGCCAGAGGCTGTCCATCCAACAATGAGGATGTGCAAGGGAAGGAGGACGGATGGAATCAAGTCAAGCGCACCAAAACCTCCCATAAGGCTCAAAAGCCGGGAAACCCTAGTGGCAAAGATCCCCAACAGGCCTCTTCTCAGCAGATCCCGTCTAAGTCCGCTCCTGAAAACAAGTTTGAACTACTAAGCTCGCACCAAGAGGACACCCAAGAGGTGGAGGTTCAAAAGACAACATCCCCGGTCAAAGGGACCCCCTCTGTGTCTTCCAAAGACGCAAGTGTTGCAGAAAGCTCAAAAGGAATACCTGTTGGCGTCGAGGAAGAGAACCTGGAGTCGGAAGATTCGGAGGAGGAAGGAGAAATAGGCGACTCTCAGGCCTCTGTTAGGAGATCCACAAGAGGTCGCAAAACAGACCGGGAGAAAAGAGAGCAGGAAACGTACAAGGACAAGTTACAGGGCAGCCAACCAACTCTAGAGAAACTACTAGCAAAAAAGACGAAGATGGTGAGAAGCCAGCCCCCAGGCTCCAAGGGAGCCCAGCAGAACAAAGGTAAATAATGAAAATAATCTCCTGCAATTGTAGGGGTATGGGGAGCAAGATCAAGGAAGAGGCAACAAGAAATTTAATAAGAATAGAAGCCCCGGACATATTCCTTATCCAGGAGACTAAGATGGAGGAAGCAGACTTCCTCCAAACAAGTAAAAGAATCTACAGTAAAAGCAAAGCAAAAGCTGTCTCAGCCCGAGGAGCCTCTGGAGGGTTAGGCACTCTTTGGAATGATAGCAAGTTCTCGTTAATCTCTGAAATTTCAAACACTCACTGGCTGCTCCTAAAAATGCAGCATCTTGTCACTAAAGAATACTTTTGTCTCTTTAATGTATATGTTCCGATCAATGCTGGAGAAAAGAAGGCCTGTTGGGACTCTATAAGAAGCCAGGCAGAATTAGGGAACCTTGACAACATCATTATTGCAGGTGACCTCAATCTCACATTGCATTCCTCTGAAAAGAGAGGAGGCTGCATTGTGCGAGATCCGGCGAGGGAATGGGCAGAGGATCTTCTGCAAGATTGGGATTTGCCGGACATCAAGCCCTCTTTAGGTAAGTTCACTTGGTCAAACAAAAGAGTAGGCCCTGGTCACATAGCAGCAAGACTGGATAGATTTTTTGTACAAAGTTCCTTTCTATTGCTTGGTTTAGATGCTAGTATGCAAATCCTTCCTTGCAGCATATCTGATCATAAGCCTATCAAGCTTCATCTCCGGGCTCACCCCGACCTCGGCCCCATTCCGTTCAGATTTAGCCCCCTCTGGGTCAAGGAATCCAATTTCATGCAGATTGTCAAAGAAAGTTGGTCTCAGCCAGTCAATGGATCACCCTTCTTCGTGTGGGAAGAAAAACTCAGAAGAACAAAAGCTGCCTTAAAATGCTGGGCCAAAACTCTTTCTAACCCAGCAGCTGAAAGGAAAAATCTCCAAAGTCAACTGGAAGCACACCACTTGCTTTCGGAAGAGGCATATGTAACTAGAGAAATCCTCGATAAGGAGATTCAACTCCAACAGCACTTCCACAAAGCCTGCCTGGCAGAAGAAGAGTTTTGGAGGATTAAGTCTCGTTGCCTATGGCTCAAAGCGGGAGACAGAAATTCCTCTTTCTTTCACAAGCAAACTCAAGCCAGAAAATGCTTCAACACCATATCTGAGATAAAGGATGACAATTCCAATCATAAAGATTTTGCAAGCATTAAACGAGCAGCTTTTCTTCACTTCCAGAAGTTGTACAGTGAGGATGTGAATCTGATTCAAAATTCTGATCTTCTGGACTGGGTCCCTCCTTCAATCTCTGCTGAGATGAACCATCTTCTAGAAGCCAAAGTCACCAAGGCTGAGGTCAAGAATGCTCTCTTTGCCATGGATCCCGACAAAGCACCAGGACCGGATGGATTCACCGCCAGATTTCTGCAATCCTGTTGGCACATTGTGGAAAAAGATCTCTACAAAATGGTTCAAAAATCCCAAGACTGTCAGAAATTAGGAGGCAGCACAAACTCTGCGTTCCTTGCCCTCATCCCCAAGGAGAAAGGCGCCAATTCCTTCAACAGATTTCGCCCCATCTCTCTCTGCAACATTGGTTATAAAGTGATCACCAAAGTAATAGCAAACAAGCTGAAATATCTTCTCCCCACAATCATTCTTGAAAATCAAGGGGGCTTTATTCACGGTAGACAACTAGTGGACAATTTCATTTTGGTTCAAGAGGCAATTCTCTCAAGTCAGCAGCGTAAGGAAAGAGGTATGGTTGTCAAACTGGACTTAGCTAATGCCTTCGATCGAGTTAGGCATTGCTTCCTTTTGAATGTTCTGAAAAAATTTGGATTTGGGGAGAACTTTATAAACTGGATTCGGACCTGTATCTCAGAGCCTTGGATTGCTCCCCTTGTTAATGGTAGAGCAGCTGAATTCTTCAAAGCCTCAAGAGGACTAAGACAGGGCTGCCTTCTTTCTCCCCTTCTGTTTGTCCTCCAGGCCTCCGTTATCAGTTTCTATCTAAACAAGAAAATGCAAGAGCAGGAGATCACAGGGCTTTGCATTGCCAGAGGAGTTAAAAGCATCAACCACGCCCTCTTCGCCGATGATACTTTGCTGCTGGGGGCTGCAACACTACATTCAGCCAACAGCTTTAAAGAAGCTATAGATGAATATTGCATGGTGTCGGGAAGTAGCCTCAACAAGGGGAAATGCCATATTTACAGTTGGAATACTCCTCCCAGCTTGCTCAGCTCCATTGCAAGATGTTTTGGCTTTGCAGCCTCTCCAGCTTGGACTTCTTTCAAATACCTTGGGCTTCCTATATTCCTCAAGAGGGCCTACAGTAAGGATTGGCTCCCCCAAGTGGAAAAATTCAAAAATAAGCTCCAGGCTTGGGGGCTCACCTGGCTCAATATTGTGGGCAAGTCTGTCCTCATCAAAGCTGTCCTTTGCAGTCTTCCCCTATTTCAGTTCTCTGTTCTTTTGGCCCCAATTGGCATCCTTCAGAAAATGGAACAGCATATTCGAAACTTCTTTTGGAAGGGGGGCACACATAATGAGAGGAAATTCCCACTGGTTAACTGGGAGACTGTCTCCAAACCGCTGAGGGAGGGGGGGCTAAACTTCAAGAATCTCTCTCTTCAGAACATAGCCATGGGAGCCAAGTTGCTCTGGAGAATCATTGCGCCCAAGCCTTGCTGGGCCCAATTAGCACTCTGGAAGAAATATTTTAAAGGAAAGAGACTCAGATGCCTAGATGGTCCTCTCCCCCAAGGCTCCTCTCCCTTTGCTAGACTCTGCTCCAAAGCTGCCCCCCTGATCAGCGCCAACGCCTAATGGATTCCAGGAAATGGTAAGAAGATAAATATCTGGACAGATCGAATTCTGGATCGCGATCCAATTGGTAACTGCTCCTCTTTGAACACGATTCGTTGTTGGTTGACTGCTGCTGGGAAAACTACGCTGTGGGACATCTCCTCGTGGGATGGGACGCATTGGGCAGGATGGAATTTCTTCGACGTGCCTCCGGAGCTCCTCCAGGATTGCAATTGTCTTCGCTCCATGCTGAATGGTATTGCCCCCACTCATCTGCGCATAAGAGATTCGCGTGGTTGGGGTGTGCTGGCTGCAGGGTACACGGTAGCCCAAGGCTACGCAAAGCTCACCTTGAGGCCTCACGTCCCCCCAGACCCTGCCCCTTGGACTGCGATCTGGCGTCTGCACTCTCTGCCTAAAATCGACATGTTCTGTTGGCTTCTTTGCCACAAGAAAATTCTTACAGATGACAAACTGCAGAAACGAGGTTTCCATGGTCCGTCCATGTGCTCATTGTGCAGAGAAAATGTGGAATGTGCCACACACTTGATCTTGAATTGTAAATTCACTGTGCAGGTTTGGAGCGAGCTGATGGATTACTGGAACCCCAATTTTGTCCTTCCCTCCTCTATTCCTAATCTTTTTTCAAATTGGAAAAACAGTTACCCCGGTCCTCCACCCAAAAACAAAGTGATAAAAAAGGCGTGGTCTGCCCTCCCCAAAATCTGCTGCTGGCAGATCTGGCTTGAGCGAAACAACAGAATCTTTAGAGATACTAAGCATGATGTCAAGGTGGTGGCGGCCAAGATAAAATTCCAATTAAAGGAAAGCTTGGATAATCAAAAAGATGCCTCAAATCTTACTCAATTAGATTCAGTCTGGGGTACCTCCCTAAATCTGCAATTTCTTCAAGCCGCCAGCAACATTTCCCTCATTGAAGATTGGCAAATAAGGGGGAAGAACAATGCTGAGTTTCAAGAATGGATCTCCAAGCAGCAGGTGCACTCTTTCTTCTTTGATGGGGCTTCAAAGGGCAACCCAGGAAGGGCTGGAGCAGGAGGTATAGTAAAAAATGCTGAAGGTGTTTTGATCCACATATTTGCATGGGGTCTGGGGATCAACTCCAGCATTCAAGCAGAGGCACTGACCCTCCTTCAAGGCCTTAAATCGCTCTTGAATCTAGAAATCAAGGAGGTTAATGTTTTTGGGGATTCCCAAGTAATAATCAAAATTATGGCGACAAACTCCTCCCCCCGGGATCTTAGATTGGCAAGGCTGATATCCAGAATCAGAACTTTGGGGAAATTGTTTAAAAAGTTGAGCTACTATCATGTGTTGAGAGAAAACAACAAAGAAGCAGACCTTGAAGCAAATAAAGCTGTCCTCATCTCTGCTGGAGCAATAATTCGAGACGAGGACGAAACATGGGATCCAATTCCATAATCTGCCAGCTTAAATGTTTTACTGCTTTCTATTGAATCAGTTTGTTTGTATTTTTAAGCTAGGGGAAATCACGAAAATCGAGTGCATAATTGTAGTCAAAAAGAGCTGGAAGCTGTCCACAAGTCTCATAGCACTCTTGGCTATAGATACTTCCTGGGCCCTCCTCCCTCTCATTGTAACCCGAAATCTGGCATTTAGACCCAGCAGTTAATATATCTCATAACCGTTTCTGTAAATAAAAAAAAACATGTCAATGAGAATACAATATTAAAAGCCTCGATCAAGATCCTCAGTTTTATAATAGAAATATATCAATCATGAACAATTTCAACTTACAAATAATAAGAAGTGATAATTAAAGTCAAAAAAATGTAACCCTGCAAAATGACTCTTTACAGCATGGACAAATATAGTCAGAATGTTCCGGATTAAATACATACCTAAATTTGACAAGTCATTTTGGCAGTCAAGTTACAACTAATGCAGTTTATAGTTATAAAAAGTTTATCCAAGAATAAGGGATTATGGTACAAGGACCGTATAGGATACAGGAGTCAATGCCTGAGAAGTTTGATCAGGAGGTTTCCTACTGCACCAGAACATGAATGATAAATGAATCATGCCTGTATGCTTGCAAAATGCATCAATAGGAAACAACTTTGAAGCTAGGATTAATCCAGATGCACTGCCCTGATCAATAATTGTAATGGCATCAGAAAAACTATAGGAACCTACCTCAATATAAACATCATCGACAACAAACTTTGGCAAACAACAATGAAAAAAGTAGCCAGATATCTGATTCCAATTTAAAGAGTTATATGCATAAATGCCCATGAACAACAACACTGTAAAAACATTCTGGGTATAAACTTTGGGAATTTATGACATTTACAAGAACATTTCAAAGAAGGTGCCATTAAGGACCTATATAATTTTTTTCACAAATCTACTTAAGTTGGGATGTTAGTAGCAAACCTTGGAAGAAACTCGGTCAAAATAGAGAGATTCGGAGGCCGAGTGACAGCTCCCATAAAAAGAACGATATTTGGGTGACGCAATCTTCGCATGATTCGCACCTAACACCAAAATGGCCAAATCCTGAGTTTCACTTAAAATTTGCAAGATCTAAGCATTAATAGTTTTGGGATGATAGCTCGAATGAGAAATAACAGCAAATAAAAAGGCATGTAAGGAACATAACAGTGAATTTGACAAATAGCATGTCAGTCTCTTACTTCACTGCGGAACTGCTCTAATGCATCTCCTGAAAAATCTTGATCAAGAAACTTCTTAACTGCAACTTCCTGCAGTGCAGATCAAAAATATTTTTAGTCATAAACAAATGTCTAAAACAAAAAGTCATCAGACTCAACAGACAAGTTTCTGTTTAACATGCAATCCAAAATTCAGTTTTACGTGAAACTGGCATACACTATCAAACAATACATTTGGGATGAAGCACTTAAACATCAAAATTACAGAAAAAGAAGCAAGTAAACTCCAAACGGTTCCTTGCAATATTTTCTATTTACTGCGACAGTTACACATACACACATTCATGGGTGCATAAACATATATATAATATTATACTACCCAATCAACCTATGGAGGATCCACATCTAGATCCACTTAGGAGACATTTCCAGATGGTAGCTTTACAGGATCTGCCTGAGATCTGTTTCCAACCTTTTGGATGCGTCAAGCCAGCAGATCTCCAAAAAATATCATTTTTCAAAAAAGAACATAAGAAAACATAAAATCTAAAAATCCAATGAGTAGGGCCCTAAAATCCTAGCCCTTTCCTATAAAATATTTCCTCCCCCAATACCAAAACACGCAAATCCTGGGCTCACACATGAACTGGCTCATCGTGTTGACTGCAAAACATATATCTGGTCGAGTGTTGACCAAATACATCAAGGAACCAATCAGCTGTCTATACAATGTGGGTTCCACCAACTCGGAATCAGAAGCGTGAAGCTTCTTCCAGTTAGTGATCATAGGTGTCGACATGGGTTTGCAACCCTCCATGTGAAATCTGCTAAGAATGTCCACAATATATTTCCCCTATCTCATGAAGAAATGCCCCTCCTCCTGCCACACCTCCAAACCCAAAAAGTATTGCATCAAGCCAATGTCCTTCATCTCGAACTCCGAAGCAAGATCTCTCTTGCAGCCCTCTATGAGTCCCTCTGCACCCGTAATGACCAAGTCATCCACACACAGCACCAGAATGAGAGGCTCCTCACCTATCACAATAAAGTATAGGTTCGGATCTGCATCACTCTTTGTGAAACCCATCTCCTGCAAGTACGTATCAATCCTGGAGTACCAAGCTCACGGAGCTTGCTTCAGGCCATAAAGTGCCTTCTTCAGTCTGCATACATGGGACTCCTTCCCATGCAACTCAAAGCCCTGCGGTTGCTCAATGTACACCTTGTTGAAAAGTGTAACTAGGTCGGTCTTCATATTGACAGTAATTATGTATTTTGTATAAAGAAGACAAAAGATAATAAAATGTATTTTATGAGCAAGTTTTTATTATAGGTTAAATAGACTTTTTCTTGAAGTTTATATAGGTTTTGTCTTCTTGGTAAAAATATAATTTAGTGTTATAGGGATCTAGTGCTCCAAGACGTTGTCATAATCTCAGTGAAAGAATAATCTTATGACAGCCTTCAAAGATCAACTATCCAAGAAGTGGCATGTCGGCCTTCCATCAACATGACTAGTCGGCCTACAAACCATAGAATGGTCGGCCTAAATTCCGTGAATCTGTTCCTGTATATACTATATATACACCCGTTTTGCGTACATTTGTGACAAGCAACTTCGGATAGATCTAGGCTAAAATGCGAAATTCAGAAAGCATCTAATGAAGACGTTCTCTCAGAATGAAGTGCGAATACACTGAAGATAGATTGCGGATGGCTCTGATTTAATATGCAGATAATCGAATGCGGATAAATCAGACACAGGCTTGCGGATATGTTTGGAACGACATGCGGATTTTTTTTGTGGAAGAGCAGATAAGAAATGTGGTATATATATATATATAGAGCGTATCTCTGTAATAAGAAATGTGGTCAATGCATGTAATGAGGTGCGGATCTGTGCAACAGAAAACTGAAGTGCCAGGAAGAAGCGCGAACAATCTGGAGAAGAATTTTCGGAAAAATATCAGTAATAGAAATACGGCTCTTTTCAAATATACAGTGCGGATATTATCTAACATACAGTGCAGACAAAAATATTCAGTGCGGTCATTACATAATAGAGAGTGGAATATACATATGAAGAAATGCGGAGTTTCTAAAGTCAATTGCAGGGTTTTTCAGTGGAAGCATAATTTAACACGTGTAATAAGGTTCAAACTGTCATGAATGCAATACGGATTAAAAAGGTAAATTTCTCTGTGTAACAAATGAGATGGAACATGTAGAAATTTCTTGTTTTTCCCACCCCGATTTTCAGTTTCACCTTATTTCTCCGATTTGTTAAATGCCCTTTCCCATAACCTTACATTCAACAAGCTGGAAAATAAATATTGCTGAAAACACAAATTCTGGAAATTTTTCAGAATGCTGGAAAATGCAGCAATAAAAATCAGCAGATACAAACAGCCATTCAACACATGATAACACAGTGATTTTTGGTCAAGGTGACCCTGGAAAAACCCCCTACAACTCTTGGGGAAAACCAGTCTGAAAGCTTCTCTTTATTTTTCTGAAAAATGCTTTTTACAGTGAGATAGAAATATACACAGCAAAAATTACAGCAACCTCAAAAACTGTACTTATCTCGAAAACCGTGCCAAAACTCCACCTCGGTTTCCGTGCCCACAAAAAACAGAAATTACAGCAAACAGTCCAGCATTAAATGTTGTACGGACAGCATTGAAATTTGTGCTGTACGGCTGTACGGCTGCCTCAAAAAACGTGTTCTACGGCCTGTCAAAACTGTTGTACAGCTACCTCGAAAAACGTGTTGTACGGCTGCCTTAAATTTGTTGTACGGCCTCGATTTCAGCGCTGATTTTTCTGCTGTACGGATTCAGAAAACAGCCCTCTCTCTCCTGCTGTACGGACCTCGATTTTCGTGCCTTCAAACTGCTGTACGGACCTCAAAAACGTGCAGCATTAAATGCTGTCTTTCCTCCCTCGAAATTCGTGCCCTCTTGCCTCAAACTTCGTGCTCTGCTCTTGCTGTACGGATTTGCTAAATATCACTGCTGCTGCCCTCCTCCTTCTCACTGCTCAGAAAAATCTCCAGCTCTCTCCTTCTCCTTCTCTCAATCTGCTCATGAAAGAATGAATGACCTTTTCCTCCTTTAATCTAACCCTAAGTGACTTTTGGGGAATCCCTAAATCCAATGGCTGAAATAGATTGAGATTTAGGGCTGAGATTAAATGCTCATTTAAATCTCACTTTCTATTTTTTAATTCACCCCACTTTAATAAAGACCCACTTAGTCATTTATTTCCAAAGTCACTTTTCCTTTATAATTTTACATTGACTTTATTAAAGTCACTTTAAAATTAGACTTTAGTAACTTTATCACTTAAAATCACTTTTAAATTAGATTTGACTTTATAACTTTATAAAGTCACTTTAGGAGAAAAATTAAATTCTTTTGGACACTTTTCCCTAGGCCAAAGATCAAAGCCTTAGGGAACCACCTGTCCTCCGGTACCCAAATTTCAACACTCCCTCTTACCGAGGAAGGTGTTCCTCACCACACCCATCTTGTCTCTGAAGTAGACATGCTTGCCCCGTGGTAAGGCTTTGGTAAGAATATCTGCAACCTGCTCATCAATGGGAATATACTCAAGCTTCACAGCTCCTTTCTGAACATAGTCTCTGATGAAATGATATTTGATCCCAATATGCTTTGACCTGTCATGAAATACTGGATTCTCCGTGAGTTTAATGCAACTCTGATTATCACAGTAAATCACTGAAGGTCTCAACGGCTGACCAAATAAGCCAAACAACATCTTGCGAAGCCGGATGGCCTCACAACTAGCTAGACTGGCTGCCATATACTCTGCTTCCGCTGAACTCAATGCTACTGACTGCTGCTTTCGGCTGAACCATGACACAACTGCCGAACCCAACCCAAAACAGCACCCTGAAGTGCTCTTCCTATCAGAAGCACAACTTGCCCAATCAGAATCAGTGTAACCTGCCAATCTCACTCCATCCCCCTGCCTGTAGTCCAGACCATAATCCACTGTCCCCTGCAAGTACCGCAAAATGTGTTTTGCAGCCACCCGGTGAACCTTCCTAGGCTCACACATAAACTGACTCATCGTGTTGACTGCAAAACAAATATCTGGTCTAGTGTTGACCAGATACATCAAGGAACCAATCAGCTGTCTGTACAATGTGGGATCCACCAACTCGAAATCCGAAGCATGAAGCTTCTTCCAGTTGGTGATCATCGGTGTCGACATGGGTCTACAATCCTCCATGTGGAATCTGCCAAGGATGTCCACAATATACTTCCCCTGTCCCAGGAAGAAATGCCCCTCCTCCTGCCACACCTCCAAACCCACAAAGTAATGCATCAAGCCGATGTCCTTCATCTCAAACTCCGCCGCAAGATCTCTCTTGCAGTGCTCTATGAGTCTCTCTGCACCTGTAATGACTAAGTCATCCACATACAGCACCAGAATGAGAGGCTCCTCACCTATCACAATATAGTAAGGTTCGGATCTGCCTCACTCTTTGTGAAACCCATCTTCTGCAAGTAAGTATCTATCCTGGAGTACCAAGCTCTGGGAGCTTGCTTCAGGCCATAAAGGGCCTTCTTCAGTCTGCACACATGGGACTCCTTCCCATGCACCTCAAAGCCCTGTGGCTGCTCAATGTACACCTCCTCCTATATGAAGCCATTGAGAAATGCGGTCTTCACATCCATCTGGTGGATCTTCCAACCCATCTCTGCTGCTATCGATATAATGGGGCGGATCGAAGTATATCGAGCCACGGGAGCGAAGGTCTCCTCATAATCAACTCCCTCTACCTGGGAGAACCCTCTAGCCACAAACCTCGCTTTGAATTTCTCAATGCTGCCATCTGCAGCATGCTTTACCTTGTAAAACCATCTGGAAGTAACCACGGATTTGCCCTCAGGCCTCGGCACCACCTCCCAAACATCATTCTTCATGATAGAAGAATACTCCTCCTACATGGCCTCTCTCCAGACCTGCTGGCTAGCTGCCTCCTCATAGCTAGAAGGCTCAGAGTCAAGGATGTTGGTAGCCATTGCCATATAGCTACAAAACCTCTCAGGTGGTCTGCTCTCTCTGACTGGCCTCTTAGGCTCAACAACAGATGTGGCATCTCTCAAGGTGTCCTGAAGCCACTTGGGCTTCCTCTTCCCTGAGCACACTTCTCCCGCTGGAGAATAAAACTCCTCCTCCTCAACATCAAGAGCCTGAACTCCTGACCGTCTGTCTGTTGTCCTCCTGCCTGCACCTGAACCTGTAGATGCTGAGGTACCATGTGAACTGTCCATCAGTGGACTCCCCAGTGAACTGCTCTGTGGACTGCTCTGCATGCTGCCCGTAGCACCACCTCTCTAACTCGGTGAGCCACTCCCCACTGACGGACCTGACATCGTCATAGATGTACCTCTGGATCCTCCACCGGTCACCGCGCTGGATCCACGGCCAGCTCAGCTGCGCTGGCGAGGTGCGGCTGATCCCGGTCCTCCTAACTCCGTGACCTCCTAAAGCCTGTCACTTCCGAACTTCCCCATGCTTTGACAACAACTTTCCTCTGCGCAGGAATGTAAATCCGAAAGGCCTTTGAGGTCTCACTGTAGCCCACAAAGATACCCTTCTCTGCGGTGGGCTCTAGTTTGGTCCTCTTCTCCTTGGGTATGTAGGGGTATGTGATACACCCAAAGATACGAAGATGACCAATATCAGGCTTCTTCCCAGAAAAAGCCTCCTCCGGAGTCATGTGCCCCAAGGCACGATGCAGACTCCTGTTCTGCAAGTAAACAGCTGTGTTGCAGGCCTCTACCCACAAAAACAATGGCAACCCCTGATCATGTAACATGGCTTTGGCAGCCCCTCCGATGGATCTGTTCTTCCTCTCCGCAACCCCGTTCTGCTGGGGGTTGTAAGGAACAGTGAGCTCCCTCCTAATGGCTGCCTCCGCACAATAGTCAACAAACTCTCCAAGGGTGTACTCTCCTCCATTGTCCGACCTCAGGGACTTGATCTTCCGACCTGTCTGTGTCTCCACAAGAGCTCTGAACTCCTGAAACCGCTTGAAGACCTCGCTCTTGGTCTTCAAGAAATAAATCCAGGTCCTCCTGGAGTGATCATCAATGAATAACACATAGTACTCATATCCACTCAAGGAAACATGAGACATTCGACCGCTCACATCGGAATGAATCAAATCAAGTATCCCAGTCGCTCTGCTGTCACTGCTGGGAAAAGGGGATTTGGCAAACTTTCCCATCGCACATCCTCTGCAAGTATCAAAGTGATCAATACTGAACTCTGGCACACCTGTAGTGATCTCCCGCAAAGTCCTCAAGGCTCCATGATGCATGTGCCCCATCCTGCGGTGCCAAATCTCACACTGCTCAGAACTGCTAGCTCTGCTGTCGGTACTACTGCTCAATGCCAAAAGGGACTGAAATACAAACTTGTACACCTTTGCATGGCGTACACCTATCACTCTAGCTGAATCAGCTGGAGTGCCCCTGGGATACATCAACACCTGTCCTCCCCTGAATAGTATCTCATATCCTCTGTCCTCCAAAGCTGAGACGGATATGAGGTTCTTCCTCATTCCTGGCACATAAAGAACATCTGACACCTTCAAGGGAGGTTTGGACTCCCTCTGAAATGTCAATGTTCCCACACCGACTGCTCTAACAACTCTGTCATCACCGAGTACTACCTCTACATCGGTGCCACTCTCTGAAAGCTCTGAGAAGTACTCACGGACTCCTGTCATGTGACGTGAAGCCCCACTGTCCACATACCAGATACCCGAAGATGCTCCGCTAATCGAGGGAAATGCATGCTCCCTCTGAACCTCTATGGCAGATGATCCCGCACTAGAGGACTCACACGCAGTGAACCCAAACTCCCGGTCAAAACGATCTGCAAAGTCCTCAACCTCTGCTGAAGCTGCCATGCTCCGGTTCTTCCCCTTCTTCTTCTTCTTCTCCGGACACACACTGCATAGTGTCCCATCTTCTGACAATTCCAACACTTCACCTTGGAATAGTCCTTCTGTGTGTTATCCTGTTTACCTTTACCTTTGCCTTTGCCCCCACCATTGCTTGTGGAAGCCTGCTTCTTCCCTTTGCCTTTCTTGCGTCCTACCAACAGTGCTACATCCTCATCCTGCTCAACTGGCTTGGCTGCCCCAAGCTGACCTTTCCTGATCTCTGTCTGAATGCAATCATCCCAAAACCTCTCCCATGTGGGAAGAGTCTCACGTGCACAAACCCCATCAGCAAAGTTCATCCATGAACTGGGGAGGCCATTCACTGCAATCCGCACCAACTCAGTGGGTGGAATGGCCTCTCCAATCGCTGCCAACTCATCTCTCACATTAGTAATCTTTGTGAGATATCCAGTTGCACTATCAGTCTTACCCATCTTAATGTTCTTCAGCTTCTCCTTCAGGACCATTTTCCGGTTCTCATTGGTACTCTGGTAGAGGTTGGTCAATGCTGTCCACATCTCATGAGCATTTCTCTTTCCTCTCACATGAGGAATGCAATGGTCTTTAATTCCGTCTAGAATCAGTCTCTTACCCTTGTTGTTCTTTTTATTATATGCTGCCAACTGAGTAGCATCAGTAGGCACATTTACAGGGTTCTGTGCGGTATGCACCATTATGTCCCAGACTTCCGCCTCCTCAAAGATACTCTGCATTCTCTCCTTCCAAACACTGTAATTGGTGTGCCCATCCAACCTATCCTCCACCCTCAGTCCCAAAGACATCCTACTGTCCTAAAACTGAAAAATAGCACTGCTGTAGTAAAGGTAAAAATTATGTTTGTGAAAAAATCAGCTTGCTAGAATTTTCTGAGTGAAAAATCAACAGGCTATATTTTTCTCCTTGTTGTCCCAAACTGCACTTTCAGCACTCAAGCTCCGATACCATGTAGAAATTTCTTGTTTTCCCACCCCGGTTTTCAGTTTCACCTTATTACTCCAAAATAGTTAAATGCCCTTTCCCATATCCATACATTTAACAAGCTGGAAAATAAATTTTGCTAAAAACACAAATTCTGGAAAAAATTACAGAATGCTGAAAATACAGAAATAAAAATCAGCAGATACAAACAGCCATTCAACACATGATAACACAGTGATTTTTGGTCAAGGTGACCCTGGAAAAACCCCCTACAACTCTTGGGGAAAACCGGTCTGAAAGCTTCTCTTTATTTTTCTGAAAAATGCTTTTTACAGTGAGACAGAAATATACACAGCAAAAATTACAGCAACCTCAAAAACTGTACTTATCTCGAAAACTGTGCCAAAACTCCACCTCGGTTTCCATGCCCACAAAAAACAGAAATTACAGCAAACAGTCCAGCATTAAATGCTGTACGGACAGCATTGAAATCTGTGATGTACGGCTGTACGGCTGCCTCAAAAAACGTGTTGTACGGCCTGTCAAAACTGCTGTACAGCTGCCTCGAAAAAACGTGTTGTACGGCTGTCTTAAATCTGCTGTATGGCCTCGATTTCAGCGCTGATTTTTCTGCTGTACGGATTCAGAAAACAGCCCTCTCTCTCCTGTTGTACGGACCTCGATTTTCGTGCCTTCAAACTGCTGTATGGACCTCAAAACGTGCAGCATTAAATGTTGTCTTTCCTCCCTCGAAATTTGTGCCCTCTTGCCTCAAACTTTGTGCTCTGCTCTTGCTGTACAGATTTGCTGAATATCACGGCTGCTGCCCTCCTCTTTCTCACTGCTCAGAAAAATCTCCAGCTCTCTCCTTCTCCTTCTCTCAATCTGCTCATGAAAGAATGAATGACCTTTTCCTCCTTTTCCTCCTTTAACCTAACCCTAAGTGACTTTTGGGGAATCCCTAAATCCAATGGCCGAAATAGATTGAGATCTAGGGCTGAGATTAAATGCTCATTTAAATCTCACTTTCTATTTTTTAATTCACCTCACTTTAATAAAGACCCACTTAGTCATTTATTTCCAAAGTCACTTTTCCTTTCTAATTTTACATTGACTTTATTAAAGTCACTTTAAAATTAGACTTTAGTAACTTTATTACTTAAAGTCACTTTTAAATTAGATTTGACTTTATAAAAATTATAAAGTCACTTTAGGAGAAAAATTAAATTCTTTTGGACACTTTTCCCTAGGCCAAAGATCAAAGCCTTAGGGAACCACCTGTCCTCCGATACCCAAATTTCAACAGAACAGTGATTTGCAATGTGAATATCCTAAGTGGATAATTAAGGGTTTCTACCGGACAAGAAAAGAAAGAAAGGTAAATCTAGGATTTACCTTCCCTCTCACAGTTAATAAAAGAAACGACAGTACAAACTCGTGCAAAAAGATCAGTATGGAAGATCGTCAAAGAAGCAACAAGGTCTTGGAAGCATTCATAAGTTAAGGGTCTAAGTCTGGGTCATGGTACTTGTCATTTGAAGATCTATAAGAAGAATTCTTTTGCAGGTTTTCCTCTCCAAGAAGGAGAGGTTTTGCCCTGGCTCTAGGAGCCTAACTTTTGTGTCTCGTGCATTTTGATAATTGACTTGATGAAAGATTAACTAAACTAAAAGAAGAAGAAGACATAAGTATCACAAGTAAAGTCACAAATAATTATGAAGAAGAGAATTTGTATTAACCTAAAGCCCTCCAAATTCTCAACACACCTCCTCCTGTATGAAACCATTGAGAAATGCGGTCTTCACATCCATCTGGTGGATCTTCCAATCCATCTCTGCTGCTACCGATATAATGGAGCGAATGGAAGTATATCGAGCCACGGGAGCGAAGGTCTCCTCATAATCAACTCCCTCTACCTGGGAGAACACTGTAGCCACAAATCTAGCCTTGAACTTCTCTATGTTGCCATCTGCAGTGTGCTTTATCTTGTAAAGTCATCTAGAAGTAACCACAGATTTCCCTTCAGGCCTCGACACCACCTCCCAAACATCATTCTTCATGATAGAAGGATACTCCTCCTGCATGGCCTCTCTCCAGACCTGCTAGCTAGTTGCCTCCTCATAGCTAGAAGGCTCGGAGTCAACGATGTTGGCAACCATTACCATATAGATAAGAATCGCTCAAGTGGTCTGCTCTCTCTAACCTGTCTCTTCGGCCCAACAACAGATGTGGCCTCTCTCACGGTATCCTGAAGCCACTTGGGCTTCCTCTTCCCTCAGCACACTTCTCCCACCAAAGAAGGAGAATCCTCATCCTCATCAAAAGCCTGAACTCCTAAATGTTTGTCTGTTGTCCTCCTGCCTGAACCTGTACCTGTAGATGCTGAAGTACCGTGTGAACTGTCCATCAATGGACTCCCTAGTGAACTGCTCTGCGGACTGCTTTGCATGTTTCCCGAAGCACCACCCCTCTGACTCTGCGAGCCACTGCTCACTGATGGACCTGACACCGTAATCGATGTACCTCCTAATCCCTGCCCACTGGATCTCTGTGCCTAACTCAGCTGCTCCTGAGGGTCTAGTGAATCCAGATACTCTAACTCCCATGACCTCCTGAAAGCCCTATCCTCCTCGAACTTCACATCCCGCTTGACAACAACTCTCCTCCGTGCAGGAATATAAATCCAAAAGGCTTCGAGATCTCACTATAGCCCACAAAGATACTTCTCTGCAGTGGGCTCTAGCTTGGTCCTCTTCTCCTTGGGTACATAGGAGTATGCAATACACCCAAAGATACGAAAATGACCAACATCAGGCTTCTTCCCAGAAAAAGCCTCCTCCGGAGTCACATGCCCCAAGGCACGATGTGGACTCTTGTTCTGCAAATACACAGCAGTGTTGCAGGCCTCTGCCCGCAAAAACAATGGTAACCCTTGATCATGTAGCATGGCTTTCGCAGCCCCAACGATGGATCTGTTCTTCCTCTCTGCAACCTCTTTCTACTGGGGGTTGTAAGGAACTATGAACTCCCTCTTGAAGCCTGCCTCCACACAATAATCAACAAACTCACCAAGGCTGTACTCCCCTCCATTGTCCGACCTGAGGACTTGATCTTCTGACCTGTCTGAGTCTCCACAAGAGCTCTGAACTCCTGAAACCGCTTGAAGACCTCATTCTTGGTCTTCAAGAAATAAATCCAGGTCTCATCAATGAATAAAACATAGTACTCATATCCACTCAAGGAAACATGAGACATCTGACTGCTCACATTGGTATGAATAAAATCAAGAATCCCAGTCGATCCGCTGTCACTGCTGCGAAAAGGGATTTGGCAAACTTCCCCATAACACATCCTCTGCATGTATCTAGGTGATCAGAACTGAAATTTGGCACACCTGTAGTGATCTCTCGCAAATGTCCTCAAGGACGTATGATACATGTGCCCCATCCTGCAGTGCCAAATCTCGCACAACTCTGAACTCCTAGCTCTACTGCCGGTACTACTGCTCAATGCCACAAGGGGCTGAAATGAAAACTTGTACACCTTGGCATGGCGTACACCAATCACTCTAGCCGAAGAAGCTGGAGTGCCCCTTGGATATATAAGCACCTTTCCTCTCCTGAACAATACCTCATATCCTATGTCCTCCAATGCTGAGACGGATGTAAGGTTCTTCTTCATCCCTGGCACATATAGAACATCCGACACTTTCAAGGGAGGTTTGGGTTCCCTATCAAATGTCAATGTCCCCACACCGACTGCTCTTACATTGTTGTCTTCTCCGAGTACTACCTCTATATCAGTGCCACTCTCTGAAAGCTCTGAGAAGTACTCACTGACTCCTATCATGTGACGGGAAGCCCCACTGTCAACATACCAAATACCTGAAGATGCTTCGCTAGTGGAGGGAAGTGCACACTTCCTCTCAACCTGTGTGGCAGGTGATCCTGCACTAGTGGACTCAAAAGAAATGAACCCAAATTCCAGGTCAAAGCTCTCAGAGAAGTCCTCTATCTCTGCTAATGCTGCCATGGTCTTGTCATTTCCCTTCTTCTTCTTCTCCAAACACACAACTACATAGTGTCTCAACTTCTGACAATTCCAACACTTGACTTTGGAAAAGTATTTTTCCTTGTTCACCTGTTGCTTACCTTTACCTTTGCCTTTGCCCCCACCTGCACTTGTGGAAGCTTGCTTCTTTCCCTTGCCCTTCTTGCCCCTTGCTAACAATGCTACATTGTCATCCTCCTCAACTGGTTTGGCTGCCCCAAGCTGGTTCTTTCTGATTTCATTCTGAATGCAATCATCCCACATCCTCTCCCAAGTGGGAAGGTTTTCCCGTGCAACAATCCCATCCACAAAACTCTCCCATGACTTGGGAAGGCTATTCAATGTAGTCCGCACCAACTCAGTGGGTGGAATGGTCTCTCCAACAGCAGCCAACTCATCTCTCACATTAGTGATCTTTGTGAGGTATGCTATAACGTTATCAGTCTTAGCCATCTTAATGGCCTTCAACTTCTCCCTTAGGACCATTTTTCTGTTTTCATTGGTACTCTGGTAGAGATTGGTCAAGGTTATCCACATCTCATGTGCATATGTCTTTCCTCTCGCATGAGGAATGACATGGTCTTTAACCCCATACAGAATCAGTCTCTTTCCCTTGACATTCTTCTTATTAAAATCTGCCAATTGAATAGGGTCAGCAGGCACTGCTACTGTGTGTTGTGCGGTGTGAACCATGATGCCCCAGACTTCTGCCTCCTCAAAGATGCTCTGGATTCTCTCCCTCCATGCACTATAGCTGCTCTGCCCATCCAACCTATCCTCCACCCTCAAGCCCAAATACATGCTTGATGTCCTAACAAACTGAAAATTTCAATGTTGTGGTAAAGGTTCAGTTTTCTGTGTGAAATATAAGCTTGCTGTAATTTTTCACTTGTTGTCCCAAACTGCACTTTTCAACCACCCAAGCTCTGATACCATGTAGAAATGCCCAACCCCGGTTATCAGTTTCTCCTTGTTACTCCCATGTAGCTAAATGCCCATTCCCATAAACATACATTCAACAAGCTGGAAATAATAAATATTTCTGAAAACACAAATTCTGGAAATTTCAAAGTGCTGGAAAATGCGGAAATAAAACTCAAAAATTATTACAGCCACACATAGAAAATGACACGCTGATTTTTGCTCAATATGACCCTAGAAAAACCCCCTACAACTCTTGGGGAAAACCAGTTCGAGAGCTCTTCTTTATTTCTGATAATTTTGTTTTTACAGTGAAATAGAAATACACAGAAAATTCCAACCAAACAAATACAACTTATCTCGTTTTCCGTGCTTAACCACCGCTTCGAAAATTGTGCAAATAGTAAAACAGGGACAGCAATAAATGTTGTACGGACTCCTTGATTTTCGTGCCTAGAAAACACGCAATAAATGCTGATGTACGGCCTCCTCGATTTGTGTGCAGAACAACAATAAATGTTGTTGTATGGCCTCCTTGATTTGCGTCCAGAGGGACAACAATAAATGTTGTATGATTCTTGCCTCGATTTCTGTGCATAGGGACAACAGTATGTTGTATGGACTACCTCGAAAACTGTGTTGCAAAACCAGCAATAAATGCACCTCAAAATATGTGCCAGAACTGTTGTACAACTGCCTAGAAATGTGTGTTGAAGTTGCTATACGGTTCTGCCTTGAAAATCCTGCCCAAAACTGCCTTGAACTGTGTGCCAACCTTGTTGTACTGATTTGCTAAATGCTGACTCGATATGTGTGCCAAGGTTCTGCTCTCCTTCAACTTCTCTACTCAAAAATCTCCTTGCTCTCTTCTCCTTCTCTCTCAATCTGCTCATGAAAGACCGAATGACCTTTTCTCTTCTTTTCCTCCTTTAACCTAACCCTAAGTGACTTTTGAGGAATCCCTAAATCCAATGGTTGAGATAGCTTTAGATCTAGGGCTGAGATTAAATGTGCATTTAATTCTCACTTTTTATTTTTTAATTCACCCCACTTTAATAAAAACCCACTTAGCCTTTTATTTCCAAAGTCACTTTTCACTTTCTAATTTCACATTGACTTTATTAAGGTCACTTTAAAATTAGACTTAGTAACTTTATCACTTATAAAGTCACTTTTAAATTAGAATTGACTTTACCACTTATAAAGTCACTTTAGGAGAAAAAGTTAAATACATTTGGACACTTTTCCCTAGGCCAAAGATCAAAGCCTTCGGGAACCACTTGTCCTCTGGCACCCAAATTTTAACAACATTTGCATCAGGGGGCGTTAAAAATTCTCAAGAAGACTGTCACAGGAGTTCCAGAACTGAGCACCAAACAAGACGATGTCTGCAAAGGGTGCATATTAGGAAAATATGCCAAGGCAGCGTACCAGAGAAGCAACAAAAGGGCCAAGGGTGTATTGGACTTGATACACGTGGATATCTGTGGACCAATGTCCACTAGAGCTCTTAGTGGTGCCGAGTACTTCGTCACCTTTATTGATGACCAGTCCAGGAAAACCTGGATCTACTTTATGAAGATCAAGGACGACGTCTTCAGTCGATTTAAAGAGTTTAAAGCTCTAGTAGAAAATATGACAAGAAAGTGGATCAAGGTGTTGCGTTCAGACAATGGTGGTGAATACATAGACAAGGAATTCACTGGGTTCTGCGCAAGGGAAGGTATCAGAAGAGAGTGGACAGCTACATACAATCCGGAGGAGAATGGTGTCGCGAAAAGGAAAAACAGGACTATTGTCGAAGCGACAAGGGCAATGTTGTATGATCAAAACATACCCAAATTTATGTGGGTTGAAGCTTGTAATACAGTTGTCTATGTTCAGAACAGGTCCACTCACGCTGCATTGGGAAAGATCACGTCAGAAAGTGTCTTCACTGGCAGCAAATCTGAAGTGAGTCACTTTAGGATCTTCGACAGTACAGCTTACTGCCATGTGCCTAGTGAGAAGAGGAAGAAGTTGGAAATGACTGCGGAAAAGGGGTACCTAGTAGGATATAGTGAGAATGCAAAGGCGTATTGCATCTACATTCCTACGAGCAGGAAAGTCGTAGTGCGGAGGATCTGCTGGTTCAACCTCAACAACCAGCGGCAGAGAATTCAGCTGCCTCTCCAAGGCATGGGGATCCAAGGGACATGTCTCACGAGGACTTGCAAGAGGGAGAGTCGGTAAATCCGCCCACCACCAATGGGAGAATGAGCAGGGAGCTACGACAAATTCTAAAAGATGCAGAAGACTTTTTCGGAGTCCCCCGAAATTTAAAGAGACAGCGTAAGCAGCCTAAGAGGTATCAAGCCTTGGTTGCTCAAGTCGGAGAACCTTCCAGTTTTCAGGAAGCAGCTCAGCACCATGTGTGGGTAGATGCAATGGTGGAAGAGTACAGTTCCATCATGACTAATGATGTCTGGGAAGTGGTCCCCAGACCTCGGGAGAGATCAATTGTAGGATCCAGGGGGATCTACAAGGTCAAGTATGCTGCAGATGGCAGCATCAAGAAATTTAAAGCTAGTTTTGTGACTAAGGGGTATGCTCAGAAGGAAGGGATCGACTATGAATAAACCTTTGCCCCAATAGCCAGATACACCTCTATTAGATCTGTGATATCCTTTGCTGCGCAAATGGGATGGGAGATTCACCAGATGGACTTCAAGACGGCATTCATGAATGGGGTGATAGAGGAAGAGGTGTATATAGAACAACCAGAAGGCTTCGAGACGCATGATCAGAAGACCCATGTGTGCAGGCTAAAGAAAGCCTCCTATGGACTAAAGCAAGCTCCTAGAGCCTGGTATGGTCGAATTAATAGCTACTTGCAGAAAATGAAATTCGTCAAGAGTGACGCAGATCCCAATCTCTACTATCTGAGGGTAGGGAGTGAGCCCCTGATACCAGTTTTATATGTAGCTGATCTATTTTGTTAGGATCATCAAGGCTCATCACAGACTGCAAGAAGAATTTCGCTGTGGAATTTGCCATGAAGGATCTAGGGTTGATGCACTATTTTCTAGGGTTGGAAGTTTGGCAGCAGAAGGGGGAGATCTTTCTTGGTCAAGGAAGATATACTGAAGAGATTTCAAATGGAGGATTGTAGACCCATGACGACTCTAATGATCACCAACTAGAAGAAAATCGACACGTCCGAAGATGATGAGGCTGATCCTACTCTGTATAGGCGGCTCATAGGATCGTTGATGTATCTGGTAAACACAAGGCCAGAAATTTGTTATGCTGTAAATTCCCTCAGTCAGTTCATGGTAGGAACCTAAGAGGGCTCATTGGGCAGCAGCCAAGCATGTTCTCAAGTATGTTCAAGGAACAGTCAAGCTTGGATTGAAGTACACCTGTAGCAGTGATGTCAGGTTGAGTGGGTTCACCAATGCAGATTGGGATGGGAGTCCAGTAGATCGGAAGAGTACCAGTGGGTATTGTTTCAGTCTAGGATCAGGAATGACTTCCTAGTGCATCAGGAAACAGAAATCCGTGGCACTGAGCTCAGCAGAGGCGGAATATATGGCAACTAGCACAGCTTCATGTGTCGCCATATGGCTTCGAAAACTGCTTGTGAACCTACTAAAGGAGAACATGGAAGCGACCAGTATCTTATGCGATAATCAGAGTTGCATCAAGTTCTCTGAAAATCCTGTGTTTCATGATCGATCGAAGCACATTGAAATCAGGTGTCACTTAATAAGGGAATGTGTACAACATGGAGTTGTTCAGTTGTAGTACACTCCAACAGGAGAACAGGTGGCATACATTCACACGAAAGCTCTGGGGAAGACTAAGTTTGTCTACTTCAGAGAGAAGATGGGGATGATCAAGAATCCATTCCAGTAGTAGGAGTGGATAGGATCGAGATTCAGAGGGAGCTACAGTACAAATGCAGCAGTGACAATGGCAGTGTCATGGGCAGTAGCACAGCAAATGAGGGGCAGAGTCCAAAGATCAGCAGCGCAAAGGGTGCTTCAAAAGCAGAGCAGCATGCAGCAGGCATATTGTTGGAACACCTTCCTCGCTAAGAGGGAGTGTTGATTTTTGTAGCATCGGAAAGTGTTCCAAGTCTCAAACTTGTAAGGAGGCTTGGACATCAGTATTCTAAAGAACCCAGAAACCGTTTGTGGAAATTCCACTCGGTTCATGACTTATTAAAATAATTAATTATTTTAATGGTGATCGTAAGTCTAAACTTAGGGAAATTAAATAATTAAAGGGTATTAATAAGTCAAAGTGTGAATCTTCTAGAAAACAAATATCAAGTCAAGTTTTAATCTTAGCCATTGATTAGACTTTTAATATGGGTCGTTGATTCATCAACGAGAGGATTATAAAAGAGGGCTTAACGGTCACTTGGAAAACAAGCCAGGCATACACTCAATACCCGAAGGAGATCAATTCTGAAGTAATATAATTCGATCTCAGTGGGTAAGTTGGAGGGCAGAGAGTTACAGAAGCAAAAGGAGGAGGGAGTCAGCAGTGACTGAGGTCAGGATAGAGGGATGCAGTGGGTCACAGGAGAGAGCATAGGGCTGCAATGCAATGAACCCACACAGAGCCTACGCACTTATGCAGTCCGGCACGAGGACTGCACAAAGAAACACACAAACAGGCATAGAGAGAAGCAGAGGCTGATCAAGGTGTCAGGAATTTGTCGATAGGAGCCAAGAATTTTGTCTCGAGTGTTTCCAGATTCTATCTGCCAGTATATTCCTTGTAAAGAATCATTTGCTGAAGAATTTAATAAAACCCTCATCTGCTACATCGGTTTCACCACATTGGGTTTCTCCGAGGACAATTGTCGAAAAACAACTGTGTACATGTGATTGATTCTTGTGCTTATGTCCTTTACTGTTTACTTCTCTGCATATATAATTGTGAATGTCGCAGTAGTATTTATTTCGAAATTTACGGATAGATTTCTGTAAATAACTTATTGAAATAATAAGTAGGAGGAATAAATCTATCACTACAACTGTAGACTTTTCAGATTTGAAAATTTCACAAAGATGACCATCCTCACCTAGGTTTTAGATCATGGCATACACATCAAGTAGTGTCAAGGCCAATCTTGGGTCATGTTGGGTCCACTGGTACATCATTAAGGATCCTGCATTCTAAGCAAGAGAAGCTCAACATTCTGGCTCCTCCTAGGGATGCTCTGGGATGTATATCAATTGCTCAAGTCAACAAATGGCTCAATACTCCAACAAAAGTGGGAATCACTGCGTCTACTAAATCGTCATGCTCTCTGGAATTAATGTATGGCTTTGGCATCATGTGGAGTTGGGAGCCCTTATGGCCTCTGCTGCTCTAGACCACCTAGCAAAACTAACTCAAACTCAAGTGAAAGCAACCATTCATTAGAGACTAAGATCATAAATGCATCTAAGTGGCCCATACTTAAGTGTTTAGGGAATATTAATACTTCAAACGAGGATCAGCTTGAAAGGGTGGCTAAGTAGCCAACCCTGCCTTTGTAAAGGTGGCTAAGTAGTCAACCCTATTAGGTGCTTGTTAATTTTGGGCAACTAGGTCCAAACTCCATGTTGTACTACTCAGATGATGATGCCAATATTTTTATTGGATTCCTCTTTCGGAGAGGTGCAAGATCGATCTAAAGATCATCTTAATCGAATGAGCAGGACATTTATTTTGAATTTATTCCACTTATGTGCAAGGCCGGCCGGAATTGTAATGTAGGCATGGAGCCCTAACAGATGTGTCACACTCCCTCACAGATCGATATATATTGGACAGACTTGGAGTTCATTTCATCATCCACTCATCACACACTTATCTCTTGTGTTTGATTGGTTCGATCATCATTTGGAGGCTTCTCTTCTCACACGTGGGAAAACACCAGCTAGAGCTTCGGTTCTGATCCGTCTAGGATTTCAGCGCAGCTTTGACGAGCGTTGACCATGTCCATTTGACCTCAAACTCTTCCAAAATTCAGATTTCTATAGTCTGCATTTTTTGGCACAAAAAGCAAGGCTAGACGTTGACCTTTGACCTGCTGCATTGACTTTTTGTTGTTGTTGTTCTGCATTGACTGTTGACTGGACAGCGTTGACTTTGGGTTGAGTTTTGTGGAGCTGTCTTAAGGGTTGTGTGACACTTCTGATTGCCTAACAGTGAGGAGACTATGCTGGTTGAAGCATCCTGTTGACCATCATAACGCACCACAACACATATTTTGCTGATCAAGTTAAGTGTATTTTTGGCTTTTCTTTCGTCGATCTATTGGTATGTTCTATCAGCATTTTACTTTCATGTTTATGTGATTGCTATTTGGTATTGGGTTTAGAGTAAAGTTGCATCAAGCATAGAACATCTTCGAAAATTTACATGGTATCAGAGCTAAGGTGAAGACAAAGCCCAAGTTTGTATTGAAAGCAATCACCGAATAAGTAGCATTTGTCAAGGACACATGGGTACCTCAACTTATAATGGCTTCAAAGCTGATGACAAGTTGACTGGCAAGTCTGACTTTCATGCTTGGAAGATGTCTCTGGATTTGATCTTGGAAGATCAAGATGTCATGGACTATGTGTAGGGTAAAATCCAAGAGCCTCCATCATCTACACCTGCTGCCACCAAGACAGAGTATAAGAAAGGAAAAATCAAAGCTAAGTTGAGTATCCGGGATTCCATCCATAAAAGCTTGGTTGCCTACATCTCTGAGTTGGCCACATCTAAGGAGATGTGTGATAAGTTGGTCAATATGTTCAGGGCTAACAATGCAAATCAAGTTCCTTTTTTTAAGAACCGATTGAAGAATCTCAAGAAAGGCAGGGATGAATCCATTCAATCCAATTTTCTGAAGTTGACTGAAATCAAGAATAATCTTCTTGCCATTGGGGAAACAAAAGCTGATCAAGAAATGGTTCTCACTGCACTTGGAGGTCTCCCCTCTGAATGGCATGCATTCATTACTACCATTCTCAATAATAATGTGATTCCTGATTTTGACGAAGTATTGTCAAGATGCACTCGAGAGGAAACAAGAATAATGGAATATGAAAATGAAGGTAATGCTTCCTTCACCGCTCATGCTAAGAAGAAGAACAATGGTGGTCCGAGGAACCATGGGAGAGTTGGGGTCAAAGGAAAGAAAGGAAGATGTTACACATGTAACAAGATTGGCCACTATTCTAGAGAATGCCCTAATAGACGGGATTCTCCCGGGGATGACGATAACAACAACAACAGGAGGAAAGGCAATCAAAGGAACAACAGGTTCAAAGGAAAGAGGAAGGCTCCCTCTGGTTGCAATGGAAATGGGCAACCTTTCAAAAGGTCAAGAAATTCCAGGTATGAGGAAACTAATGTTGTTGATGATAAGAAAAATGAATTCATTCTTGTATCTGCCCTCTCTGCTGCATCTCCACCCGACACCATGGATGTTTGGTTGATTGATAGTGGTGCTTCAAGGCACCTCACTGGGTTTAAAGAAGTGCTTTCTGATTTGATTGAGAAGGATATTAATCTGAAAATTATCCTTGGAGATAATGCCACCTATCTCATGAAAGGGACAAGTACTATGACCCTCCATCTATCTCAAGGTCAAGTCCTTCGTTGCAAGATGTATTGTATGTACCTGATTTGAAGAAGAACCTTGTGTCTATTTCGGCCATGGAAGACAAAGGTTTCAAGGTGGCATTCGTCGATGGAAAGGTATGCATCCGGAGGAAGAGTCTCAAGGAAGCTCTTACGATTGGGTTTAGAGTTGATACACTCTACCAAGTCGGAGGAAGTCCACTAGGGGCTATGACATGTGACACTATTCGTCAAACCGAACTATGGTACCGGAGATTTGGACACCTTCATTACAAAAC
Organism: Pinus albicaulis; assembly: GCA_034641835.2. Lineage (NCBI taxonomy): Eukaryota > Viridiplantae > Streptophyta > Pinopsida > Pinales > Pinaceae > Pinus > Pinus albicaulis. Next base: position 99,180,387 of record CM076569.1, read on the forward strand.
CCTTCCCGAAGCAAGGAAGGTGGTGACAGAGATGCCCGAATTCAAAAATGATCATGAAGGTGTATGTCAGGGTTGTGCCGAAGGAAAGCATACAAGGGGACCTTTCCCCTCAAGCGTCACAAAGATATCTGATGTCTTGCAATTAATACATTCTAATCTGTCTGGTATGCTGCCCGTGACATCTTTGAGAGGATGTTCTTATTACATGACGTTTATAGATGGCTTCTCTCGCAAGACCTGGATATACTTCTTGAAGAAGAAGGATGAAGCATTCATGTGGTTTCGTACTTTCAAAGCCTTGGTGGAAAACCAAACAGGGAAGAAGATCAAGATTTTGAGGACTGATAATGGCACTGAATATGAGACGAACGAGTTCAATAACTTTTGCAGAGAAGCTGGCATTAAGAGGGAGATCACAACCGTGTATACTCCTGAGCAAAATGGTGTTGTTGAAAGAAAGAACGGGACCATTGTGGAAGCTGCCCATGCCATGCTATGTGACCAAGGTCTTCCGAAGTTTCTATGGGGAGAAGCTGCGAACATTGTTGTGTACATACAAAATCGATGCCCGCATTTCGCTCTGGACTCCAAAACTCCCAAAGAAATCTTCTCTGGTAAGAAACCTAATGTTTCACATTTTAGAGTTTTTGGATGTCCTGTTTATTTTCATGTGCCGAAAGAGAAGAGAAGCAAGCTGGATGCTTCTAGCAAGAAGGGAATCTTTGTGGGCTACAATGAAACTTCGAAGGCTTATAGATTCTATGTGTCTGGTCAAAGAGAAGTGGAGATTTGCCACGATGTTACCTTTGATGAAGATGCTTCCCTCAAGAAAGCGATAAATCTTCCGAGCTCTGAGGAAGATCATGATGTAAGATCTAAGAATCCGGAAGACCTGAAAAATGAGATGATGCCCGATGTTGAAGGACCGATGGACCCCATTGATCCACCTTCTTCAATGAAGAGAAGACCCGCATGGCTCCAAGATACTCTCGAAGATGTCGAGAGACATATGGCCCTAAGGGGGACATTCCGTGAAAGCAAGAAGTCGAATAGATACCAAGGGTATCTAGCAACCATGAGTACAATCGTACAATTTGAGCCTGGATCTTTTGAAGAAGTCGTAAAGCATCAACTCTAGAAGGATGCTATGCACAAGGAGTACGAGTCCATTATGAAGAATGATGTCTGGGATGTGGTTCCAAGACAGGAGGACAAAGCTGTTGTCACCTCGAAATGGCTGTATAAGATTAAGTATGGATCTTATGGTAGTGCTGAAAAGTTCAAGGCAAGATTCGTTGCCCGAGGCTTCTCTCAAAAGGAAGGCGTAGACTATGATGATATATTTGCACCTGTGGCCCGATATATCACCACCCGATCTATTATTTCCCTTGCTGCTACGCAAGGATGGAATCTTCATCAGATGGATGTGAAGACCACTTTTCTGCATGGTTCGATAAAGGAAGAGGTGTATGTGGAGCAACCTCTGGGGTTCGAAGTCCAAGATAGAGACTCTCATGTATGCAGATTGAAGAAAGCCCTCTATGGGTTGAAGCAAGCCCCAGGCTTGGTACGAGAGGATAGATAGCTACTTGATGAAGCTGGGCTTCACTCGAAGTAATGTTGATCCATATCACTGGGTCTAGGCTAGAGTCTTAAATCACCGACACTACCAAAACAAGAATCTCAACCATGAACTACTTTACACAGCGGAATATAAACAACAGTAAATCACAAATGCACAGAATATAGACAACTTTTACTTTTTTAACCCAACTTCGTTATATTGACAACATATAATACAATAGTCTAGGGCTCTCGTAGCAGGGATAATGGCCCTCATACATCCACTAGTACAAGATACAAACAAGATACTCTGACCATCTGGCTGTACTGCAATCTCTCATCCCTCTCGATCGTACCTTGTACCTGCCTGGTCCTTCGACTCCCGATCTGTAGCTTCGACCTTTATCAATGCTCCAAGTCCATCTGGCCACTGAATCTTGGTTGTCTAACCTGCTCTCTAGTTGTCCCTTCGTCCATTAAGGGCACAACACATCGAGACTTCGGTCGAGTTGTTCACAGCTCCACTTGTGAACAAACTCTAAATCTGCTCATTGTTGCTCCTCAGCTACTTAGGGACTTCAGCCCACTATGGTCTTCCTGTGCTGCAACGATGAAGACCAACATAGGGCACGGAGGGCTACCACCTATCACTGCAAGATGTCCATCTCCCACAATGAACACAGGCAAGGAGGATTTTCCCATCATCTGCTATAGAATTCCTTCTCCACACACAAGTCTCGGGCTCCACAATCCTACTCCTGGTTGATCAGACCCTTGAGCTCCAACAAATGCCAGGCTAGCAGTCACCTTTGTCCATCGAGGTGCTGCACTTCGGCTCCAACATGGACATTATCACGCTGTCCTCCAGTAGACCATAAGTGCCCAATCTCGTCCAGACTTGGTCCTCTCTCATGCTACCCTCCAATAGTCCACGAGAGACCAAGTCTACACTGTAGCAACTGCTCCTAGTTAGGGCATCCCCACACCTGGGAGACCCTTACACATGGTTGCCCACACCATCATACACGGGTCCATCTGCAACAAACCTTGTTGTTGTCCTCTTGCCTTCCGATCTAATGTGTCTATTATCACCTTGGTTGCTTGGTAGGCCTCCCAACAATCCACGTGGGCTCCTCCAAAAAACTCCCAAGGCATCCTCAAGCTACCCATCAAACTGATCCATGCAGTAGTCAACACTTAGACCTAAAACGTGACAAACTCTCGCTCCATGTTTACTGCCCAATCACTGTGGAAACTATCACTGATCTAGGGCATCTTACCATGAGATTTGCCCTCTCCTCATTGACTTCCACAAGCTTCCCTATGACGATCCAAATCTGGTCAATACATTTGACCCAATACACCTCCCAAAACGTTGTTGTCCTCTTGTTGCACTTGTTGTCACTACATCACTGGTTAGGGCATCAACCTTCAACCCTCATCACCCTCATCCTCTACGTAGCCAACAATGCAGGCCTTCTAAGGTTGCAGTGCACCAAGGTGAGATTCCTCCACTGCCACGTTATCCAATTCTGGCTTGTATACCCTTAACGCAGCCCTTAGAACAGCCTTTCCTGTTGGTTATGGCATGCAGCCTAGCCCAACAACAAGTTAGGCATGCGGTCCTCCCTCAAATAGCACCCAACTGCCTCCAACAAAACGCTGACAACTACTTAACTTCTCGGCCCAAACAGCCCTTCAATCTGGCCCTAAACCGCACTTAAGACAACATTGTTTAGCCCTAAACACATCTGATGCACCTACAGCAACTCGGCCTTCTCCCATGTTGTTCCTGTAGCAGATGTACCACGTTGTCCTTAAGTCTCCTCGGCCTCCTAATCTGTTGCGGCTTCCTCCACGAAATTTCAGAGATATATTGCCCACACTTGGATGATTAAATGACTCCAATTCACCCTCCTTTTATAGATAAAAGAGGGGCTCCTTCCTAGGACCTCACACAAAGGTTGCCAGCCTCTCACAAGCCTAAAACACCTTAGGCCGACCTAGACATGCAAGTGCAAACCCATTAGTAACCTTCAAAAATTCATAACTCCTCAACAACAACTCAGAATTGGATGATTTTCGATGTATCGGATTCGTCTCGACGAGCACTATCATCCTCATCCATCATGTGTTGAAAACTCATCATGGTTTTGGCCCAAACATCGATGGGTGCAAAACCCCACAAGCTTGGATCTCAAGCCCGCAAGCCCATTTGTGACGCTTTGACCTCCAACCCTCGATCAGCAAGGCTTGGAGTACCTCCCAAGCTACACAAAAAAATCAACACTAACTTATGTCCTAGCCATCTTTTACATTTTGACTTTTCTTTTTTCTCATTGTGGCAATATTATGCTTTTCTATTCTTTTAGCTACATTAACCTCCAAGGCAATGTTTTCCAGTCCTACTCAAGGATGTGGATAAGAGCGCAACAAATCCCAATGAACTATTGATAGTTAACCTAAAGAATGGATATGATATCAAGGTATAATAATGTGATATGGAAAATGCCAAGTATGGAAAAAGGAGAATGAACACGCTATTTCAATCCAGGTCTTCCAAGTAGTGCCCCTCCTATAATCCTAAGGACTTGGGGGAGGTCCCATTAGACTAGGGTAAAATATTATACCCCTGGTAAGGTGAGAGAAAAAGTTTACAGTCTAGATTGGCCAATCATCCAGAGAAGCCCTTTATCTATACCAAATGCACAAAACATTAAGTAAACGCACTCGATTGGAAAATGATCATAGTACCCATTGAGTGGTAGCCCACCTTCATCCAAGAGGAATGTCGAATAGTGAGAGGTGTAATAACTAGTGCAGAGGGTGGAGGAACTGGCATATTATCATCAACAAGCAAATATGTAGGGTTGTAGGCTGGCTGGCTATTCAAAATAGTAGAAAAAATTTTAACCTATGAAGTTACATGTTTTTGTGGGTAACAAGGCACACATACCACCAAACTCAAAGGACAATTCATGGAATTTAGCTAGCAAGCACAATCTTATAAATTACATGGGGTTGAAAGTTTCCATCACAATAAATGTGATTTACAATTAATAAAAGAGGGGCAATAAATGCAAACAAGTATACAAGCATACAACCGCAAATATAGCCATTGGAGAGTAAACGACAAGGAAGATTAACTGGTATATTAAAATGCATAATAATTAGTTATGTAGCAAAGATGCATGTCCTATATAACGTTGCAATTAAAGCATGTAATATATTGGGTTCAATATCCCTCTCCCGGGAATCCATTTACTCTCCAATGAAGATTAACTAGTATATTAAAATGCATAATAATTAGCTACATAGCAAAGATGCATGTCCTATATAACGTTGCAATTAAAGCATGTAATATATTAGGTTGAATATGCCTCTCCCAGGAATCCACACTTGGAAAGTAATTAATAGGAGGGTTTTGGGTCAATTACTAGTGAAAGCAAAAGTATCACACCTCTTGTACTATCTACCAATATCTGTGATTGACTCTAAATCAATATGTTGGTGCAATTTTCATGTGTGAATCAACCAATGACTAAACAAGAACCCTGGCACAATCTTTACGTGTGAATCAACCAATGAATAAATAAGAACCTTTGGAATGTGTAACCTAGAGGGTGTCCACAATCTGTCAATAATAGCAGTTCAAAAGTGACATATACCCCCCTCCATAAGAAAGACAGCCATATCTAAGACATCTTGATAATAGACATGATTTTAAAATTTATAGCAGTTAAACAAACAGAACGAAGTGTGGAAAAATCTAGTGTGTCAACTGCAGCAACAATTTGGTTATTTAAGTGCCCAAGACAAAGGAAGCATACTAATATCAACAAACATATCAGAAAACAAGGAACAAACACCAATCTCCGATAGTTAACTTGAATAAATATAAAGCAGATCATGGATAAATAGTAAAAAGTGTAGTGGCGCTGTTTGAAAGATGTACTAGTCCGCCGGGAGAGAAGGTAGAAGAAAAACGTAGGTGAACCTACTTCTTTGAAACACAAATAAATGAATCAGGGAAAAAAATCAGAAATTTTATGTTCATAATTGTCTAAATACAAAAGAAACCATAAAACTTATATATTTATCTTGTCCTTCCTTTCTATAAAGTGAAGACTGTTTTAAAGGCAAATGAATATGACAAAATTTTCCATTTTCATGTAATGGAAACTTCTGCAAAAGAGACATCGATATTTGTCTAATACCACTTCCTTATCTGAAAACCCCCAGAAGGCTCACCAGCCTTAAGTCTCAAGGAGTATTTCCAAAATATTCATATAGCCTTCAAAAGAACATTCAATGTGCAAACTTTTCCTATCATGCTCAAAAGCATGACTTTCCTCTGTGGCAAAATATTTCCTTAAATGAAACGAAAAGGAAATTACATTTACCAACAGAAACTACAGGAAGGGGGTGAAAAAAACATATTCGTGGAAAATTAGAACCAATTTACAAGGTTGGTTGAGAAAGACAAAAATATCAAAGACATAAAATAATTCATGTTTCAACATCAATAGCAGTCTATGCAGAAAGAAATGGAATTTACCGTGCCATTCCAGTCTGCGTGATAAACTTCTCCATAAGAACCTAATAATACAGGATACACATTAAAATTAGGCTACACACTCTTTTGCATCGAACTCCACAAAAATGACAATATCACGAACGTTATTATATTAATTGTTTATCATCGTATATTTTTCCTAATTTATGATAAGCTATTGCAATAAACATATACCATTCTAATCTCTAGATCAAAACAAGTGTGTATTCCATAAGGAAACATATTAAGCACAAGAATAAAAAATTAACTCTACATTATAAATTTTAAACCTTAGGTTCCAGCAATGCCAAACTGAGTCTCATTGATGAAAGACCTTTATACCTCAATGCTGACATAATAAATTTACAATTATCAAAAACTCACAATGCATAACTTAATATACCAAAAGCAGCAACATAAATAAAAAAGCTTCTTTATATAACCATTATTAACCCCAACTTTAGCACAAAGCTGCATAAATATTTATTTTCTACTCTAAGTTGTCTTATTAGCATTATTACAAAAGCATATGTTGTCGATCAAATCCAGTGATGCAAAAGTCGGACTTGGGAATAAATTGGCAATGCTTCGAAAATTGAAAAAGTCGCAGAAGCCGGGAGAAAATCGAAAAAATGGGCAAAAGCTCAGCAAAATTAAAAGATCTAGTTGGAAAATTCGTTTGGTTGAAAAACTCGTCTGCTTGAAAAACTCGCAATCTGGGGATTTTCTTGGGATTTAATCTGGATTTTGGTAACACTAATGAAATCATAATGTGTCCAAAGATGCAACCACTTTATATTTTGTGGAATGGAGTCATAAAGGTTATCATTCCAAGGTCTTCAATTGTAAATCCTGATTAGCCAGGTGAACACTAATCTCTCAACCATCGTGTATGCACAACCTCAAGCTGTACAAGAGACTCCCACACTCCTCAGTTTCAGTTTTAATAAACAAAAAATTAAGGAGGGGCCTTAGAAAGACACAACCAACAACAATTACAAACTGCCATGTATAACATCCAACCATGAACAAGAAAGGAGACAACAATGGGCTCTCACTATGCAGAAATTACAGCAGCAATATCCATTAAATGAACAATGATTACTGTGAAAATGTGATGGGTTAAAATTTAACCTTAGCCTCTTCTTATCGGCGCATATCTATATATATATATATTATCTAACTTTCTACTGAAACAAATCAATCAGATTCATATCGGATATCTATTATCTAACTTTCTATTGAAACAAATCAATCAGATTCATATCACGGATATATATATATATATATATATATATATATATGTTGCAGGAAATGTGGGTCCCATTCCTGTTTCAATCAAAAAACGAAACGGAAACGCGTTTCCGAGTACTGTACGGCCTGGAAACACGTTTTCGGCCGTACTGGTACGTTTCCCATACGGGAAACATTGCAAGTACAGCCGGAAACGCGTTTCCTAGCCATACGGCCGCGTTTCCTTCCCTCAAAAGCGTTTTAAGTTGGGTTTTTTTTGGGGGGTTTGCGTGCCTTTTAATATTATTTTAATTGTTTACTTTGTCTTTTGGATGCTTCTAGATGGCTTTCTAAACTTGTAAAAAGACAATTCGCCTCATTCTCTCATCACGCGAATTGAGTAAGTCGTTTCACTTGGAGAAGAGCGATTTTAACGAGGAGAAAGGAGAAAGAGAGTAGTGCTTCAACTAGGGTGTTTTCACCAGTGAGCAAAAGAGACTTCAGCAGCAAGAGAAAGAGATTTCAAAAGCAGATTTGGAGTGCGAAATTTCCAGCTACGGAATTCTTGGTTTTTGGCTCAGCTACAGCCATATTTTTCCTGTTTCTTCTGGCATTTTGAGGTAGCTTCAGCTACACAAAATTAATTTGGGTAAGAAGCATTCAATTTCTTGGTTTTTTCCCATTGTTTCGTCTATTTTTCAAGGGTTTATGCTACCAAAATTAAAAAAACGTTTTTTATTTATAGATTTGTGTTTTTAATTTTTTTTTGCATCAATGGCTTCCATCCAAGGTTCAAGATCAAACCCCAAGGCCAACCCAAGGGCTGAATATTATCCTCTTTGGAGGCATGTTGAGAAGCTGCAAAGATGTGGAGGTGGTGGCTCATGGGAATGGCAATGTAAACTTTGAAATAATTTTTACAAGGGCTCTTACCCAAGAGTAAAGGCATATCTTTCGCATGGAGGAGGACAAGGGATTGCAGGTTGCACAAAAACATCAGACCCTATGGCGAGGAGGGAATATCAAAGAGAGCAAGATCATGCTAATGGAATTAAAAGAAAGCATGATGATCTTAGTCAAGCTAAAAATCCAGAAAACATTGAGCCAAGGATTGTAGTTGAAGCAAGGAAGAGGAGAGGCACTCAACAACCAGAACAACCACCATTCAGAGGGGCATCTGGTACAGTGCAAGATAGCAGAATTGCTAAACTGGTGAATGTGCAAGCAAGAGAAGAAGTTGATTCCAGAGTGGCTAGGTGCATCTATGCATGTGGTATCCCATTCAATGTTGTTCGCTCTCCTTATTGGCAAGATATGATAAGGGCAGTTAACAAAGCTCCTCAAGGGTACAAGGGGCCCAACTATGAGAAAATTAGAACTCAACGTCTCAAAAATGAGAAGGATCTTGTGGAGGATGTCTTATCACCAATTCGTCCTTCTTGGAGTAGCTCTGGGGTTACCATAGTCTCAGATGGATGGACAGATACAAGGCATAGACCATTGATAAATATCATTGCCACTTCACCAAAAGGAGCAATGTTTTTAAAGGCGGAAGATTGCTCGGGAGAGGTAAAAGATGCACAATTCATTGTTGATGTTATTATCAAATCTATTGAACAAGTAGGTCCTAACAGTGGGGTGCAAGTTATCACGGATAATGCACCAATATGCAAAGCTACATGTTTGATTATTGAGGGGAGGTATGACCACATCTTTTGGACACCCTGCATTGTTCATAATCTGAATCTGATCTTAGCAGAGTTCGACAATAAAGTCCCATGGATAAAGGAACTCACCGAGGAAGCAAGGGAGATTGTTAAATTCATCACCAACCACCACCAGTCTCGAGCAATATTTTGAGAGTACTCCAAATTGGAGTTGTTAAAAGTTGTTGAGACAAGATATGCCTCAAACTTCATAATGTTGTGCCACCTTGTTGAGGTTAAGCAAGCATTAATGTCTATGGTGGTGAGTCAACTTTGGGCTGAGTGGAGACAGGAAGATTCAGAGCAGGGATATACGAAGCGTAGATTGTGCCTTGATGAGGATTAGTGGAGCAAGATAAATTTCATGCTAATGTTCACAACCCCTGCATTTGAGCTTCTTCGGATTGCTGACACTAACCAACCTTTCTTAGGAGAGGTATATGATGGCATGGATTCCATGGTTGAGAAAACTATGGAAATCATTTCAAAAGAGTCCCCACAGCTTTTATTTGTGGATGATCATCTTGCTGAATTAATCAAGAAAATCATTGTTGATAGGTGGAACAATTTCAACACTCCATTGCACACTTTAGCACATGCCTTGAAGCCAAACTTTTATGAAGAGGAACTTATTGCTCAAAGCAATGGGAAGAGGAAGGCACCCCACAAGGATAGAGAGGTGGCTAATGGGGTGAAAAAAGCCCTTATGAGAATTTTTCCAGCTCATCTACACAGGGAGGTGAAGGAAGAATTTGCCAGTTTTGCTGCAAGAATAGATGATTATTCATATATATCATCTTTGGAGGAGAGAAGCACATGAATCCAGTTAAGTGGTGGATTTGTCATGGAGCAACGTGTACATTTGCAAAACCTTGCCATTCACCTCCTTTCACAAGTGGCAAGCTCTTCATCAACGGAAAGGAATTGGAGCACCTATGGTTTTATTCATTCTGTGAAGCGCAACAAGTTGGGCTCACAGAAGGTAGAGGATCTTGTTTATGTGCACTCCAACCTTCGCCTTGCATCTCGTAGGGGTCTAGAATATGGCAATGGTCCTTCTAAAGAATGGGATGTGGATCCAGAAAATCCTGATTTGGATCTCTCTCTTACTGCCTTGAATATTGAGGACCAGGATCATAGAAGTGGAATTGGCCAAACATCTTCTTCAGCTACACCATCCACTATTGAGCATGCTTCTGCTGCTATATTTGATGAGGATTCTGATAATGAGTATTAGTCTTTTGACTTTATTGTACTTGCAGCCCCATATATATAATAAAGGCTGATTTTGAGATTTTGATATATAATAAAGGTTGGTTTTGGATATTCTGATGTTGCTATTTTCATTATGTATGTGATCATTCATGAGTAAATGTGTTGTAACTTGTAATAGTTTATATATATATCGTGTTTCCCCATTTCGAAAATTTGGGGAGGTTGCATTGCGTATTGCTTCTCATTTCGGAAACTCGTTTCTGTTTCCCCGTTTCATGAAACTTATATATATATATATCAGTGAGTGTCTTTTCACTAAAGTCATTGTTAATTTTCCTAAACCTAGCATCCGACAATTAATTCATAGCAGATTTACCACAAATCCACTGAATGAATGCACAACTAGGTTCTTAAAACAACTATTCTAAGGAAGCACGATTACAAGTAATCCCAATTACAAGTGCCACAGACATCAATGTATTAAAGAAGAAATATTTAGGCATATTGCTATTTGCAAAGAAAAGTAAGGCATCTTCAAGTACATCTGACACAGTGTTCACAAGGTACATCTATGTTAAAGTAAAAGTTGCGATTCTGAAGTTTTGAATAAGTCTGGTCCTTATTGTATATTTGAAAAATACATCAACAATATTGTTCAATGTCACCATTGTTCAGCAGTTATGGATTCATTGTCATTGTTTTGCAGTAAGGGCTTCAACACTGTTCATCTGAAGTTTATCAACAGTAAGTCTTGTTGTCATTATTGAAGAAAGTCTGACAGCAAGGGTTTCATTGTTGAAGAGGTTGGTTTGTCTAACAGTTAGGGTTTCACTGTTATATCATTTGCACCAGTCGATTCATTGTAAGTGGGTCATTCTCATTGGTATGGGAGCCCACAGCTGTTGGTCTATCTTATTATCATTTTCAGGGTGGTTGGGTGGTGCAAGGCAGGTTGTTGAAGTCAGCTTCAGGTTATAGCCTGAAAACACTTCAAGGTAGCAAGGTGGTGCTAGGGCAAGTTGGAGCTTGCAAGGGTGTTGGAGAATCCTATCAGTAAAAGCTGATAAAACCAAGTTGTTGGAGCGTCCTTCCAGTTGAAGCTGGAAAATTGAACGCTTTTCTAGAGTATTGGGGAGTTGGGCTTCCCTTTCCAATTGAAGTTGAAGCATTTCATGTACTAATAAATTATTAGAGAAGCATTCGGTGGTTTTTCTCTTGGAAGGGTTTCCACCTAAAAAACTGGTGTCTACTATCTTTTGATATTTTGTACTATTGATTTCTGTTTTGATTTGATGTTGAAGTTAATTAACGCTCTGTGAAAAAAGCAATAACTAACATTTTGCTCACCCCCCTCCCCCCTTCCCAGTATTTCCAACATTTTGCTCACACCAGTGGGTTAATTGAGGCTTATTCTCATGTTATTCCATTATTTTTCCTATCTTTGGGGTCGCCTCGATGGCCTATCCACCTTGTATCATGGATAACTTGTTTTTAGGGGTTGACATAAATCAACTAGGTTACCCTCGTACACATAGGGAATTGATTTGTCTCTTGGATTCATTATCACACTTGGATCATGACTTCTCTTTATTAGAGATTCTTCTTCCTTGTGCATTATGGAAGCCTAGTTGAGCAACTTCTGTTGGGTGGATTTGTGAGGTGATGTGATCTCTTTTCAAGGATGCCTATGGTGGATCTTAGATGTTGCACGACGAAGTAGGTTATTTTACTATTTTTATCTTGGTATTATATTCCATTGGATTAATGTTATTAAGATAATTAGTTTATTTGGTATTTTCTTTATTGTCCCTTGTTGAGCTAAAGCCTTCCTCCAAGTATTTGAGGAACAGACATAGGTTTCTCTTTCCCTTCATCATCCAAAAATTTGAGAACACAAAATCTCAAACCCTAGGGTAAGTTAGTTTATTTGAATTTAGTATCACTCTAAGGAAACCCTAGAATTGTTTGTATTCGAGACAACATATGCTCTAGATTAAGAAGGCACTAGACGATCTCTCTTGTGGCATTCTTTCAAACTATAAAAATTGTCTTCATTTTCATTTTGTTGGAGATTGTAACTAGGTCCAGTCTTCATAAATGTCATTATGTATTTTATGTAAAAACAAAAGAAGAAAATTATTATTATTTTGAAGCATGTTCTTCAAAGTTCATGCTTTATTTTGGTCAAAAGAAAAAGTCAAAAGGCCATATTCTTTGTGACCCTGTCAAAAGAAGAAAATTTGTTTTTTTGTTAGTGTTATTGGTCTCATCGAGTTGCCAAGTCAACCCTCACAGCAGACAAGTCGGCCAACGTAAAGGATGTGACCCTTTGCATGGAGAAACAACTATAAATTGGCACTTATCCTCCACCTTTTTGCAACAAATTCGGTGATGATCTGTAGAAGAATAATTCAACACTGCAATATGAAATTTGAGGCACTTTCTTTTGAGAAATTCAATAGGACAATGAATTTGTTAATTCTCCTTAACTTGATAACTATTTGTGTTTCATTTTTCCTTATTAGCTTTGTTCCTTATTATCATAATGTGAAATACATCAAACAGCTACCAAAACAATAAGAACAGTGACAAAGTATATAGGTTGCAAGCCAGGGCCAAAACCCCTCCTCTTGAGAGGAAAAACCCTTAAATCTCTTCTCTTCTTATAGATCCTTCAATTGACGAATACCATGACCTTGTGACTCAGACAAATACCCTCCAACATCAAGATCTGCCACGAACTCAGCTTCTCGCTGCTAGAACTTCGACCTCCTACTGCAGAACCGAAATTTTGTTTGCCCGACAACTGCTGCCACACTAGAAGACTTTGATCTTCTTCTTTAGAGCCTCTTCTTCCCTTGGCTTGTCTTTCTTGATACATAGGGCTAGAGAGATACCCTAAGTAACCTTCGCTTGACTTCTTTTCTCTCTTCCTCCCAAGATCGAACCAAATATAATCCTTGCGCAGAAACCCTAGCTTCGACTTGCACGTGGGAGAGTGAACTAGCCCAAACACTTCAACTTCCTTCGACCTCTTCTTCGTCCTCTTTCTCGACCTCTTCTTTTTTCTCTTCTTCGTACAGAATGAGAGATAAGTGAGTGATCCTTCGGACTACGAGTTCCTCTCTTTATATAGGCCTCTTCAAGGGATAGACGTGGCTCTTCACTTAGGCCGACTTAATAGCTTCTAGGCCGACTTGATCTTGGGGGGCATTTCGACACTTTAAAGACAAAAAAAAATTTCCTTTACAAGATACAATGTGCCTAGAAGCACTCAATGGGTGCTTGACCTATAAAATAAAAGAACTTGAGCATGAAACCCATGCTCCAATAATAATAATTACTTTTCATTTTATAATTTACAAGAATACATTTCATACTTATGAAGACCAAACCGATTTACACTTTTTTCAACATGAGGCACTTTCTTTCAGTATGAGTGAGCATCCTGTGGTATCTCTTCTTTGTAACAGTGCGAACTTATCCGAGGCATATTCTCTGTAAACAGTGTGAGTTCCTGAAGTATCATCTCTATAAACAGTGCGAGCTCCTGAATTATAACTCATTGGTAATGAATTATGAATATGATGCTTCGTGAAAGTTGAAAGTTGAAACATTTCATTTCATGTTAGATATTCTTTGTTATTGTTTGGTTACTTGGTAATGTCAATGGTTATAAGCACAAGTTACAAATTTAGTGATCAATGATGATAAATATTATATATTGAAATTTGAAAGCTTGAAACTTTAAGATTGATGAATCATCAGAATCGATATGTTGTATGTTACTAACTTGTGGACGTGGTTGATGAGGATTATAACTTCTAGATGATTGATGGTACATGGTTTTTATCCATGTCTAATGCTTTTTATATCTAATTCATCATTCTACATGCTTTTGTTGACATATATGCATCAAAATATATAAAAATAGATATTATATAAAAATTCGCTCCCAAATTGGGAGCTTTTGAAAATGTCGCCCCCCACTCCTGCTCCCAAGTAACCTGGCCCCAAGAAGGATTCAAATCCTTTTGATGAGTTGAGGGCGCAATGCATATTATAAGAATCAAGGATCTAGGTCAAAGATGATATTGGGTCTAATGAACAATCTCAAACCTTTCTAGCCCGAGTCAAGAAGTTGAATAAAGGAAAGTTTTGTAAGTCCAAGAAGAAAGACATGTCCAAAGTGCAATATTTTCGATGCAATGAATTTGGACACTTTAGGAGGAATTGTCCAAACAAGCAGAACAATAAGAGAAAGGAAAGGAGTGAAGCTCATGTAGCCGAAGTCGTGGGAGAACCTGGGAAGAAGGTAAAGAAGGAATAAGTGAAAGATCTTTACTACTAAAGAAAGTTAACTGACTATCAAGTTCTCTGGGAAGATTAATCTCTCTTTTATAATAGCATGTTTTGCATAGCATCATAGAAAGAAGCATATGATAGTAGCATGTCTAGAATTTACATGATTAAGTTGCTTTCATTTAGATAGCATGGATAGATAGACCATTTTTGCACAATGTTCAACCATGTATTATCTAACATTATGTTAGAGGTAGTCATCTTGCTTAGGTGGATCATCATGATCCTACAACAACCATCATTATGGAAGGTTCTTCACAAAAGCAATATGACAAGTATGCATTCCATGTAATGTTGAGTCAATATTGGTAAAGGGATGAAGGAATGCAATGGGGCAAGACGCAGGTTCTTTGCGAGATATATATAAAATGCTAGATGATCAGATGGAAGCATAGGAATGCATGTTGAATATAAAACTTTGGATAAGATTCATATGTATAGAATCTTTTGAAAATAAAGTTATAAAATATGCTTGGGCATATGGATATATGATACTTGAAAAGAGTAAGTTTTGACATACTTAAGGATGTGTAAAGACTTTCTCTAGAATATATATAAATGAGTAACATCTAGTAGATTCTTCGCAATAAAAGTTATAACTTGGTAATCAAGTTCGATCCTTGGGCACTCTGATGCATGACAAAAGCTTCAAGCGAAGATGGTTGATGACGATGTTGATGGAATGAGGGCATCATCATGAGGTAAGTTTGATTTTCATTATTGTTCGTTATCCGGCTAACATATCACTTTGCTACTTAGAAGATGTTGCAGGAATATATGGTGGAGGTTGAGGCAAGTTCAACTATATGGATGAATGATATTGAGGGAAGCTCAATATCTAGTACCTGGTAACTATGAAGTAAAGATATGGACATCTTGGGATTAAAAGGTAGCAGTGCGAGAAGATAACCTGGAGGTCAAAGGAAGATCACTTTCAAGAAAAAGCTATGATTAGCTTGAAGTTTGGGAAGGTTCGATGTAATGAAAGAAGAAAGTGATAAGCAAAAAGATTGTCCTCGAACCTGTCACAAGATCGAAGAGAGAAGGTGGCTCCATGATACCTTGAAGGAAAGAAAGCTCAACGATAAAAGAGGGAGCAGGACACCTATGAAGAACTAGTAGTTGATACTCTTATGAAGACAAGTTGTAAGTCTTGTCATGATGACTTCCCAAATAAAAAGGAAGTCTAGGTCTCCTCTGACTTTGATAGGAAGAAAAGGGGTCTCCTTGTATAGGACTAAGGTTCTATTCTCAAGGTTAAAGGAGAATAGAAATTTAATCTCTCGTTGAAAGGGAGTGATGTTGGCCATCACATGTGCATTATCATCTTCATATGTCATGCACTTGACTAGGACTAATAGTCGTAACTCTAAGTGAAGGTCAAGAAGAGAGAATGGCGAAGGATTGGATCAGCATTTGTGGTTTCCATGAGAATATAGCATTAAAAAAAAAGCATCGACACTCTTTGAGGATGTGACAGGTATCGAACAGAAGAGTGGCCAAAGAGGACCAATATTCTTTGAGGACTGAGGATTGGAGATCCAAGATAAGAATAGTCCTAAAAGGACATACCTTGTAGACATTTGGATGGGGTATGTACCTTGTAAAGGTATTGCAGTATCACACAAAAGCCTCCCAGCATAATGTTCTTGATTAAAGTAGAGCTTGTCTAGTTAGGCCTCAAGGACAGTGTTGGTCATGATGATGATGCTTACAGTATGGCTTATCAATATGACTCTTGAGAACTCTTCAGTTTGAGATATGATGTTGTACTAGTTGTACAATTATGAATGCCTCCTTAGTTAAGAGGGAGTCTTGAGAAATATAACTAGTTTTGGTCGTCATAATTGTTGTACTCATTTCAATATGTATCCTATGTAACAAACAAGAAAACATGAAATAAATTTATTATTATTAAAGCATGGGTTTAATGCTCATTATTGATGGTCTTCTAGGTAAAATCATGCACTTCATGCTTCTAGGGTTTGTTATGTCTTAGGATTTATTGTCATGAGTCAATGGAGCCAACATCATGTTTATAAGACCCTTTCGAGCAATTTGTAATTGTAGTCTCGGAATCTCCAAGAGTACAAGTCGGCCTTGGGATCATCAAGTTGGCCTAAAGGGGGGAATTTGGCCCCTTGAGAAAGCTATATAAAGGAGCAGTTCAACCTCATTCGAGACACACTCACAAGTTCAATCTATCAAGAAAGAGTTTGATTTGTAGATGGGAAGCAAGAAGAAGAAGAAGAGTGAAAGTCAAGGAGTATCTGGAAGGACAAAATCTATTGTTTCTAGGCTCTATCTCTCTCACACGAGCCAAATTCTAGGGTTTCGGATATTGGGTGTGGAGCCTAATTTTGTTCCTGATTCATAGGTCTTTGTTTCAATCGGATGTATACCCCAGGAACACTATACACCCCTCCACGCAGGGGGCTGCGCGGGGGGTGATCTGAGCCGTTCATTAGGCGGATGATCTGACAGTAGAAGTTATGTTTAATGTAGGGTTTTTTGCCCTACAAGGCAACCCCTCGTTTGGTATGAGGGTATTGTATTGCGACAGTGTATTGCATGTGTATTATGAGCGAAAAACAGAAAGGGGGACTGTGAGAGAGAGTACAGGATATTATAGCGGATCTACTATAGGTTGTGTATCTTCATCTTGCTGGATAATATAAAGGAAGGACTAGTTGTTCGGGTGGACGTAGCCCAACTTGGGTGAACCACGTATATCTTTGACTCTCTTGTTCATATGTTTTCCGTGTTTGTGTTTCCGCATATTTTATGTGTTCCATTGCTCTGTCATATATAATTTTTTTGACAACCAGTATTAGAGCCGAAGGTCTGTTTGGCTGATAAACTCGCAGGAAAGAAGGGTTCCTCATTCGAGTGGGAGAAATGGCTGAAGATAGTAGGTTTAGGGTCGAGAAATTTAACGGCCAAAACTACTCGATGTGGAAAATGCAAATGAAAGATTATCTGTATCAGAAAGATCTGTACCTACCATTGAGCGGAAAAGCAAAGAAGTCGTCGAGTATGACAGACGCAAAATGGGAGATTCTCGATAGAAAGGCACTTCGAACAATACAGTTGTGCCTCACGGCGTCAGTAGCCTTCAATATTTTGAAGGAAACAACAACAGAGGGTTTAATTAAGGCATTGGCGAAACTATATGAAAAACCCTTGGCCTCAAATAAGGTACTTCTTATGAAACGTTTATTTAATATGAAGATGTCGAAAGGTGGATCTGTTGTTGACCATTTAAATGAGTTTTAATACGGTTACCAGTCAGTTAAGTTCTGTAGGGGTAACCTTTGATGATGAAGTGAGGGCTCTATTATTTTTGTGCTCATTGCCAGAAAGTTGGAATGGTTTAGTTATGGTCATTAGTAACTCTGTCTCTGGATCTAGTACTTTAAAGTTTGATGATGTTGTTGGTGCCATCGTTAGCAAGGAGATGCGACAGAAAAGCTCCGGTGAGACATCGGGTAATGCTTTGACTGCAGAGACCAAGGGAAAAAAAATGGAAAGAGGAAAGAGCTCAAGATATCGCAGTAAATCAAGGAAAGGCAAATCCAAGTGCAGAACGGGGATAGTGTGCTGGAAATGCGGAAAGAAAGGACACCTGAAGAAAGATTGTAAATCTCGGAAGGGGAAAGGAGGAGACGCGCAACATGAAAACAATCATGAAGCAACGTGACAGGTGATGTGTTACAAGATGCTTTGATTCTTTCTTTAGAAAATGTTACTGATTCCTGGGTGGTAGATTCAGGGGCCTCATTCCATGCCACACCTGATAAGAAATATTTTTATGACTATGTTCAAGGAGATTTTGGACAGGTTCACCTGGGTGATGATAAACCCTGTAAAATCATTAGAATGGGTAAATTTCTTGTAAAACAACTTAATGGAAACCAATTGTTATTAAAGGAGATAAGGCATGTTCCAGATCTGAAGAAAATTTTGATTTCAACAGGGCAGTTAGGCAATGAAGGTTGTGTGACAACTTTCACAGATAAAACTTGGAAGATTACTAAAGGAGCCCTGGTAATAGCAAAAGTCGAAAAGGTTGGTACATTGTATTTATGCAATGGTATTTCTAACTCTGTTAATGCTTTAACTTCCAAAGGAGCAAATGCGGCATTATGGCATCATAGGCTTGGACACATGAGTGAGAAGGGGATGAAGATTCTTCACTTAAGAAATTTGTTGTCGGGTTTGAAGAATATTGATTTGGATTTCTGTGAGAATTGTATTTATGGAAAACAAAAGAGAGTCAGATTTCTCAGAGTTGGAAAAGAAAATGAGTGAAAACTTATAGCTTGTGCATACAGATGTATGGGAACCTACTCAAGTATCATCTCTCGGTGGCACTCGTTATTATGTTACTTTTATTGATGATGCAACTAGAAAAACTTGGATTTATTATATTCAGAATAAATCTGATGTACTTGATAGTTTCAAGAAATGGGAAGCCTTGGTTAAGATTGACACAGGAAAGAAGTTGATGTGTCTGAGATCAAACAATAGAGGTGAATATGGCAAGAAAGAGTTTTATAGGTACTGTTCAGAACATGGAATTCGAAGAGAGAAGATAATTCCAAGAACACCACAAGAAAATGGTGTGTCAGAAGGGATGAACAGAACAATCATGGAGCGTGCAAGGTGCATGAGATTGCATGCAGGATTGTCTTTACAATTTTGGGCAGATGCTGTAGATATTGTTGTTTATCTAATAAACAGAGGGCCTTCAAGTTCCTTGGATGGTGGTATTCCAAAGGAGGCATGGACAGGTAAAAAAGTAAACTACTCATTTTTAAAGCCTTTTGGTTGTGAGGCCTTTGTCCATATTAATAATAAAAATAGAACAAAGCTTGAGGCAAAATCAAAGAAATGTACATTTATTTGATATGGTGTTAATGATTTTGATTATCGCTTATATGATTATGAAAATCACGAAATCATTAGGAGCAAAGATGTAATTTTCAATGAAAAGGCCTTGTATAAGAATCAGTTGTAGGAAAAGAAACAGGAAAAAGAATACAAATTTCTTGATGAGATTAAAGAAAAAGTAAAGGTGCCTGAAAATAATAATAATCAACAGCCACAATAACAACAACCATCACAACAACAACAGGCACCTCAAACAACTGAAAGTGGTGTTAGAAGATCTACCAGGATAAGTAGACCCCCTGAACGATACTCTCCTTCATTATATTATTTATTGTTGACTGATTCTGGTGAACCAGAATGTTATGAAGAAGCAATGCAGGTCGAAACCAGGAAGAAGTGGGAGCTAGCCATGAAAGAAGAGGAGGACTCCTTAATACATAACCAAACTTGGGACTTAGTCAGGTTCCCTGCAGGTAAAACAACATTGCAAAATAAATGGGATTACAGGTTGAAGGAAGAAGATGGAGGAAAACAAAGGTACAAAGCTAGACTTGTGGTGAAGGGGTTTGCACAAAAGAAAGGTATTGACTTTGATGAAATATTTTCTCCTGTTGTTAAGATGACTTCAATTAGAACTATTTTAAGTCCTGTAGCAGCGGAAGATTTGCATCTTGAACAGTTAGATGTAAAGACAGCATTTCTCCATGGAGATTTGGAGGAAGAGATCTATATGCAACAACCACAAGGATATGAGGTCAAAGGGAAGGAAAAATTAGTGTGCAGGTTAAAGAAGAGCTAGTATGGCTTAAAATAGGCTCCAAGGCATATCTAAAATTTGACAGGTTTATGTCTGAACAAGGTTATACTAGATGTCACTCTGATCATTGTGTTTATCTGAAAAAACAAAATGATGGCAGCGATATTATATTGTTATTGTATGTAGAAGGCATGCTTGTTGCAGGGTCTAACATGCAGAAAATAAATGTGCTCAAAAGAAAATTGGAAAATTCATTTGCAATGAAAGATTTGGGAGCTGCAAAACAAATCCTTGGTATGAGAATAACTATAGACAGGAAAAATCACAAATTAACATTGTCTCAAAATTAGTACATACAAAAGGTGTTGGAAAGATTTAATATGCAGAATGCAAAACCAGTTAATACACCTTTGGCTAGCCATTCCAAACTTATTAAGGAGATGTGCCCCACGACCCAAGAAGAAATGGATTATATGTCTAAAGTTCCATATACATCAGCAGTTGGAAGCTTAATGTATACAATGGTCTACACAAGGCCTGATATTGCACATGCAGTGGGAGTTGTAAGCAGGGACATGAACAATCCAAGAAAAGAACACTGGATGGCAGTGAAATGGATTCTCGGATATTTGAGAGGTACCACAAATCAAGCATTATGTTTTGGTGGTTCAAACATTGCTCTACAAGGATATGTTGATGCATATATGGCAGGTGATAGAGATAACAGGAGGAGAACTACAGGGTATGTATTTACTGTAGGTGAAACAACTGTCAGTTGGGTTTCAAAAATCGAAATCGTTGTTGCACTTTCAACAACAGAAGCAGAGTATGTTGCTGCTACAGAGGCTAATAAATAAATGATTTGATTACAAAAGTTTATGGATGAATTGAGTAAGCAGCAGGAAATGGGAAAGTTATACAGTGACAGCCAGAGGTAAGCATTGATGAACCTATTTCTATCAAATGTGACAATACAAGTGCAATAAGCATATCAAAAAATCCTGTACTTCATTCAAAAACAAAGCACATCCCAATAAAGTACCACTTCCTCAGAGAACAAGTAGCACAGAAATTAGTAAAGTTGGAATATGTACCAACCAAGGAACAAACAGTAGACATATTCACAAAACCTCTTGCTAGAGAACCATTTGAATATCTAAGAGACAAACTAGGGGTACTATCTGCAAATGTTACTCTCTAACATGATCAGAAATCAAAAAAAAAAGGGTTGGATACAAGAAACAGGATTAGAACAGAAGTCAAGTGATAGTCAATATCAGATAAGAAAGCATCATTCCAGGGGGAGAGCAGTCAATAAAATTGTCACAAAAGAGCTGGAGCAATGGAGCAGTGCATGGAACAGGTCCTCAAGATCAGAATATTATGAAAAGATAGAACCCACACTGGGAAAAGTGCAACCCTTTGCCATTGATGTCAAAGGGGGAGGAAAAGCAAGCAAAAGATGAAAGGGCCTTCAGAAAAGCAAGCAGAGGAAGTCTTGAAGGAGGCATTGGAGTATTGCCATCAATGCTAAAGGGGGAGACTGTTGGAAATATTGTCATTGATGGCAAAGGAGCACAAAGGAGCAGCACCATGACAAGGGAGCAGATCAGATTCAGATGAAATTGTTGCAGAGAAAGAAAGTAAAGTAGCAGAGGCTACAAGAGGATTCAAGAAAGGAGGAGTAAAGTAGAAGAGGCTACTTCTGTGTAAAGATTCAGAGGAATTTAGAGAATTCTAGTTCGTTTGCTTGAGATCGGGCAGTGTTAATTTATTTATGGTTATTGAGCTACGCAGCAGAAAGGAGGGTTTTATCCCTTTGAAAATTCATTGATTTATGGCTTTCTGTGTAGCATCGAGAGTTATTAACCTCTGTAATAAGGGTTCGGAAGAAAATTGGAACTGTGGTTCTTTGGTTGAGAGCGCAACAATAATCAGTCTCGGTTTATTAAGTTATGCAATGAAAATGAGGTTTTCATGAGAAATTGAAGTTAAACGAAGAAATGGTGAAAATCCGCATTTGAACGCGATTTAAAACAAAGTTTGAAGGACAAGCGGTTTAAGAGAAACCATACATTGTTGTCGCGCCGCTTTTGGCATATGAGCGGTTTTATTCATTTCGAACGCGATCGAATGGAATTGGGACACGTCACGAGCACAATACCACCCATTTCGCGTTGCTTTTGGGTGATAAAGTTCTGGGGTCGATTGAACTTGAATGTCGTCCGATTAGATCTGTGGAAGATCCGACGGAGTTCCCGTTAAAAGCTGCGTGGGAGTTAAAACAAGGTATGGACCAGACGTTGTATGCAATGAAGTTTTACTAAGGGTTTGAAGTACGAAATTATTTTCGAAGGTCTAAAGTCTCCGAAGGTTTAATGATATTTCAATATAGTTTTATTAAAGTGGTTGAAGATCGGATATACACTGCCGAGAGGATATTAACCTTTGTTTAAAAGTAAATTAAACATTTCTGAAGGTTCTGATATTCATTCTGAAAGAGTTTAAAACATTGGGTTAAAGTGAGTTATATTGTTCCAAAGGTTAAAAAGGGGTTTTTGCTTCCAAATATTATAAAAGTGGATTATAATGTTTTGAAAGGTGTGGGACCAGTGTCACAGAACGAGACAGCATAAATAAACAGATGAGGTTAATCGAAGATGACATGGCAAGGTGACGTGGGGATGATGTGGCAAGTGACGTGGCAGCTGACGTGGACCTGACCCCACAAATCGCAAATAAATCAAGATGACGTGGCACGATGAC
Source organism: Pinus albicaulis (assembly GCA_034641835.2). NCBI lineage: Eukaryota > Viridiplantae > Streptophyta > Pinopsida > Pinales > Pinaceae > Pinus > Pinus albicaulis. Next base: position 99,203,437 of record CM076569.1, read on the forward strand.
ATGGAGATGACGTGGACCTGGCCCGCATATCGCAAATCGCAAGAGCGGAGGGGTGAAGATCGTAAGAGAAAAGTTGCGATGCGAAGGATAGAAGCGATGCGATGAGGCGATGCAATGGGACACAATGCGATGTGATTGCATATCGCAATCGAGGCAGGAAAGACATGGAGGCGATGCGAAGTTCATCGCAGATCGCAAAGCTCAGAAGAGATAGCTCTCATAAACGCCGAAGTGCGATGAAAGGGCCAGATGCGATGCAGCTCAGAACTATTATTTAAGAGATTTCAAGTCCAGAAGTATGTGGATTTCCTTTGTTAAAAGGTTTCGGAGAGCAAAGGAGGATTATAACGTAAAACAAAAGGAAAAGTATGAACCTGAGTACAAAGGCTCGGGTAAAGACCCGACACAGAGAAAAAGGTAGAAACGGATGTTTAGAAGATCGGTGAAGGCTGATCACGGCAAGGAAAGGATCGCGCAGTTAAAAGGACCCGTTCTTGTGCAGAACAGTTAGAAATACAACAGTAGAAACTGAAAAGACAGAGACAGCAGCAGAAAAGACAAATGTATGGCGAACCAAGAGTCGAAAGAGTTGAATTGAAATATTTGATTGTAACTGTAAATGTATTGTTGGATTTCTATTGTTTGTGATGCAAAGGCAAGACTCCAAAGGCAAAGCAAAACTCCACTGTTATACTCAAATATATATACATTCTGTTATATTATTCTAAATGTGCTGGGCAAGAAAATGAGAAGGGGGAAGGCAAAGAGTCATACCTGTTCATTTCGAATTCCCTGTGGAATGCAAACAATTATGAGGTGATCCCTATAAATAATGTTACCAGCATGTGCATAGGAAGTTTTTTTTTGGTGGAGAGAATGAAGAAATGAGTGAGACAGTGTGAGAAGAAGAAGGAGCAGAGAGAGGAGTTGTGAAAATCCAGAGATGATCGAAAGCTAATTTGAAGGTTGGAAGGACAGCAATAAAGAAGGAGGAAAACAGAGCTGATATCCAGGTAAATCAGCATATGATTTTATTATACAATGAGGAAGTTGGTGCTTCCATATCAAGTTGTAGCTTGATAGATGTCCAGTTGTAGCTGGTTGAGGTAGGAGCCTCCTGTGTGTTGTAGCCTGCAGAAAACAGATGGGAGTTGGAGCTTCCTTGCATGTTGTAACATGCAGAATTTGAGGTAGTAGCCTCCTGTAGGTTGGAGCCTACAGAAAATCAGTGGTGAGAGGGAGTTGGAGTTTCCCTTTGCATCACAACAATAATAAGATGTGGTTTTCTCCCTTATGGGTTTCCACTTATATTTGTTGTCTATGTGCATGATGATTATATGTTGATAGTCTGTATTTAATCTGCTTAATACCTTCTGCTCACTTATTAGGATTGTTGTTCCATTGTATATTAAGTTGATCACAAAATGAAGATGTAAATAAGTGTAAAAGAAAGTTTTACAAGACCATCACTGCTTTAAACTGATTCACCCCCCCTCTCAGTTTAACCAAGGGTTCAACAATTGGTATCAAAGCCAGTTCCTTCTGTATCAGTTTAACAACTGAAAGGAGATCCTAGGTCCCCAAGATGGCTAGTCTAGAAGAATGCTCAACAAATAAAGCCCCTTTGTTCACTAGTACAAACTATGCCTTCTGGAAAATAAGAATGAGGATGTACATAATGTCTCTAGGAATAGAAGTTTGCGCTGTTGTGGAATTTGAATATGCCCCCAAGGAGTCTGACTCAGAAAAAGATGCCAAACTAGATTTTGCAACTAATGCAAAAGCCATGAATGCTCTCTTAAGTGGTTTGTGTGAGGCAGAATTTATCAAAGTAATGCACAACAAGACTGCCAAAGAAATATGGGAGACATTAGAAACTATCCATGAGGGAGATAAAAAGGTGAAGGTTGCCAAGCTGCAAGTCTATAGAGCTCAATTTGAAAAAATAAAAATGAATGAAGAAGAAGATGTTGCCAGCTTATTCTTAAGGGTTGCAAAAATTGTGAATAACATGAAAGCTCTAGGAGAAACCATTAGAGAATGTGTAATTGTTCAAAAGATATTGATATTTTTACCATCCAGTTTTAACCCCAAGGTTTCTGCCATAGAAGAAACAGCTGATTGGGAAACATTGACCATGAACCAATTACTTGGAAACTTAACAGCCTATGAGATGAGACTTCCACGGAGGAAGCCAAATGTAAGGGAGGCAGCCTTTAAGACAGAGAAGAGCAAAGAAGAAAAAGAAGATACATGCTCCTACTCTGATGAAGAAGAGGCCAAATTTGTGAGAAGATTGGATAAAGGCTCAAGCAAGTATAAAGGTAAACTTCCATTTAAATGCTTTAACTGTGGAAGAGTTGGGCACTATGCATCTAAGTGTCCTCTTAAGAAAACAAAGAATCAGACTCAAGAGACAGAGAAAACCAAAACAAATAACTGGTAGAAAGGGAAGAGATTCAATAGAAGATCATTTTATGCTCAGCAAGATAGCAGTGCATCTGAAAACTCAGATGAATCCTCAAATGAAGAAGGAACCTCTAAATTTGTGTTGATGGCCAAGGAAGAGTCTGAAGGATTCCTTCTAGAAGATGAGGAAGAAGGTGAGGTAGATCTTGAGGGGGAGCTAAGAAGTGCCCTGGAGGAAATAGACAGACTTAAACTCAAGTTCAGAAAACAGAAAGACATTCTCCTCAAATGTGTAAAAGAGGTACCAAATTCAGAAGACCTCATTCAAATGAAAGTAGAACTTGAAGAAGTTAAGAAGGTGGAAGACATTCTGCTAAAGCAAATTAAAGATAAACATCAGGAGCAAGAAAAATTGGAAGAAGAAGTGGTATGGCTGAAAAAGAAACTAGAAAACACCCAACAGGAATCGTCAATAAACACTCCTCGAATGACAAGCACTGAACAGTTGGACATGATTCTAAACACTCAAAGGTCTCCTCTCATAAACGCTGGGATAGGATATGAAGGAGAAACCAGTAAGTCCAAGGTAGAAGATAACAAGAATATCATTTTTGTAAAAGCTGTAAAGGATAATGAACCAGCTCAAAAAGGAACCACAGAAGCAGAATCCAACAAGAACTTGATGTGTGATGAAACAAACAAAAACAAGTAGCAACATCAAGAGACAAAGAACGAAATGAAGAAACAGTCAGCTGAAAAAGGCTCTTACAATCCTAAATATGAATTGAATAAATTCGGAATCTGTCAAAAGAGATTCTTTCCTCCTATGAGATATATCACTTGTTTTGTCTGCCACAAATTGGGACATATTGTTGCACACTGTCAGACGAAGATAATCGAATTCAATCAGCACAGGATACAGAAAATGAAAAGGCTACCTCAAGCAAACAAATGGAGAGGACAACCCTTCACCAGGTACACTAATCGTTTCCATGGGTATTGTTTTTATTGTAAGGGGTTCGGCCATAAAGCCATGGAGTGCAGAACGTATGGACAAAGACTGATGTTCAAAACCCCAAGGAGAATCATGAACAATGGAGAGTTCACTCTTACACATAATCCATTTAACAATATAATCAAATGCTTTGTATGCCATAAAATCGGACACATGTCTTCCAAATTTCCTCTCAAAGAATGTGGTCCATCTTCTCAGAAAAGGTGCCAAAAAAATAGCGGCCTGCAGTGGAAAAAGAAGGTGAATAAGTGTGACCTGGCTCTAATCGCACAAGATCAGAAAAGCCAATGGTATTTGGACAGTGGATGCTCAATGCATATCACTGGCGATAGAAGCAAGTTTGTATCCTTTGATGAAAAGAAATCTGGAAATGTAACATTCTGCAATGATAAAGCAAGGAAAATCAAAGGAAAAGGCTCAGTCAGTCTGAATAATGGAAGAGGAAAAGCTCAAGATGTACTATTTGTGGATGGGCTGAAAGCCAATCTGCTAAGTGTCAGTCAAATGTGTGATAAAGGTTGTGAGTTCCTTTTCAGAACCCAAGATTGTGAGGTAAGATCAAGCACCACAGGAAAGACCTTGATCAAAGGTGTTAGAACAGAAAGTAATGTCTATATAGTGGAAGAAGAGAATGAAGCATGCCACATAAGCAAACTTGATGAATCATGGTTATGGCATAGAAGACTGAGACACCTAAACTTTGACCACATCATCAGTCTGAGCAAGAAGAATGCAGTCAAAGATATGCCAGCAATAAAGAAGCCATCAAATACCATATGGAAATCTTGTCAATTGGGCAAACAGACCCGCACATCTTTCAAGACCAAAGATGACCTATCAACAAGGAGACCACTTCAGCTTGTACACATGGACCTGTGTGGACCTTCAAGAACTAAAGCACCAAGCGAAGAATCTTATTTCACGCTGATAATAGATGATTTATCCAAAATGACGTGGGTAGCATTACTCAAATATAAATCTGAAGCTCTTGAGAAATTCAAGATATTCAAGGCATTGGCAGAAAATCAAACACAATGCAAGCTAAAGTGCATCAGATCGGACAGAGGAGGTGAATTCACAGACTATGATTTTGCAGACCTATGCAATGAGCATGGGATAAAACAACAGTTTACAATTGCAGGTACACCTCAACGAAATGGAGTGGCAGAAAGGCAAAACAGGTCAGTACAACAGATTGCCAGAGCTATGATGCAAGAAAGTAACATTCCCCAAACCTACTGGGCAGAAGCAGTACACACAGTTGTTCACATTCTCAACAAAGCTCATCTAAGACCAAATTGAGATAAGACTCCTTACGAATTATGGCATGGTAAACCAGCATCAATCAAGCACTTTAGAGTCTTTGGAAGCAAGTGTTTCATAAAAAATAATGATGAAAAACTAGGGAAGTTTGACACAAGAGCTGATGAAGGAATATTTTTAGATATGCATCCAAGAGTAAGGGTTACAGGTACTACAACAAAAGACTGCACAAAATTGTGGAAAGCATTGATGTAAGATTTGATGAAGATCTACCAAACGGAACAAGAAGCACAAGATGCAGCAATCCTCCAGATGATCATGAAGATGGGAACCAAGATAATGATGAACTGAGCAAAACAACAGAAGACACTGAATTAAACTCAAAAGGTCCCTCAAGACACACTCAAAAGAACCATCCAGAAGATCAAATAATTGGGGACAAGAGTGTGGGAGTCCAGACTAGAAGACAACTTGCTGAATAGACAGAAGAAGTATACCTAGCCATGCTATCTCAAATAGAGCCAAAGAAGTTCGAAGAAGCCAGCAAAGACAAAAACTGGGTAAATGCTATGAATGAAGAACTGGACCAAATTGAGAAGAACAATACCTGGGAATTAATTCCAAGACCCACTGGGAAAAATGTCATTGGCACAAAATGGATATTCAAGAATAAGATGAATGAACAAGGGCGGGTAATCAGAAATAAAGCCAGACTTGTATGCAAAGGATATTCACAAATTGAAGGTCTTGATTATGATGAAACCTTTGCCCCTGTAGCCAGAATGGAAGCAATCAGAATGTTTTTGGCCTTTGCATGCTATCATGATTTCAAGGTATATCAAATGGATGTGAAGTCTGCCTTCCTGAATGGAGATCTAGAGGAAGAAGTCTACATGGAACAACCTGAAGGATTCTCATTAACAAATAAACATGACTATGTGTGCAGATTAAAGAAAGCCTTATATGGTCTGAAACAAGCTCCATGTGCATGGTATTCAAGGCTGGACAAATACTTGCAAAAACAAGGGTTCAAGAAACGAGGAGTAGACAGCAATTTGTACATAAAGGCTAATGAAATGAACTGTTAATTGTAGTAGTGTATGTAGATGACATCATGTTTGGAAGCAACAAAGATGAGTTAGCAAAAGGATTTGCTGAAAAAATGAAATCAGAGTTTGAGATGTCAATGATTGGAGAGCTCACCTTCTATTTAGGACTTCAAATTCAACAAAAGAACACAGGAATATTCATTTCCCAAAAAAAATACTTAAGAGAAATGTTGAAAAGGTTTCAAATGGAAGACTGCAAACTTGTGTCAACTCCCATGATCACTGGATGCAAACTATGTGCTAATGATGGATCAACAGATGTAGATCAAACACTTTACAGATCCATGATAGGAAGTCCGCTATACCTAACAGCTTCTAGACCAGACATTATGTTGGCAGTAGGACTTGTGGCAAGATATCAAGCAGCACCAAAACAAAATCATTTACTTGCAATCAAGAGAATATTTAGATATCTACAAGGTACTTCACATTATGGCCTATGGTATCCAAAAGGAAAAAGCTTCACATTGACAGCATACACAAATGCAGATTGGGACAGTTGTGTGGATGACAGGAAAAGCACAAGTGGAGGTGCATTTTATTTGGAAAAAAGTCTGGTGGCATGGCTAAGCAAGAAGCAAACTTCTATCTCTCTATCTACAACAGAAGCAGAATACATAGCAGCAGCAGATATTGCACACAAGTAATGTGGATGAAACAAACTCTCCAAGACATGAAGGTAAGCATTGATGAACCTATTTCTATCAAATGTGACAATACAAGTGCAATAAGCATATCAAAAAATCCTGTACTTCATTCAAAAACAAAGCACATCCCAATAAAGTACCACTTCCTCAGAAAACAAGTAGCACAGAAATTAGTAAAGTTGGAATATGTACCAACCAAAGAACAAACAGTAGACATATTCACAAAACCTCTTGCTAGAGAACCATTTGAATATCTAACAGACAAACTAGGGGTACTATCTGCAGATGTTACTCTCTAACATGATCAGAAATCAAAAAAAAAGGGTTGGATACAAGAAACAGGATCAGAACAGAAGTCAAGTGATAGTCAATATCAGATAAGAAAGCATCATTCCAGGGGGAGAGCAGTCAATAAAATTGTCACAAAAGAGCTAGAGCAATGAAGCAGTGCATGGAACAGGTCCTCAAGATCAGAATATTATGAAAAGATAGAACCCACACTGGGAAAAGTGCAACCCTTTGCCATTGATGTCAAAGGGGGAGGAAAAGCAAGCAAAAGATTAAAGCGCCTTCAGAAAAGCAAGCAGAGGAAGTCCTGGAGGAGGCATTGGAGTATTGCCATCAATGCTAAAGGGGGAGACTGTTGGAAATATTGTCATTGATGGCAAAGGAGCACAAAGGAGCAGCACCATGACAAGGAAGCAGATCAGATTCAGATGAAATTGTTGCAGAGAAAGAAAGTAAAGTAGCAGAGGCTACAAGAGGATTCAAGAAAGGAGGAGTAAAGTAGCAGAGGCTACTTCTGTGTAAAGATTCGGAGGAATTTAGAGAATTCCGGTTCGTTTGCTTGAGATCAGGCAGTGTTAATTTATTTATGGTTATTGAGCTACGCAGCAGAAAGGAGGGTTTTATCCCTTTGAAAATTCATTGATTTATGGTTTTCTGTGTAGCATCGAGAGTTATTAACCTCTGTAATAAGGGTTCGAAAGAAAATTGGAACTCTGGTTCTTTGGTTGAGAGCGCAACAATAATCAGTCTCTGTTTATTAAGTTATGCAATGAAAAGGAGGTTTTCATGAGAAATTGAAATTAAACGAAGAAATGGTGAAAATCCGCATTTGAGCTCGATTTAAAACAAAATTTGAAGGACAAGCGGTTTTAGAGAAACCATACACTGTTGTCGCACCGCTTTTGGCATATGAGCGGTTTTATTCATTTCGAACGCGATCGAATGGTATTGCGACACGTCACAAGCACAATACCACCCATTTCGCGTTGCTTTTGGGTGATAAAGTTCTGGGGTCAATTGAACGCGAATGCCGTCCGATTAGATCTGTGGAAGATCCGACGGAGTTCCCGTTAAAAGCTGTGTGGGAGTTAAAACAAGGTATGGACCAAACGTTGTATGCAATGAAGTTTTACTAAGGGTTTGAAGTACGGAATTATTTCCGAAGGTCTAAAGTCTTCGAAGGTTTAATGATATTTCAATAGAGTTTTATTAAAGTGGTTGAAGATCGGAAATACACTGCCGAGGGGATCTTAACCTTTGTTTAAAAGTAAATTAAACATTTCCGAAGGTTCTGATATTCATTCCAAAAGAGTTTAAAACATTGGGTTAAAGTGAGTTATATTGTTCCAAAGGTTAAAAAGGGGTTTTTGCTTCCGAATATTATAAAAGTGGATTCTAATGTTTTGAAAGGTGTGGGACCAATGTCACAGAGCGGGACAGCACAAATAAACGGATGAGGTTAATCGAAGATGACATGGCAAGGTGATGTGGGGATGACGTGGCAAGTGACGTGGCAGCTGACGTGGACCTGACCCCACAAATCGCAAATATATCAAGATGATGTGGCAGTGACATGGCACGATGACGTGGACCTAGCCCGCATATCGCAAATCGCAAGAGCGGAGGGGTGAAGATCGTAAGAGAAAAGTTTCGATGCGAAGGATTGAAGCGATACGATGTGGCGATGCGATGTGGCGATGCAATGGGACACAATGCGATGCGATCGCATATCGCAATCGGGGCAGGAAAGACATGGAGGCGATGCGAATCGGCAATGCGAAGTTCATCGCATATCTCAGATCGCAAAGCTCAGAAGAGATAGCTCTCATAAACGCCGAAGTGCAATGAAAGGGCCGGATGCGATGCAGCTCAAAACTGGTATTTAAGAGATTTCAAGTCCAGAAGTATATGGATTTCCTTTGTTAAAACGTTTCAGAGAGCAAAGGAGAATTATAACGTAAAAAAAAAAAAGGAAAAGTATGAACATGGGTAGAAAGGCTCGGGTAAGGACCTAACACAGAGAAAAAGGCAGAAACGGATGTTTAGAAGATCGGTGAAGGCTGATCACGGCAAGGAAAGGCTCGCACAGTTAAAAGGACCCGTTCCTGTGCAGAACAGTTAGAAATACAACAGCAGAAACTGAAAAGACAGAGACAGCAGTAGAAAAGACAAATGTATGGCGAACCAAGAGCCGAAAGGGTTTAATTGAAATGTTTGATTGTAACTGTAAATGTATTGTTGAATTTCTATTGTTTGTGATGCAAAGGCAAGACTCCACTGTTATACTCAAATATATATACATTCTGTTATATTATTCTGAATGTGCTGGGCAAGAAAATGAGAAGGGGGAAGGCAAAGAGTCATACCTGTTCATTTCGAATTCCCTGTGGAATGCAAACAATTATGAGGTGATCCCTATAAATAATGTTACCAGCATATGCATAGGAAGTTTTTTTTTGGTGGAGAGAATGAAGAAATGAGTGAGACAATGTGAGAAGAAGAAGGAGCAGAGAGAGGAGTTGTGAAGATCCAAAGATGATCGAAAGCTAATTTGAAGGCTGGAAGGACAGCAATAAAGGAGGAGGAAAACAGAGTTGATATCCAAGTAAATCAGCATATGATTTTATTGTACAATGAGGAAGTTGGCGCTTCCATATCAAGTTGTAGCTTGATAGATGTTCAGTTGTAGCTGGTTGAGGTAGGAACCTCCTGTGGATTGTAGCCTGCAGAAAACAGATGGGAGTTGGAGCTTCCTTGCATGTTGTAGCATGCAGAATTTGAGGTAGTAGCCTCCTGTAGGTTGGAGCCTACAGAAAATCAGTGGTGAGAGGGAGTTGGAGCTTGCCTTTGCATCACAACAATAATAAGATGTGGTTTTCTCCCTTATGGGTTTCCATTTATATCTGTTGTCTATGTGCATGATGATTATATGTTGATAGTCTGTATTTAATCTGCTTAATACCTGCTGCTCACTTATTAGGATTGTTGTTCCATTGTATATTAAGTTGATCACAAAATGAAGATGTAAATAAGTGTAAAAGAAATTTTTACAAGACCATGACTGCTTTAAACTGATTCACCCCCCCTCTCAGTTTAACCAAGGGTTCAACACTGCACACCATCTTCACCTATGATGTGGCCCAAGTATAGCATCTCGGTCAGCCGAAACTCACACTTGGACAGCTTGGCGTAAAACTTCTGCTCCTCCAAGATACGTAGCACTACCTCCACATGCTGCAAATGTTCCTCCCATGTTCGGCTATATATCAGAATGTCATTGAAAAACACTAGCACGAACTTCCGCAACTGGCCATGAAAGACATGGTTCGTACAGGGCTGGAAGGTCGTTGGGACATTGGTTAGCCCAAAGGGCATCAGCAAAACCTCAAAGTGCCCATAATGGCACCTGAATGTTGTCTTGGGGACATCCTTGTCCCTCACTCGAATCTAGTGGTACCCTAATCTCAAATCTATTTTGGAGAAGAACTTAACCCCCTCAACTCATCCATCAACTAATCTGTTCGCGGGATGGGGTAGCGGTTCTTCATTGACCTTTTGTTATGGGCCCTGTAATCGATACACATTCTCAGTGTACCATACTTCTTCTTCACCGGGACAACTGACAAAGCAAAAGGGCTCAAACTCAATCGAAAGTGCCCCAAGGCCAAAAGCTCATGTATGGCCCTCTCGATCTCATCCCGATAGGCCTTGGGGTACCTATATGGAGTTGAGATCACGGCCTAAATATTGATCTCCAACTCAATGGTGTGCTCAAACCCTTGGTCTGGTGGCTGCCCTGGCGGAATGTCCCCAAAAACCGTGGAATAACGGTCAAGGATGGCATGTACATCTAGATGCGTGGGTCGAGTTGTACCATCTGCCTCTGAAATCCTCAGCTCAATTGCCCACTCTATGTCTCCACATATATGTCTGCCTCCATCCTATGCGCAGAGACTGTTTGAGGTGGGTACGTAAGCATACCCCTAAGCATCACCGATTTCTCGTTCTTGTCCAGGAACTCCATCTCCAGCTTCTGCCAATTTGTAGTGACTCTACCAAGGGTGATGAGCCATTGGACCCCCAACACTATGTTGGTGTCCAGAATGTCGACCACAAAGAAATGGTTTGTCATTGAGTAAGTCCCCATGGTCACTGTCAAGGCTGGAACATACCGCATGTGCTGCATGGTTCTAGCCCCCGGTACTAGCACAGAGAATCCATCAAACCCCTCTGTCTGGATGCCCCTTCTCTACACCATTTGGGCATCTATGAAGTTGTGCATGGCTCCACTTTCCACAAGCACTGAGACACGATGTCCCTGAACTGTCCCCCTGATCCTCAACGTTAAGTATTTCGGTGCAAAGATGCAAGGACTCCTCCGGTCGGTGCAAATGTTGCTCCTCCTGTTGCTGGTGGGGGTGCAGGTGAGGCCCTTCTCCCCAAAATGTTGTGTTGTCCACACCACCCATGTGAAAGAGTGTCTCCTCTTCTCCCTCGTTGTTTGAGAAGACCTCGATGTTTGTGCCTTCCTTGTTGCACACCTGCGGCCTGGTGCCCACGGCTCCTGGCATGTGAAGCAAAGCTTCTTCCTCCTCAGATCTCTTCTGGTGTCATCATCTAATGGCCCTCGGCCCTGGTTCCCTCTCGAGGGTGGAGCTCTCGCATCCCTTCCTCTCTGTTGGAAAGCTGGTTTGTTGGGTATAAGGGCGCTAGCCCTCGAAAATGCATCCTGAAGATCCTAGGTAGGTCCTCCCAACTGCATCCTGGAGTGTAGTGGGTCGACTTGACCTCACTAGCCCACGCAATGGCTCTGCCAGCCCATCTATCCACATGAAAATCCTCCTTGGCTCTGACAGATCTGAAACCATAACTGGCAATCTCAAGAACTCAGAAATACATGTTTCATGGTTTCTCGTCTGCTTGAGTTTGGTTAGTTCTCCAAAGTGCTCTTGGGATCCTTCCTATCAAACCTCTCCAGCACTCGCCTGGTAAAGTCGTCATACACTGTCACCCCTGCATGACCCAACATAGTCAACCCATGAAACCACCAATCATGGGCTTCTCCCTCCAAGTGCAGCGTAGCCACCTTGATGGCCTCCAACTCTGTCATCTAATTAAGCTGGAAGTAGATATCCAGCTTCACCCACGCTTTAGCTTAACTCTTTGAGGACCCATCAGATGTCGAAAGGAAAAGCCTACCCACGATACGCTGCAGGTCACTCCCCTGCGTGTACCCTCCTCCTCTGGTCTAGCCCTTGGGCTTGTTGTTGTTCTTCAGCTGGAAAAACTCGTTGAAGGTGATGGCCCTTTCGAATTCTGACCCATAAGACTGGTACTCTACAAAGAATTCTCCATAATGAGTCTCGTCCAACTCGTGTTGTCCTCCTGTCCCCGTAGCTAGGAATGTTGGAATGGTGGAGCGTGGTGGAGTGTAGGGCACAGTCGGAAAGGTAGTGTGAGGGCCTGCCTAGTGCTGCAAAGTGCCAGACCCTTCTCCAATCTGGAATTCTCCTTGAATTTCGTTCCCTTTGCTGCCATTGCTGAGCTTCTAACCCATCTCCTCAATCCGCTTGGAGAGGTCTTGCACAGATTTTAGAAGAAGGTAAGCAAACTCCTCCTCCTCATTCCTCCCATCATCTGTGTGCGCCATTTCTCTCTCTTCGTCCTCTGGAACACTGTCAACCTGATCTGGAGTGATTTCGAGCCTTATTTCTCTACTCCTGTATCTCTGCCTCCGGTAAGTCATGTTCTGTCTGTCTTCCGGTGTCATAGATTGCGTGCTCCACAGGCTGAGCCAAGTCTATGAGCTCTGATACCACTGTAATATCCCAAATGGGGATTAAACAGTAATATAAAGAAAAATAGACTAAAAACTACAGCAACAAGGAAAACACCATTAAAAAACAAAATTTGGAGCCAAAATCATTGTTGAGCCATTTTATTCATATGTTGGGAAAGAGTACAAATTAGGTGCTAAAAAGATTGCACCTAGGCCTGCTCAAGGCAAGCTGAAGAACAGCTCACACCCAAACAAAAACTCCTGCTGGAAATAGCTCTGCTTGGCTCAATGACTGCGCTGCCTAGCCCAAAAAATGTTGTTGCTAGTTGTCTTCGTACTATTGGTTAGGCTGCCTCCTGTGCTCAGAAATTTCCAGGAATTGGACAACAGACTCTCCTCAATAAACCCACAAAACCCTGCGAAGGGTTTGCTGAAAGCACGACCCCGGAAAGTGACCCTCTTAGGCTTGGCTCACTGCTCTTCTGGGGAAATCGAACCACTGAAGGAAATGGTTGGTAGATGCCTTCAGAATGCTACCAAAATCCCTAGTAGGAGGTGGCTAGCCTCCCCTCTGAATCTCCTGTCGAAACTCCTCCTCTCTCCACACTCCCGACACTCCACAAAAACTGCATTGCGCAGTCTATGTTGCCTCTGCGCAGTCCAAAAAAGGGTTATGCTATCTTTGTTGCTGCTACTGGATAATTCCTCACAAAATGGCAGGATTCCTCTCTTGAGTGGGCACTCGAAGTCCCCTAAGGCAGAGGTTGAGATCTCCGCTTGTAGCACTATACAATTTTTCAAAAAAAAATTCAAAAGCCAAAGTTATTATTTTAAGAAGGGCCGACAAATATTTTTTTTTGGGATCGAAATTACTTTGTTTAAAACCCAAGGTTTGGCAAGGGCAAATGCTTATACAATTTTTCTGAAGCCGACAGAGCCAATTTCCTTTTTCTTTGCTGAAGTCAAACAAATTTCTTGTTCCGAGTATTGAAATTTTACGACTGGAGATGGTTTGTATATTGGTCAAATCTGAGCAATTGTTCGGATTGTTGGGCCAAGGAACCGAATTTTCCATCTACCTGTGGACAAATTTATAAAGGACCGAGCCACCCTATTTTCTCTTGGCCGAGTTCCTCAAAGCCTGAGATCGAAATTCCTTAACAGAACTAGACCAGAGGTTGCCTTATTGTTGAATAGGTGTGCACTATTTCGTGGTTGAGTTTATAGTTCAGCATCAAAGTGTACCCGAGTCCCCAAGGTGGGAGGCAGTCGTACATTCTAGCTCCCACACACTCCACAGCGTGGGCAGGCTAGCAAACCTTTGATGCCAAACTTCGCAGAGGAACCAGAGCCTGAGAGGGAGCCGAATCTAGTTGAAGATCTAGTGCATTCAATTCCATCTGAGATCAATGAGTATGAGGGATTGGATGCCCAAATCAGACGAGTGATGTCATTTGATGAATTTATTCACCTAAAGGAGAGACGTACCACGGGGGTTGATCATTATTTCAGAGGAGGATCATTCAGCCATGAGGTGCAAAGGTTGGCGGGAAGGTCACACTTCCAAATTTCGATGGGGGAGCAAAGAGTTCAGCACGAGCATGCATACAAAAGTTGGACACCTATTTCCATTTGAACCCAATGAAGAAAGCAGATGCCATACGATTTGCCACCCTTCACTTGGAGGGAGATGCCCAAGAGTGGTGGTAAAAAAGTACATAAGGCTAAGAAGCAGCGTTTAGGGTATTATAACGGCTAGCCATCCCAGCCAGCAAGTAAAGGCTAGGTTGGCCTCTGTGCCCACTCGAGTAGTTTCCACTACACTTGTTGATCACACTTGGACATATCCACATCACTTCGTACCAAGAGCTCACCCGACGGTTGTTGGTGAGATTTGAGAAGAGGGATCCGGAGCTGCACTTCAGGGAGCTAGCCCACTTGAGACAGACAGGCCACCTAGAGGCATTCATCACTGAGTTTCAGAGGCTAGTCGTGATGGTGACAGATATTTCTGAGAACCGATTGATCAAGTTGTCTGTAGAGGGGCTTGTTGAGCCACTGCGTGAATGGGTGAGGGCCTATAAGCCCACATCACTACAGGATGCCATCTCTCGAGCTCGGGATATGATTGATGCAGTGCCCAAGAACAGGGCTTTTGTTCCCACGAGACCCAAAGTGTAATAGAGATAGGTGACCACCACAAAGAGATGGAGGGCGCAAACAATTGAATGATGAGACACGGAGGGACCTCGGGAAGAGGAGATTGTGTTTCACATGCCAAGAGCCTTGGGCACCGGGGCACAAGTGCACCAAGGGCGAGGCCCATTTCATTGAGGTGTTCTCGGATATTGAGCCAGAGGAGGAGACCGAGATAGTGGAGGAGTCGAGGGATCAGGGAGGTCCACCGAGAGCAGGAGGGCCACCACCACCCCCACATGGAGGAGGATCGTTTGCCCCAGTAGGAGGAGTTCTTGCTTCACTTCGGGGTGTGCCAAAGTACCTGACACTCAGAGTCAAGGGGACCATTCAGGGTGTTAGCCTCTCTCAAATAACAATAATAAATCCAAAATAATAATAAATAATTAAATATTCCAAGTTAGGAATATGTGCCTAACTCTTGGGTTGTTCCTCAAATATTGGAGTTTGTTTAGTTACTCCTATCTTGGTGGATTTTTGGTGAGAAATTATCTCAACCAAAGGAGTCTAAGATAGCACGAATTATCTTAGACATTTTCTCTCATCTATTTAAATTGTAAACTAAATTCTTTTAATAAGTGAGAATGACGAGAATGCCATGAGACTGAAGCCTCTTTTCCGCCACTATTTTGTGTGGTTTTGTATCTGTGTTTTATGCAATCTGTTTCTGAGTTAATTATTTTTTCTACATGTGGTATCAGAGCCATATGGGCGAGAGTATATTGTGTTTTTAATTTGGTATTCGTTTGGTGAGGGTGTATTAGAACAGGGTACGCCCATCCTTTGACTTGGCGAGAGCTGGACTGCAAAAGCAAGAGTTGATTTCATTTTGAATCTGCGCCTAACCCACCACCGGCAGTGTCAGAAACAACCCCGATGTTGTCGACATCAGTAACAGCCTGCAAGCTCGACTATTGGAAGTAGCGATAGTACCAGTCCAAGAGAGATCTGCACGATGGGCTAATGAACGAGGAAACTACATAGTTTGGTATCGCATCTTTTGCTAAGAGTAGTGTCTAACATAGTTTTGCATCTTTGTAATTATATGTCATTGTTTGATGTATACTGCAATTATTTATACATGATTTTTGGCTCAATTCGACATAGTCTCTGCAATGTGATGGTGTGAACGATACATATATACAATGTGAGGTGATCCGTACACAACGAGGTTTCTATGGTTTATAATCTCATATCTCTGTTTTATTTTTTCTGTGGAAAAGCAGTTGTTATTACCAGTGTTTTGCACCTTCTGCGCCTGAATTCTTTCTCTCGACTCTACCAACGCTCTCTCTAAGAACCGTCTCCTTGCAAAGGCTTTAAAGGGCGAAGTTGACACTTTTTGATATGATTCACTAATACCAGTGTTGCTTTTTCTTGAGTCCTCCTTGCCAATCATTGTTAAATCATCCGTTTCTTCTGGTGCCAAACATGTTGAAAGATGCTCGAGAGTAGATGTATTAGCATCGTTGGATCGAACCTTAGCAAAAGCCGAGGAATTGCAGCGTAAGTGATGTAGCCGCGCTTTGGAGCTCGATCTTCTGTTCACTGGTGAATTGAAATCTGCGTCTCCTAATCCAACGAGTAAAGAATTCAGTGTAGAGTACCTGGAGATTGAATGCATGGAGAAATAAGGATGAATGAAGCCATCTGTGGTGGATAAATAAAGAGAAAGGAAATAGTGTTGGTTAGGAAAGGTGTTCAGCAAGCTGATGTTGTCCCTGTGCCCGTGAACCAGTGTTGGTAATCCTACCAACTGTTCGGTTTTTGAAGGAACAACTGTTTGGTTTTCAAGCGAACAATTGGCCGTTGTGTATTATACATCAGCTTTCTGACAAATCTATATATGCATAGAATATGTATGAAATTGTGGATGTAGGAATTTAATGCCAAAGAGAGGAAATTTATCAATGGCAATTTAACGCATTGATAGAGGATCGAGTAATCCAGGCAGAGCGTTATCGTTAGCATTAAAGCTAGCCATCGCAGAGATATTGAAGTTTTAAAGCTCGTTGAGAGCGTTGCCATCAGCGTCGACATTAATGAGTTGAATGAGTATTGAAGCATGGTGTTCGAGGGACACCACTGTGTATTGAAGGTGCTCCATCCGAAATGGTACCTGAATAAACTTTTGAATTGCCTAACGCTGCCTGACGAGAAATGACCTCTGGAGAAAGCGGATGCAACTTGGTAATATCCAGCTTGTTCAAATGCGGAGAATATGGGGACAGCAGATCTGTCTGCGCAGATTAGAGTTTGGTATTTAAAGTTGATCAGAGGTACAGCAGCGGGTGCCAACGAAAGACGAGAAATCTATTGCAAAACACACTTTCTCTCCCATGTGATGAGGTTTAAAGTGGATAAGTAGTGCCAAGACCAGATGAAGTAGAGCAACCGGTAGTGAATTCTTCCAAGTGTGGGTCTCTGTGTATTTTTGTTGGAGTGGTGGCCTGCGTGTATCCTAATCCCAATCCCAATTGTGGACGAAATAAAAATTTGACTGGGAGAATTTTCGAATTCCAATTGAAGCCAACAAATACAGAATAGGGGGAACGATCCATTGACCAAAGGCCGAGCTCTGCCTGCCAGCATTGAAGCAGCCAAGTATTCAAGTAAGTGTTTTTTGATGTGAATTTTCATGTTTTTTTTTTTTTTTATGCGAATTGATAACTCCTCGGCGACCCTGCACAAAATTGGTTCAAGATATGTGCTAAGAAGTGCGGTGGAACCAGTGAAGCAGCGTGAGTAAAAGTTACGGAGATTGCTAAAAGCATGTGGGACGAGTTATTTTAATCGAACATTTTAAATGGTCAAAGGCTGTTTGATTTTTTTTAAAGCATGAGGTGTGCTTTAAAAGTAGATTCATTCACATTTTAAAGTGAACGTAAATTTCACTTTTTCATTTCATTAAAAGGCACTTCATATTTTTTAATGGGGTTTAAAAGGGATTAAAATTAAAAGACACTTTTTTGGAGAGATAAGGTGTGCTAGTAGTTTATTTAATTGTTTTTGTTGGAGTGATAAGGACTTAAGTGGTTTGGGGGAATAATAAAGTGTAAATTTTAAAAGGAATCCCTTTTTATGATTTAATAAAGTACATAATTTAATGAGATGTATGGAGAGATAAGGTGTAAAATTGAGAGATAACGAGTCTTGAATGAATGTGAGGAGTGAGTGGAGTGAGTTATCATTCTAGAGTCTATGAAAAATAGGGAATAGTGGAATTTTTCTCTATTTTATATATTTTTTGTAAATGGAGAGATAAGTGTACATTTTTTTTTATGGAGTGAGGGTTTTTGAAGTGATGGAGTGAAATTATTTTTGTAATTTTTGGAGTAATAAGATGCATATTTTATAAATTTGGAATGATAAGGGAAAGTCATTGTTGTGATTCCAAGTACCAATTTTCTTTGAGAAAGATTGAGTCGGTGAATATCTAGATTTTGAAGACAAATTGCTTCCAAGGGTTGTGAGCTTGGCATTATCATTGCTTCAGATGCTGAAAGATGATGTAATCCAGTAATTAATAAAGACATACTTTTTGGTGATTGTGTCCTAGATCCGCCCGAAATTGAATAAGGGGATCTTAGGTACACCATGTGTGTTTGTGATGGCGCATGTTTTTTATGGCTTCATGTTATTGTTTTTGATTTGTGTCTAGTTGTGACACATCAATAATTTCATTTAATATCGCATACATAAAGTTCAATATCAGCAAGCACAACACATGTAACGAAATAGTTGCAATATCAACACATGCATTTACGCCATTACAACATATCAACAAAGATTGTCTACATCAGCATTCTACATCAACAATCAAATTCACTTAGTCAAGTTAATGCATTTCAAAGCAAAGTCTACAGCAGCGTTCTTGCAAATCCATTTCACTTGTAATCAAATTCATTGTTTTAAGTGAATCATTAAAAATTCATTGTTAATGAATTTTTAAGAGAACAAGTGAATCATTAAAATCATTGTAAGCTTTCTTGGGTGCATTGTCGACAGTGTTCGACACCCTTCCTGTACGCAAAATCAAGTGAGTGCACAAATTTCTGAATCAAAAAAGCAACAAGTTTACATCTCCTGCAAGCGAGCGTGAGTATTCATTGAAGCAATTTGCATCAATTCAGTACAAAGATCAAACCATCAAACAAGCCATCAAAGCAAACAACCAAGTTCAACTCTAACACCAATCAAGCAAGTTGAGATCGACATCAAGCGAGCGTGACTATTCATTCAAGTGAGCGTGAAGTCATCAAAGCAAGCGTGAATTCCAGAGTTTAAGCAAGAAAATTCTACAATTCTAGCAAGTGTTCCAAGCAAGCGCAATAAGCAACAAATCAAGCGAGCCTGTCATTCAAGCCACATTCAAGCGAGCCTGTCATTCAAGTGAAACAGTTCAAAGTACGACATCTACAACAAGAGAGTCTGATTTCAAGTGCGCAAGTTCAGATGGCGCAACATATTCAGTTGTTAAACATTCTTCACAGTTTGATCATCTCCAGTGATGAAGACATGGTGCACGTCCGCAAAGAAACTCTTGCTGATCTTTCACGGCATCTACAACAAACAAAAGAAACCATTGAGTTTCTTCAACTAGAGTCGCAACTTCAAAGGATTGAATTGCAAGAAAAGCGTGATACTTTCAAGTTTTTGAACCATCTAGATGATAAGTCATTCATTCAAACAGCTTCAAGTGTCGAAGTTGTTCCAGTTCCAATTTCTTCCAAGCCCATCATCAAGCCATGGGAAGAAATTCAAAATAACAAGAATCAACAAGGCTTAGGATATGTCAATGATGACATCAACTTGGATATCCCAGATTATTCCAAGCCAATTAAGTTCGTCAGTGCAGGATTTCTTGCACAACTCCCCTCAGCAGATTCTGAGAAAGTTGCAGACAACCAGCAATGCACACAACCCAAAGTTGCAGACAAACAGAATTACACGCAACCTGAAGTTGAAGTCCAACCGAAATGTTCTCATTGTCAAAGAATCGGTCATATGGAAGATCAGTGTTTTGATCTCCATCCTTGTCACCATTGTGGCAAACCAAATCATTCCTCAGAAAAATGTCGCAACCAACAACAAACAACCAGATTGAAGATACATTATGAATGGATCAACCCTTGTAAATGGTCATCCACAGTCAAAAGATTGTCTCAGTTCTACAACTGCATACAATCACACATAGTGCAGCCAACAGTGAAAAGATGATGGTACTCTCATGCAGTTGAACGGGGGAGTACACAAGTGTAAAACTCCTACACATGAAGGGGGGGAGTTCAGGAATACTTTCCAAGAGAGTGTCTCTCCTTTCAGTTGACAAAGGGGGGAAAATGTCAATGAAATTGACAGTGGTTGTCAGACTGAAAGTCTCGACAAAACCAGCAAAAGCAGTCAGTGGGCATCTTCAACAGCCAGTGGGCATCAACAAATTTTCCAGTGGGCAGTCAACAGCAAAGACGCAGTGAACAGTTTTCAGCACAACAAAAGCAACAGTGAGTTGTTTTTGACATCATCAGCCAGTAGGCTTTGAACAAATTTTGTCAGTGAACAAAGGATGTTGATTTCATGCAAAAGACAGATGGATCCTTTTGCAACTTGGCACTTGATGGAGTTGTCAAGCGAAATTCAGAGATGAATCAGACATACAGCTGACTCATGGTCTCTTCAGATCGCAGTTTTTCAGCATCCAGCTTTGGCAGTTTTTCAGGCAATGTTTTTGAGGATCAACATGAGAACTTGGAAGATGGTTCCTCGTTCTTATTTTGGATTTGTCATTGAAGGGGGGAATGTTCGCCTCTCTCAAATAACAATAATAAATCCAAAATAATAAATTAATTAATTAAATATTCTAAGTTAGGAATATGTGCCTAACTCTTGGGTTGTTCCTCAAATATTGGAGTTTGTTTAGTAACTCCTATCTTGGTGGGTTTTTGGTGAGAAATTATCTCAACCAAAGGAGTCTAAGATAGCACGGACTATCTTAGACATTTTCTCTCATCTATTTAAATTGTAAACTAAATTCTTTTAATAAGTGAGAATGACGAGAATGCCATGAGGCTGAAGCCTCTTTTCCGCCACTGTTTTGTGTGGTTTTGTATCTATGTTTTCTGCACTCTGTTTCTGAGTTAATTATTTCATTTCTACACAGGGGCAGCGTGTGTCAGTTCTGTTTGACGGTGGGGCCACCCACAATTTTCTTGATGCCCAAATATTGGAGCATAGGGGCATCTAGACAGCGACGTTGAGGGATTCTCCATTCTAATACCGGGAGCCCAGACTATGTAGTTTACGAGATATGTCCCTAGATTGACCTTGCCGATGGGGAACTACTCTCTCACTGATCATTTCTTTGTTGTTGATATTCCGAATACCAATGTGGTGTTAGGAGTTCAATGGTTGTACACATTGGGGAAAGTCACCACTGATTGGAAGCAGCTGGAGATGGAATTCAAAGGGCCTGATGGGAGGCCAGTATTGTTGATAGCGTAGGCGATAGGATTTGCACTTAATTTAATTAACAAAACACAAAGCAACAAGCCTCACCATATAAATGCACATAAAAACTGAATTTGTAATTCATAAAATAATTAAATGAGATGTTGACCCAATGTTGGCCATTAATCTTCTCAGTCACTCCCAAATTCTACACGCACTTTTTTACATGCCTCAGCCTTATAGGCTCACCTCTATTTATACAATTGGATTAGAACCCAACGAGGTTCTAGATCATAAGCTAACTCCCAAAATATCTCTCCTAATTCCTAACATCTCTCATCTAATCTCTAAAATCTCTCATTCAATCCCTTATCCCTAGTTAAGAGCTAACTAATCCATAATCCTCTCAAACCTTCCACAATCCTCTCGATTCTTCTCTATTTACAATAATCCCAATTCTCTCCTAAAAATATAAGAAAATACATTAATTAATTAATTAATCCTCACTTTACAAACTAGCACCTCTAGTAAAATGATTAACCGAGGTTGGATGCACCTGCATCAGACTCCCCAGGTAAAAGAAGTTTATGGTCTCCTGACCATCAGTCTTAAAATGATAAGAATCCTCCCAGATCCCAAACTTTCATTTGCAGTAAATCAGTTGTTTTGTTCATTTGTTGATGTTCTGTGGTTGTCTTTTTATGTCTTCCAGTCTTCCAAACTTTATGTTGTAGTTGTTCCTTTTCCTTACTGATGTATGCTTTTTTTGTTGTCATCAACAAGCTTTTGCCATCTTCTTTCCTTCCTACAATATGTTTCTTTTGGGACACTTTCACCAACAATCTTCTAATATCTTCAATTTCCATGTCCAACTTGTCTTCTTGTTGGTAAAAATCACCCATTCTTTGTTGAAAATGACTATTGTTCTTCATGAATTCACTAGGATACCACTCATCTTCTATCATTCTTTGCCTCTTCTCCTGGAATTCATCCTCATTATTGCCACTTTGCTACTGCATTTTCTTCATTGAAATCTCGTCCTCATCCTCTATGAAATTGTTGCAGTCCATCATCATTTCATTTGCTTGACAATTGTTCTTTGGATTGTCCAACCAATCCTCTAAAAAATCTATTTATGCAGCAATATCCTCCATATCTATGCCTTTGTAGACTTGCATAGGTTCCTCCAATGGTTCCTGAGCTTCCTTAATTTCCAGCTTACTCTCAGTTTCTTGTGATTCTCCACTACTTGCGAGCACAAAACAAGTGTTAGTTTCAAAATCATGAGCCCTGAAGGTCTCTCTTATGGCTTCCTGCATCCCTTCCTTATGTAGCATACAGTCCTTCAAGTTGCACACTAGCTCCTCCTCATATTTTTCAATTTGCTTATTGGTGCCCATATCCATAAGTTCATCGTCTTCAGGTTGTTCTGGCCTCTTTTCAATCTGCACAATAGTCTTCAATGATTGTTCTTCAAAATAATTTATGGTGCCATTTGTGGGAATCAAACCCACGTCCACGTCATCATCATCATCAAGAAATGACCAGACCCTTGGGTATCAGGCTTCGCCAATCATGCACCCAATTACATTCAAGGACTCAAACCTTTGACTTGACTTATGACTCTTTGACTCCAGACTTGACATCAACTCTTAATGGACCTTGGGTGTCAGTTACAACCAAAAATGCACCCTTTTATACAATAAATGATTTCTCGAACTTTATGGACTTTTGACCATCTCCACTTGACTTGACAAATTTACATCAATAAATAGCTTGACTTCATCTTTTTATATTGAGAAACTATCTCACTTCAACTCAACTTAAGGACTTTTGTCTATTTGAACACTCATAACCTTCTTTGAATTTTACAATTATAACTCTAACCTCAAAACTCATGACTTTAGACCAAAAAACCTTCATTACACTCCCCCAAAAATAATTCATCAAAATTTAGATGCCAAATGCCATTGTGCTCCATGTATTTAAAACTATGCAAGTTTATCCTTTCTTCCAAAGCCCCATTATTCCACTAATTCTCTCTCAACCCACATTTTAATTTTCATTTACTTTCTCCTACGATTCTCCACTTATCCTTTATTTTCTTAAAGACACATAAATTTGTTTTTTTTTAAATAGTAAGTGGAATTTTATCAACGTGGACCCCATTTAAGTGGAAAATTAATGCGATAAACTAAATATCAATTCAATGGTAGCGCTCTTCAAAGGGTAGCATGCTACAGTAATACAAATTCAATGGTAGCGCTCTTCAACTTGCGTAATTTGTTGTGCAAGCATCTGCAATGACAGTCTAAAGATACGTTTTTGTCTTGGAGATATCTCCCTTCCGCCTGCTACTGAAACGCTCAACTCCACAGTTTGCAACCAATTCTCAATTTGCTGAAATTCTTAACTCGCAAAAACTTCAATGCTCGTCCTAGATGTAGCACACCTGAAATCTAATATTTGATCCAGGAAAGCACCAGGAGAGATCGGAAGAGTTGATTTACAACTAACAAGGGTTTATTACTTGCCTTTAATTTGAAATAATCTACAGATCTCTTCTCCTCTGCGGAGAGTGCTCCTCGAACGTTTCCATCACGCAGAGCAAAAACTTTGTGCAGCTCCTCCTCAACGCATTCAAACCTACGCCTTCGACTTGCTCTTCACACGCAGAACGATCAGAACCAGAACTAGATTCTCTTGCTCTTCACACGCAGAACGATCAGAACCAGAACTAGATTCTTTGTCAGCTTACACACTTTCTTTAGCTTGAACTTATCAGGTGTGATTCTCATTTACTTGTTCACGCAAAGGATATGCAAATCAATACTCAGATTTTTTTGAAGAAATCGATTGGTGTTCAAAATCCTCACAACAACGATTTATAACACATCGAACTTAATCCAGCAATCTATCACACATTCAACTCAAACCTTGCTCTGATACCAAATGATAGCGCAGGCCATAGGGTTTGCACTTAATTTAATTAACAAAACACAAAACAACAAACCACACCATGTAAATGCACATAAAAATTGAATTCAGTAATTCATAAAATAATTACAGGAGAGATGTTGACTCAATGCTTGCCATTAATCTTCTCACTCACTCCAAAACTCTATACACACTTTTTTTACGTGCCTCAGCCTTATAGGCTCACCTCTATTTATACAATTGGATTAGAAGGCAAGGAGGTTCTAGATCCTAAGCTAACTCCCAAAATATCTCTCCTAATCCCTAACATCTCTCATCTAATCTCTGAAATCTCTCATTCAATCCCTTATCCCTAGTTAAGAGCTAACTAATCCATAATCCTCTCAAACCTTCCACAATCCTCTCGAATCTTCTCCCATTATCAATAATCTCAATTCTCTCCTAAAAACTATAAGAAAATACATGAATTAATTAATCCTCACTTTACAAACTAACTCCTCTAGTAAAATGATTAGCCCAAGTTTGATGCACCTACATCAATTGTTGAGAGGGATACACTCTTATCCACCTCAAACAGTTTCAGCTCACAGGATGGAGGCCAATCTACGGCATGAAGATGTGGAGTGGGCAGTTGAGTTACGCATTTCAGAGACTGGGTCACGGACCAAGGTTACGCACTCAGACATATTAGCTTTGTTGGAGCGGCATCAGGAGGTTTTTGGATATGTTCCGCCAAGGATACCACGAGACCGAGGTTTTGAGCACACTATTGAGTTGGAGGAGGGTGTGAACGCAGTCATCACCACACCTTATAGGGAGCAGGCTATACAGGAGTTACTGAGGTTGGGACATACAGGCCTAGCTCTAGTCCCTTTGCTTCTTCGATAGTGCTGGTGAAGAAGGTTGGGACACTACGCATGTGCATAGACTACCGAGCACTAAATAAGAAGACTCTGAAGAACAGGTATCCCATTCCCCGCATAAATGAGCTGATGGATGAGCTTAGAGGAGTTAAATACTTCTATAAGATAGATCTATGTTCGGGGTACCACCAGATACGCGTGAGGGAGCAGGATATTCCCAAGACTTCTTTCCGTTGTCATTACAGACATTTTGAGTTCTTGGTGATGCCTTTTGCGCTAACCAACGCTCCTGCTACCTTCCAATCTTGTATGAACCATGTGTTCTGTGGGCAACTGAGGCGTTTTGTCTTGGTGTTCTTTGATGATATACTCATTTACAGTCGGACATGGGAGGAAAACCTCCAGCACTTAGAGGAAGTGTTACGCATACTTGAGGAGCCGTAGTTGTATGCAAAGATGTCCAAATGTGAACTTGGACTAACTGAGATGCTGTACCTTGGGCATGTGATATGACAAGATGGGGTGAAGGTGCATCAGGAGAAGATCCAAGCCATATTAGATTCGCCAACACCCAAGAATGAGACGAAGTTGAGGGGCTTCCTAGGTATTTGCACTTATTACAAGAGGTTTGTGAGGGGATTTTCATGGCTGGCAGCACCCCTTACAGATTTGACAAAGAGGGGCACTTTTGAGTGGACGCAGATAGCAAAGGAGACATTCGAGAGGCTCGAGAGGGTCATGAGCAGCTATTCAGTTTTGGCTTTGCCGAATTTCACATGGCCCTTTGCTTTGGAGTGTGATGTTTCAGGTGAAGGTGTTGGTGCAATGTTGACGCTGGGAGGCCACCACATTGCGTTTGAGAGCGAGAAGTTGCTACCTCATGAGAGGCTGTATTCAGTGTACGATAAGGAGATGTTGGCAGTGATGCATGCACTCGCAAAGTTCAAACAATACCTTGTGGGAAACTGGTTCAAGGTAAAGACGGATCACAACAGTCTATGATTCTTCCTTGAGCAGCAGTCACTGGAGGAGAGGCAGCAAAAGTGTCTGAGTAAGCTCCAAGCTTACGACTTTGAGATAGAGTACGTGAAGGGCAAACACAACATTGTAGTTGATGCCCTTTCACGCAGACCAGCAGCGCTGTCACTGATGGATATCACGCAGGATTGGAAGGCTCACCACTCAACTATTGGTTGAGTATTCCAAAGATAGGCAGGCATGCGAGATCTTGGATGGCACATATAGGGATGATCAATTCCAAGTGATGGATGATGTGATCTATTACAAGAATCGGATCTATTTGGTCCCAAGATCTCAGTTGAGGAAGGTCATGCAGGCAACGCATGATTCTCCACTAGCAAGGCACCCGGGTTTCCTCAAGACCTACCGCGTTGTCAGGGAGAGATTCTCTTGGAGGGGTCTCAAGGGAGATGTTCTGCGACATGTGAGAGAGTGCATAGATTGCCAGAGGAACAAGGTGGAGCTGTCACATCCAGCGAGATTATTGCAGCCACTTCCCATTCTAGAGATGAATAAAGCAACAAAGATGAATACACAAGAGGTATTTTGTAATAATAATAATTTAATATATAAAATGTACATGTGATGATTGAATGTTACAATGAGGGCTTGATTATATACCTAGGCAGGTGCCCTTCCATGAATGGGCATGTCCTCTTCATTAACTAATCATTATTTAACTATAACTATGATTACTATTTATTTACTTATATTCATGTTATTTTTATATAAATTGTATTCGTAACATTGCCCCTTCCTTCAAAAGCTTTGTCCTCAAAGTTATATTTGCGACAATTTTCTTTATTTTGCATTTGTCATCTCGTCATATGTAACTTGACGTCACTCGTACCTCCAACTGTATAATTCGTTGGTAACACTATCTTGAATCGAGAATTATTGATTTTTTTAGTTAATTGAATTATATAAATTAATTAATTGCAACAAAACAGTGTGACTTTGACTGAAGACCTATACCAGAAAAGCCCTAAAAAACAGTCTAAAATTGCAACTTCATGTTTCACACGTGTGGAGGAGAGAGAGAAGCCTCTAAGGTTGTACGAATAAATCAGATGAGAGAGAGATGTGTGAGAGGAGTGAATGATGAAATGAGCATCATGTCTCTCCTTTTTATATCCATGATTGTGGGTGTGTGACACAACTTTTGGGGCTTGTGAGCCTACATTACAATTCAGGCTGACCTTGACTAATTGCACGTGTATCCAAACAAGATGATCTTTAGATCAATCTTACACCTCTCTGAAAGAGAAATCCAACAAAAATATCATCTCCACCATATGAACAGTGTAACATGGAGTTTGGCCCTAGTTGCCAATTTTAACACTCCCTCTCAACTAGGGAGAACTCCACCTGCCCATCCATCTATCCACCTGTGTATTCCTGTCATCCAATAACATCATGTACTATCATATATGATCATGAAATCTTGTGTCGTCCTGTTGTCTCTGCTTTGTTGGCTCTGCTCTGCTATAATAAGAAGATATGATCGAGAGTGAGTCACAAGGACTTTGCCACTGTCCACTGACCCAAAGTCAGTTTAGAGGTAAACACCTCAACCAGACTCAAGAGTGAGTCACATACAGAACCGAAGTCAATTTAGAGGTAAGAACCTCACTCAGACTTGATCCCAGATCAAGTTGTTGGACACATCCCATCCTAGACATAAAGAGTACGGCAATACCCAATGCATCCATCAGTAATGTTATTGGTCTCTATCCTCATTGCCCAACTCATTGGCCAAATGAGAGGTACTTCCCATGAGTCTCGGACTACATCGGTAGGATGTATACGGGGCATAGATCAAAGAGAGGGTGAACCAGCTCAATATCATAACGGTGGGGAAAGAGCACACCAACAAGGTAAGGCGAACCTAGCCCTGTGATTGCTTATAGCTCCAAGTAGCTATCCCCAAGCCCCTGGAGCTCCCAGAGCTCATAGTCTAACTCAAGCGGGACCCTCACAATAGGGTATGTCAACGATACCAAGCTTCTCACAGAAGGTTAAGAATTTGACCTTCCCCGAGGACTTCGTGAGAATATATGCGACCTGCTCATCAATCCCAATGTGATGGAGCCTTTCGGCACCTCGTTGTACCATGTCTCAGACAAAGCCGTACCTGATATCAATATGCCTGGATCGGTCGTTGAAAACGAGATTCTCAGAAAGACGAATCCCACTTTGGTTGTCGCAAAGGATCACAGTGGTATCCAGCACATGCCCAAACAGCTCACTAAAGAGCTTTCTCAACCAAACAGCTTCACAACAGGCCATACTTGCTGCAATGTATTCGACCTCGGCGGTGCTCAAAGCATCCAATTTCTGCTTCCTGCTCATCCAAGAGATCGAAGCAGAACCTAGGGTGAAGCAACATCCAGATGTGCTTTTACGATCCACCACACTACCTGCCTAATCGGCATCAGTATATCCATGGAGCCTCATACTCCCGGCAGTGTATCTCAACCCATGCTTGATTGTGCCCCGGAGATATCTCAAGAGATTCTTGGCACCAATCCAGTGAATGTGATGAGGCTCGACCATGTATTGACTCAACATGTTCACTGCAAAACATACATCCAGACGTGACACTAAGAACATCAAGGCCCCCACGAGTTGATGATACTTAGTTGGATTTCCCAACTCGGGCCCAGCAACACTTCCACACAACTTCTTAAAGTTGAGTTCCATCGCAGTGGTCAAGGACTTGCGGTCCACCATCCCAAATCTCTCCAGCAGCTTCACAACATATTTTCCTTGAGAAAGGAAAATCTCACCTGGCTTTTGCCAGACCTCCAAGCCTAGGAAATAGTGCATCAGTCCTAGGTCCTTCATCTCGAACTTAGAAGCTAGCTCCCTCTTACATTGATGAATGAGAGAGTCAGCACCTATCAGGAAGAGATTGTCCACATAGAGAACCAGAATGAGAGGTTTGTCATTATCAACCTTAAAATAAATGTTTGGATTAGCATCACTTTGAGTAAAGCCCAACTTCATCAAGTAGCTATTGATCCTCTCATACCAAGCCCTGCGGGCTTGCTTCAACCCATAGAGGGCTTTCTTCAACCTGCATACATGTGTGTCTCTATCTCGAACCCCAGAGGTTGTTCCACATAGACCTCTTCCTTGATTAAGCCATGTAAGAAGGTTGTCCTCAAATCCATCTGATGTAGACTCCATCCTTGCGTTGCAACAAGGGAAATGATCGATCGGATGCTGGTGTAGCGGGCAACAGGTGCAAATATTTCATCATAATCTATGCCTTCCTTTTGAGAGAAGCCTCGGGCAACAAATATTGCCTTGAACTTTTCAGCACTTCCATCGACTCCATGCTTGATCTTGTAGAGCCATTTCGAGGTGACAACAAATTTATCCTTTAGTATAGGGACCACATCCCAGACATCATTCTTCATGATCGACTCATATTCCTCGTGCATAGCATCCTTCCAAACTTGATGGTTCACGGCTTCTTCAAACGTTCCAAGCTCAAATTGTACGATAGTGCTCATGGCTGCTAGATACCCTTGGTACCTATTTGGCTTCTTACTTTCACTGAATGTTCCCTTTGGAGCAATATGTCTCTTAGCATCTTCGAGAGTGTCTCTAAGCCATGAGGGTCTTCTTTTATTTGAATAAGGTGGATCTATAGGATCCACAGGACCTTCAACTTCGGGCATCGGTTCATCCTTCAATTATTCTTGCCTTCCATCTTCTTCTTCTTCTTCATCTTCCTTTGAGATAGGCAGATTTCTAACCTTCTTGAGGGCAGCATCTTCGTTGAAGGTGACATCATGACATATCTCCACTTCTCTTTGACCAGGCACATAAATTCTATATGCCTTCGAGGTTTCACTGTAGCCCACAAACATTCCCTTCTTTCCAGAAGCATCCAACTTGCTTCTCTTTTCTTTCGACACATGAAAATAAACGGGACTTCCAAAAACTCTAAAATGAGAGACATCGGGCTTCTTACCAGAGAAGACTTCTTTGGAAGTTTTGGAGTCCACAGCAGAATGTGGGCATCTATTTTAAACATACACAGCGGTGTTGGCAGCTTCTCCCCATAGGAACTTCGGAAGACCTTGGTCATATAGCATGGCACGGGCAGCTTCCAAAATGGTTCTATTCTTCCTTTCAGCAACACCATTTTGTTCGAGTATACACAGTAGTGGTCTCCCTCTTAATGCCAACTTCCCTAGAATAGTCATTGAATTTATTTGACTCATATTCGGTTCCATTATCGGTCCTCACAATTTTGATCTTCTTCCCGGTTTGATTTTCAACCAAGGCCTTGAACGTGCGGAACCACTTGAATGCTTTGTCCTTTTCCTTAAAAAAGTATATCCAAGTTTTGCAGGAGACGTCATCTATAAAAGTGATAAATTATAAGCATCCTCCCAAGGTTGTTACGGGCAACATACCAAACAGATCAGAATGAATCAACTGCAAAATCTCAGATGTTTTCGTGATGCTTGAGGGGAATGGTCTCGTTGTATGCTTTCCTTCGGCACAACCCTAACATACACCTTCATGATCATATTTGAAATCGAGCATCCTTGTCACCACCTTCCTTGCTTCGGGAAGGGCTTTGTAATGAAGGTGTGCAAACCTCCAGTGCCATAGCTCGGATTGAAGAGTTGTGTCACATGTCATGGCCCCAGCGGACATCCTCCAACCTGATAGAGTGTGTCAACCCTAAACCCAAGAGTGAACGCTTCTTTGAAGTTCCTCTTCCAAATGCGTACCTTTCTATCAATGAATGCCACCTTGAATCCTTTGTCTTCCATTGCCGAGATACACACTAGATTCTTCTTCAAGTCAGATACGTACAACACATCTTGCAAACGGAGAACTTGACCTTGATTTAGATGAAGGGTCACAGGTGTTGTCCCTTTCGCGGGATAGGTAGCATTGTCTCCAAGGATAATCTCCAAATTAGTATCCTTTTCAATCAAATCAAATATGGCTTCCTTATATCTAGTGAAGTGCCTTGAGGCAGCACTATCAATCAACCAATTATCCAGGGTGTCGAAAGGAGATGCAACAGAGAGGGCAAATATAAGAATATATTCATTTCTCTTATTATCAACAACATTGGATTCATCATACCTGGAGTTCCTTGACCTTTTGAA
The DNA here is from genome assembly GCA_034641835.2 of Pinus albicaulis. Lineage (NCBI taxonomy): Eukaryota > Viridiplantae > Streptophyta > Pinopsida > Pinales > Pinaceae > Pinus > Pinus albicaulis. Next base: position 99,234,554 of record CM076569.1, read on the forward strand.
AGGTTGACCATTTCCATTCCCATTTCGATTAGAGGGAGCCTTCCTTTTTCCTTTGAACATGTTGTTCCTTTGATTCTCATTCCCCCTAAAGTTGTCGTTGTTGTTGTCATCATCTCTGAGAGAGTCCCTTTTATTGGGGCACTCTCTTGCATAGTGACCAAATTTGTTACAAGTGTAACATCTTCCTTTTCTTCCTTTGGCACGTGCTCTTCCATGATTTTGATTTCTCGGACCAGCATTATTCCTCTTCTTTGCATGAGCGGTGAAGGCAGGAGGGTCACTTCCATTCCTGTTAGAGGGATGGTCTCTCTCCATCATCCTAGTCTCCTCTTGTGTGCATCTCGTGAACAATTAATCAAAGTCGGGAATTATATTATTATTGAGAATAGTAGTATTGAATATATACCATGCCCAGGGAAGTCCTCCAAGAGCAATGAGAGTGAGCTCTCGATCAGCTATGGCCTCTCCAATAGCTAAGAGATCATTCTTGATTTCGGTGAGCCTCATGAAATATGATTGGATGGATTCTCCCTTGTCCATCTTGATGTTCTTCAAAAATAGAATTTGATTAGCATTGCTAACCCTGAACATGCTAACCAACTATCATACATCTCCTTAGATGTGCCCAGCTCAAAGATATAAGCAACCAAGTGCTTATGAATAGAATCCCTGATGATTTTCTTCGCCTTGACTTCCCCTTTATTGTACTTTGTCTTAGTGGCAGCCAATGCATTTGATGGAGGCTCATTGATCTTTCCCTGCACATAATCCATGACATCTTGTTCTTCCAATGTTAGATCTAAGGACATTTTCCAAGCATGATAATCAAACTTATCAATCAGCTTGTCATCAGATTTGAAATATGATGAGGAAGCCATTTATCCCAGTCCTTGTCTTTTCAACTTCAGTGATTGCTCTTCTCACTCTTGCTTGGGCTTTGTCTTCACCTTAGCCCTGAAACCATGTTAATTTTAGATAGCCATGGTATGTTCTATGCTAATTCAATTTCAGATTAGCAATCACATAACCATTGAAAGCAAATGCTAATAGAACATAAAATAAATCGACAGAAGACAAGCCAAGACAAGAGACACAAATATTTTTGAAATTCTTCTTATTTAGCGGAGAGAGAGAAATATCTTTTACAGCAGTCAACAGGATGCCCTAGCCAGCAAAGACTTCATTGGTCAAACCAACACTTCAACCTCCAATCAAGCTTAGTCAAATTTGGTCAAATTCAACCTTCAGTCAAAGTCACACTTAGCCAAAAATAATCCACACAAACTGGTCAACGCAGAAGTCAAACTCTGCAGTCAAAACAACAGTCAACGCTGCGGTCAAAATCAACATTTGACCTCAATTTATGTGCCTCCAACTATGGCCTTCTTAGATCAGATTTCTGCCTTCAAATCACAGTCAAACTATGAGAGTTGACCCAAAGTCAACATTGGTCAACGTTGCCAGAAAAAGCCCTAAAAACTGACTGAAATTGCAACTTCTTGTTTGACACGTGTGGAGGAGAGAGAGAAGCCTCTAAGGCTATATGAACCAATCAGATGAGAGAGAGATGTGTGAGATGAGTGAATGATGAAATGAGCATCATGTCTCTCCTTTTTATATCCATGACTGTGGGTGTGTGACACAAATTTTGGGGCTTGTGAGCCTACATTACAATTATGGCCGAACTTGACAAATTGCACATGTGTGGAAAATAAATTCAAAATTCAACTTTTGCTCATCCAAACAAGATGATCTTTAGATCAATCTTGCACCTCTCTGAAAGAGGAATCCAACAAAAATATCATCTCCATAATATGAGCAATCCAACATGGAGTTTGGCCCTAGTTGCCAAATTTAACAATTTTGGAGAGCAAAAATCTGCAGGAGCAGCTACAACAGCAAAATTCGAAATTGAATAAGGGCCAAGCAAAGAAGGGTCCAATTTTGAAGGTTGGAAGTTGGGGAAAAGATTTCTGGGTTTTTCTGGGTTTTGGGCAAGGATCACCTTCCCAAATACCTAGAATTTTCTAGGCACTATTTAGTGGGCAAATCAAATGCCATAGTCAGCTAACAGTTGTAGAAAGCCAAGGACAACGCAGTTTTCAGGAGAGAAGATTACTATAGCAGTTCTACGTTTAGTTGTTGATCACCTAAGGCTTGTAGCTTGCCTTGTGCAAGCCCAGGTGCACTCATTCCATCTCATATTGTACTCTAGTTGATTATATTAATAAAATTGGCTTTCTGGGCATATTTTCTTGTATCTGTGTTGCTGAAGTAAAATTTGTGTTAAATTTATTACATGTTTCCTATGTAAATTTTATATTTGGAATATTACAGAGCCAGAGAGTGAGTAGCAGGTGAAAGAGGAGGGCAGCAACATTCTGGAAGGAAGGGTTCCAGTCCCCGAAAGAGGCAAAGTAAGGAAGGTTGAAATTCTAATAGGGCCAGCGGAAACTCTGCGCAAAAGGGTGACGCAGGAGGCTCAGCGCAGAGGTTAGGGAGGTGATTTTGGTGGAAGAAATTAGCTGTGGGGTGAGAGAAATTTCTCACAATAATTTTTCTAGTATTTTCCTTTGATTAGATTGCCATTTGGGCATCTAAATTATTGTACCCAAAATTGTTGCTGAAGAATAATAATAAAACCCTCATCTGTTGCACTGGTTTTCCCGCATTGGGTTTTTCTGGGGACAATTATCCAAATATTAGTGTGTTAAAATTCTTGTGTGTGCTAGAATTTCTCAGTTTTCAGTATTTTATTTTCCGCAGTATTTTTTATGGTGAAAATTGCAGTTGTGATTTTATTCGTTGTTTGTTGTAGCAAATAAACTACATAATTAAATTTCCAGTTAGAAGATTAATTTCCAGTTGTTGCAATAGTTAAAAATTTCACATGGTATCAGAGGGCAGTTGATTAGTCAGAGAGCAGTTGATTAGTCAGAGAGCTCAGAAGCGAAAGGAAGGAATTTTGTTGTTCAGTGTGAGCAAAAGATCGAAATTCCCAAGGGCAGCGCAGTCACTTTCCCAAGAGGCCAAGTTACTTGAGGAGATTCGATTTTTCTGAGAGGCAGAAAAAATTGAGTTTTCCAAATCAAGTGATTCCAGAGGCAGAGGGAGCAACTCAGTATTTTCGTTGGGCAAATCTCTAGCTGGACGCAGAGGTTTTTTCAGTAGTTGCTAAAGCAAAGACAACGTCGGGTGAAAGAGGAATAGCACACTGTAAATTCTTCAACAGAACCATGGACAGAATTGACATTCGGAAGGCTTCAGATTTGTCTTCCAGGTTGGAGGAAAAATTTTCTTGCTTGTTAGGATCAACTTCACAGGGTGTCTGGTATATAGACAAAGGAGCATCAGCTCACATGACAGAGGTTAGAGAATATTTCTCTAGCTACAAGGAGAAGCAGATGGACTTCCAGATTACTATGGGAAACATGACAAAATGCACTCCAGTGTGGAGAGGTATTGTAGATTTTCAGAGGGAGTCAAGAGCAAGCACCAGCCCTACAGATGTTTAGCATGTGCCAGGATTGGGTATGAACCTAATTTCAGTATCCTAGTTACAGGATAAGGGGTATGATATTCTCTTCGTAGGGAAGAAAGTGTATGCCAAACACCCAAGCTGGAAGAAGGTAAGACAAATTGGAGTTCGAAGTAACAAATTGTACCAGTTACAACTTGACTCTCCAATGGCACTAGTAGGTAGTGACAGTAGCAGTGGGAAGGAGTTGAATGAGTTATGGAATAGGAGAATGGGACATCTACACCATGGAGCACTCAAGATGCTCAGAGAATAGTAACAAGAGTTCGAAAACTTAGCACGGAACATGATGACGTGTGCAGAGGATGCGTACTTGGGAAGTATGCTAAGGCGGCATTTCCAAGAAGTGACAACAGATTTGATGGTGTGTTAGGACACATACATTCAGATATTTGTAGCCCTATGTCCACTAGAGCTCTCAGTGGTGCCAAATATTTCGTCACCTTTATTGATGACCATTCCAAGAAAACTTGAATCTACTTCTTAAAGACCAAAGATGAGGTCTTTGATCGTTTCAGAGAGTTTAAAGCTCTCATGGAGAATGTGACAAGGAAGAAGATCAAGGTGCTTCACTCAAATAATGGTGGAGAATATATAGATAAAGACTTCACAGATTTCTGTGCGAATGAAGGCATCAAGAGAGAAAGACAGCTCCATATTTTCCACAGTAGAATGGGGTAGCAGAGCGGAAAAATGGAACAATTGTCGAAGCTGTAAAGGCTATGTTATATGACTAGGATTTACCCATATTTCTATGGGCAGAGGCATGTAACACGACAGTATATATTCAAAACAGGACTCCTCATAGAGCATTGGGGAAGAAAACAGCAAAAGGAGTCTTCACATAGAAGAAGCCAGAAGTGAGCCACTTCATAATTTTTGGCAATGTTGCTTATTGCCACATGCCTGATGATAAACGTACCAAACTGGATCAGACTGCAGAAAAGGGGTTCTTCGTTGGGTATAGTGAAACCTCAAAGGCATACAGAATCTACATTCCTAGCAATAAGAAGATTGTACTAAGGCGAGACATAAAGTTCATGAAGGACCGAGTTTTCAGGAGATCTCAAGAGATCCTGCAAGTGATCAGAATCAGTGAGCAGAAGTTCCTTTGGTTCAGCAACAAGGGCAACCAGTGGGGCAGGCACGAGGGCAGTCACAAGGATCGAGTACTGTGACCAGTACCAGTATTTCCTCGGGTGCAAAAAATCCAGGGAGTTCTCAGCAGATGGAGCAGTAGAGGCAAGATGAGGAGGAGTTGGTTGAACCTCCCACGACTAGTTGTCGAGCCAGCAGAGAGGTTTGTCAAACATTGAGAGATGCAGAGGACTTCATTGGAACTCTTAGGATGAACAAAAGACAACGCAGACAGCCAGACAGATACCAAGCATTGGTAGCTCAGGTTGCAGAACCTTCGAACTTTCAGGAGGCCGCACAGCATCAGGTATGGATAGATGCCATGGCAGAAGAGTATAGCTCTATCATGACAAATGATGTTTGGGAGGTAGTGCCAAGGTCGAAAGACAAATCACTTGTAGGTTCTAAATGGATCTACAAGATCAAATACATTGCAGATGGAAGTGTAGAGAAGTACAAGGCTAGGTTCGTGACAAAGGGGTATGCACAGAAAGAAGGAATAGATTACGAGGAGTCTTTTGCCCCAGTTGCCAGATACACCTCTATCAGGTCAATTATATCCCTAGCAGCTCAGATGGGATGGCAAATTCGCGAGATGGATGTCAAGACAACATTCTTGAATGGGGTGATAGAGGAAGAGGTGTACATAAAACAACCAGAGGGCTTCGAGACTCATGAGAGGCGCACTCATCTGTGCAAACTAAAGAAATATCTATATGGGCTCAAGCAGACTCCCAAGGCATGGTATGGTCAAATTGACAGTTATTTGCAGCAGATGGGATTCGTCAAGAGTGATGCAGATCCCAACCTTTATTATTTGATGGTAGATGGTGCCACTCATTCTAGTTTTGTATGTGGATGATCTCTTTTTAACAGGATCATCAGGGCTTAGAGAGGACTGCAAGAGGAACCTGGCAGCAGAGTTTGACATGAAGGATTTTGGGTTGATGCACTATTTCCTAGGATTGGAAGTGTGGCAGAAGAATGGGGAGATAATCCTTGGACAAAGAAGATATGCTACAGATATTTTGAAGAGGTTCAGAATATAGGATTGCAGACCCATGACTACACCCATGATCACAAATTGGAAAAAAATAGATGCATCAGATGACAAGGTTGTCAACCCCACCTTGCATAGACAGCTTATTGGGTCTCTCATGTATCTGGTCAACACTAGGTCAGATATTTACTTCGCAGTCAATACCCTAAATCAGTTCATGGCAGACCCGAAGAGGGTATAGTGGGCAGCAGTGAGGCACGTTCTGAGGTATGTGCACGGAAAAATCGAGTATGGGTTGAGATATACTCGAGGGGATGACGTCAGACTATGTAGGTTCACAGATGTAGATTGGGCAGGCAGTTCAGTGGACAGGAAAAGTACCTCTAAGTACTACTTCAGTGTTGGATCAGGGATGGTTTCATCGTGTAGCAGGAAGCAGAAGTTAGTAGCACTGAGCTCTGCAGAAGCAGAGTATATGGCAGCCACCACAGCTACGTGCAAAGCTATATGGCTTCAGAAGCTGCTAGTAAGCTTACTCAGGCAGCGGATGGAAGCGACCAATGTCTTCTATGATAATCAGAGTTGCATAAAGCTCTCTAAGAATCCATTGTTTCATGACAAGTCGAAGCACATAGATATTCGATGTCATTTCATCAGAGATTGTGTACAGTGTGGGGTGGTCCAGCTACAGTATGTTCCCACGAAAGAACAGGTTGCAGACATACTCACAAAGCTTTAGGGAGAGCTAAGTAGGTCTATTTCAGGGAACAGATGGGTATGGTGGAGAACCCATTTCAGTACAGCAGGAACAGGTTACTTTGGATGATTCTCAATTACGGATGTTGTGATTGCAACGGTAGCAGATGAGAGGGAATTGCAATGCAGATGCAGTGTTGAGAATTTGGAGGGCCGGAGATTAATTCAAATTCTCTTACTTGATAATTACTTGTGACCTTATTTCTTAACTTATTTAATCTTTCATCAAGACAATTACCAAAATACAAGAAACACACAATTAAGCTCCTCGAGCCAGGGCAAAAACCTCTCCCTCTTGGAGAGGAAAACCCATAAGAAATTCTTCTTATAGATCTTCAAATGACAAGTACCATGACCAAGATTCAGACCCTTGGCCTATGAATGCCTCCAAGACCTTGTCACTACTGCTTCTAAGTCTTCTTCCAATGCTGATCTTTTCATGCACAAACGTGCACTGACCTGCATCAATATTAGAGAACTCGGTCTCTAAGTCCTTGGCTTCTCCTTCTACTTCTCGGCTTTACCTTCACTCCACCTTGGTTCCTTCTTGGCTCCTTCTTGTCTCAATTGATATCCAAAACAAAGATATATATACTTCTGCATTGAACCTTTCAGATGTATCTCGGTCTTTCTATTTAGGTGAGTGATACAGTAACCCAAAACCGAACTTGTATAAGTTCTCCGTCACGCTGTGAACACCTTCAACCTCCTTAGATTATGCGTGGAGAGAACAGACCCTTGATCAGAAGTATATATATCAGATTTACTTGTTTCCTTAAGTCTGCAACTTCTATTGGCTAGTACGCGTCCTTTTCTTCAGACTTATTAGCACATATTCAAGGTTTCCTTTACGCTGCAACAGTCTCTGAAAACCACACCTTTATACCTCTTAAATATGCATTTAGACTCCTGAAATCCGCATTTTTAATTACCTCTGCAATCCTCAGAAAAATCCGCAGTTTCTATGATTGCTTCAGAGTTATCCGAAATTTTATGTGTTTTCTGCGAAGTCTACTAGGGTATATATAGTTGTTTGTCCCTGTATATTAGCCGACCTGTCTTTGTGAACCGATGTGACTATTTTTGGAGCTGACTATTTAGGCTGACTTTATCATCTGTTATGAGGCCGACTTCTCACTGCATATAGTGCCAACTTCAACATATCATTTCCAGCGTTGAGAGAGGGTTGTTTCAAGCCATTCTTCTACAAGGTTCATGACAAGGTCTTGGAGCTTTTAATGATGACAATGCTCTTCATATACATGACTCTAATTACACTTATAAACAGAAAACAAATCCTAAATAGACATCAAGAAGAAGTCTATTAACCTATAATAAAATTCTTACTCATGAAACCCATGAAGCAAGCATAACAAAAATACATTTTATTATCTTTGTCTTCTATTTTACATGAATACATAATTACATAATCAATATGAAGATCGATCCTAGTTACACTTTTCAACAGGCAACAGTTCAGCAGGGTCTGCAACAGCACAAATGCAGCGTATATCAAAGTTGCGCAGTGGTTGGTGGGCCACAGTAGCCAGACATCAGCTGTGTGACAGGAGATGATCCAGAGATAGGGTGTTGTGGCAACAGGTGTAGCACTAGAACACATTCCTCACTAAGAGGGAGTGTTAGTTTTTGTAGCATTGGATGTGTTCTAGCCACGAAATTTTGTGGAGAGGCTAAAACACTGAGATCTCCAAAACCCATAAATCGTTTCTAGAAATTCCACCTAGAAGTGTCTCAATCAGAATGTTAACCAATTTTTAAATATTTCCTAAGTCTAAACTTAGGGAATATGGTTAATTAATCTGTATTAATTGAGATAAGGTGAGAATCATCTAGAAACTCACACGGATTACCAGGGAATAAATCTGGGCCATCAATTATGTTTTAATATTAGTCATTGGTGCTCCAAGAGAAGATTATAAGAAGAATTCAATGGGTAGATGGAGAATACACCAGTGCAGATACTCAGTTGCCTAGGCAATTCGATTTTCTCAGTAGCAGAAGCTCAACAAAGAAGAAGCTCAACAAAGAAGATAGAGCCAGAGTGTGAGTAGCAGGTGTAAGAGGAGGGCAGCAACTTTCCGAAAGGAAGGGTTCTAATCCCCAGAAGAGGCAAAGGATGGAAGGTTGATATTCTCATAGGGCCAGTGGAAGCGCTGCGCAAAAGGTTGACGCAGGAGGCTCAGCGCAGAGGTTAGGGAGGTAATTTCGGTGGCAGAAATTAGCTGTAGGGTGAGAGAAAATTCTCACAATAATTTTGCCAGTATTTCCTTTTATTAGATTGCCAGTTGGGCATCTAAATTATTGTGCTCAGAATTGTTGTTGAAGAATAATAATAAAAGCCTCATTTGTTGCACCGGTTTTCCGGCATTAGGTTTTTCAGAGGACAATTGTCCAAAAATAACTATGTTAAAATACTTGTGTGTGTGCTAGAATTTCTCAGTTTTCAGTATTTTATTTTTCGTAGTATTTTTTATGGTGAAAATTGCAGTTGTGATTTTATTCATTGTTTGTCGTAGCAAATAAACTGCATAATTAAATTTCCAATTAGAAGAATAATTTTCAGTTGCTGCAATAGTTTAAAATTTCACACAAGTTAATGGGGTGAAAGGTCGATTATTGCTTACTTTCGAACTACTTCTCAAGAACAAGGTTATATATATATATAATGTAAATATAAATAATGATTAATTAGTGATTAGTATAGAAGAGGCATGTCTCTAAAGACATGACCATTTATGAAAGGGCACCTGCTTAGGTATATAAGCAGGTCCTCATTGGTAACATCTCATCATATCATATATTTTCTACATTTTTATATAAATATTTTCTCCTATCATGGATATTTATATATTTCAGATTTTATGAGTGTTCTATTGCATTTATGAACTTTGTTCATAACATTGGTATCAAAGTTGTTCGATCCTCTAGTCGCTCAACCGCTGCATAGAACCAGTCTGATCTGGCCTTTGACCATCAACCAGACGTCAACTTCGTTGTTGTCGTGATTCAAGCATTTCGCTACACAAGTTTTGGGAGGTTCGCCATTTTGCAATCAAGCTTTTGGCCATTAGAAATTAAATATATATATATATATATATATTAAATTCAAAAAAACGGTGTTATAAAAAAAAGAAAAAAATAAAAAATAAAAATAAGTTTATATCAAAAAGGATTAATCAAATTATATAAAAATATAATTTAAAAAAAAAAGGCAAAACAAAAACAACAGCCAAGCCTGCACCCCGAATTCTGACAGCCAGCCGAAACCACGCCCGTTAACCCCATCACCCGCAAATTCGCTATGCATAATAGCCACGACCCATCGCCAGTCGTTGTAGCCCTGACAAACTACCGCAGTGACATTTGATGTTGTGTCTGTTGAAATTTGGTACCGGAGGACAGGTGGTTCCCTAAGGCTTTGATCTTTGGCCTAGGGAAAAGTGTCCAAAAGAATTTAATTTTTCTCCTAAAGTGACTTTATAAAGTTATAAAGTCAAATATAATTTAAAAGTGACTTTAAGTGATAAAGTTATTAAAGTCTAATTTTAAAGTGACTTTAATAAAGTCAATGTAAAATTAGAAAGGAAAAGTGACTTTGGAAATAAATGACTAAGTGGGTCTTTATTAAAGTGGGGTGAATTAAAAAATAGAAAGTGAGATTTAATGAGCATTTAATCTCAGCCCTAGATCTCAATCTATTTCAGCCATTGGATTTAGGGATTCCCCAAAAGTCACTTAGGGTTAGGTTAAAGGAGGAAAAGGAGGAAAAGGTCATTCATTCTTTCATGAGCAGATTGAGAGAAGGAGAGCAAGAGAGCAAGGGAGATTTCTAGGCAGTGAGGAGAAGGAGGCAGCAGCATGGCACACATTCCAAGGCAGCATTTCAGCAAGACAAGTGCAGCAGATTTAGCAAACAGCAGGCAGATTTTTGGCACGGTTTTCTAGGCAGGGAGGCCGTACAGCAAGGCCGTACAGCAGGCCATACAACAATATTGGGCACGAAAATCGAGGCAGCAAGGGGCTGTACCGTACAACAGAGTTTTGCAGCGATTTTGGCACGCAAATCGAGGTTTTGGACAACAGCATTAATTGCTGTTTGCACAGATTTTGAGGAGGCCGTACAGCTGCATTTATTGCAGATTTCTGGCACGCAAATCGAGGAGAACGTACAACATTTATTGCTGTTCTGTTTTTGCTGTTTGTACATTTTCCGAGGCGGTGGTTAAGCACGGAAAAAGAGATAAGTTGTAAAAGTCTGTTTGCTGATTTTTATTTTGCTGAATATTTCTCTCACTGTAAAAAGCATTTTTCCAGAAATAAGGAGGAGCTTTCAAACTGGTTTTCCCCAAGAGTTGTAGGGGGTTTTTCCAGGGTCAAGTTGACCAAAAATATCTGTGTCAAATGTGTGAATGACTGTTTTTATGCTTGCTGATTTTTTAATTCTGCATTTTCCAGCATTCTGAAAAATTTCCAGAATTTGTGTTTTCAACAAAATTTATTTCCCAGTTTATTAAATGTATGGATATGGGAAAGGGCATTTAACTATTTTGGAGTAATAAGGTGAAAACTGAAAACCGGGGTGGGAAACTATAAATTTCTACATGGTATCAGAGGTTGAGTGCTGAAGAGCAGTTTGGGACAGCAAGGAGGAAAATTACAGCCTGCTGATTTTTCACTCAGAAAATTCCAGCAAGCTGATTTTTCACAAACATCAGTTTTACCTTTACTACAGCAGTGCTATTTTTCAGTTTTAGGACAACAGGATGTCTTTAGGACTGAGGGTGGAGGATAGATTGGATGGGCATTCCAATTACAGCATTTGGAAGGAGAGAATGCAGAGTATCTTTGAGGAGGCAGAAGTCTGGGACATTATGGTGCATACCACACAGAACCCTGTAAATGTGCCCACTGATGCTACTCAGTTGGCAACATATAATAAAAAGAACAACAAGGGTAAGAGACTGATTCTAGACGGAATCAAAGACCATTGCATTCCTCATGTGAGAGGAAAGAGAAATGCTCATGAGATGTGGACAACATTCTCCAATCTCTACCAGAGTACCAATGAGAACCGGAAAATGGTCCTGAAGGAGAAGCTGAAGACCATTAAGATGGGTAATGATAGTGCAGCTGGATATCTCACAAAGATTACTAATGTGAGAGATGAGTTGGCAGCGATTGGAGAGGCCATTCCACCCACTGAGTTGGTGCGGATTGCAGTGAATGGCCTCCCCCGTTCATGGATGAACTTTGCTGATGGAGTTTGTGCACGTGAGACCCTTCCCACATGGGAGAGGTTTGGGGATGATTGCATTCAAACAGAGATCAGGAAATGTCAGCTTGGGGCAGCCAAGCCAGTTGAGCAGGATGAGGATGTAGCACTGTTGGCAGGACGCAAGAAAGGCAAAGGGAAGAAGCAAGCTTCCACAAGCAATGGTGGGGGCAAAGGCAAAGGTAAAGGTAAACAGGATAACACACAGAAGGACTATTCCAAAGTGAAGTGTTGGAATTGTCAGAAGATGGGACACTATGCAGTTGTGTGTCCAGAGAAGAAGAAGAAGAAGGAAGAACCGAGCATGCATACCAAAGCAGGTTGAGGACACGCATCGTTTCTGACCGGAGTTTGGGTTCACCGCGTGTGAGTCCCTCTAGTGCGAGATTTATATCTCCCCGTTACGAGGAAAGCTGTTGCTGTGCAGATGTGAAGTTCGAGGAGGACAGGCCCTTTAGGAGGTCACGGGAGTTAGAGTATCTGGATCAGCCAGACCCTCAGCAGCAGTTGAGTCAGTCGCAGGGATCCAGTGGGCAGGGATCAGGAGGATCCGGAGGCACATCTATGACGATGTCAGGTCCGTCAGTGGGGAGTGGCCTTGCAGTCGCAGGGGTGGTGCGGCGGCGCACGCAGCGGGGCCCGCGAGTGCCGCATTTGGGAGTTCCACCGATGGACAACACACGCACGCATCTATAGGTTCGGTGCGTGCAGAGGACAAGAAAGATGCATGGGGCCGGAGTTCAGGCTCCTGATGTTGAGGAGGAGGAGTTTTATTCTCCGGCAGGAGAAGTGTGCTCAGGGAAGAGGAAGCCCAAGTGGCTTCAGGACACCTTGAGAGATGCCACATCTGTTGCTGAGCCTAAGAGGCCGGTCAGAGAGAGCAGACCACCCGAGAGGTTTTGTAGCTATATGGCAATGGCTACCAGCATCCTTGACTCTGAGCCTTCTAGCTATGAGGAGGCAGCTAGCCAGCAGGTCTGGAGAGAGGCCATGCAGGAGGAGTATTCTTCTATCATGAAGAATGATGTTTGGGAGGTGGTGCCGAGGCCCGAGGGCAAATCCGTGGTTACTTCCAGATGGCTTTACAAGGTAAAGCATGCTGCAGATGGCAGCATTGAGAAATTCAAAGCAAGGTTTGTGGCTAGAGGGTTCTCCCAGGTAGAGGGAGTTGATTATGAGGAGACCTTCGCTCCCGTGGCTCGATATACTTCGATCTGCTCCATTATATCGATAGCAACAAAGATGGGTTGGAAGATCCACCAGATGGATGTGAAGACCGCATTTCTCAATGGCTTCATACAAGAGGAGGTGTACATTGAGCAGCCACAGGGCTTTGAGGTGCATGGGAAGGAGTCCCATGTGTGCAGACTGAAGAAGGCCCTTTATGGCTTGAAGCAAGCTCCCAGAGCTTGGTACTCTAGGATAGATACATACTTGCAGGGGATGGGTTTCACAAAGAGTGAGGCAGATCCGAACCTTTACTATATTGTGATAGTGAGGAGCCTCTCATTCTGGTGCTGTATGTGGATGACTTAGTCATTACAGGTGCATAAAGACTCATAGAGCACTGCAAGAGAGATCTTGCGCCGGAGTTTGAGATGAAGGACATCGGCTTGATGCATTACTTTTTGGGTTTGGAGGTGTGGCAGGACAAGGGGAATTTCTTCCTAGGGCAGGGGAAGTATATTGTGGATATCCTTGGCAGATTCCACATGGAGGATTGTAAACCCATGTCGACACCGATGATCACCAACTGGAAGAAGCTTCATGCTTCGGATTCCGAGTTGGTGGATCCCACATTGTACAGACAACTGATTGGTTCCTTGATGTATTTGGTCAACACTAGACCAGATATCTGTTTTGCAGTCAACACGATGAGTCAGTTTATGTGTGAGCCTAGGAAGGTTCATTGGGTGGCTGCAAAACACATTTTGCGGTACTTGCAGGGGACAGTGGATTATGGTCTGGACTACAGGCAGGGGGATGGAGTGAGATTGGCAGGTTACACTGATTCTGATTGGGCAGGTTGTGCTTCTGATAGGAAGAGCACTTCAGGGTGCTGTTTCGGGTTGGGTTCGACAGTTGTGTCATGGTTCAGCCGAAAGCAGCAGTCAGTAGCATTGAGTTCAGCGGAAGCAGAGTATATGGCAGCCAGTCTAGCTAGTTGTGAGGCCATCTGGCTTCGCAAGATGTTGTTTGGCTTATTTGGTCAACCGTTGAGACCTTCAGTGATTTACTGTGATAATCAAAGTTGCATTAAACTCACGGAGAATCTAGTATTTCATGACAGGTCAAAGCATATCGGGATCAAATATCATTTCATCAGAGACTATGTTCAGAAGGGAGCTGTGAAGCTTGAGTATATTCCCACTGATGAGCAGGTTGCAGATATTCTTACCAAAGCCTTACCACGGGCAAGCATGTCTACTTCAGAGACAAGATGGGTGTGGTGAGGAACACCTTCCTCGGTAAGAGGGAGTGTTGAAATTTGGTTACCGGAGGACAGGTGGTTCCCTAAGGCTTTGATCTTTGGCCTAGGGAAAAGTGTCCAAAAGAATTTAATTTTTTTCCTAAAGTGACTTTATAATTTTTATAAAGTCAAATCTAATTTAAAAGTGACTTTAAGTGATAAAGTTACTAAAGTCTAATTTTAAAGTGACTTTAATAAAGTCAATGTAAAATTAGAAAGGAAAAAGTGACTTTGGAAATAAATGACTAAGTGGGTCTTTGTTAAAGTGGGGTGAATTAAAAAATAGAAAGTGAGATTTAAATGAGCATTTAATCTCAGCCCTAGATCTCAATCTATTTCAGCCATTGGATTTAGGGATTCCCCAAAAGTCACTTAGGGTTAGGTTAAAGGAGGAAAAGGAGGAAAATGTCATTATTCTTTCATGAGCAGATTGGGAGAAGGAGAGCAAGAGAGCAAGGGAGATTTCTGGGCAGTGAGGAGAAGGAGGCAGCAGCTTGGCACGCATTCCAAGGCAGCATTTCAGCAAGACAAGTATAGCAGATTTAGCAAACAACAGGCAGATTTTTGGCACAGTTTTCTAGGTAGGGAGGCTGTACAGCAAGTCCGTACAGCAGGGCCGTACAGCAGGCCGTACAACAATATTGGGCACGGAAATCGAGGCAGCAAGGGGCTGTACCGTACAGCAGAGTTTTGCAGCAGTTTTGGCACGCAAATCGAGGTTTTGGACAGCAGCATTAATTGCTGTTTGCACAGATTTTGAGGAGGCCGTACAACTGCATTTATTGCAGATTTCTGGGCACACAAATCGAGGAGAACGTACAACATTTATTGCTGTTCTGTTTTTGCTGTTTGTACATTTTCCGAGGCGGTGGTTAAGCACGGAAAACGAGATAAGTTGTAAAAGTCTGTTTGCTGATTTTTATTTTGCTGAATATTTCTCTCACTGTAAAAAGCATTTTCCAGAAATAAGAAGGAGCTTTCGAACTGGTTTTCCCCAAGAGTTGTAGGGGGTTTTTCCAGGGTCATGTTGACCAAAAATATCTGTGTCAAATGTGTGAATGACTGTTTTTATGCTTGCTGATTTTTAATTTTGCATTTTCCAGCATTCTGAAAAATTTCCAGAATTTGTGTTTTCAGCAAAATTTATTTTCCAGTTTGTTAAATGTATGGATATGGGAAAGGGCATTTAACTATTTTGGAGTAATAAGGTGAAAACTGAAAACCGGGGTGGGAAACTATAAATTTTACAGTGTCACTTTTGTCCCCTGCATCCACCCAGTACGTTCCACACCCGTCACCCCACCGCCAACACTGTACTTAACACCATCGTTGCTCGATTTCTCCACAATCTATAAAGGATCTCCACAAGTTGTCATGTTGTTGCCAAGATTCCCCCTTCATCACCAATCTTTGTCACGCCACAAAGAACCCTGCCTTCATATCTGTGCGACAATTTGCTTCGAAAGACCCGTATTTTTACAATTTGTTTTCAAGCCTTGGTTTTAGTGGTTCCGTTGACTATACAAGCAACAATATTTTGTCCATACAAATCGGTGCGTGACTTTTGAAAGAGTTTGTTGGTGTACCCACCGATTCAAAAATTAAAGGTTGCTTGTTTACAAAAATTAGGAGTGAGAATGTCAGTCACGGGAACAAAAAGGAAAAGGCATAAAAGCCATAATTAATTAGGGAAATAAAAGTCATCGCTATAGGAAAAAAGAAAATAGATTATTAAAATTATATATATTATTTTGAGGGGAACCATTATTAAAATAAAAGGTGAAAAAGTAATTGAAGTGTGAAATTTTCAATCTATTGCAGCAACTGGAAATTATTTTTCTAACTGATTAAAAATTAAAAGCAATTTATTTGCTACAGCAAATAACAAATAAAATCACAACTGCAATTTACATCGATAAAACGCTGCAGAATAAAATACTAGAAGCTGACAAAATGCTAGCGCACACAATAAAAATGACACCATTATTTTTTGACAATTGTCTCTGGAAAAACCCAATGCGAGAAAACTGGTGCAGAAGATGAGGATTTTATTATTATGCAGCAGTGAGATTATGAGTACAATATCTAGATGCCAAACTGGCAATCCTCTCAAAGAGAAATACTAGCAAAAATATCTGAGAGAAATTACCCTCCTCCACAAGCAATTATGGCCCCAACTGGCCACAGAAAATTGCTCCGGAAAACCACTCTGTCAACCTTCTACACAGGCCAAACTTGCACTCCTTCAGAACTGCTTTTGAATCAGTCGTTTATGCATATAGTTGCTGTTGGAAGTCACTGGCCAGGCATTTTGGAGATCTTCCCAGCCTCCAGCATCTGAAACCTCTCCTGCTCAACCAAATCGAATTGCCTTATTGAGGTTACTGCACAGTCCCTGCGCAACCTCCTGGAGAAATAACTCAAACTTCTCGCTTATCTTAGTGCAAAGATCGCTTATATCTTCGTAATAATTCCCAACTAAAACAAAAGATTCTTTTGGAATTGCACACCTCCCCCTTAGGAGGACACTCAGGATTTTTAAAAACTTACCACAGGGTGAAGAAACATTTTTTTTGGGATGGCCTTAAATCTAATATTCAAAAGTTTGTGGCGGAATGTTTGGTTTGCCAAAAAAATAAAGTTGAGACAATTAAGACATCGGGTCTACTACAACCTTTATCCATTCCAAGTCAAAGTTGGGAGGAGGTTTCAATGGATTTTATCACAAGTTTACCTAAGTCCGAAGGAAAGAATGTCATCATGGTGGTAGTTGATAGACTTACCAAGTATGCACACTTTTATGCATTATCTCATCCATTTAAAGTGAGTACAATTGCTACTACATTTATGGAAACAATTCAAAAGCTACATGGAAACCCAAAGATTATTGTAAGTGACAGAGATCCCATTTTCACTGGAAATTTTTGGACGAAATTATTTTCTTGTTTGGGTACTCAACTAGCTCATAGCTCATCTTATCATCCTCAATCCGATGGGCAAACTGAGATAGTGAACAAATGTTTGGAAGGATATCTTCATTGGTTTGTATCTGATAAACAAACACAATGGGTCAGGTGGTTACCTCTGGCTGAATGGTGGCATAACACTTCTACAATGCAACAAAAATGACCCCATTTATGGCACTTTATGGATATCATCCACCGTCCATCACATCATATTTAAGAGAAAATTCTAAGGTTCAAGCAGTGGAAGATCACATCGAGCATCAACAACAAGTTCTCCAACTCTCAAAGGATTACCTAAATTTGGCACAAAATCGAATGAAAAAACAGGCAAATCAACATCACAGTGAAAGAAGTTTTGATGTAGGCGACTGGGTATTTTTATGGCTACAACCATACAAACAAATATCTGTCAAGCAAGCTAAGAAGGATAATAAATTATCGCCAAAGTACTATGGTCCTTACAAGGTGTTGCAAAGATTGGTACTATGGCATATAAATTGGAGCTTCCTGCATCTTCCCGAGTGCACCCAGTTTTCCATGTTTCATGCTTAAAGAAGGTTATAGGTGACAAACTTCCAGTCCAAACAATATTGCCAGAACTTGATGAGGAAGGAAAAATCATATAGGAACCTGAAGCAGTCACGGAAACAAGAACTCGACAGCGACAAAATCAATCAATTTCAGAGTATCTCATCAAATGGAAGAACTTACCCACTGAAGATTCCACATGGGAGGATAATAATTTTATACAGAAGCATCCAGAACTACTCAAGCATTGAGGACAACACATTTTTGAAGGAGAGAGGCATCTTAGGTCCCTATATTACTAGTGTAGTCTCTTATTGTTGTTAGTGTAGCCCCCTTATTGTTATTGGTGTACCCCTATAGCCCCAGATTGTTATTATTGTGCCACATAAAAGCCCACTATTGTTATTATTGTGCCCTTACATTATTATTGTTAGGTCGGTTAGGATTATATTGTGACCCCATGGACTCCTATATATAGAAAGGAGGTTTTGTCATTTGTATCATCCAAGAATTGTTCATTTATGTAATGTAAAGGAGGTTTCCCCCACGAAGAGGCTTATTTCTAAGTTGTTGATCTATCTTTTCTTCTATTTTATGAGTTGGGTTCATAACAGTCCTTGTTTTCCTTCTGGCTCAAACTCTTCTTCCTTGCTTTGCTACTGTAGCTCGATAGCTCGATCTGCCAAGGAACTCGTTTTCCTGATGTATCTATCTCCATCCCCATCGACCTACTCTTATAATCTCTCGTTGGTGAACCAACAACTTGATTAGATTTCCATCAATGGCTAAGATCACCTCAAACTCAATCTGTGTGAGTTTTTAGAGCATTCTCACCTTTCCTTAATTAATTGCTATTAATTAACCAGTTTTCCTAAGTTAGACTTAGGAAAATTTTAAATGATGTATAATTAATTTAATTAAGGCATTTTTCAAGCTTTTCTCCCGAGATCTTGTGTTCCTTAGTCTCTTAGACACAAATATAAAAACTAACACTTATCGACATCTAAATCACAATAGCAATCAACTCAATCAGTCTGCATATCTGTATCACTTGGAACATAAACAAGGAACTTATGTTTCAAAGACTGCTAATGTCAGTGCAATTCAATCTTGTGATAATTCACATGAAGTATCCAATAACCCCAAGATTCCACAGAAGATTAATTTAAGATGGTCAAATCCCTTCACAATGCAACAATTTTGTTTATCACTCAGAGGATCTTATCATCTTGTATCAATGAAGATGACAAATTGAAGAATTCCAAAAGATGTGAATAGATTACAAAGACAAAAAACAAATGATATGCCTTGTCAGCAATAAGCTTTGAGGACAAAGCTTTCTGAAGAGAAAGACAATATATATATATATATATATATAACAAATCACAAATAATGATTAATTAGTGATTAGTATAGAAGAGGCATGTCTCTAAAGACATGACCATTCATGAAAGGGAACCTGTCTAGATATATAAGCAAGTCCACATTTGTAACATCTCATCATATCATATATTTTCTACATTTCTATATAAATATATTTGTCCTATAATGGATATTTATATATTTCAAATCTTCTGAGTATTCTATTGTGTTTATGAACTTTGTTCATAACAAACAAAGTAGGTTAGAACCCAACCATTCACCGCCTATGAGAAAGTTTGACTTAATCAAATTTCATTGGCTAGGAATCTATAAAGGTATAACCAAAACAAGCAACATACGTATTACCCATGGGAAAGCAAGCCAAGCCAAATGCATTTAATCAAAAATCTAAAGGCCCTCTCCCACAATGGTCGAGCAACTTAACCTCCTTCATAAGTGTTTCCATGGTAGACCACCTACTCTTCCCACTGTTGTGGAGTATGCCTAATGCCCTATGCCCCTTTTATTCTCCTATCTAAGCACTATTCCGACCTGTATCTAAACCTCATTCTCCCCATCACCATCCTAACTCTTTGATAAGCTAAACACATTCACACTCATGGCATGGTTTATGTTTTTTTAAGTTTAATATCTGAGTTTATCTTATTTGTTATAACTTATAATTAAATTTTGTATTAAACTTATCAAGTAGTTTTATTGTGTCTGTGTTATAATTTTATTATTTAAAATATATAAATTGTATATAATGTAAGTTTTAAAATTTATATGTTATATTAAACTTTTATATATTATTACTCAAGTTATCTAGAGTAATTAATGTAATATATTATTATTATTTATATATTATAAGTTTATAATTTAACTTTCATAAAATTGGATTGTAATAGTTATTATTTACAATTATTATGCTTTACTAATTAAATATAAGTTTTTCCCTGTAATTCATAAACAGAAAACCCCATAAACTTTATCATCGTTGATGAAGTAGTAATTAAGATAAACCTTCAATGTAGAGAAAGACAATAAGTTTTAACATATCAACATGTTACATTCATATTATAAAATCTCTTTCGGTAATAATCACATGCAATGGAACATTGTTGACGCATTTCGAACCAACCAGTGTGGTTCATCATCAAGACTAGGTGAGAGAGATCAGATCAGGACATTAAGTTTAAATAGATGTAGAGATGGCTAAACTAGCCGTTAGGATAACAGCTAGTTTGACTTTTAAAAATTTTTATTTATTTATTTATTTATTTTTATATATGTATTATATTTTTTTAATTAATTAATAACGGCTAGTTTCATTTTATTATTAAAATATTTAATTTATTTATTAATTAATTATTTTATATATATATATATATATATATATATATATATATATATATATATATATCTTACTTCATTTAGTTGATTTAATTATTTAATTATTAATTTTATTTATTTATTTATATATATATTTTTAATGCGCGAGGTCCAAGAAAAAAATGAAAACGATAACCAACGACTAAAAGAACAGAAGAAAAAAGGAACAAGAAACAGGGCAGAAACAAAAGACAATCAAGAATATAAGGCAGGTATCCAACACCTACTGATGTTCCAGCGATCATCTCTATTGAAATTAACGAGTCTTTTTTCAATTTATAAGGCCTCTCTTAACTTACGATGATGGAAATGGTTGATCCTAGCAATGCCCTTAGCCTCTTCGATGCAAATATGATGGTTAGTCTTTTCTGCATGCTCAGCTAGGGCGGACGAGCGGGTTCTTCCATGTTTAATGTCAGCAGCATGCTCACAGATCCTTTGATTTATAGACCGACCAGTTCACCAATATAAGGAGTCCCACAAGAACCACCTAGTCCTGATGATGAACCACACTGGTTGGTTCGAAACGCGTCGACAATGTTCCATTGCATGTGATTATTACCGAAAGAGATTTTATAATTTATATGATGGATCACCGAAGGTTAGATTCTAAAAATGTTACATTCAACTCAAGGACTTGATTCCACTTACAAATCATATCACCCAACTACTTAAACTACCCATCAAACCATAACATCAACATTATATATAGTAAATGCAAATATAAATTGTATATTTCAATATTTATTATATTACAAAAATATATCTATATTGTTTGTTTCCGTCATTTCCCCATCATATCCAGATCTTCGCTTTTCAAGAATCTGACAGTTCCCGATCCGTATCCGTATCCATATCCTGGTAACTTAGATTTCAGCCCTTGTTCACATTGATTTGACATAACATATAGCTAAATTGGTTCAGTGATTTAACACATATCCAGAATATAAAAGAGCATATTTACTGCTGTTATAAGCTGTTGTGGTAAGATATTTCAGATATATTGTATGCCTTGAAAAGTGTACCCTAAGGGCTGTGGCATTGAGGTATTGACATTCACTCATATGGTATTTATTCTCTTTGACAGACAGGTGAAGTCATACAGGGAAGTGAAATATTACTGCTCTCACTTAAATTTCAGATCAGCCCTAAGGCTGAAAGTTCACAAGGATTGAATCTAGAAAACCTTAAAGTAAATGAGATGAAATTTCTGAATTGCACTAATTTCCCAATTCACAAAACATATAAAGTGACTAAATATATTAACCAACTTAAGCTTAACCAATCTCCAAATGTTGAATATCTTAACATAAATAAACAAGGAAGACTAGTCACGCCATGGCATACCCAATGGTGATGCCCTTCCAATAATTCTGGATACATTTTATGCTGGGAATTAGTACCTTAAACTACCCAACTAATACTTTGCAAACAATGTTCCATTGCAGGAGCTGCCAGGGAAGACATTCACAATTTGACATACTGAGTGATGATGGCCTCTTAATACTTATGAATACATGTATATGCCAAGGGGTTGGTAGTTGTTAATTACCGAATTATGCCTGTGACATCACATTAACACAAGCACCAATAGCAACATTATAACAAGAACCTATTTGACAGGATTGGATGTGACGTTAGGATACTTAGAACCTATTTGGCAGATCGTGCCAGCCTCTTCATTCATCTTATACTTTCCAAGAAATCTTGAACAGAAGATGGGGACTCCCGAGTGAGGAAGCTAAATAGGCTACTCAAATTCAGACACTATGGTCCTTCAAAATCTCTTATACGTTGATGCTATTTGAATGGCTATCAATTTACCATGGATTGTCTTCCAAAGAGATTGTCTCGGACAAGGTTTATAGATACTTAATGTCAGCACTGTGTGTGGGTTGAAACCATTTGCCACCTTTTTTTGACCTGGAATTGTGCTCCAGAATGTTGGGAACTTGTCTAGGACACTTGGCACAATATCCAAGGTTTTCAAAATCTGCTGTACCATGTCACATTGACTCCATTGGGCCTTGGTACTTCAGTGGAATACTGCACTGTATTAGAGTTGTTTCATTGAGTATACTTTGGAAGATTAGATGTGAGGCCGATTTTAGCAAATCTTTATTCTCTCTCTCTTCATTAAGAGAACGTCGTTTTGATGAATTATTTGTACAGTACAGAGCTAGAACAACTCTCATTAGGAGAGATTCGAGTGGTAGTGACTACTGAGCTAGAGACTCAATCTGACATAAGGATTGTTGCACTGTCCATTTGGTACACTTGAGTCCAATTGTACATTATCATTCGATCATGAAACCCATCTTCTATTAATATAAGCAAGCAGCATTTTCCAAAAGAAAATTATTTTAGAAATTAATACTTCAAAATAACAAACATTATAATAACATACTTAAAAAGAAAACAGTATGACACTATTAACTCAGACAATTCCTTGATAGAGAATATGCATTATTATTAATTCTTCATAATTAATAACTCGAAACCTCAGTTAAATATGTACATTCCTCTTAGAGTATAATTAACCAGTACAGATGTCGTTGATTCAATCAATAAAAATAAAATTATAAAATGAACACCAAGAATAGGTGAAATCCTCATCCAGCTGGAAGTAGAATCAGAGCCAGCAACAAAAATCCATCAAAAAGATACATTGAGGAATCCTTACCTAGTCCAATGCGTTCACCAATTTGCAGATATTCCAATCGGATTTCACATTCTGCAACATCATCCATTATAGGGTGTGTATTATGCGTATTAGATGAAGACACAGGTTCATCTTCTGAATTTGCCCTGGAATCTACTAACCCAACAACCTGACTTTCAGAGTCAGAAGGTCCTATTTCCCCTCTGCTGTGAGCACTCTTCTTACCCACCAAATTGACTAACGAGGCATCATTAAGTCCTACTTGCTTTTGATTTGCAAGAGCAACATATGTGTCTGAAGCTTTTTTAACATTTTCAGGAGCTTCATTAAGAACGTTACATTTACTTGTTGCAGATGCTGAAGCGACTGGAAGGTTTCCACGCATTTCAGTATGTTGAGATGAGGTTCCCATTCCTGGAGAAAGGATTGATGAAAGATGAGTATTGTTTATATCTGGAATACTGTGAACAGGAATATGTAAAGCATCTGAAGTTGAAATTTCCATCAAAGAAGTACTATCCAAATCCCTCGCCTCTGTTACTCTCTTTTGTCTTGTTCCCTCCACAAGTTCCAACCGAGTATTTTCATTTACACCACTGTTACGTATTGAAGATTTCGGTCGTGAAAGGGATTTTGGAGGTCGTCCAGGGCCTGAGAAAAATTTATCTTGTCGTTTTAAAAAGTCGTTAATTTCTCTCTCCTCAATTATATTCTTTTGTTGGGCAACATTCTGCTCTACTGCACCTTCTTGTGAACTGATGCCAGGAAATAAATGTGGAGGAGCTGGAAGACCACTCTCCAATAAAACAGCATGTAATCTTTGTGCAAACTCAGGATTTTCTGAAGCGGCATTCATCACATACTGTGATACATTTTTCACTTTCCTCTTCTCGGCAACAGAAACTGCTCCCTCTGTCCATGATGGACATCTCCTTGGCTGGTTTGATGGTGGATTCAATTTTTCGAGTCCTGGTTCAAAGGATTCAAACTGATACCCATCTTTGAGTTTGACATCATTCATGCTCGACTTATAAGCATTACTTGTGACTGAGTCAAAATTTAATTTCTTGTCTTCCCTTCCATAGTCACCACCATAATCATTAATGCAGACAACTGCTGTTTCTTTTCTGTCTGCAGAACCTTGAGTATCCTGATCTTCAAGAGTTGAGCACAAATCCTGCACTGCTTGTGCAAGAATATGTTGTCCTGTGCCCAAGTTATCAATTACAGGATTCTGAACAGAAGCTACACTAGGAGTTTCAGTGGGAATCAGAGTACCAGGAGCTCCCATCAGATCAATGATAAATTCCCTGAAAATTGAAATAAATCAATATTCAAGTTAGCATTCCTAACTCTTTCACACACAGGCACACCCACACACATACAATTTCCAAACAGACAACTTGAACATACAAAGAAATGCCAATGACCAAAGAATTAGAGCCATGCAACTAAATTTCACCAAACAACCTCAAAATGTACTAGAATAAGTAACTTCAGAAAACATCCAAAACAATTTAGGAAAAGAGTAGAATTGCAAGTCAGAGTCATGGCAGGCAGACAATAACGTATTTAACTTTGGACCTCTTCGTTGGCTAAATGAAACAATCTTGCAGCAGCAAAAATTTCCAGATATGTAAAGTGAGTGTTCTATGCAGAGAATGTAAATTTATTAAGATACCATATTAAAGATCAGATACATTCTCTTGAAAGTCAGTTTCCAAGGGAGATATTGCCAAATCAAAGTTGCTAGTTTTCCTCTCAAGACAAAGGACACGCAAACTATATGCAACCAACATATACTTCACATGGTCAGATAATACAAATTCCACGTACTACAGACATGGTAAAACTAAAAGTCCAAAAGTGATGGCAGAGTTCTGTTATCTTCATAGAAAAGATGTTACCAAGCCAAGACCTTAAAGACATTATAATACTTCCTGGGTTAGTACTGAAGTTAGTGCTTTTCCACATAATCAAAACCATGTTCAAACTTTAGTGATGCACTAACCCAGTGATAGCAAGATGTTGTTCCTCTACTTTCAACTAGGAGTGACTCCAGATTGCTGAAAAACTAAGTTGCAGGAAACGTGGCCCCCCAAGCCCCTGTTTCCAGCACGTTCCTGTTTCAGATATGCATTTATGTTTCCACGTACCATGCAAGTTAGCCGAAAAATAACTCTGAGATCACAGGATGTGTACACAATTATTTGCTTCTGTTTCTTCCATTCTGCTAATGATTCTTCATGTTAACAGATTCTTAAAATGGACAAGGATGGCTCATACAAGTGAAAAGCTGTAAGGTTGCCTCACATCGTTTCCACAGCCCCCATTAGTAAGCTTCTTTGTCCTCAAATCAGGTGTAAAAATGGATGTTGTATCCCAAATTCTTCATTTTTTTCCAAGTGCAGTCTTCAACAGGGGTACCTTTCCATTGGACTAAGTATGCACTGGTGTACCATCCAATTAGGTTTCTACTGTGCACATCAGTTTCCTCTTGGGTCTAGTATAAAATTATCATCCTCATTGAATTTTAACAATATTGATTGGTGAACATTGACAATTCCTAGTTTTTGTTTTAGCCATGATTCATGGAACATGCTGTTTGTCGAGTTTATTTCGGAGTTTTTATGCATATACCACTTCTCCAACACCAAGTATATTGTAAGTCCCATAAAAACATGGCTGAAGCTAGTCCCTCGCGTTCTTTAATAACGATAGCTTGTCAGACTGGAGCCAGAGAAATACACTATCTCCCAACTAGAATGGCCGTTCAATTCAATACTTATCATGGTACTATTTCATGAATGAATGATATTTTAACGTCCACGAGACTAAAAATAGTCTATGGGACAACCAGCCTCCTTGTTTTTTTTCCTTCTGTAATTCAATCCTTTTCTTACTCAAATTGATGATGAGCTGACCCAACCTTCTAACAGTTCCCTCATGTGATTCTCAGATTGAGTTAAATTGCCCGTGGGAATAGTATTAGTTACCTATTTTTCATTTCTTCTAGTCATTCCTTTGCTACTTTTGTCTAATCATTTCACAAGGGTCGACTGGGATTTCTAATCATATGCCTGATAAAGGCATATGATAGGGTTGACTGGGATTTCCCTAGACTGATTCTCCACAAAATTGGATTTGCTCGTAGGCATATTGACTAGATGATGGCATGCATCTCCTCCGCAAATTTGGTCGTACTCATCAACAGCCTTCTGACAGACTTCTTCAGGACATCAAGGGGCCTTCCACAAGGATGTGCACTCTTGCCATTGCTTTTCATATTAGTCATATACGAATTGAGCAGAGGTATCAATGAAGCCAAGGAGATGGACAGGATCGTTGGATGTAGGGTCACAAGACATTCAAGCATTTCACATCTCATGTTTGTGGACGGTGTGCTCTTCGCAAGGGAAGCTAACATATCAGAATGTAAAGTCTTTCATCAAATTCTATCTAAATTTGGGGAAGTGTTGGGACTCATCATGAATAAGGAGAAATCAGAATTGATTTATGACAGGGTGGATTTGGAGACATCACTGGAGATTGCCAATTTATTTGAGGTTAAGAGTATCTCGATGGTTGAAGGTTTTATATACTTGGGTTTCTTTTGAAGCCAAATAGTTATGAGGGTCTGGATTGAGAATGGCTCATCAAGAAGATAGAGAAGAAGTTGTCACTGCGGGAACATAAATGATTGTTTCTAGGGGGAAGACTGATCATGATAAAAGTGGCTTTACAGGGAATATCTATTTATTGGATGCACCTCTTCAAGCTCCCCAAATCAGTCATCAAAAGGATTGACGCAATCATCGCTAGATTCCTTTGGGAAGGAGCAGGCTCAACTAAGAAATTCCACTTGGTACGCCTTGAAGTAATTTCCAAGAGTGAGGCAGATGGGGGATGGGGAATTAGAAATATGAAAAGCTTCAATCTGGCTCTCCTTGTCAAAAACCTCTAGAGGTTGTTCAAAGTCACAAGGTTATGGCAGCAAAATTATTAAGGACACACAAGATTTTTCTAACAAATGTCCCCGGAAAATCCCAAAGTGGGAAAATCGGTGCAGCAGCTCTTGAGGGTTTTATTATTATGCACATTTCTAAATACAAACTAGAGTACCAGTAGTGGTTTACCCAACAGAGAAAATCCTGGAAAAAAGTACCTCTATCTCTGGAGACAAATATTATGGTTGATTCAGTGCAGAATGGAGAACCCCACAGGTGCCTACGCAATCCCCAGCAAGCTCTACGCTAAGACTGTCTCACCCTTCAGTGCAGCTGCGAAACCCTTTCTGATCTGCTAAATATGAGCCCGGTTTGGCCCACTGAAACCCCAGCGCTGCCCCTTCTAGCTCTGCATCAGCTCCTCTAGGCATGTGTCACCCCTCTCCACTGGCTCTGCGTGAGCCTGGCTGGGCTTGCGTCACCCTTGTTGAGCCTGCGCCACCCCTCCAGGGCCTGTGCTGCTCCTCTAGTGTTGATATGCCTCTCTACTATTGTATTCTCGGCCTTGGATCAAAAATCCCACTGCCGAACTTCCCCCCGCTGCACTGCAAGCTCACTCGAAAATTCTCAGCAAACCGCGCCCCAAAATTTCAACTTAGCTCAAGTGCTGCCACTCTGTGTGTGTTCTGTGTGTTCTCCAACTGAACCCAAGCCTTCCTTTAATACTTTTCCCGTTGAAAATTCAACGGTTGTGATCTAATCTCTAATCAATGACTTAGAAAAGACTTGATCCTCGTCACTGAGAACATTCTCACCCACATGCTTAAATTAATTCACTTTAATTATTTTATTTCCCTAAGTTAGACTTAGGGTCTCCATTAAAATAATTAATTATTTGAATAACTTAAGCTCCGGGTGGAATTTCTCCAAACAATTTCTGGGTCTTGGAGATCTCATGTGTTCTAGCCCCTCCACAAAATTTCGGAGCTATAGCACATTCAATGCTACCCCAAAAATCAACAGTGCATCTCTTTCTTGACTAGCAATTCGTTGCTTCTATATGGAAATAGGTTTCAAAGTTTTTTAAAATTCAAGCAGTTGTAGAGACGCCCTTAATGGGCATGTGTCTCACACAGTGGTTTAAAGGCCAGAAGGAATTCAAGGCTCTTCCTTTCTACATTTGTTGGGGAATTTGGAGGTCCGGGAATGCAAAAATATTTAACGAAATCTCCCTAATGTGAGTCACACAAGTGTGAAGATCATGGCTTGCTTTCAAGAGATAGGGCCTTCGATGTCAAAGGCACAAAGAAGAACTTGCCATCTCAGGGGAATCGGGACTTCTAAGCTAGTAGTATTTTTTTATGGTGCCTCTACCGTAAGGGAATGTGGGTACGAGGCTCATATAATTCTGAAGCCTGGCCATTCTTATCAGTTCAGCTGGTATGGTGGCACTGGAACAAATAGCCAAGCATAAATGCTTGCACTTTGGGGGGTTCTTAGGTGTGCCAACTAGCTAGCTATTGAGGAGATAGTGATTGTTGGAGACTCCAAGGCTGTGATTGAATGGACACATGGAAAATCTTAATTCAGGTTGTCGTCCCTTTTCCATTGCATGCTACAGATCAAAAACCTGTCGGAGTCATAAGCACTCCAAAAGAGGTAGGTTTGTTATGTCGGGAGCCATTCTTTTCAAATCCTTTGTCGATGGATCTGTGCAGCTCAAGGTCTTTCATCATGTAAACGCTGAGTCATTTTTCCCCAAGCCACTATAGCATCCAGGTGGATTATGGTCTGTCAGCGGTCTTGGTTTTTCGTTTGTCTTAGCTTCGACCATCGTAATCAAATTGGTGTAATAGTCCAAGAGCAATATGTTGTACGTTTTTTGTTTTTCTTTAGGAATTAGATCAGGTTTCTCTGCATCCTTTAGAGTCAGCTTTTCTTTAGCCCATTAGCATCAATCTCTTTCTTGTTTTTTGGTGTTGCTCACATGTTCTGGGGATACTAGATCGTTAAAAATGTAACTATCCTTTGTTTTTAATGAAAGATGGTGGTTTTTTTAATGAAAGATAGTGGCAAGTATTGAGGGTTGTGGGTGCCATAAGTGTGTAGATTCTAGAAGCCTTTTAAAATCGTCCTCTAGGGTTGGCCCCTAGATCTCTGTCAATCTCCCTCCTTGGACCCTAGTTTTGACTTTGGGGCACAAAATTGGTATCATGGGTCTCCAAGTGGCCAAAATACCTATCTTTGTTGCAACGTTGAGGGCTCTCAAGGTGTTGATAGCCCTCCCATGTCTCAATGTGTGAGACCAACCTCATCTGGGCCCTGGATTTGTTGCCATCCCATATGACTAGTGGCAAGTGCTTAGCCGACTACAGGCATGTTGGTCCAAATGCATCATCCCATGAAAGTCAACAATATGGGGCAAAGTGTTGGAACACTATAGGTGTTGGAGGTGCCCAAGGATGCAAGTGATGCCCTACAACTATCTTGAGTCCCATGGCTCTCAATGCCTCACCTATGGGTGTCAATATGTCCCTCTAAAGGACCTGGACCCCAATTATGTTGCCCAAACTTATAGATGGAACCACCTACTAATTACACACAATCTCCAATGTTGCAACTTTTACCATTAGGTACATTTAATCATTGTTGCATCCAAATGAACCAAGCTTGAAAGTAATGGGGAAATCAACACTTCAGATAAGGCTTCCCTTCTAAAATTGTGGCTTTGGTCTCATAATGGTATTACCTACCTAGGTAGGAGTGGTTAATAGACGACCCTATCAGGTTTTTTCAACCCCCAAGGAGAAGTGACTTGTCCTAAGTCCACCCTCCAATCAATACGTGTCATGTGAAAAATGATGGAACATAGGGAAAAAGACTTCATGGCCAAGTGATGTGACCAAAGGGACCAACCTGAGGGGGATCCTCATCCCGGGTGCATAGATGTGAGGAGGAAGCAATCGTGGATGCATCAGTTACCAACTCGAACTTTGTTTTACCACCCCTCTTATGCTTTTTACTTTTTCTTGATTTTTCTTTGTATTACTGCTCATAGCTCAAGTAATGAGAGCTTGCTTTGTATGTAAAGCAGTTATTTACCTCACCTTGATGATGGGGTTGCTCATAACGCATCAAGGGTTGAGACATGTAAGGGTTCATTTTCTTATGATGATAGGGCTACCTTGGGCCATGAACCGAGTGATGACCCTAATGAGTGAGGTAGAGCTCATGCTTGCCTTTTGCCCACGTGCTAATTTGAATGTCTCAGCCATCTTTTGAATTTTAATTTTCTTTTCTTTTGCATGTGACCATATGCTCTTTTTGTTTCTTTTAGCTGCATCAACCTCCTAGGGTACATTTCCAAGCCCTACCCAAGTATGATGATGTATGGGTGCCAAATTCCAATGAACCAGTGGTTAGTTGAAGTTCCAAATAAGCGAAAATCGCGATTTTTTCGGAAGGCTGATTTAATCGGCGATTTTTTGGGCAATTTTTTAGATTTGAAAAAAATCGCCAAAAAATCGCGATTTTTTCGGTAAAAATCGTGGGCCCATCAAACAGCAACCCTATAAGTTCAAAAATCAATTTTTATTTTTTTTGTCAATTTTGCAGCCCTCTCATTTTCCTGACACACTCTGTTGGCAGTTAATGGTAATGTTAAATTCTTAAAGTAAAAGTGATATTTCCTTTATTTTTCATTTTCATAAAAAATAAAGGAAATATCACTTTTACTTATATTTTTAACATTACCATGAAATGACTCAGGATGTTTAAGAGTGGTTTCAACCTCATTGGATTTCATATGGAGAAACTAGATTTTTATATTTCACTCAAAATTCAGCAGACTTAATGTTTTCAGGGTTTCATGGTTTGGGGATTTGCATTGTTTCCATTTGATTCTATTATGTGTAAGGGTATGAGATTGGCATTTGATCAAGAGCATGAAGTCCTTTAAGAACCTTGATGTTGGTGGCATTGATTGTTGAACTTTGTTGATGTTGGTGGTATTGATTGTTGAACTCCCCTACCGTGGCCTTAACAAGAATGTACTCTTCACTCAAAGGAAAACAACTGGTTAGGCATGCTAATCTTTTTCTACCGCATTTTAAGGTTGAGGAGATGAACCCTTCACTCAAACCAAAATCATTGGTTAGGCATGTTAAACTTTTTCAATTTCTATCATGTTATAAGGTTGAGCAATCCAAGTCTAAAGACTTTGAGCTAGATGATGTTTATGTATCTCTTGTTGATGATCCCATTTCTAGTAGCGATGAATCAATGATGAGTTTCATAAGGAGGAGGAGGAGGAGGTGACACCACCTACCCCTGCTACCGGTAGAGGACGTGGTCTACCTCCTTTAGCTCCTGGTGCTTCAAGATCTGGAGCACAACAGAGTCCATTGCCAGCCCCACCAGCTTCTTCATCTAGAGGGAAAGCTGTTACATTTTCTCGCAAGAGGGGCAGAGAAAATCAGTAGTATAGGTTATTTGGTGCATTCCTTTGTATATGACATTATGACTCATGATATGAGATACATTATTATATTTTTTGTTGATATTTTGAGGTTGAGTTGAGACTCGGGACTTAGTATTCAGGACATGATTCACTATTATGTGTGATGTAGCACTAGACATGATATTACACATCTTATATATTATTATTTTTTCATATTTATGTGTCAATGCATTTATTTTATGTTGTGGGTGCTTTAGATATTAAAACATTGAAAAAAATGAATATTTTTGTATGTGCCAATTTTTTCCCGATTTTTACGATTTTTTACGATTTTTTCCCCTCGCTGATTTAATCCCAATCGCGATTTTCAAAACATTGAGTTGAACCCGAAGAATGGAGGTGGAATAGGGGCTTGTAATGTAAGATGGAAAGTGGTAAGTATGGAATATGGAGAGATGGCGATACGTTATCTCAATCATGGCTTACCAAGTAGTTCCCATCTTATACCTCCTAGGCCAATAGGGGAGGTCACACTAGACTAGGATTGTAAATTAACCCCCCATTTAAGGTGAGAAAACAAGATCATGGCCAAAACCTTTCTTTCTTCCAAGTTACCCTATAATCCATGTGAGATGCCCAAATACAAACAAGCGTAAGCACCCAATTGCAAAATAAATAAAGTACCCTTTGATCAGAATCCCACCTTTGAACATGTGATCTTCCCAGATAGAGGAGGAAACATATGATTGATGCAGGAGGCAAAGATATGAATGGCACGTCATCATCGATTACTAGTGGCTATCAGGGGTTGTTGGCTGGTCGAATGAAGAGATGGTGGGAGAAAAGTTTCTCATATGGGGTCACCCACTTTGGGTGGTTAATAGGACAGGTTACCCACCAAAAGTGGGTGACCCCATAGGAGAACTTTTCTCCTTGACATCTCTTCAGTCGGCAGCCAATAGCCCCTGACAGCCACCAGTGTAGTCGATTCATAGTGCCATTTGATCTCCGCTCCTAGCATCAGTCATATGTCCCCTCACCCATCTGTCGAGAGCATATGTTTAAACGTGGGCATTCCAATCCTAAAGCCATGTTTTTCATTGTGCAATCGGGTGCTTATGCTTGTTTTCCTTTGGCATATTGGGCATGGATTATTGGGTGACTTCGAAATAAGGAAGGGTTTTGAGTCTTGATTGTAGTTTTGTTCCCTCACCTTAAATGGGGGGTAAATCCTCAATCCTAGTCCCATGGGATCTTCTGTATTGGCATATGGCTTTAGGAATGGAACTACTTGGGAAACCCCAATTTTGGTAGTTCAGTCCCATTTTACCATTCCATATTTTTCACTCTCTTCCGCACATTACAAGCCCTATTTCATCATCTTTCCTCTCTAGATCCACATGACCACTGGGTCCACAAGGCACTGGTACACCCCCTCCCCTTGTCCACATGTTTGGGTTGGGCCTGGAAATGTTACGTAAAAAGTTGATGCACCTAAAAGAACATTAAAAGCATATCATGGCCACAAGCAAGAAACAAAAGAAAAGAATCTTATAAAATGCAAAAGATGGTCGAAACATTAAAATAGCATGTGGGCAAAAGCCAAACATGCGCTCTACCCCTTATCATTATGACCATCACCCTGGTTCCTATGGCCCATGAGTGCCCCCTCATCATTAAAGAACCCATGCACATCCCAACCCCTGGTGGGCGATGAATTGCCCCACCTTAGAGGGATAATAACTGTTTATATAATACACAGCATGCTCTCACCTCCTGGAGCCCCAAGCAGTAAAACAAAGAAAAATCAAGAAAAGGTAAAAGGCTAATGAAGAAAGGTGGAAAAACAAAGGTTGGGGTAACTCATGTATCCACGATTGCTCCCACCTACATCTATACACCCAAGTATGTGGACATCGCTCATCATTACCATCCTTGAACCCTTGGCATTTGGCTTTGAGACCCCTGTGTCACCATCCATTTCATCGTTATTCACGACCCCTATCAATCGAAGGATGTACCTTGGACCTGTCTTTCCCCTTAAGGGAAGGGAACACCTAATAGGGTTGTTTATTAGCCACTCCCACCTAGGGAGGTAACACTATTACGAGCTTAAAGCCCCAAATTTGGAAGGGAAGCCCATTATGAAGTCTTATGTTAAAATTTGGGTACCAGAGGACAAGTGGTTCCCTAAGGCTTTGATCTTTGGCCAAGGGAAAAGTGTCCAAATTTATTTGTACTTTTCTCCTAAAGTGACTTTATAAGTGGTAAAGTCAATTTATTTAAAAAGTGACTTTATAAGTGGTAAAGTTACATTCTAATTTTAAAGTGACTTTATTAAAGTCAATGAAAAATTAGAAAGTGAAAAATTGATTATGGAAATAAAAGGCTAAGTGGGTCTTTATTTAAGTGGGTGAGTTAAAAAATAGAAAGTCAGAATTAAATGCACATTTATTCTCATCCCTAGATCTAAATGAATCTCAAACATTAGATCTTAGGGTTACCCAAAAGGTCTATTAGGGTAAAAGGAGAGAAGAAGAGGAAAGAGAGAAGAAGTGGAAAAAGATCAATTCATTCTTTCATGAGTAGATTGAGAGAGAGAGGAGGAGAGCAAGGAGAAATTTTCTAAGAGTGAGAAGTTTAAGGAAGGAGACATTTCAGCAGTTCGTACAGCAGCTGGAGGTTGCATGCTTTTCGAGGCAGCAAATTGGTACAGCATTTATTAGCACACATTTCGAGGCAAAAATCCGTACAATGGTCGTGTGCACGAAAATCAAGGTCCGTACAACACAAATTTAAAGGAGAAGAAACAGCAGTAAGCAGCACGCATTTCGAATTTGAGTGGGCACAAATTTCGAGGCTAAAAAGGTAGTTGTAAATTTTGTACAGTCCATACAGCAGTATGAAATTTTTGGGCACAGAAATCGAGGAGACCATACAGCATTTAATGCTGGTACTTCTTGCTGTAAATTTTAATGTTTTGACTATTTTGCTGATTGGCACATTTTCCGAGGCAGAGTCAAGCACGGAAAATAACATAAGTTTGTTTTGCGGTTGCTAGAATTTTTTTTGTATATTTCAGTTCTCTATAAAAGCATTTTCCAGAAATAAGAAGAGCTCTCAAACTGGTTTTCCCCAAGAGTTGTAGGGGGTTTTTCCAGGGTCACATTGACCTAAAATCACAGTGTCATTTTTCTGTGTGTGGCTGTTATATTTCTTGTGCTTTTATTTATGCATTTCCAGCACTTGTGAAATTCCCAAATTTGTGTTTTCAAAAATTTATTTCATTTCCAGAATTTTGAATGTATGATTATGGGAATGGGCATTTAACTAGATGGAAGTGATAAGGTGAAACTGAAAACCGGAGGGGGGTCAAAATTTCTACATCTTATAGTGCCCTTGATTAACAAGCTTGGTTCACTTAGATGCACGAATGAATTATTGTACCTTACAGTGAGGAAGCGCATTGGATCTTATATGCAATTGGCTGGTCGTCTCATCATGGGCTAGGCAACTTAATTGTGACCCAAGCCCACCAAAGGATCATATTAACACTCCTAGGGGAAGCATTGAGAGCCATGGGACTCCATCATGTGTTAGAGCATCATTTCATGCCATGGGCACCTTCCGCACCCTCAGCAGTCTGTTCATTGCCCCACATTACTCGCGAGATGATGCACTTCGACAACTATGCCCTAATCGACTTAGCATATTATGGCAATCGATCCAAGGCCCAGAGGAGGTGTGTCTCACCCTTGAGACATGGGAGGGAAGGCACCATCATTGGAGCCCTCATTTGGAGCATTATATAGACTATTCTATCATCTAGAGACCCATGAGACTAGCATTGGTGCCCCAAACCCACTTTGGGGCCCCACATGATGACTTGCATGGAGATTAAGGGGCCATCTCCTTGTTCGAGATTTATAGAGCCCTCTCACATCTTTGCACATAGAGGACTCAACATGGCATGATATCATCAACTCAGCTTGCATTTGGATGGCTAATTTATAATTTGTAAAAGCTACTTGGTCAGCTTGTGACCAAGGCTTGTTTCTTGCCCATTATTTTAATGTTTTGGGGGCTAATTAGAGGCTAATTCGAATTAGTGAGGTTCATATAAATAGAACTCACTATCATCGTGAGAAATCATCATCATCACTTGGAAGCTTCTCTTGTAAAAGAACTTGCACTTTTTCTTTGGATTTATTGGAGGTTTCTTTGATGCATTTTGCCATTTGGAGCTAAAATTTTCGATCTTCTTTGGAGCTATCTCATGATTTGTGGATGGGTATATCATATTGTCATCTTGTAAGTGCTTCTTATTGAATATTTTCTTGGAATAATCTCTAATTTATGGAATTGTTGTTACTAGGTTAATGCTCTTGTGACCTAATTTGTTGGCCAATTTAAGAGCATCTAGGACTAGGCACTAGTCCAAGGATTTTGGTGATCAATCTCCTCTTTCTCCATTTTTATCTCCTCCTAAATTTTGATCCCCTAAAGGTAAGGCGAAAATCTAAGGCTCGCAGCGAAATTTTAGGGAGGTGATTTTTTGGGAATCCAAGAATCTTATACCTTTAAGAGCGAGAGATCTAAGATATAGGTGGTGTGAAACCTTAATGTTGTTCCAGGAATAAGATTCTTCTAACTTGCATATTCTCCAAATATAGGGGTTCTAAAACAGTCCTCGAATCTCGGCCTTGAAAGTCATTATAGTTGAATAACTTAGCAACTACCAGAGATCCATCCTTCCTTCTGTTATTGATCAATTAGACATATTGCACTCATTGTCCAC
The DNA here is from genome assembly GCA_034641835.2 of Pinus albicaulis. NCBI lineage: Eukaryota > Viridiplantae > Streptophyta > Pinopsida > Pinales > Pinaceae > Pinus > Pinus albicaulis. The sequence goes on from CM076569.1 coordinate 99,270,862, forward strand.
TTCATTTTGTCTTATCTTCAAACTTCAGAGCTAGGTTGCGGGGAAGCTTCAAACCCCCTTCGTTCCCATTTCCGAAACGCGCTCCCAAAAACGCTTCCTAAGGGGAGTGTTTTCGGGAGCGCGTTTCCGAACCTGTTAAAACGCTCCCTGCCTTTTCGGGAGCATTTCAGGAAGTGCTCGGGAGCGAACGCTCCCTGAGCGCTTCCGACGTTTAAAAAATGCTTCAGGAGTGTTTTTTAAATGCCGGAAGCGATTGGGGAGCATTCGCTCCCAAACGCTCCTCGGAGAAATAATAAAAAAATAAAAATAAAAAAACGCTTCCCGCTGCGCGCAAATTTTTTTATGTGAAAAATCGAATTGTTTAAAGGGGGGGGGTTTCATTTTAGTTTTTATTGTTTGTTAACTGTTGAGAGAGCGAGAGCAAGAGTTGAAGGAGAGCGAGAGCAAGAGTTGAAGGAGAGCAAGGAGCAAGGCTACAGGAAGATTGCAAGAAAGAGGTTGGCCTTCTAATCCAATTTAGTATTTTCTAGGATGAATTTGTAGATTGTTAAATTGTTTAAAAATGAAAACTTGAATTTTTCTTGAATGTTGCATTTTATTGGATTTAAAACTTAAAAAATGAATTATTTTTTTCCTATGTTGCATTTCCTATTCCCATTTGGCATTTTTCCATTTGTTTTGCAGGCTAGAAACTTGAAACTTGTTTCCATCATGGCTATATGGCTAGGGATTTTCCTCATGTTGGTTCCTTTCTTTTTGATAATGGTGTTGGAGAGTGCTAGAAGAAAGAGGCAAATCGGAGAAGAGGAGGGTTATGGTGGATCTGAAGAAAATCCTGAAGAGGAGGAGGATTATGCTGAGGAGGAAGTGGGGAGTGGAGAACCTGAGAACATAGATTCCCCAACTAAACGAGACCAAACTCCTTTGTGGAAATATGTTCAGAAAATGGAAGGAGGGAAAGGTGGTGGAACCACTAAATTTATTTCCCCCATTGCAATAAACAATACCATGGTTCATACACCCGTGCGAGAAGGCACCTTTGTGGGATAATGCCAGGGGATGGAACTAAAAATATTGGAATCAAAGTTTGTGCTTTTGTGCCAGCACCACAGAGAGAGATATATAGGAAGGAAGAGGGGGTTGCCCTACAGAGATCATCTAAAAGATCGAGGGGTTTCGTTGATTCAGGCCCAACACATCATGGACAAACAAGTTCAACTTCCACCCATGCCAGTGGCATTGGATTAAGGCGTAGAACCATATCCGATTTCTTGGACGAAGGGTGTAGGAATGATGTGGATTCAAAAGTTTACCGGTTTCTATATGCATGTGGGGTGCCATTCAATGTTCTTCGCTCACCTTATTGGCATGAAATGGTTTCTGCCATTAATAATGCCCCCAAAGGATACAAAAGCCCTGGGTATGACAAGGCCAGAACCATGGGTCTTGATCATGAAAAAGCTAAAATAAACCATTCTTTGGCTAGAATGACAAGTTCGTGGAATGAGCATGGGTTGTCCATTGTCTCTGATGGATGGACCAATGTAAAAGGAAAACCATTGATAAATGTTTTGGCTGTGTCGGTTAGTGGTGCAGTGTTCCTGGCAGCTTATGATTATTCAGATAAATTCAAAACCGGCATTAACATTGCAGAACCATTACTGGATATAATTGAAAAGACTGGGCCATACAATGTGATACAGGTCATCACTGATAATGCTGCTAACTGTAAGGCAGCAGGAGCAATTGTTGAGGATAAATACCCCAACATTTTTTGGTCTGGGTGTTTGGTTCATACAATGAACCTTTTGATGCATGATATCATAAAAAACAAACAACCTCAGTTCAAATGGCTTGGTGATTTGTACAAGAGAGGTAAGAAAATGATCAAATTTGTTACAAATCATAGCAATACCCATGGGCTTTTCCGTACTCACTCCAAATTGGAGTTGTTGAAAATAGGAAAAACTAGATTTGCTAGCTATTACCTCACCTTCAGGCGCCTTTTGAAGGTAAGAGAGTCATTGGCTGCAATGGTATCAAGCCCACATTGGCAGCTATTAAAGGACAGGGCAGCAACAATAGTTGACAGGCAAGGTTTCGAACATGTGGAGGAGACCGCCCTTGACCATCTATTTTGGGCACGTGTGAGGGAAATTTTGAGTTTTACCAAGCCCATTTATAACATGATTCGCTTTGCAGATATTGATAAACCAGTGATTGGAGTGGTTTATGAGCAGATGGATAGCATGTTGGGGCAAATAAAAGATATTGTTAAGGATAATGATCCCAACTTGTATGTTATGATTCATGACTGTGTGTGTGCACGGTGGAATAAACTCAATGTTCCACTACATGCTTTGGCATATATCCTTACGCCAAAATATTACTCTCCATCTTGGTTGAGCCAACCTGCACCTGGAGGTGGGGTTAGGGTGAAACCTCACACAGATCCAGAGGTACAAGAGGGGTACATGAAGGCATTGGACAAATTGGTACCTGACAGGGAAGAGTGTGCTGGTGCGCCTTGAATTAGGCAAATACTTGATTTACAGCTGCTTTGGTTCTTTCCATGCAATGGAAAATGGGGACAGATTTGATGCTCTCACATGGTGGGAAGCATATGGCGGCATGGGACTTTTGCCAAAGTTGGCTAAATAAGTTCTCTCACAGGTTGTGAACACTTCTTCTGCAGAGAGGTGTTGGAGCACCTACAGCTTTATACACAATGTGAGAAGAAACAGGCTGAATGAAAACCGAGCTGAATGTGCATTATAAGTTGAGGTTGTTGAGCCATTACTGTGATCGGGAAAATGAGGATCAATCATATAGAGTCTGGGACAACAACGCAGAGGATGATAATTTGGAGGACGACACGTTACATCTGGAAGAATTGGAAGTAGAACTTTATAGGGATGATGATGAAGCATCGTGTACCGCCACACACGGGGAGCCGGTCCCACCATCTCTTTGGTAACGGTGCGAGTGCCGTGCGAGTGCCACTCCTCGATATCACCTTGTTGTTCCTTTACTGAAATGCGATATCACCTTCTAGTCGTCGGATCTGAGCTCCACGAGTACTAGAGATAACATTTCCGTGGTTCTCACAAATTAGACATTTCTTGTGGGCGTGGCAAGGGGCTAGCCAATAGATAAAATAGATTTGTTGTTTACTAGTCTTTTCTATTTGTTGTTGACAGGTTGAACAGGTTGAAACTTGACTCTTTAAGTTTCATATATTTAATAAACAATTTAAGTTTGAAGTTTGAATTTGAGGAACAAACTTAATATTGGCATTATAAGTTTATTGTTTACAAGTCATTATGAATTATGAATATGATGCTTCATGAAAGTTATATGGTAGATCAATGAATCAATGATGATAAATCATTATATAATATAATGATGATAAATGTTATATATTGAAATTTGAAATCAATGAATTAATGATGATAAATGTTATATATCAATGATGATAAATGTATATTGAATTTTGAAATCAATGAATCAATGATGATAAATGTTAGATATTGAAATTTGAAATCAATGATGATAAATGTTATATATCAATGATGATAAATGTTAGATATTAAAATTGAAATCAATGATGATAAATGTTATATATCAATGATGATAAATGTTATATATTGAATTTTGAAAGCTTGAAACCTTCAGATTGATGATTTGCGAGACTCAAGAGTCAATATATTGTATGCTTCCAACTCGTGGGCGTGGTTGATGAAGATTATAACTTCTAGATGATTGATGTTATATGATTCAATCTATGTTTTTTTATGTTTTTATGTCTAATTCATCATTCTACATGTTTTTGTTGACATATATGCATCAAATAAAAATATAAAAATATATATATATATAAAAACCCAGCGGCCTAGGACAGACTTTTAAAAATGGCGCTCCGCGCTCCCGCTCCCGCTTCCAAGTAACCTTGCTTCAGAGAGAGGAGATCATGGATACTTTGTCAACAAACTTCTTTCACTCTAGCTTGTGCTTGTCCTCACCTGAGCTCTGATCCCATGTTAAGTTTTTATTAACATGTTCTTTGCTCGGGACAATTACTTCAATGTTCCATATTAGCCCATTTATTAATTCATCTTATTTCCATTAGTAATCACATGAATCATTATCACACTGACAATAACTGAAGAAAGAACATAAATGATAAATGCATAATACAAGCGAATACAAAAGAACACAATGATATGGCACAAGCCAGGGAAAAACCAATGGATGGGGAAAACCCTTGATCAATTCTTCTTATTATCAATATCAAATGTTCAGAGAGAGAGTACAATACTCAAAGTCCAAATTGGCTTGCCAATTTGAAGATCCAATATCACAAACTTAGACAAGTAGATGGCCCAACCAATATTGCAAATCGAGCACTCTGTCAACAGCAAACAAATTTAGCTTCGTCCAATGGTCAACGATGGTCATGGCATCAGCAATGTAGTCTTTATCGGACTTCTTCAATAGGAGACTGAATCCTGGTTAGGGTTTATAGGTTGATTGCTACAATTGCTCTACACACCTCCAGACCTCCTTTCAAGATTATGGCTCCTCTTCTAATAATTTTGTTTATACTCTAAGGTTGATTTGGGCTAGATTCAGCCCTCAAGATTTCTACAAGACTCTCCTACTATCAATGTAGAGACGACAACCAACCGTAGGTAGTCTCATACTCCTTTTGGCCCTTGATCAAACACCTTAAGCCTGCGGCCTGCCTAAATCAATCTCCCAATGTTGCGGCCTACCTGCACACTTGAAACCCTATATACAATAGCCTTGAAACATCTCCCAAACAGCCCTTAAGCTTGCGGCTTCTTTCCTGAAGGATCTCGGCCTGTAGAAGAGGATGAATGCTGCCCAGAACAGTTCTCCAATTAGCCCAAAACTTGCCCTTAACATATTCAGTCTTATTGCCTAAGAAACTCAACCCACTGTTCAGCAAGGTAAGGCCTGCGACCTGGATGAGAAGGACTCTATGTAGCTGCAACCTACTTGGAAGAGAGTTTTCACACCATAAAACATACCCAAACACACCAGCCCATCACTTATGCCTGCGGTCAGCCTCAAAGAAAACTCAGACCTGCAACAAGAGAGAAATATGCCCAGATTCTTCCAAGCCTTGTCCCCCAATCAACTTCACTGCCTCAGAGATATAAGGACAAGTGCACAAGGATGTGAAATGAGGTTGGAGACCATTTCTATATACACAAATAGTTGGGATCAAGAGTCATGTCGCTTGGGCTTCATGAGCCTACATTTGTTGGAAATGTTGTCATTGATGGCAAAGGAGGTAGCAGATGCAGAGACAGGAACAGTTACAAGGAGACAAAGACAGACAATGAAGGCAGCAAAGAAGCAAACGGAGGAAGCAGAGGCAGAGGCAGAGCGACAGAAGCAGCAGAGACAGAGACAGAGACAGAGGCAGAAGAAGGGGAAGTCGACCTTGGGGGGAGCTAAGAAGTGCACTGGAGGAGATTGACAGACTCAAACTGAAGTGCAGAAAACAAAAGGATATTCTTCTCAAGTATGTAAGAGAAGAACAAAACTCAAAAGTCCTCATGCAGCTGAAGGTAGAGCTTGAAGAAGCTAAGAAGATAGAAGACATGTTACTTCAGCAAATCAAGGATAAAACCCTAGAACAAGAGAAACTGGAAGAAAAAGTAGTATGTCTCAGGAAGAACCTAGAAAATGCTCAAAGGAAAGTGGTTATAAACTCTTCTCAAACAACAAGCTCTAGTAAGTTGAATGAAATTCTGGTTGCTCAAAGATCCCCAATGATAAAAACAGGAATAGGCTATGAAGGAGAATCGAGTAAATGCAAAGAAAAGGAAAACAAAAATATAATTTTTGTAAAAGCAAAGAAGACTGATGAAGCAGCCCAGTCAATTTCTACAAAAGAAGAAACATGTAATAAGGATGACAGAGATCAGAAGGAATCTCTAGTAACAAAGAATGCAATAAATACTAAAATGACAGAAAAAGAATCATATGCCCCTGAGTATGTCAAATTTGGAAGCCATCAAGGGAAATTCTTCCCTCCCATGAAGAATACCACATGTTATGTCTGCCACAAGCCGGGACACATTGCTGCATATTGCTATGCAAGGAAGAGTAATTCAAACCTGCAAAAGATGCAAACAGTGAAGAGACTGTCTCAAACAAACAAATGGAGAAAACAACCTTACATCAGGTATGCAAATAATTTATATGGTTATTGTTTTTATTGTAAGGAATTTGGCCATAAAATTATTGAATGTAGAAAGTATGGACAAAGATTGATGTTCAACATCTCAAGGAGGTTTATGAATCAAATAAATTTTGTTCATACTCACAATTCTGCAAAAACTATGATCAAATGTTGTATATGCAATCAAGTTGGACATATGCCCTCCAAATGTCCTCTGAAAGGATGTGATTCATCAACTCACAAAAGACACCAAACAAAAGGATGCCTCCAGTGGATAAAGAAGGAGAATAAATGTGACTTGGCTCTAACAGCTCAAGACCTGAAAAGCCAGTGGTACCTGGATAGTGGCTGCTCAAAACACATGACTGGAGACAGAAGCAAGTTTATAGCTCTTGATGAAAAGAAATCTGGCAATGTTACTTTTGGCAATGATAAATCAAGTAAGATCAAGGGAAAAGGCTCAGTCAGCATAGACAATGGCATAGGAAAGGCCCAAGATGTACTATATGTAGATGGGCTGAAAGCAATTTGCTGAGTGTCAATCAGATGTGTGATAAAGGCTGTGAAGTTCTCTTCAGAGCACAAGACTGTGAAGTCAGATCAAGTACAACCGGAAAGACTCTGCTCAAAGGTGTCCGAACTGAGAGTAATGTGTACATAGTGAAAGAGGAGGATGAAGCCTGCCATCTTAGCAAACTTGAGGAGTCATGGTTATGGCATAAGAGATTGGGACATCTCAGCTTCGACCATATCATCAGACTGAGTAAGAAGAAAGCTGTCAGAGATATGCCTGAAATAAAAAGGCCTTCAAATACCATATGAAAATCTTGTCAATTGGGGAAACAAACTCACACATCCTTTAAATATAAAGATGAGTTATCAACAAGAAGACCACTCCATCTTGTGCACATGGATCTGTGTGGACCTGCAAGAACTAAAACACCAAGTGGAGAATCCTACTTCATGTTGATAATAGATGATTTCTCCAGAATGACATGGGTTGCTTTTCTCAAGAATAAATCGGAAGCTCTGGAAAAATTCAAAATATTTAAAGCATTAGCAAAAAATCAGACAGGATGCAAGCTGAAATGCATCAGATCAGACAGAGGAGGTGAATTCACTGATTATGACTTTGCAGACCTATGCAATGAACATGGCATAAAACAACAATTTACTATTGCAGGGACACCTCAGCAGAATGGAGTAGCAGAGAGACAAAACAGATATGTTCAACAAATTGCCAGAGCCGTGATGCAAGAGAATAATATTGCTCAAACCTTCTGGGCAGAAGCTATACACACAGCAGTACATATCCTTAATAAAGCTCACTTAAGGCCAAGCAGTGACAAGACTCCCTATGAACTGTGGCATGGAAAGCCAGCTTCAATCAAACATTTCAAAATCTTTGGAAGCAAATGTTACATAAAGAATAATGATGAAAATCTTGGAAAATTTGATGTAAGAGTAGATGAAGGGATCTTTATAGGATATACTTCCAAAAGTAAAGGGTACAGGTGCTACAACAAGACTCTTCGGAAAATAGTAGAAAGTATTGATGTGATATTTGATGAAGAACTTCCAAACAATACACGAAATACAAACTGCTGCAGTCCATCAGACAACCATGAAGAAGAAATCCAAAATGATGAGGAAACAAGCAAGACAACAGAAGATACAGAGCTGAGTTCTAAAGCTCCCTCAAGATATACTCAGAAGAACCATCCCGAAGATCAGATCATTGGAGACAAGAGAGTAGGGGTTCAAACAAGAAGGCAGCTAACAGAACAAACTAAAGAGGTATACATAGCCATGCTGTCACAAATAGAGCCAAAGAAATTTGAAGAAGCCAGCAAGGACAAGTATTGGGTAAAAGCAATGAATGAATAATTGGACCAAATTGAGAAGAACAATACCTGGGAACTAGTTCCTAGACCAATTGAGAAGAATATCATTGGTTCAAAATGGGTATTCAAAAACAAAATGAATGAGCAAGGACAAGTAATCAGGAATAAAGCAAGGCTGGTCTGCAACGGATACTCACAAATTGAAGGACTTGATTATGAAGAAACATTTGCCCCTATAGCCAAAATGGAAGCTATCAGAATGTTTCTGGCATTTGCATGCTATCAAAACTTCAAAGTATATCAAATGGATGTAAAATCTGCATTTCTGAATGGAGACTTAGAAGAAGAAGTTTACATGGAACAACCAGAAGGCTTCTCATTGACAGACAAAGAAGACTATGTGTGCAGACTGAAGAAGGCCCTATATGGACTGAAACAGGCTCCTCGTGCTTGGTACTCAAGACTGGATAAATATTTGCAAAAACAAGGCTTTAAGAGAGGTGGAGTAGATAGCAAACTATACATAAAAGCCCATGAAAATGAACTCCTAATTGTTGTAGTATATGTTGATGACATCATGTTTGGAAGCAACAGAGATGAACTAGCAAAAGGGTTTGCTGATGAGATGAAAACTGAGTTTGAAATGCCTATGATTGGAGAGCTCAGTTTCTACTTGGGACTGCAAATTCAGCAAAAGAACACAGGTACATTCATCTCACAAGAAAAATACTTAAAGGAAATGCTGAAAAAGTTCAAAATGGAGGACTGCAAACCTGTGTCAACTCCCATGACCACAGGTTGCAAGCTGTGTGCTGATGATGGGTCTGCTGATATAGATCAAAAACTCTACAGATCCATGATTGGAAGTCTATTGTATCTGACTGAATCAAGACCAGACATCATGCTAGCAGTAGGACTAGTGGCTAGATATCAAGCAGCACCTAAAAAAAATCACCTTCTTGCAGTCAAAAGAATATTCAGATATCTACAAGGAACAACACAGTATGGACTTTGGTATCCTAAAAGCAAAAACTTCACTTTATCAACATACACAGATGCAGATTGGGCCAGTTGTGTGGATGACAGGAAGAGTACAAGTGGAGGTGCTTTCTATCTAGGAGAAAGTCTGGTGGCATGGTTAAGCAAGAAACAAACATCCATCTCTCTGTCTACAGCTGAAGCAGAATATATAGCAGCAGCAGCATGTTGTACACACGTCATGTGGATGAAGCAAACTCTTCAAGACATGAAGGTAAGCTATGTTGCCAGGAAACGTGGGTGCGGGTGCGGGGACGGGGACGGGCACGGCATTTTTTGAAACAGGGTGCGTGGGTTCGTCTAGTATTTTTATATTAATATATATTATAAATTATAAATTATAATTTATATATCATATATAATACTATATTTTGGACCTAGTTGCCCAAAATTAACACCTTTCGAGCTAGGCAGTTTGTCAAACATATCACATGTTCTTTGTTGTAGGTGAGTTCTCTTGTTTCAGTTCAGATTGGCCTTTAAAATCAGTGGCATAAACTCATAGATATCCCACAACAAAGATGTATTCATGCATTAAACTCAGTAATACAAATATTATTCGAGTAACACCATGCCATAACAAAATCTGCCACTTTCCACTAACATTTTCAACTCGGAATTTTACAGTGAAATACTATTTATTGTGAGACTAAAACAGTGAGCTGATACACTAGATAGGACGCATGGAACCTGGTTACTTTGGGTTGATATGATGACAACATCCTCTTCAGCACTTTATATAAAATTTCAACAACCCAGAATATGTGAAAGTTGTGGTCTTTCTGAGTAGTATATTTCTGAAGATGAAGACAAACAGCACTAATGGGTGTATATACAAAATATCAGCGCACTAGGACAGCCCTCCAACTGTGGTCTGTGATATACGCTGCCCAGAAATGCATGTACAGGTTCACATTTGATATCAGCTCTTGTGGTTCCAAGCAGAACTGATCCTAGAGGTAGTACGCTGCCCAGAATGTGTTTCCAACAATGATGAGTGCACAAGAGTAGCTTATCAGATATCTCCTTCAATAAACTCTCCAGAACTCGTGGACAGCAGGAAATCAAAGGCTTAAGCTTAAGCTGTGCATTATACTCAGACTCACGTCCCACCAGAGAATAAAATACCTTGACTGTAACTAATTTTGAACTCCCACAAAGCTACACACAACCCTGCCACTGATACGCAGCCCATTAATTAGGTACTCGGTTTGGCTAGGGCATTAGATAGACCCCACGGTCCATATGTCCAGCTCTGCCACCAATATACAGTCCTAAACAACAAGGAAACTCGTCCAGCATTAAAATAAAGAGAGTATCTCTCACTGGTATTCGAGCTGCTCCACAAAAAGGGTGAATCGAACTACTGGGATCTTCAGATTACCACTATGATGAGAATAGCCACTCAAAACTACAAATTCAACCTCTGTTTAAGAGTGGAATTCATCTTCACAGGCCCAGATTTGGATTTATGTGCTCAGACTACCATGAGATCTTTCAACCTGCTAAATGAAATAGAAAGCACCAAATAAGCATATAAAATCAACCGATAACACTGGAATACCTCAATATTTCTCGAAAATCTTGTTCTCCATTGAAGCTCCAAACTTTTTATAATTTATTTTATTAAATTATAATTTATTTTTAATATTTATTAAAATTTAATTAATTTTTTTAATTTTTAATCATTTAAAAAAATTTATATATTTGAAAAAAATGTTCATGAATAACCCTGAAGAACCCGAAATTCGGGTTCTAAGTACCCAAACGATGGGTTCTTCATACCAAAAGAACCCAAGAACCCGAATTTTTTTTTTGAAGAACCCGGTTCGTTTGGGTTCTTCTGAGAAGAACCCGTACCCGAATCCGGTACTTGGGTGCGGGTTCGGGAACCCCACCCCCGGGTGCGGGAACCCGTGCAACGTAGAAGGTAAGCATTGATGAACCTATTTCAATCAATTGTGATAATACAAGTGCTATAAGTATATCTAAAAATCCTGTACTTCATTCAAAAACTAAACATATTCCAATCAAGTATCATTTCCTCCGAGAACAAGTGGCTCAGAAGATAGTAAAGCTGGAATATGTACCAACAAAAGAACAGACAGTAGATATATTTACCAAACCTCTTGCTAGAGAACCATTCCAATATTTGAGAGATAAACTAGGAGTAGTATCTGCAGATGCTACTCTCTGATATAAAGAGAAAAGCACAATTTCAGGGGGAGAACAAAAACGAAAATATCATTTCAGGGGGAGAAAAGCCAGCAAGGAAAGCATGAATCAGGTCCTCAGGATCAAAGGATTAAGGCAAAAGAACACCAAGTTATTATCCTAAAGTTATCTGCATTATTCAAGCATCAAAAGGTCAATTATAGAGCAAAAGGATCAGTTCTGAAACATTATATTAAGAATCTGAAACATAAAACCGAGTAGTGATTATCATTTGAAGCCTCTCAGCATTTTAGTTGCTGAATCCAATCATACATCTCTGACTAGATAAAGCCGATCCAATGTATTCTATGAAGTATCATTATTCTCACTTTTAGCTCTGTACAAGTGAAAGAACTGTATCAATTTACAGTGTATATTCAAATTCGATAATCCTCAAAGAGTTCTCTCAACAAGTCTTATACATCACTGTGGAGCAGCATAGTACAAAGTCAGTAGAAGAGGGTCTAAACATAACTCAGAGAGAGGAAATGCATAAAGCAACCCTTTGCCATTGATGTCAAAGGGGGAGGAAGAGCAAACAACAGGAGAAAGAGCAGGCAAACAGAGAAAATGTATTGCCATCAATGCCAAAGGGGGAGACTGTTGGAAATGTTGTCATTGATGGCAAAGGAGGTAGCAGATGCAGAGACAGGAACAGTTACAAGGAGACAAAGACAGACAATGAAGGCAGCAAAGAAGCAAACGAAGGAAGCAGAGGCAGAGGCAGACCGACAGAAGCAGCAGAGACAGAGGCAGAGGCAAAGCCATTATAATTCCGAGAATCGCCCAACCCGGAGGACAGATATATAATATTCCGAGAATCATTACCCGATGGGCGTTACATATTTATACAAACATTATTCCGGGAATCGCCTAACCCGCTGGAGGATACATATATACATATCCATCACAATACATTTAAATGCCGCGCATTTCATATTTTGCAATGGTCCAAGGCATATACATTAATATATATATTTAAGTGGAGCGCGTTATGATCAATGGAAAGGAAGTAATATAAAGTGGGACCCTCACCCAATCACATCGGAGAAAAGGTTGGCAGCGGAACATAGTGACAAGAGCTCCGATTGAGTTCCGGACCCGATAAAGTATATAAACAGTGGCTTGATAAGTTTGAAATCCGGCTTAATCGCATCGGAAAGAAACAAACCATCGCAACACATATTAAAAGACTTGCGATTGCGATTAAAAGTTCGGACCCGATGGGTGTATAAACGGTGGTTAATACATATTTGAATTCCGGCCTAATCGCATCGGAGCATCGCAGTATGGGCCAATCGGAACATCCAACCAAAAACTTGCGATTGCGATTGAAGCCCGGACCCTATGGGCTTATAAATTATGATTAACAAATTTTTTCAGTTCCATGTTCCAATCGCACCGGAGTTAGAGAAGGGCATCAGAACATGCAAACGCAAGTTGCGATTGCGATTAATCGCAATCGGAAGAACTTAAAAGTGACTCAATCGCATCGGAGTATTTGAAGTTGCGATTGCGATCAATCGCAATCGGAGCAGGAGCAATCAATCGCAATCGGAGATCGCTGGCGGAGTTAAACTAATCGCATCGGCAAATATCAATGAACAGTGACCAATCGCATCGAAGTTAGAGAAGGGCATCGGAACATGCAAACGCAAGTTGCGATTGCGATTAATCGCAACCGGAAGAACTTAAAAGTGACTCAATCGCATCGGAGTATTTGAAGTTGCGATTGCGAGGAGCAGGAGCGATGAATCGCAATCGGAGGAAAGTCAATGCATCGGAAAGCATGACAAGTGGGCCCTAAAGGAGTTTTATATGTTTTAAAACAGGCTTTATTGTATGCGCCGAGAGTATGTTAAGGTGTATAAAAGGGCAGATTATATGATTAAATCATCTTATAATTAAGCCAAGAGACAAAGTTGGGTTATATATATATGTTAAAAGGCGCTGTCACATATATATATATAACGCTATTACGATAAGCCGCGTGGTTTGTAGACCCACGGGCCTCAGCTTAAGGGGAGGGCGATTATTAATGTAATACAATTGTGATATATGTATGTTCCGGCCTGCAGAACTCGCCACATCAACAAGACACTCGTGGCATGAAAAGGGTTGGAATTTGTCCAGATTTACAGTCAGCTGATATAAAAGGCACAGTTACACGTATGCAACAGTTACACCACAGTAGAGGACAGAAAAGACAAACACAGTCAAAAAAAAGACAAATGCGCAGCTAGCCAAGAGGCTGAATGAGTGAGCGGGAGTTCTCATTGTAATATTTTTATGTATATTGTTGTGATGCATTGGCAAGTCTCCGGAGGAAAAACAAAGATCCCACTATAATATTAAAATAAGCACCTACAATTACATTTTTCTGAGTGAGCTGAAAATAAATGAAAAGGCAGAAAGCGAAGAGGTATGGCTGTCCATTACAAATTCTTTGAGGAATGCTAACAGTCACAAGAAAAGTCTTATAAATAATATCATCTGGATATGCAAGGGAGGTTAGAGAGAGTAAATCTAGAGAAGGCAGAGTATAGAAGCGTAAGGCAGAGAAGACTAAAAGAAGAGCAGAAAGAGAAACTACAGAACAGAGCTGATATCTGAGGTAAATCAGCAAACATTCAGTTTTGAAAATTGAGGAAGTTGGAGCTTCCCTATCAAGTTGCAGCTTGATAGCTGTCAGTTGTAGCTGACTGAGGTTGGAGCCTCCTGTAGGTTGGTGCCTGCAGAAAATTGAAGGGAGTTGATGCTTCCTTGCAAGTTGTAGCTTGCAGAATTGAGGATAGAGCCTCCTGTAGGTTGGTGCCTACAGAAAACAGTGGTGAGAGGGAGTTGGAGCTTGCCTTTGCATTGCAACAATAATAAGATGTGGTTTTCTCCCTTTATGGGTTTCCACTTACATCTGATGTCTCTGTGTGTGTTTCTTATGTGTTGATGTGATTCTTTCAATCTGCTTAATTGGTTGCTGCTCTCAACATAAGTGTGGTGTCACATTAATTTAATATTGGCTGCAACATTTTAACACTGTTTATAAATTAAGCTGTAAATAAATTTGGTGAAAATTGTTGAAAAGCTTATGTATGTATTAAACTGATTCACCCTCCCCCCCCCCCTCTCAGTTTAATTAAAGATTCAACAACATTAGGGTGAGGCCGACCTTGAAAATTTGCACATGAGTGCGCTTTAATTCGCTTTAATTCAAAAACACATTTTTCCTTAACCAAATTTAGCAATCTTTAGGTCGATTCTGATCCTCTCGAGAAGAGGAATTTAATGCAATGATTATCTCCATCAGATGGGTAGTCCAAAGTGGGATTTGGCCCTAGTTGCCAATTTTAACACTATTTGTTGTAGCAGATTTTCTTCGGATTTCAGAGGCCATTTAGTGCCTCTCTATTGATCTTTTTTTATTCAAAGATGGCTTGCAATCGACGGTATTTTGGTTCTATACACCCTTGCTATATACATGAGAAATTTTGCATATTTGTGTATAATAATTTGAATTCATATAGATGCACATGAATTATATGTTGTTTTCAAATTTTGAATATTTTATGTATTTTTTGGTCGACCAATCTTTTGGTCCAAGGAGGATGTTGTGACCATTTTCCATCAAGCAAACAAGGGAAAATTTGTTGTTTTCATTGCCATGATTCATCTCATGGAAACATTTATTTTTGTTTTGATATGATTTTGCATCATTCTATTAGATATTATGACTCATGACAAATATCATATCAATATCGAAGTCTGATGTATCACTTGATATCTTATACTGTTATACATCTTACATAACGATTTTATTTTCATATTTATGTAGCAATACATTTGTTTGATGTTGATGTTGTTTTAGAAGTTAAAAGATTGAATAAAAAACGATTAGTTTTGTATTTTTTAAAGTTTCCCAATAATTTCTGATATTTTCCCTGATATTGCCGATAATTTAAATTTGGTCCCCCGGCGATAAATTGCCGATAACAATAAATGTAACATTGATATAAATATCAGTAGGCATTAATAATCACGCATGTTTTAAGAGCATTGGAGAAGTACCTAACATGTGCAGCTCCCCCACTTTTTCCTATCTTTTGTTTTGTTAATATATTATTTCCTTCTTTAAATATATGCTGTTTCCCATAAATTTGGGTCAACCTTCTCACTCACTTGGACATCCATATCAGCATTTCAGGCACTTCTGCATTCTGGAAACTTATGCAGAAAAAACTCCTGACACAATATGATCCTAAGCAATCACATTGTCACAATAAAGTGATGCAGATCTATGACAGGATGACAATAACAGGATAAAGTGTTCAGACTTGACATAAGAACAATGGGAAGAAAGTAGCAATAAGGGGCGCCTGATAAGAAGATTGTCATGAAGTAAACAAGTTTGGTAGCAATTATAAATCCACTAACTCTATTATATTATTATCATCCAGACTCCTTTCTAGTTTAGGACTTGAATTCAAGCCTACTGAATCATATTCTTTCTAGGGCTGAGTAATACAGTGAGAACAAGAAGAAAACCCAGTCAAGCATGCATGGCAAATTTCTTCAAAGCGAGATCACATTGCACGACCTATAAATACTCGCTATCTCTTTGTATTTGAAGATATGAACACAAAAACCAAATCTATAATGCTATAACTGATTGCAGATAAGAATATTACAATGCAAGATTCCAGAATGTACAATTAGGGGAGAAAATATCTGCCACTGCGAATGTGTAAACCAATAGGCATCTTGCAACAAATCAAACAAAAACATAACATGATAACACAACTGGTCAATGAGGTCACCTTTCATTATCTAGTTTAATCATGTTAACTGCTCCATCATCAGTCCCAGTGTAGTGACTTCCTTTTACTACCCTACAAGGAATGCCCACACAGTCTGCCAATATCTGCACTCCGAACAAGAACAAACATTGTTAAAATCTCCCAAATTAAAAAATGTTTACAGTGCAGGTCCATTATGGTAGATATGTAGTTGAGAATTGTTTAATTGTATATATTATTTTATGTTCTAGATCATGGATAGTCATCAACATGTCTCCATTGCAAGAATATCCTAGAGTAGGAATGAAGGAGGAAACCAATTTAACAGCTTTACTTTTAGTAATGCTGGGATTTAGTAAAGATCAGTATTCAAAATCTAAGTGCAAAACTATCCACGAACAAAAGTACAGTGATTGAAAATGTCAAAAAATATAATCAGCATGGCAATGCTTCTTATAAATAGATATATGTTTTCCACAGACCTAGCAAATTGAGAACATTTTCTCTAGGTATCAAACGAATGAAAGCAATAATGCAAAGATGGTACATGTACATACATAAATATATGTACTGTGTATGTATCCATGGAACTGCCAGAAAACGTTCTTGGGATAAAAATGTCCAAAATCTAGAAAAAAAAGGAATATGGACATGGGTTTAATTTGGCACAAGAACATTATTTCCATAAACTAAATACATTCGGACAAGGCACTAACATGTATGCATAAAAAATCAGATTCAGTTTTGTAACCTTGAAAAGCAGGGCCCGGTGACGTGACAGCCCAATCTGCAAGTGGCCAAGAGGTAAAACAATATTATTCAAAGTAGTACGCAGTTTATAACTACTTATTGTCCACCTTGTCAGCATATCATCAGCATCAGTAACAGGGCCGCCCATGTTTTCTGCAACAAGATCTGCAATCCTTTGTAATAAGCCACTATCCAATGGACCATGGTCAGCAGCTCCACACTCTAATGCAATACCAAGCACCTTTTGTTCTAGATGTTGTAGTACAGGATCTATGATTCTATTGACCAAAACGACTTCGTATCCAACATTATCTGAGACAACTGTTCGTTTAAGATCGACTAGAGAAGGCATCATCCCTTGTGAATTAGGATCCGATAAAATGCCATATACATCATAGAATCCATCCATCACTTTCTCATCGTAATCAATAACATTGTAGCTCTGTAATCAGCAAGAAACACAATAAAATATTGTCAGGTTAGTATCTATACAAAATGTCAAAATCCTTGCTAACCTTTTAAAAATGACAAATATGAGAATCTCAAGGGCAACACAAGTCTCCTCTAAAGCTTCAAAAACCTAAAAAATATTTAAATATTTTCCCATACGTTAAATGTTCTGTTCCAATAAAAGTGATTTTTCATACAGGCAAGAATGCATTAAGCAATCGTTGGATTCATCAACAGCATTCTGCCTTTGAGATAGAATGCTAAAAACTAAGCTTGTGGGATGCCTTTATCAACTTTACTTGAGACGACAAATATTGACTTCTTACCTCAATTTCAACAAGAATGAAGACGATGATGGAAACCTTTATATCACAATGCCCATATGATGCTATCTTTTTTGCTTTAATTAAACTTCTGATGATGTATGCATAAATCATTCACAAAATAAATTCAACCAGGCAGACTATGTTAAAAGTTTCTGGAACGAGTCAACTTTACTGAGTGATATTGCCAATCAGCATCCCCAAAGTAACAAAGAAAAGTACAGATTATATACACCTAGCATGGATGCAAGTCTTGGGAACTGAGAATATGTGACGACTAAGTATGTACAGGAGAAGAATAAAATTTCACTTGCAACAAAATTCTCTTGCTTCAACCCAAGTTTCACGATGCGAGGAACAGACGGGCATTTTCTGAAATGGAAATGCACTGGAAACATGACCCCTAAAATATTTGGAAACAGGGAAACATGATATATATATATATATAGAGAGAGAGAGAGAGAGAGAGAGCACAATATTTTGAAACCTGAAAAGAAATCATTATGAATAAATGAGCAAGAACATTTAAATGACAAGCAATGTTCCATAATCGCTTATATTGGAACCCTCATCATTAGTATCACCCTTTGCCTCTACCACAATCCTCTAGGCACATCAGTCAACACCACCCACTTTTGATGAAACTACCTAATCCAAGCTTTAAAATACAATACAAAAAGCTTAGCATGCCTAATCAATGATTTTGGTTTGAGTGAAGGGTACATTTTTGCTAAGGCCATGACAAAGGAGTCCAACAAGCAATATCACTAAGGAGTAAGGAGTCCAACAAGCAATATCACTAACATTGAGGTACCTAAAGGGCTTGGTGCTTTTAGTTAACTGCCAATTTCATACCCTTGTACGTGATAGAATCTAATGAAAATGCCAGAATCCTACGAATCCTGAAATCCTGAAAACTGTTAAGTCCGCTGAATTTTGAACGGGATATGAAATTTTACTCTCTCCTTATGAAGTCCAATGAGGTTGGAATCAGACATAATGAAAGAATTAATAGTAATGCTAAAAATTTAAGTAATTAGGCAGTAAAATTTAAAACCAACAATGTGGTCCCAATAATTAAATCAGGGCAAAAAGGGACAAATTTCATTCGGAAACGTGTTGTACAGAGTCGAGACATTGAAACGCATCAGTTTGCATGAAATATGTTTCCCACATCTGAAATGTGTTTCATATGAAATGAAATGCATTTCAAGTGTGTTTCAGTCGCGTTTCAGCATTTCGATACAGAAACATGGCTGATATGCAAGGGGTTAGGGAGGCAGGGAACCACATTTCCCGCAGCATAGGTTTCAACAAATTCCACAAACATTTCTTTAAACGCAGAAATGGGGAATCTTTATTCCAGAGTCAAGATTCTCAGATTGTCCATATTAACATAATTATAACAAATGTATACAAAAGAGCAACAAACAGCATACTACAAAATTGAAAATGCATTGGACAACAGATACAAACCAAATGATATAATGAGGCATTTTTTAACATAATGCTTGGGAACATGTCTATGCATTTCAATGTGCGAACGTGTGTACACGTAGGCTTGCCTTCTGTTTAGGACATGCATATATGAACTGTTTGGCTTTTATTGTTCAACCCCCACCCTCTTTCTTAGGGGGGAGGTGATTCAGAGGCATATCACCAGGAATGAAAAACAAGAAAAGAAATGGTAAACAACGGAATTAGAAATGGGAACGAGAGGGTTTCATGATAAGAAATTCTCACCCCTGCACTCTGCAACTTATGCACGTAAATATGATTTCCATTGTATTTTTGTATACCTATGTATTTTCTTTTTCAATTTTATGGTTGCTTTGAGAAGTCCCAAGAAACAGTGTTTTCATACTGTTTGCATTTCTAATCCATTTCTTGGAGAAACAACACCCTGACATCACATTTCTGGAAACATGGATTTGGAGAGTGCCCCTGACAAGTGGGACTGGTGTCAGTGAAATCAGAAATTGTACTCGGGTGCACTGCAATTATCAAAAAATCATAAAACATACAGTGCAGACCTCCCAATCCATGAAGGGAACATAGGTGCCTTTCAGCACAGGGTTACATTGGAGCCTTGAGCTGCACCCAGCTCAAAATTGAAAACCAGTCGTCTACCAAAAAAACATCTGTTCTTGATTGTTAAAAAATAAGTGAAAACAAAAACTGGGTGCCTATAAGCATAGAGTTACATTTGAACCTTGAGCTGTGCCAACCTAAAATCGAAAATGCAAACGTCTACAGAAAAAATTAGAGCTGTCGATTGTTAAAATAAAAAGAGAAGAGATTAACCTCCAACTAAAACCATGCTATCCATAACCAGAACCAAATATTTTGGTCCTAATAAATGAATATCTTCACAGACAAGCCCGCTGGTTGTGACAATGCTAGTTTTTTTAAGCCGAGAAAAAACAAAGGATGAAATATGTTATATCATTGTAGATAGATAGATAAAATAATTTTAGATCATTAAATTCAATATGTGAAAAATTGGCAATGACAGCTAACCACTCTAGCTTTCCGAACGCCTACAAAAAATTCAGCTCTTAATTCTTAAAAGCAAATCTAAAACACGCTATTCACAACTAGAAGCAAGCATTTCCCTTTTGATCGTAACAGAAGCACGCATTTGCCTTTGAATATATTAATATCAAAATATCTCATAAGCATCAGAATATCTTTCACACATAAGCACATTTTTTGTGACGATGCAATAATACCAGATAATGGAGATTTTATATTCGAAGTATTTTAAGAAAAAAATAAATTATATTCATGCCCCCGAGTTATCCAGGTCATTGTAATCAGAATTGGAATCGAAATGTGGAAAAACGGTGATCAATTTGGAAACATTTTGATGAGTGGTGAAATTGATTCTTGGGGATTTGGGGACGAACAAGCCCTAAGATGGTTTCTGGGATAAAATACACAGAGAAAGAAGTTTATATTAAGACCCATAAACCATCAAGGTCAATGTAATTAGAATCAGAATCCACATGGCGATGGGGAGATTGTGATGACTGGTGAATTTGATTGTTGGGGAATTGGGGATAAATAAGCCATAGGACTAAATGGGGCAAAATAATTATACTGACCCAATAACGATGAGCAAGGAACTCAACAGGTGAGGTGGCAGGGGAAGGGGAAGGAAAATGACCCAGGCTGATCCTCTTTGCCGCCTGTATCTGCAGAGACTCCGGATCATTCACCATCCTGCGTTCCTCCTCTGGAATTGATGACGACGCGCTTATTGCCAAGGCCAGCTGGACCTGATACTCCTCTTCGAAATAATTGAAATCCATCGCAGCATCTTCATCACCCTCACCAGATCCTGTTCCTGCTCCTGTTCCTGTTCCTGTTCCTGGTCCTGTTCCTGGACCACCTCCTACCCTTGCTGCTGCAGAAGAAGAAGGGGAGGGGATTAAAGTGTGCCTATTTTCTCCACCGCCGTCACCTGGAGATCTGCCATCCAACGGCCGTCCAGCATCCACGCTGCATCCAATGTGCAACTTTCTCAGCAAACCTTTCATCCTGGTTTATGCGAAATGCAAATGAAACCCTGAGAATGAATCTCCTCTCTGCTTCTTGTTCTACAAGCCAATTACCACAGGGATTAAGGGATGCATGCTTCCAAATAAACGACTCTTCAAGCACAAGGCAAGCGCTGAAGAGGGGGGTCAAATGAAATTGAAAGTAAAGAAAAAGCGGCGACTGATGAGGAAATTTCCTCCCAGCCAGCGGTCACGTGAGAGACAGAAAGTGCTTATTCATCCATTCTTTCGCATGCTGTCCTGCGATTTCGTGTTGACCTCCAAATTTTATGCGTGTTTTTCTGGCCTTGGCGGTCTGCTCACCGCAACATCGGGTGCGCAATTGGGAAAACTTTGACCCTGTTTATCCATTCCCGCCTCTTCCACCATATCGCCTTACAAGAATCGAACCGCTGACCTTTTCCCGATCTCCCATTTGTCTGTGCAAATATTATTATTTCTTTCCTTGTCCTCTACTCGAATACGTGTGACGTGGATTCCCACGTCACGCCGGCTCTTCTTTTTGCCAATTGGAGGCAGTGAAGATATTTCGAAGTAGCTGACGTGGCCTTACTATGGATACTGTGACGTCGATATTAAAATTTTAATTAGTCCCCAACTTCCGTAATTTTCATGTGCATGTAAAAATGAGAAAAGCTTATCCCCCTATTGAGGAATGATGACGTTCTCACTTTGTTTACTTGTAATCTACGAGAAAATTGATTGGACTAATTGGCGTATTTCTTATAAATTTATGTGAGAATTCTCGTGAAGCTACATCTTAATAGTTTTACGTAACCTCCAACATTAAATAGAGTAAAATTGAATTTAAATGCTAATAATATAGGGGTAGTATAAGTAGTTAAATTCATTTTAATTCGGGATTTATGAAGCATTTGGAGGAATGAGGTTCGTATGTAAATATATATATATATATATATATATATATATTATTTTTATTTTTTTTAATTAAAATGGATATAATTTGAATTAATTATAATTATTAATTTGCACACAAGGTGTAGAATAGATGGTGATGGGGTGAAATATTAAGCCACTTCATGATGTGAAGGTCACTGGTTCATAAATTTTGTGGGCAAAAATCCAGTCATGTTAAGGGTTGGTGTGGCCGAGGCTGAGTGCAATCCTTGAGTGATTTTGATGGCTTATATGCCCCTCGGTCGCAGTTTCTCAAGCCGAAGGTTAAGCTTATAGTCATCTATGAAGGAGACAACTTGACAAACAAACAAACAAAAAATTATAATTATTAATTTATTTATTTTATTTTTATGTATTTGACCGAGTCAAAATGTTTAACAAGGCATTGCAACATTTCTACCATATTGCATTCCTCTCGACACAATAATTAGTGTAAATATTGTTAAATGTTTAGTTAGTTTAGTGTCAATAGGTGTTTGTTTTGAATCTCTTAGAGTTTAGTGGAATCAAGGACTCCTTGCCTTATACACAAAAACAATTAAAAGGACATCTTCAATGATCTCAAGAGGCAATGTTTAATGTCAATAGGTTTTTGATTCAAATCTCTCTCGGTTTGGTGGAATCAAGAACTCCTGTCATCAAGAACTCCCTCACTAATACACAAAAACAATTAGAGGAACGTCTTCAAAAGACATAAGTAGGAGCTTATATTACTAACGTCGAGAAGGATTCAAAAAGATTGTTGCCAAAGATGAAGGTGATGATACAGCAAACCAAGTTGATAAGGATCCCAAGGATGAGTCAAGGAATGACTCAACTCATGTGCACTTGAATGAAATGTTGCCCAATCTAGCCATCAAGAACAAAAATGATCAACAAAGTAGCAATATTTTCTTTAAACAAAAAATATCAATGTTTTCTTTAAACTTAATTTTTAAATTGTGTTTTTGGAATTTTCGTTAAGGAATAATTTGTATTGGTTTTTATATAAAATGTAGTGATTTGAAACTTCAAATATATTGAAAACTAGTTATTTTTTAACTCTAAATTTATATGGAATTTGAATAATCCAATTGAGACACCTTTTTTTCTTTTCTTTCTTATGATATGAAGATAGAGACTTTTTTTCCATTTTTTTAATACAAAACCAATTATGGTAATCCATCAGGTGTAGACTAATTGGTCTATGTGGGGTTTAGTCCCCCATCAAGTCTTGGGTTCAAACC
This sequence comes from Pinus albicaulis, assembly GCA_034641835.2. Lineage (NCBI taxonomy): Eukaryota > Viridiplantae > Streptophyta > Pinopsida > Pinales > Pinaceae > Pinus > Pinus albicaulis. Next base: position 99,294,195 of record CM076569.1, read on the forward strand.
TCGTGAAGAGAGGTTGAGGATGGAGACCACTTTTAGGGGAATTAAACTATCTCAAAGGGTGTCCAAGCTCAAATGAGCTTTGCACAATCCTTGTGATAGTATCCCATGAATGAGTATATCATTCTTCCAACCAACATTAGAACTAATTGTCACTTAAATTCAACTTATACATATAAAAAAACAATAATAATAATATGTATAATATTTTAAACGAATTGGTTGAAGTATTTGGTTCTAGTTTCTGGATCAACTAGTTTTTAATCCAATTGATCTAAACAAATCTAGTGTATTAAAAACCATTTCCTTATATAATAAAACATACCTTAATTGCTTCAATAGAATCTGTTATTTCGAAATGGCGCTCCTATGTCTCTACAGCGCGGGCTTGAGGGCCTGACTTGCTGTAATTTGCAAGTGCCTTGTTTTGCTGCAAGTGATCATCTCTCTTTTTCGATTCGTTATACCCGATTCTATAGCCTTTTACGAGTCTTTGAGAGTCCTCATTAGTCGGCACCCTGCAATGGCTGGGTCTGCCCCAGATGAAACACTAGTAAGGGAGATCTCAGCATTTAACTCATTGGTTGCCTCCGACCCTAAGTTCTAGAGGCAAGATCCTCCATATTTGTAAAAAAACTTGAGGAAATCTTGAAGATTCAGATAAATTCCCCTCAAGCTTGGATACGAGATCTGTAGTTGGAAGATCGAGGCCTCATTAGCTAATTTATGGGTCTTTGGCCCTCTCCTCACTTAGTTAGGGCATGGATCAAAAAGAACTGGAAGCCACTCATCAAAGGATAAGTGGTCTCCTCCTTTTGTGGTAAGGGTTTTTTCATATTTTATTTTGAGAACAAAGAAGATTGGGATCTTGTTTTTAGAACTGGTCCATATTTCATGGGGGCTCAAGGTCTATACCTGGATCGTTGGAATATTAACTTTAACCAGGACAGTGACATCCTCACTATAGTACCAGTTTGGGTTAACCTCCCTTATCTACCTCTCCATTGGTGGAAGGATGCTACTTTCAGACTAATCGAAAATTATTTAAGCAAATATATTAACTTTGCATAGACGAAGAATGGATTATTTGCATGCGCTCGCATTTGTGTGGAAGTGGATCTGGACAAAGGACTTCCAACTATTATCCAACTGTGTATGAATAACTGGACTCTTGTGCAAGAAGTTGATTATGATTAGTTTCCCTTTAAAAATAAAGTGTGCCACGAATACGGGAACTTTGCAAAGGAATGCCCAAATAAACAAGCAACTCAAGATCAACAAGGGGAGATGAATGAGCAATGGCAACAAAAAAAGTGCCGCAGAGGGTCAAATCGCCAACAAATCTAACAAAACGTGGCTTCGGACAAAATTTCCCCCAAACAAGGTCAAGAGTCGAGCTCCTCAGGCCCAACTACAAATGAGACCAATCGTGAATGGAGTTTTGAAAATGTAGGCAACAGATTCGTAGCCCTAGAAAGTATTGTGAAGGAATATATATCCCAACCAAAAATTCATGAGCTTCCCTCTTCAAGTGAGTTAGATCGCTCTCTAAGTCCAACCCAACAAGTCGAAGGCATTCCTTTTGTAGGTGAAGGCTTGAGCAATAGATATGAGGAGGAAGAGGATGAGTTCCTATCCTCAAAGGAAGTCACAGGACTAGTAATCAACACTAATTATGCAGATGAAAAGTCTGAAAAGGAAAAGGAGAAGGAAGTGGCTAGGAGATCGCGAAGAGCAGGTCGTAAATCCAATAAATAAATCTGCATCGAGAGAATAGAAAAGGACAAAGAACTAGGTTTCCAACATGTTGAAATTTGCAACAAGAAACAGTGAAATTGGCATCCAGAAACAACATGACAACACCTACACTAGTGTGGGACCACAGGTCATGTAATGATGGGTCCTAGAGATACATTAGTGTGCAATTCAATTTATTTAATAAATTGAAAATGTGTCTAATTTAATTATCCCTTAATTAAATTGGACAATAAATTGTAATATTATCTCATAATCACTTGTAATAGTTAACTGAGTGTGATAAACTCAGTTACCTCGTGAATTTCGAGTTGAGGGAAGTTGGTGAGGCGTACAGAGTAATTCTATTAGTTATGGAATTTGAATTGCAGTTGGTGCATTAGTTTAATGCATGAGTAATAAGTTAACTCAGTTAGGTGAATTAAAGTCAGTTGAACTAGTTGTAATTGTTTGTTGCACTAGTGAGAGATCAAGTGAATTAAATCATATTTAATTCACAATCAATGATCTAGCATGCAACTGATGATTTACTATTAATAGCTGCATGCATGTCAATTCCAGTGGAGACCTAGTTGAGACAAAAGTTAAAGGGAAGTTGACTATCAGTTGTATTATTAGCAAATTGCCCAGATGCAGTTAAAACACTACAAGATTGCCCATGATACTTGCACAGTTGAGAAAGGCTGAAATTCCTAAGGAATAGGGATTGCATTCCTTGTGAATTGCGTGAGCAAGGCAGGCTAAAGACAGGCTGAGAATTGTATAAGTGTTGGCCCGATTATGTTTGGATCAGTGTGAGACGATAGGCAGAGTGCAGGAGACTCTTGTGAGAAGAGTGCATTGTAATTGTTTCATGATTCCTTGTGGAATATACAATGGAAGATAGAGGGGTTTTGAACAGTAAGCTTTCCCCGGGAAAATATCTGTGTTGTAGTTTGATTTGTTTCTTTATTTACTTGTTGTGATTGGCGATCGTGTTTATTTTCCACAATTGATTTATAGAAGGATTCAGTATCTAGCTTTAGTACATTGCTTGATCGGATTGAATCCATTGGTATACATATGTTTGTGTAATTTCTGCATGGTATTGGAGCATAGGAAATCACTATAGTGGAGGAGAATCTGAGTTTGTGACTGAATAGAATTCAAGTTTGCAAAAGTATTCTTGGTGCGATAGGCGAACCATGATCAAGATGGCTTTCAATGGCTTGAGATTGGAGTATGCACTCAAGGGAAACTCTAACTATATTGCATAGAAAGACAAGATGGAGGCAGTACTGAAGGAAAATGGGTTGAAAGAATTCATTGATAATGACATTCCCAAACCCACTGAAGGACAAGCTTGGGAAAATCAAAATGGAGAAAGACAACACTATTCTGAAATATTTAACCAAGTTTTTCCAATGTCAAGGTGAGCTTGGGAGCGTCGTAATTACTATCGTGGATGATGACTTGGTAAGCTTAGCTCTTATAGGCCTTCCCAAGGGTTGGCATAGTTATCAGGACTCTGTCAATGGGAGGAAGAAGCTACCAGATTGTGAACAACTTTAGTCAGATTTGGTGCAAGAAGAATTCGGGCGGAATACCAGGGATGGATCTTCATCTAAGGAAGATGATGAAGAAAATTGCACCTTGGCTGGTAAGGCGAAGAAGGGGAAGGGAAAGAAATCCTATTCCAAATCTGAGACCGGCGAAGAAGGTAAGGAGTGTGACATGTTCAGAGTGAAGTGTTTTCACTGTCACGAGTATGGACATTATGCCACTAATTGTCCAAAAAAGAAGAAGAACAAGAAGGCTTCAGGATCTGCAGCTGGTGAGGCTTTGGCCTCGCAATTTGAGTTGGACTTCTCATTGATCACATGCATGGTGTCAAGTGCAATGGGATCAGGGTGGTACTTGGATAGTGGTGCATCTTTCCAAGACAAATAAATTTTCAGTAACTTGGAGGAGAAGGACCTCCAGATGCATATTGAAATGGGTGATGACGGGGGGTACAGTGCTGTCGGGATTGGTACAGTTACCTTCCAAAGGCAGTCAGGTAAACCCTTCTTATTAAAAGATGTAATGAATGTACCAGACTTGAAGAAAAAATTAATTTCAATTGCAATGTTGGAGGATAGAGGTTATGATGCAGTTTTCAATAAAGGGAAAGCTTTCCTTCGACACAAAGCCACAAGACAAGCTAAGAATATTGGGATTCATGTGAAGAATCTCTATAAAATTTTAGATGACTGCGCAACATTGATGGGTAAGGCGGACAAAGTGGTGAGTCGGGATGAGGGTGGGTTATGGCACAAGATATTGGGTCGTCTACACCACAGAGCTTTCAAGGTCATGCAACAAATTTCTATGGAGCTTCCAAATGGTACTCTTACGCAAATAGACACATGCAAAGGATGTACCATGGGGAAGTGTGAGAAAGCCATGCAATTTTACCTTGAGAGGGAGCTTTATTTGCATGCAGATGAGGAACTCTTGGTTCCTAAGGATGAACCTCAAGATGTGGAGCAGCCACAAGATGAGGATCATGGAGTGATAGAAATCACTCATGCAGAGACCTCCAAGAGGGGGAAATTTCAAGCCAGAAAGGCAGAGGGAGTACATGCAGTTATACCTCCAGGTGTGAGGTGGGGCGATGTGCAGAATTAATCCCAAGAAGAAATTTGGGCAGGGTCCAATGAGATGGTGTGTCTCATGGATCGAACTTGGCTACGAGGAGCCCACAATACAACAGTAGCAGGAAGGATTGGTTAGATTGATGCAGTCAGATGTCAGGAAGACATAAATCAGAGTGACAGGTGTCGTATATTAGAGTGAAAATCAGAGTTGGCAGCAGTGCAGAGTGCATGGATGCAGATGTCAACAGCGCAGAGATTCCAGTAGACATGTGCAGTAGCTAGCAGTAGTCAGAAGACTCTGATGATAGATGCATCATACCGATTCGGTTTTTTGGAGGCTATTCAGTTTTAGAAGTGTTGCATGAAAAATTTGCATGTGTGAGAAACACTAGATTCGCCAGGTGGAAGGTTTAGGATGTTTTGGGAGGGTACACTGTCCACCACAGTGCTTATAGGATGTCCCCTTTCAAGGATATCTTCCAAACACAGCAAACTCTAACCAGAGATTGACTGGGAGGGCATTTACCAGATATGTCACCTCTGAAAGAGTGTGAGATCTGGAGGCTACCTGGCCCTTTCCAGACTCTGTCCAAGAGTATGGGAGAACACAATAAATGGTATAGAGGTTGATGTGAGAATAGGAGTGTTTTACTGCCAACCTAACCAGAGATTGTAGGTTTCTGAGGTTCTTATGACGTAGCAAGGTGAGTAATACTCAGAATTTCCCCAGTGGAGTCGCCATTATGTTGGGGTTCCTATGTTTTGGCAGATTTGGCAATACCAAAAGATAAGACAACATCAAACCACTTTAGACCTCAGGATCTAGCCCTCCTGGGTCCAGAGAGGGATCTCTCTATGATTGCTAAAGGTAACGTCTTTGAAGGTTAGAGGTTTACGATGTTAGGCTATTTATAGGCAAAAGTTTGTTTGTTTGGTTGCTGGTTATCGGGAAAGAAGGGTTCAATGTAAGACAAGATGAGCAAAGAGGGTTTAGGCAGAGGTGAAATATTCCAGGGAGCATTCAAAACCATTGGGCAATGGAGTCAGGAAAGGATTTGCTTGCTAATCAGTATGCAGGCTTTCAGTTGGGCTAGTCATCTAAAACATTGGATCTCAAAGATGATAGTGTGATATGGAATGGTAGGAGAGGAGGAGACAACACAGATTCAGGACGCACAGTTAAAGACCAACTGGTCGCACAAGGATCCTAGTGGATAGGGCTAACTCTAATCCCCAGTGTTCCCAAATCTTCCAGCTAAATCCCAACCAGAACATCTAAGAACCGATTCATTAAATTCATACATCAGAGAGCAGGAAATAACATCCACCACACTGGTTAAATTAACTGAAATCAATTCTTAGATAACACATTTAGTAGAAAAAATCAAAGGCAAGGAGAGCAGAAACATAGGGTACCTAACAAGGGTAAATCCTATGCCAATATTTTGATGCAAGCCAGTAGAAACGAAATGAAATGAATTAAAACACAGAGATAGGAAAACATCACCGCTGCTTTAGATCAGGATCCAAATAAATGTGCTTGTCATATTAAATAGCAATACCAATCAAGTACAACATTGCCAATATTTGAATACTCAGTCTGAAATCATATTCCTCAGCCTATCTTACAACTTAACACGGAGACTGTGTCTCAAAAGAAACTACTTGCAATTCTCTGATAACTTATCAACAACCTTTACAATGAGTTTCTTCATGAATTTATAGCTCCAGTGGAGCAGAGAAGGTAGGTGAAAAACTAAATGCAGCATTAAAAACTCAGAAGAGGGAGAAGGCCGAAGCCCACTCTGTATGAATTCTGTGCATTTATCCATGGCACTCTTTGGGTGAATGAGTGGTCTTCTCCAGGCTCCCATTTACTCCGGTATGTCTCTGATGTACTTGGCTGCAGTACTCTGTAGTACTTCTGGTGAATTAAACAAAAACATAGAATCAAGACGCTAAGATCTGCCATACTGTGCAACAAATGCTTCTGATAGCCTAGGACTGCTGTAGAGGGAAAACTTCACTTGGACACCACGTAGACTAAAACAATAAAGTGTACCGTGTCCTGGCTCAGGAAGAAACATTCTGCTGATTTGAAAACCTGATAGCATTGTTTTCTGCGCGCTGGACCTTTCATGCAATCCATGATGTCTTTGAACCGGTACCTTTGCTTTCTAAAATCCCTGACAAAGCTCAAAAAATATTATATTTCTTGCCTCGAGCTCTCTGCTGCTCCCGTACCGTCTTTGTTTAAGCAATCCGAGCTTTAATGGCGTCGGAGAGGGTTTGCAGAGTTTGAACTCCGTCATTTGATGAAATTTATGTTGCAAACACCTTTCCGGACATCTTCAGGCTCTAAATTCAACTTCTTCTGTGCACTGTGTCATTACAATAGCGCATATGTGTCATGGCGATTTTCTGCCTACCTGTAACCTTGCAAAACACGAAAACCTGTTAAGAAAAAAATGCATGGGGTCGGATGATGTGAGTGACTGCGAGGATGATAGTGGGACGACAAAGAAATGATGAAAAAATGCAGAGGAATGGTGGAGAAATGCTCTGGTGAAGTTGGCAAAGTGCGTAGAAATTTAATGTAAAAAACGAATGTTTGACCGTGGAATGAACATATATAACGGGGGCGGGCGGATGTACGATGGAGACAAATGGAGTGGTGACGTGTCGGGTCCAGGGGATGACGGGACGGTCAACGACGGGGGGCAATCAAATCTTAACCATCCGATCTCAGGAAGAGATCAACGACTGAGGACGCGTCGGAGGGCGATGGACAGTGGGCCGAGGGTACGGTTTCCCCGGGCTAACTACCGTGTAGCTTTGTGGAGCGATCGCCGTTGGATTAAATGCTCTAGATTGGACGGCGCACAGTGATATCGCGCCACGTTTGTTGCTGGACTTTAATGTGCGATGGAGTGGCGGTTTTCCAACTGTATCGGTGCCACGCGTCGTTCGATATATGGAATCGCTCCCAAAAAAGAAATACCGCCTACTGCCCAAAGGCGGTGCGATAGAAACCGATGGTTTTCGGAATAGTGCGCGGGCGGGGACCACAGGGGCAGGTGCATTCTGGACCATCGGATCAACGGCTAAACGGACGGCGATGGCGTGATCGGAGAGGTGGACTGTGAACAGTGGGGGTTGCGGGGACCGCGATCGCCGTCCAATCTGTGTAGATCAACGACAGAAACTGCTCCCAATAACCAAATGAGGAAAGCGCTCTTTGGGCTAGCGCTCGGTTTCGGCGTTCAGTTACGTGGGGAAAAGGGTTATGGGACTAGGGTCGAAGGGGGCTAAGACCATAATGTGCAGAGTATGGGTTTTTCGACTCCTTTTTAATGAAATTTGAGGCCGAAAATGGGTAACGATAGAGGGAAGAAGGAGAAATTTGGCTAAACAAAGGGTGTAGGAATGGTTTAAAATGGCATGGGTATGATTTAGAAAGGTTAGAGGGGAATTTTGACAAAGGGAAATAAAGGGTTAAAATGGGGTATTCTGCAGGGATGCAAGGGGCAAATGCAAGCCTTTAGGAGCACAATTTTTGCAATCAGAGAGACTTCGTAATGGGAATTAGCAGAGGGGATTTCCTCATAGGGCACAGGCACATGAGACTTCAAGGATGATGTGTCTTCAGGGGAGATGCATTCATTGAAGGCTCATAAACAATTTATCCCCTTACTTTGCTTGTCAAAAAATTTATAGGGGGCTAACAGTGGCTCCACATGGGGATGGCTTCTTCTTGAAGGAGTCAAGAATTCAGAAAATGATCTTTGGTGTAGGCCAGATGCCTACTGCTCGAGCTACCTTTCTTCTTTGATTTTCAGCTTCCACAATTGTGAAGACATCAATTTAGCAGAAAAACTTTCCCAATCATTCTACCTACCCATTCTACAACCCTAACATTTTTTCTTCTAGGGTGCATTTGAGCTTGCAGACCCTTTACATATTTTTATTTTTACAAACAAGAAAATAAACCTATTCTATTACTACCCTTATTACTCCATGAGACCAGATTAAACCGTTGGTCTCACATGTTTCTCTACCTAATCTAATATCTGCTGGGATTAAACTGTCCAGCAAATTTCTTCTCTATATTCGACAACAGAAATTTAAAAACAGTCAAACTAGGATTAGACAGTCTAGTTTGCTGTGGTTCCAAGGCATAAATGTGGTTGCACATGGACAAAAACTTGCAGAAAACTGAAAACAAAACTTTGAAGGCTTGAAATTTGAAGCTTGAAGCATCCTTATTTCTTCTTTGCTGGTCCAGGTTTTGGGCATGTTTGGACCAGCTATCTTTACTTTCTTTGGCTCAGCTTTTGATCATGTTAGAGCCAATCTTTGCACTTCGGAGGTTCATGTTTTGAGCATGTTTGAACCTCTCCTTTTTTTCTTTTTTTCTTTCTTTCTGGAAAACAAACACTGCAATGGTATGTACAATGGAAATGGAAACTAAAAATTGGAAATCAGCAGAAGTAGTGTTTGAGCATCCTGCCATTGACAGGACCCCCAAACAGCTCAGTACCATCTAACTCTCGTAGAAAAAAGGCATTTGGACCCATAGTGACCTGGATGATATATGGACCTTGCCACAAACTGTCAAACTTGTCGTGCTTTCCTTTGTCCTCTCTCCTTGAGTCCCACTTCAAAACTTTATCTCCGATTTTGAAATCAGAAGCTTTGGTTCTCTTTTCAAATAGCTTCTTTATATTTTCCTGAACTTTCATAGCTCTGTTATGGACTTCCTCCCTTGTTTGCTAAAGATGAATTTTTTGGTTTATCCTTCTCACCATACTGTCTTCTTCTGTTTGAATCTCCTGGACCAGCTTGATCACTGGTAGCCCAAGGCTGGTAGGAAACATTGCTTCTGTTCCATAGACAAGTTGGTATGGTGACATGCCAATGGACTTCTTTGTGGTAAGCCTGTCAGCCCACAAAACATGTACTAACTTGTTATGCCATGACTTTTTGTTCTCTTCTAGCAGCTTTTTGATGATGATCACCAAGCTCTTGTTTGATGATTCAGCTAGTCCATTACCTTGAGGGTAATAGGCAGTTGAATGACCAAGCGCTATTTGATACCTGTGACAAAAATCAACCATTTTCTTGGATCCGAAAGCAGCAGCATGATCAGTGATTATTTTCCTTGGGCAGCCAAACCGAGAGAGGATTTGACCTTCTAGGAACCTAATGATGACTGTATCTGTGGCATTCCTAGTAGGTATGGCCTCTATCCACTTAATGAAGTAGTCTGTGGCTGTTAAGATCCATTTGTGCTGTGCAAAAGAAGCGGGGTGAATTTCTCCTATGAAATCTAGGCCCCATTGCTTAAAGGGACCTTCAACAATGATGGGTTGTAGAGGTAAGGGGAGGAGTTTTCTTTTGCCCTCAAAAGTCTGACATTTGTGGCAGGCAATTATCATCTTATGGATATCATTGAAGAGTGTAGGCCAGTAGTAGCCAGCTCTGAGTATTTTGTTTGCAGTGGCTTTCCAGCTCAGGTGGCCTCCACACTCTCCCGCATGGAATTCTTGTTTAATCCTTTCTGCCTCATTTTCAGGCAAACATTTAAGCAATAGGCCATTTGGATTCTTCAAGTATAAGCAGTTATTCAATAGGCAATAGCTTATGGCCTTTAGTTTTAGGAATCTGGCCTTGGTCTTTGATAGTTCATGAGGGGTATTGAGGTGTGTAAGCACATACAGAATGTCAGAATACCAGGGAGAGCTCTGAAACTTTTCCTCAACAGTGGGATCAGGCAATCGCTGCTGCTCATCCAAGGCATCTACCATGTTAATTTCTAGGGCTTGTAGATTTGATTTAGCCATTAGTTGAGCTAAGCCCTGACCTTTAATCAGTTTTGTAGGTTTTATCTCAAGGTCATATTCTAAGATCACAGCAATCCATTTGCCCCTCTTCCCATCTGGGTCTTGGGAAATATGTCTTTAACCACTATATTTGGCACATAGGCTATGGTGTGGGAATGCAGTATGTACACCCTAAAGTCTTTCAAGGCCTTAATCAGAGCGTAGGCTTGTTTTTCCATTATGTTGTATTTCAAGGGTGCATCCCTGAGCGCTTTGCTGAAGAAAGAAATGGGCTGTTCCATTCCCTCTGGATTCTTCTGCAGTGGAACTGCATCTATTGTATGCTTGGAGGCAAATGAAAAAATCAGGAAATCTTTTGAGAAATCTGGGCTGATTAGGACTGGAGCTTGAGTGAGTGCAAGTTTTGTTGATTCAAAATATTTCTTAGCTTCAACGGTCCACTTAACTCCTACACCTTTCTTTAGCATGTTAGTCATATTTCTAAGGTGTTCAGCTAAGTTGGGAATAATTCTCCTTAGGAAGTTGATCTTCCCAATGAAGGACTGTAACTCTTTGGTGTTTCTTGGGTGTGTGATTTGTAGTATTCCCTCAACTCTTTGTGGGTCTATCCTAATTCCCTTCTCAAATATAATGTGGCCAAGAAGTTTACCTTCTTGCAGTCCAAATACAGTCTTTTTGGGATTTAATGACAAACCAAACCTCCTACATTTTTCGAATACTTTCCTCAGATGTTTTAGGTGTTCTTCTTTGGTCTTGGTGTAGACTGTTATGTCATCCAGATATATGACAATGAAGTGTCCTATTTCATCTGAAAAAGCTATGTCCATTGCTCTTTGGAAGGTTGCACCAGCGTTCATCAGTCCAAAGGGCATCTTCACATACATAAAGGTGCCCCATGGAGTGGTAAAGGCTGTCTTGAGTTGATCTTCTGGGATTACTAAGACTTGGTTGTAACCTGAGAAACCGTCTAGCAGGGAGATCCTTTTAGAGCCTACTACCCTCTGAAGAATATGTTCCATTTTTGGCAAAGGGTAGTTGTCTTTGAGTGAGGCTCTATTAAGATTTATGAAATCTATGCACAATCTGATCTCCCCTGTAGCTTGATACCCAATCAGAGAACCTCACAGGCACAATTATACCTACCTCATACATCTTCTTAATCTCTTTTTCCACTGCAGGCAATTTTTTTGGGTTTATTCTGCGAAGTTTTTGTCTAAAGGGCTTCTGATTTTCTTTCAAGGGTATCGTATGTTGTATGATGTTTGTGTCATAAGCCCTTAAGTCCTCATAACTCCAAGCAAACACATCAATGAATTCCTTGAATAGGTCAATTTATTTCCTTTTCATGTTTGCAGGAAGGGACTTAGCCAATTTGATCATCTTGGGTTTATCTTCAGTGCCTATGTTGCATTCCTCGACATCAGAGTCTGCATGCTCTATAGTGGGATTTTTTGCTACATCATCGAAGTCAAAAAGGTCTTCTAAAGGTGCCAGACCTCAAGGTATGTTATGATCTTTGGCCTGCAACACCTCCACTTCTTCACTATCTGCGTTTTCACATTTTTCGTTTGGATTTTCAGTCTGTTCGTTTACAGTGTTTATTTCTATGTTACAGGGTGGTTCTTCCTCGTCTGAGGACTCTTCACTTAGGCAGCTACTGTCAGATTTAGAGTCTGAACCAGAAAATTCCAACTCATTTCTGCCTACCAAGAAATCTTCAATCTGTTTATCTCCTTCAAAAACCTGCCAATATTTTTCATTGTCCGGCACTGCAGGTCTGAATTTGGTCTGAATGATGATCTGTTGGTCGCTTGGAGTTTTAGGGTATGAACTAGCTAGGCAAGCTAATCCTTTACTCCTAGGAAAAAACACTAATTCGTATTCGACAAATGTTTTCAATAGATCCACAGTGTCATTCCTATATGCTCTCAGTCTAGGATGTTTTGCTGTGTATTCACCATTCACATGATTAATGATCAGCTCAGAGTCCCCATGCGCAGTTATCTTACGGGCTCCTAATTTTCTCAACAGGTTTAAACCTAGGATAAGAGCCTCGTACTCTGCAATGTTGTTTGTACATTTGAAGTGCAGGTTACATGCATGGCTCTCTGCGTAACCACTCTCTGTGTTATGTATCCACACTCCTGCCCCAACAGTTCTCTTGGTGCATGAACCATCGAAATTCATCTCCCACAAGGGTTCATTTTTCGTTTTATCATCACTTCCTTCCCTATACCTGGGTTCGCCATCATGTATTATTATAGGAGCTGCATTAGGCTGTGGTTCGTTTTGTTTTTCGCCATGTGTGTGGAAATCAAAGGGGTGACTAGTTGGCTGACTGCATTCTGTTTCTGGTTCACTTTGAGCCTTTGTTACAGTACACTGTTTAAATTTTTCTACGTCTTCCTCCTCTGAGTCTAGAGTAGCCATTATGTTAAAATCCATGGGCTCTGTTTCCTTGTTGGTATCTCTGTTTTGGGACTCTGACCCTTCTAAGGATTCATCATTACAGAGGATGAAGGAGTCAAGGTCTGTATGTACATAGTATAAAGGTGAGTTTTCAGGCTTCTCGGGGCTACTGACCATAAATTTCATTTGTGCCTCTTTGTACAGTCTTCTAAGTTGGCCAAGGATTGGGATTGTGGCATAAGCCCCATCCATCTGCATTGTCCCTTGCAGCTTGGCTCCCCATGATCTTGATAATAACATGCCATACTTGGGTGGCACATCTGCCACCACAACGTCCATGACCATACACTTTGCTGGGATCTGGGCAAGGCTCACACATAAATCTTTGATTAGGCCAAGGCACTTTACCGTACTAGAATCAAATGAATATAAGTCTTTATTGGGACGGGTTATCTCTAGGCCTAGTCTTTCCCTCACTACTTTAGGCATCGGGTTGTGTGATGCCCCAGAATCATGCATTGCATTGTGGAGAATCTTATCATGGACATTGAGACTGATATAGAAAGGTGGCACTACCCCTTCCTGAAATTTTCCTTCTATCTTTGGACCAAACAGAAGGGCAGGTTGATCATCACTCAGATTTACAGTGTCACTGTTCTCGCCTAAATTTAATGCTTTCAAAATTTGGCCTTTATATACATCCTGAGTGGCCAGCTCAGAGAGTGGGACGAAGATTTTAATTTTTTCAATCTCACTCTCCAAATTGAAAGTGGACTGGCTCTTTGAAATGTTCAACTCTGCTTTGTTAGTCACCACCTTGGTGGTTGAATCAGTGTGCTGATTTTCGTTATGTAGAGTGTTAGAAACTGTTTTATCAGGAGTACTAACTGCTGCGTTAGTACTGCTTGTTGGTTGACCTTGTTTTTCAGTGTTTTGGTTGTCTTTTTCTTTGTTCTTTCCAGAACTCTCGGTTGTTGATTTGTTACTTTTAGCAGTTGCTTTAGAAGTTTTCTCAGGTCTTTTCTTGATGGTGACCTCGGAAGCTTTTGGTTTGGCAGTTTCTTGGCTCTTTTTGCTTCTAAGTTCATATTGTTCTCTGACCTGCATCATGGCATTTTCAAATCCTAACCTGTAATCCTTAGTTTATAACCATTCCTCATCCCAATAAGAGGGTGGGGAGTGATATTCTTCTGTGTAACAGTTATGGATTGAATCTTCTATTTCAAACATATTTATTGTGTTCCCCTCAGACTCTTCTAGATTCCCTCATCTTCATCAAGAAAGTTCTCTTGGAATGGGGGAATAACTTGCTGATCTAATTCTCTTTGTTTGTTGGGAGTGGCATTGTTTCTTCTAAAGTTTTGGTTCTGGTTATGGTTTTGATTTCTGTTTTGGTTACTAACAGTGACAACCATTTTTTCCATCATTTGGTATAGCTTTTCCATGTTTTTGGACATGCGGTCATAATTTGGGTCAGACGTGGAAGCTACATTGTCATCTCTATATGTTACCCTTTTCTCAGCTCTCAATCTTGCTCTTTTCTCAATCAGATTAGCCTCTACACTCAATGCTCCTTTTTGCATGTCTTCCAACGTGTTGTGATCTCTCTCCCTAAGCTGGTAGGCCATGTCAGCATAAAAGCCTTCGGGGTATTTCGCTAGAGCCATACCTTAGGGAGGTTTCATGTGTGGAGGAAGAGCATTGTAAATGCTGTTAAATATCGTTGTGTAATCATGGACACTCTCTCATACGTTTCTTTTAAGGTTCATATATTCTGCTAGGAGTTGGCGAGGGTTGGCCTTAACCTCCCATTTTTTTATGAAAGTATGATATAAAGTAGGAAGGTCTTGGATACTATTAGGAGGTAGGCTCTTGAACCATTTCTTCACATCACCTCCTGAGCTCTCGGAAAATATTCTCATTTTGACTGTATCATCATCTATCTCCATGTAGTCAAAAGAATCTTCCATCCTATCTACATGGTGTTGGGCTGTGGTAGACTCTTTCGCAGTGAAGTGTGGGATCTTTGATTGATAATTATTGGGTAAAGGCACTAGAGGCTGGGGTAAAACCAGAGGTGCATATCAGGCTGCCATGATGATGTTTTGATGAGGTAAAGGATTGACTTGGGCAACTGGTATATGGATGACAGGGATATTGTGACCAGCAGAAGACTGATGAGCAGATCTAGGGTGACTGAGCCCCAAGTTTTGAATGAAGTATATATCAGGAGGTGTAGATGGAGGGGTATGTCTATTCCTAAGGTGCTTACCACTTTGAGGCGGTGAAACAGGGAGCCCAAGATCTGGCTGGTTTAGGACACTAAATGACCTTGTTCTTGGTAAACTGTTTTGAGTGCCTAGGTCAACAAATGTATCTGATAAAACTGTAAAGTCTTCTGGTGCAGAGTTAGCTCTATGGATGTGACTAGAAATAGTTGATTGTTTAGGTGTAGGAGATCTCTTGAGGATGCTCTCAGGGTTGTCAACTATTTCGGGTGGGTTTGGGTTAGGATAAGCTCTTGTGTGAATGGTTCTTGAAGCCATAATGTTGTTTTCTAACCAAGCAGCTTAACCCTACTTGTTACTTTTATTATGGTTGATGCTGTTTTGGAGGCTGGTCTCCCAGTGGAGTCTTATGTGAACCAAGATAATCAGCAGGCCTACTGATCACCAGTGGAGTCTTTTAACCGTTTAGGAAATATGGAGTCGCCAGGTGAAAGGTTTATGATGTTTTGGGAGGGTACACTGTCCACCACAGTGCTTATAGGATGTCCCCTTTCAAGGATATCTTCCAAACATAGCAAACTCTAACCAGAGATTGACTGGGAGGGCATTTACCAGATATGTCACCTCTGAAAGAGTGTGAGATCCGGAGGCTACCTGGCCCTTTCCAGACTCTGTCTAAGAGTGTGAGAGAAACACAAAAAATGGTATAGAGGTTGATGTGTGAACAGGAGTGTTTTATTGCCAACCTAACCAGAGATTGTAGGTTTTTGAGGTTCTTATGACGTAGTAAGGTGAGTAATACTCAGAATTTCCCCAGTGGAGTCGCCATTATGTTGGGGTTCCTATGTTTTGGCAGATTTGGCAATACCAAAAGATAAGACAACATCAAACCACTTTAGACCTCAGGATCTAGCCCTCCTGGGTCCAGAGAGGGATCTCTCTATGATTGCTAAAGGTAATTTCTTTGAAGGTCAGAGGTTTAAGATGTTAGGCTATTTATAGGCACAAGGTTTGTTTGTTTGATTGTTTGTTTGGTTGCTGGTTATCAGGAAAGAAGGGTTCAATGTAAGACAAGATGAGAAAAGAGGGTTTAGGCAGAGGTGAAATATTCTAGGGAGCATTCAAAACCACTGGGCAATGGAGTCAGGAAAGGATTTTCTTGCTAATCAGTATGTAGGCTTTTAGTTGGGCTAGTCATCTAAAACATTGGATCTCAAATATGATAGTGTGATATGGAATGGTAGGAGAGGAGGAGACAACACAGATTCAGGACGCACAGTTAAAGACCAGCTGGTCGCACAAGGATCCTAGTGGACAGGGCTAACTCTAATCCCCAGTGTTCCCAAATCTTCCAGCTAAATCCCAACCAGAACATCTAAGAACCGATTCATTAAATTCATACATCAGAGAGCAGGCAATAACATCCACCACACTAGTTAAATTAACTGAAATCAATTCTTAGATAACACATTTAGTAGAAAACATCAAAGGCAAGGAGAGCAGAAACATAGGGTACCTAACAAGGGTAAATCCTATGCCAATATTCTGATGCAAGCCAGTAGAAACGAAATGAAATGAATTAAAACACAGAGATAGGAAAACATCACCGATGCTTTAGATCAGGATCCAAAGAAATGTACTTGTCATATTAAATAGCAAAACCAGTCAAGTACAACATTGCCAATATCTAAATACTCAGTCTGAAATCATATTCCTCAGCCTATCTTACAACTTAACACAGAGACTGTGTCTTAAAATAAACTACTTGCAATTCTCTGATAACTTATCAACAACCTTTACAATGAGTTTCTTCATGAATTTATAGCTCCAGTGGAGCAGATAAGGTAGGTGAAAAATTAAATGCAGCATTAAAAACTCAGAAGAGGGAGAAGGCCGAAGCCCACTCTGTATAAATTCTGTGCATTTATCCATGGCACTCTTTGGGTGAAAGAGTGGTCTTCTCCAGGCTCCCATTTACTCCGGTATGTCTCTGATGTACTTGGCTGCAGTACTCTGTAGTACTTCTGGTGAATTAAACAAAAACGTAGAATCAAGACGCTAAGATCTGCCATACTATGCAACAAATGCTTCTAATAGCCTAGGACTGCTGTAGAGGGAAAACTTCACTTGGACACCACGTAGACTAAAACAATAAAGTGTACCGTGTCCTGGCTCAAGAAGAAACATTCTGCTGATTTGAAAACTTGATAGCATTGTTTTCTGCGCGCTGGACCTTTCATGCAATCCATGATGTCTTTGAACCGGTACCTTTGCTTTCTAAAATCCCTGACAAAGCTCAAAAAATCTTCTATTTCTTGCCTCGAGCTCTCTGCTGCTCCCGTACCGTCTTTGTTTAAGCAATCTGAGCTTTAATGGCGCCGGAGAGGGTTTGCAGAGTTTGAACTCCGTCCTTTGATGAAATTTATGTTGCAAACACCTTTCCGGACATCTTCAGGCTCTGAATTCAACTTCTTCTATGCACTGTGTCATTACAACAACGCATATCTGTCATGGCGATTTTCTACCTGCCTGTAACCCTGCAAAACACGAAAACCTGTTAAGAAAACAATGCATGGGGTCGGATGATGTGAGTGACTGCGAGGATGATAGTGGGACGACGGAGAAATGATGAAAACGTGCAGAGGAATGGTGGAGAAATGCTCTGGTGAAGGTTTGCAAAGTGCGTAGAAATTTAATGTAAAAAACGAATGTTTGACCGTGGAATGAACATATATAACGAGGGCGGGCGGATGTACGATGGAGACACATGGAGTGGTGACGTGTCAGGTCCGGTGGATGACGGGACGGTCAACGGCGGGGGGCAATCAAATCTGAACCGTCCAATCTCAGGAGGAGATCAACGGCTGAGGACGCGTCGGAGGGCGATGGACAGTGGGCCGAGGGTACGGTTTCCCCAGGCTAACTACCGCACAGCTTTGTAGAGCGATCACCGTTGGATTAAATGCTCTAGATTGGACGACGCACAGTGATATCGCGCCATGTTTGTTGCTGGACTTTAATGCGCAATGGAGTGGCGATTTTCCAACCGTACCGGTGCCACGCGTCGTTCGATATATGGAATCGATCCCAAAAAACAAATACCGCCTACTGCCCAAAGGTGGTGCGATAGAAACCTATGGTTTTCGGAATAGTGTGCGGGCGGGGACCACAGGGGCAGGTGCATTCTGGACCGTCGGATCAACGGTTAAACGGACGGCGATGGCGCGATCAGAGAGGTGGACTATGAACAATGGGGGTTGTGGGGACCGCGATTGCCGTCCAATCTGTGTAGATCAACGGCGGAAACTGCTCCCGATAACCAAATGGGGAAAGCACTCTTTGGGCTAGCACTCGGTTTCGACGTTCGGTTACGTGGGGAAAAGGGTTAAGGGACTAGGGCCGAAAGGGGGCTAAGACCATAATGTTCAGAGTATGGGTTTTTCGGCCCCTTTTTAATGAAATTTGAGGCCGAAAATGGGTAACGATAGAGGGAAGAAGGGAAAATTTGGCTAAACAAAGGGTGTATGAATGGTTTAAAAGGGCATGGGTATGATTTAGAAAGGTTAGAGGGGAATTTTGACAAAGGGAAATAAAGGGTTAAAATGGGGTATTCTGCAGGGATGCAAGGGGCAAATGCAGGCCTTTAGGAGCACAATTTTTGCAATCAGAGAGGCTTCATAATGGGAATCAGCAGAGGGGATTTCCTCACAGGGAACAGGCACATGAGACTTCAAGGATGATGTGTCTTCAGGGGAGATGCATTCATTGAAGGTTCAGAAACAATTTAGCCCCTTACTTTGCTTGTCAAAAAAATTATAGGGGGCTAACAGGTGGAGCTTCAGTAAGAATAGCTAAAAGATTCAAAGCAGTCATGGATAAATTCCTCATGACTTATTGTGGGTCTGTAATTTAAATTAAAAGTCAAATATACACTTGAAACATTTCAACCCAAAAATAAAGGAGGATTGGAGAGGATATAAGCTATAAAGTAACGGGGGAATGGAAAGAGTTGAAGTATTTATGGGTTCCAATATATCTGAGAAAGACAACCCCCAAATCCTGGAAAATTATCCTAGAGAAAATAAAGCTAAAATTGGAAAAATGGGGGGCCAACTAGTTAAATGTAGTTGGAAGAATGGTTTGGTTAAAGCAGTTATCTCAACCATCCCTATTTACCAGTTCTCGACGCTTTTGGTGCCCAAATATGTTTTGAATCAAATGGGCACTTATCTCATGAAATTCTCATGGGAGGAAGGTAAATCAGAAACCAAAAATTTCCACTTAATCAACTGGAATACAATCAGATCCCATAAGCCTCATGGTGGTATGGGATTCCAAGACCCTTCCATAGTAAATTTATCTATGGGATCAAAATTATTTTGGAATTTCAAAACTCGACTTGACCTCTAGTGGGTCTAGGTTTTTCCACCTAAATATCCGAGTGTATCTTCTCTGGAACCTCAAGACAAAGCAACAATCAATGGATCTCCCATTTGGAAGTTGATCTTCTCCTCCTCCACATTAATTAATAAGCATATTTGTTGGATCCCTGGAAATGGAACTAATATTAACGTATGGAAGGACTCGATCTTAGGCCGCCCCCCATTATGCTCTTGTTAATCTATTCAACCTTTGGGTGACCATCTCTAACAGGGCATTGGGATAATTGGCGATTAGATTCAGTTCCAAAACATTTAAAACTGGAGGAAGTAATGCTTTCAAGCAATATTTTAGGCTATGCGCCTCTCAGCTAAGAAGTAAGTGACAAGCGTGGTTGGAAGTCCTCCTCAGACTATGTTAAATCAGGTTACCTCTTACTCCTCCTTCAAGAACATGTGCCTGCAAATATTCAATATGGAACAAGATTCAGAGCACAAACGCCATGCCTAAAGTGAACTTCTTTTGTTGGTTATTGGCGCATAAAAAAAAAACTGCGGGGAATATTAAGAAGAGAGACATTGTAGGACCCTCTCGATTTCCCCTCTATGAGAATGTAGAGGAATCTACTCAACAACTCTTCCTACCTTGTTCCTTCTTGAAATTAGTATCGTCCATTTCCCTAAGACCTTTTTTTCGTAGATTCTATTGGGCTTCATATTTGTAAGCTCTTATCTCGTTATGGCCTAAGCTGTATTTGGGCTCCCTTCACGCCAAACCCTACCTAAAAAGCCTTTTGAAAACCATTCTAAAATAAATGTGCTAACAGGTCTGGCTCTCCAGAAACAATGTTGTGTTCAAATCGGTCAAAGTCCTGTTGTACTATACAACACCCCCCCATTTATTTTCACGAAATAGGGACCCTTTAAAATAGATAGGAAATTTATAAGCTTGATTTTATCTTAGCCTAAGTCTAAAAACATCAGGGAATAAAGTTTCTTTCCCTTTTCACTTTGATTTCTTAGCACTCATCGCAAATCGCATAGCTTACAAGCCAAACAACTTAAAACATAATAAGTGTTGCGAGCTACGAATTGCACTATAACCTTTTTTCAAGTCATATAAAACTCTCGTTATACATGCTTTAAAAAGAAATCACATCATGGATTTTTAAAACAATCAACATATGACAATTCAGTAAAAGTTGTGATAAGTCAAACCCGACGAATTATTAAAGAAACAATCATAAAATTCAAAGATCCGATAAAGCACGTCAACTTGATTCCTTAGTGCACTTCACATTTCGCAGTGAATAACCAAATGCAAGTTTTATTTTCGTATGGAAATTGTGATATGCGATTTGCGCAGATCGCATTTCGCGAAATTCATTGGTAACGGAAAACATAAATAATAGAAAGAGGTTTGAGTTGCGATATGCGATATTGATAGTTATTGCTCAAGTGCGCGAAATGATTCATATCTAATCAACTAGATATAAGATCTAACGTCTTAAATTGATCGAATAGACATTTTATGTAAAAGTGTGTAAGAGATTTGATACGAAGAATTATGGGTGCTTAACGACATTTAATGGGAGTAAGGTTTGAAATATTGATATATACTTCGAGAGTGTTTTGAATGATTGAACGCTGGATTTTTGATTATATCGTTTTTATCCTTCTCTCCATTCATCTCAGATCTAAAGTTATCTCTATTCACTTGAATTCAGGAAACCACTTAACGGAGTAAGGATAACAGGGATGAACAAGAAAGGTAAGGAAATTGCCCAAGAATAATCTATTGAAGACTCATACATGTCTACCCTATTCTGAGATACCACCTGCAACAAATATTGCGGAAGTTCCTCATAGGAGGCAATGTACCAACTCTTCGAGAATGAACAACCAAGGGTAATAACCAAAATTGCTACAGCAGACGCGCCAGTTTCTTCACACCCATCTTATTTCGACGTTGCATGCTCATTCCTTCATAAAGTAGCAACAAGGCCGAATATTCTGCCCTATAAAGATATGGTTAAGTGGGTAATTGACCACCTGAACATAGCATATAAGACATTTAAGAATTCAAAGCACGACATAATATTTGACGACAATGTACCACTTACCCATCCTGCAACAGAACCATGACAAATATTTAATCCAAATTTTTACAAAGAAACATACAGACCTAATGAAATTTATAAAGGAGTGGAAGTATTACCAAGGCAAGCTTAAACGAGACAAACTCGGTATGTTCCCGATAGCACAATTACCTTCCCCTTATTGCTATGCTGCTGGAATATTGTGTAGATTGTTTGCAAAGCCTGATACTACTAGGTTTTCTGTAGATTGGGTCTCATTAATTGACGCAATCATCAATTCTTTAATTCTGAATTGGGAAAATATCTTGTCTGATAATTTGGCCAGAAATATCATGGTGTATAGAAGTAAAAGAAGTGTTTCCTCTAGGGCAATACCCCCATTTTACATGAGTGCCTATGTCATGGACGCAATTTTCTTTTTTTTTCGAGTTTTCCTACCATGGGATGGAAGTGGACGACCCAAGACCCCACTCCAATCCATATTTACCATATAGCCCTTTGGGAGTCAGATTTTCATTTACATTTTTACAAAATTTGCAATGGAATCATGCTACCTATGCATCATATTATATTTAACGAGAAAGCCTCGAGGATTTCCAAATAGGCTAGTACAAACATTTTTCATGTTGCTAGATGGTTTGCCGAAGAAAAATTTACCTATGTTAGAGTTTTTGGGAGTTATGCTTCTCCCCACATCCTACCATATTATGTTCCTGACAATCTACTTGCTAGAGAAATTGTTTACCAAATTGTAGTAAGTGGTATTTCGAAGCAACTCAAAGATGCCAAGAAGGCCATTTGGCCTAATTTCCCTTTGCAATGCGGTACTTTTTCACTTTTTGATATTGGTCATACATTCAAGGAAGTTTCAAATATTAATTTGTTGAATTTCGCTGTAATGCCAAAGAGGCCATACAACCCCAATGATGTCATTAAGCAATTCACCACAGAGCTTAATTTGAAGCCTTTCTGAAAAGAGATAGATATATTTGATGATTTATTTCAAGGCATTGAGAAATTCCCAGATGTATTAAAAAATGCATCCAGTCAACTCAATCAAGATGACTTTAAGTTTTCCAAACATACAGAAATAAGAGATTGGCAAGAATTCCTTTGGATTTATTGTTTATTTAAGATGTCAACAGACTGACTCCAAGCATTAGCTTGGAGAATGAAGCTAGAGACATGTCTGAAGATGAATCCCAAGAAAAATCTAATCATGAGTGAGGGCAATCATAACATCAATCTCAGAATTAGGATCACTCTGATAATGAATCTGAAAACATAAATGAGAGCCCAAAAAAGGTAATTGATAAAGTAATAAAAGAGATTGAAATGCAAGAGAAAGGAGGAATTAATGAAACTGGAGCATCTTCCCAAGAAATTTAGCACAACCAAAATACACCTGATCAGGTAGAAAAATCTCAGCCAAAGGATTTTAAGAATGAATGGGAAAATTTTTCTAAGGCACTGCAAACGTCACAACCAAATCCTAATACTGATCAATCTACCAGTTTTCAAACGCCTAAGCATTCTAAGAAATTAGTGGAAACTGCAATTCCGCTACAACAGGTACATGAAACTCATGATCGAGAGATCATTCCGGCCTACCCTACAGAGTAGATAGTTTTACAAATTGAAGAAATTCCTTCACTGGATGTCTTCTACAATCCTAGTCGTAAGGCTATAGTCAAGAGAAGAAAGAGGAGAAGAATGGATGATACAGTTTCAAATTTTACAGATGAATCTGTTGACGTTCTATGGAAGGATCCTCTAGCTGATCCTACTGAACATTTAACTAAACTATCACAGTTTGCAGGGGCATATGTTACCGCCACTATTGACAAGGCCACTGAATTTCAATTTTTATTGAAGCATAGAGAAGACAAAATACAAGAGTTAGAGATACTGTTAGAGTAAGAAAATTTTAACTCCAGTAGGCAAATGGAATTGAAAATGTCACAATTTCATAAGGATTTTGAAAGATTAACTTTGCAGCGTCAGGTGCAACTTACAAAAAAGGAAACGCAACTGGAAGCAGCAATGAACAAATTAAAAAGCTAGCCATAGGTAGAGAAATTAATAAGAGAAGCATTGGAAATGAATGTAAAGCTAAAGCAGAAACAAGAAGTATTTTGCTGATAAGCTTCAATCACTAGCTCTTATTATGATTCAAGTGAAATCCCGATCCAACAAATGGCTAACAGGAAACTTGAGTGTGAGAAAATTGAAAAGAAAATTAATGAGTTCATTCAGTGGCAAGCATCGGACTCAGGAAAGGAAGCTAATCTACCTCAGGTAGATATATTTCACAAGCAAATTTTATTTAAGGATTGGGAAGCACAACTAAGACAAGCAGACAATGCAGCAACAAAAGCATCAAGGTTAACAAAGGAAATTACTGAATCTGTTTATGAACAACTTTTGAAAGCAGAACTTATCAAAGAGTGCATATCTGAAGTGCTCTCATAAATCAAGCCATTAGAAGCACAATGGAAACAAAAGAGAGAGA